>FR989944.1:5441390-6672344 GCA_905404155.3 Plebejus argus
GAATTGATATGCAAATACAAAGAAACGAAAGTATACATTGGATAAATTAAAAAAAATATCAGATTTATTTACAAATAACCATCAAGCTGTATTTATTGCATTAATATTCACATTTATTGGGAATGAATAATTTAAATGTATTAAAGATAGTAAACATGGCAATGACGATAATTTGTTAAACTGCTATAATCGTATCAATGATCGATCAATTTCTTAATTCTTATAAAGAAAGTGTTGAACACAAACTTTAACTGAAATCAATCAAATCAATAATTGAATCAGTTGACTTACGCAATCAACATTTAAACAAGACGCTGCCGACTTTGCTTATTTCAGAAACCATGTATTAAGTCGCAATTAAAATTTATTTCTTGTATAACAAATGGTAAATTTTATATTAAATCGTTGTAACCATGATAACATACTATGTATTTATTTTCATTAAAACTTACACAATATATAAAATATAACAAAGGCATCATCAGGAGCCCTACCGCAGTTTAAAATGTAATAATTGCTTGTGAAAACTAAACTTTATATCTACAATAATTGGAAGTTTCATGACTTGACTATAAAATCTGTTCCGAGTTCCGTGCACTTTACTCTTGATAAGGCATCCACATCTGTATTACTATTAGCAATTTCATTAATCGTAACCATAAAATATTTTACGATGTCTAGCTGCATAATTGCTGTAATTGCCACTATATCACTGCCATGGTGTAGACCGCTCACAAGTTTAAGACCGATTGACAACTTACGCACGATATCTACACAATTATCTTTGTCTGATCGCGATCCACCAATCATAACCTCTCATTGATCTACCAATAGCGTTTTCCCGTGGGCGCATCCGCCCCGCTCTTAGGCCTTAAAATATCCTTAAAATGGAACGCTTCCCTTCCTTTTAAATTACCAAACGATACTTACCAAGCCCATAATCTAAATAAAATATAATATAACGTTGCGCCTTCCATTTTTCCAAGCGATCTTAAACGATTACAACCTTGTTTGTAATCGTACACCCTAGGTGGCAACTTACTCGAAGCTGTGCATTCGGAAGTATTCCCAGAAGTGGCAACCTCGATCCTTGTGGATAAGAAAATTACATCTTAGAACGTAACAACTAGTTCCATGAGACCTCATGTTAGAACTTCGGAGCCGTATAATTGTATGCATCGGGTTTTATATAACTTTAATACTATAATTAGTGTTAACGATGTTGTTTAGTTATTACTTTGAAATAACCTGAGAAGTGAGAAGCAAATAATTGCTATTTTCACAAATCGTATCATCGAAAAACTATTAAAATGAGCACCTGGGAATCCGAGTTTTACTTGCAGATCAAGGATTGAGAAATCATAATACAAAAACACGGTTTGTCGAAAAACTAACTCATTCTATTTTTGTCTACTACTACATGTTTTAAAAAATGCAGCCGTTTCTATGAAATCAATTATATTGATACCAGATTTTCTCGTTCAAAGACATGCCAAACATTTAAGCGGCAGTGAAAGAAGTCGAATTGGACTATAACTTACCTGTAGAAAGTGCGCCAATCCAAACAAAGAGTCATTGAATGGCGAGCAACAATGAAATTCATTGGATTCCTAGCTACTTGCTACTTATAGTCGGTGCCGAGTCACTATTCAAGAAATGGAGAGTGCTAATGACCCCCTTAGATATCTTGAGTCTTGACCCGAGCACAATATTGCAAATTATGGACTTGAAACAAGCTTTGTTGGTATTATTGCATTTTCCATGATCTTCATCCACTTATAATGAGTTTACCGTGAGCTTTAACCCGGCATGGTTAGCGAGTAAAAGTGTCAATGGCTTTTGAAATTCATGAACCAAGTATCGTCAAATTCGCATTGTAAAAACTTTTTTGGCATATTTATATAAACCCTGTTTGATCTCTCGCCAGTCGCGTCGGTCGTCCGTCCCACTGGGTTACGAGAGTAAAAGGAATAGAAAGTGCTCTTGTGTACTGCGCACCCACTTGGGCACTATAAAATTACTCCTGCGTAATTGGCCTGGTTTCAATGAAGCCGGCCACCGTCACCGAAACCGGTATGGGTGTCATAAACCCTTTCCTATCTTCTGCAATATCTAAACATACTAACTCCTCACAACAAAAATCTTACAATTAGTAGCTCATACAAGTTGAACTTGAGCGTTATGCAATAATTGCGAAACAGGTGGCCTTGAATGGGTGCGGTCGTTGCACGGACCGGATGGACACAAATTACCGACTAACACGGAAACTAGTCTACCTTCTCATATGTGACTCTGACTAATAGGAGGAACAATA
Source organism: Plebejus argus (assembly GCA_905404155.3). Classification (NCBI taxonomy): domain Eukaryota; kingdom Metazoa; phylum Arthropoda; class Insecta; order Lepidoptera; family Lycaenidae; genus Plebejus; species Plebejus argus. The sequence goes on from FR989944.1 coordinate 5,443,705, forward strand.
ATTATGACGACAACGCTTTAGACGTCATACAATAATAAGATTTCTACCGCGGCATTTGAAATAATAATATAATGTTAAAGTCGTTATTTGTTGAGGTCGTATTTTATTGACTTTTGTAGTTTTAGAACTTTCTGTAGCAACCAAAGTCGCGTACCGTTAAGGGTATATAAATACGGACCGCATTTCAACTGCAATCCAACTGCAAATTGCAGTTCAAGTGCAGTTTGAATGCAGTTGACACGACTGCAATAGGACTGAAAACGTGTCAACCGCATTAAAACTGCACTTGAACTGTAATTTGCGGTTGGATTGCATTTGAAATGCGGTCCGTCTGTATAGACCCTAAGGGTTCAAATTCTACACCCAGTTTAATTTTTCGTTCCTAGGTTATTTACAACTCTCCCGATGTAGAGATGCAATAAACCTGGGGAAGGCAAAATAAAAATAAGCATACAATCTGAATTGGACGTTCTAAGCATGATGCTAACGAGTGTTTGACAGGCGCTAATAAAATTTCTCACACCATTACAGAAATTGAAACTGCACGAAGCTAAAGGAATTATGATGCTTTGAACTCGCGCTTGAATATATCACGTAATTAGAATCGCGAGCTCGTAGTGTGAACAGCTGTAATACAATTTGCAGACTGCACCCATAATCTTATTTATGCATCGCAAATTATTGGATTTTCCCGAAGAAACTGTTTTATTCTCGTGGTTAATTTAAAAAAAATAGTTTTCAAGATAAATTAACATCATACCTAATTGAGATTGGATTCAGAACAATTTAAAGGTCAAAGAGCGAATCTAAATGCCCAAATTGTACGAATATCTGACGTAACGAGTTACATAAATCCAACTTTCAATGTGCAAAAGCATTTCGAATTACTAATTCCACAGAATATAATTATATTAGTAGTACCAACTAATTCGTGAGATTCCTCGTGTACTTGCAGCGGACATGCATTCAAAACATTTTCTTGACGCTCGTAAATTATCAGCGACGAAATTTCTCTTTAAAACGAGGTCTTTTGCGTTTGCGCTTTTTATTAATCTGTTACGATTGCCCAAATGGGAACAGTATGAATAATTTATTAAGTGTGATTATTAACATTGTTTATAGAGGCTACGAGATCAACGTCCTCTTGCAGTTCAGATTGTAGATTGTATAAGAACTACTAAACAAGATATACTTCTTTACCTTTATCTTGTGTTTTTACTAGCTAAGAGTAAAGATAATGTTTTTAAGAAATAATAAAGGGTTAAAAAGTACCGTTATTTTGGCGATCTCAAGTTGAGATGAGATTCTCAACATCAACTGTTTTCAAGAATGAAACAACTTCCTTCCAAGAATTAATCCGGTCTCAGAGTTTCGGTCATTTCATAGTTTTCATAGATAAAGTCAGCGTTCGCCAGCTCGGCGTGATAAAAATGTTCGCGTCCGCGAGACAAGTCGTATGATTATCTATCTCGTCCAACAATAGATGTATTATTTTACTCACTTTCCACTGCAGTTGCTGTTTATGACTATTCTAACCTAGTTCTTGGTTTGTGTACTTTGAGTACTATTTCTCCTTTCTCTTCCAATTCGTAAGATACGGCTATCGACTTTCTATCCGTAATGCGTACTGATTAATTAGACACGATTAGTGCCGATTGTAGTTTGATGGAATATTGGCTCGGTTGGCGTTTATCAAATATCTGACGCGAATCTCTCTGAAAAGTTTTCTTATCGTCGTTTTGGTCACGTTCCCAAATTGCGATTTTTAATGAAATTTTTTGTTTTCTCTTCGAGTACGCACGGCGATGTCGAAACAAATGATAACAGTGATTTATGTTAACTTTCAAATTACAATTTTATTACATTTTTGTTGATTATTTAAATGAAGAGAGCTATAATACCTATTATGGTTTCCCGATGAGTTTTTAGATATTGCATTCAGAATATTTTCATCCATTATACGCTATTAATAATTTTTATTACCATAATATTATCTTAATTTCTAATTTCATTTAGTATTGCTATTAGGTTTTCCTTTTTATACTTGAACTCGTCATGTAACGCATTAACTATCAGAAACATTTACATATCTTCCGAATTATATTGCGGTGTCCACATATCTGTTTTGCCAAACAAATTTATCATCCGCGATAGCCAGTGCATTCTATGATAAATGTATAAAGTCTCGTTTGAGACAGGTTTGAGATGTTACTTCTACAAGTATCTTTATTTCTCGTGTATTATATTAATCACTTGCCATCAGGTGCTTAATAAGAATAATAAGTCACATTGTATCTTTTAATAGTAATTTGTTTCATTTTTCTTCGCGCAATTTTTTGCCCGCGGTGACTTCAAGACCTGTATCGCATTAAAATACCATTATAATTATTCTAGTTTATAATCTCTTGTTGAGTGAGTTCTTTACAATCCGATTAATCCTGCTGCACCTGCTTTTAGGGTTCCTTATCTGAAAGTCACTTTCTATATCAGTTGATCATTGTGGCCTTGGTTAATAAAGATTTAAAGATAAAACATCTATTATTATGTGCCTTTAATAAATCTATAAAATATTCAGAAATTATGTAATGTTATATGCTAACAGAAATTGCTGTTGTAAGTTATTTAAACCTCTATACATAATAATAGTTATGGTGAAGTAAAATGAATTTTGAGTCGAAACTAATATTGTTATTGACTAGTTTTTCTTTCACACGAAGAAATTGATGTTATGAGCATTATATAACGGTGATCATTTAATGTTCTTCAACTGGTTTATTTGACAAATAGAAAATGTAAACTGAGACATAAGATGGAGTTTAAGCGCGGGAGCCATCCATTCGGATGTCGTTAGCATTAAAAACGGTGCAGCTCTATCAACTCCAACAACGGTGTAAGGGTCTTCGCACATTTTAAACGGATTATGCTTCTTTTTTTTATTAGTATAATATGATTTTACACAAGTTGCAGAAATGTATTTTATTGCCCAAGGAATAATTACGATATTACTATTTTAAAATTAAAACGACAAAAAGTTACTACTTGATAAATACTTAAATCTCTTACCGCAGCCCTGCACATAGAGATAGGATAGCAAATTTCTTTGATTAAAATTTTATTACTAAAATTACTGTTACGCTTTCAATTTTAATAAACTTATCCACTTAGAGATACAAGATACGCGATTAAGTTTACGGTCTTAATTTATAAGTACTGAGTTATGGGGACACACATAAAAACAATTAATAACATGTAATAAAATTTTCTTAGCGGAAATGAAATAATAATATTTAGTTTATTGATGTAAAATTTGAAGTAGTTGTAACATTGGTGTTAAAATATCATATTGAAAGCCAGTATGATAAGTGCAGCAAAAGAGGTCGATAATGTGTTTAGACCTTTAATTCAACATTGCTACGCTAATTTTATGAACACTTTATTTTTCAAGCTTATACATAGTTTATTTGTTCTAACTACTGACTGGTTATATTAAACAAACTCAAAATCTAAATATATATACCTCAAAGGTGACTGACTGACATAGTGATATATCAACGAACAGCCCAAACCACTGGACGGATCGGGCTGAAATTTGGCACGCAGGTAGATGTTATGACGTTATGGCATCCGCTAAAGGTGCCGGTTGGCAGCGGACGACATGAAACAACCGCAGACGACGTGTCGCCGCGACACTACAGGTTTTTATGTATTTCTATGAAATACCCTGCGCAGCGAGCGACACCACAGCATACATATTAGTAACAAGCGACACGAAGCTAGCGACACTTGTTCATGGAAATAAATAGAAACCAGGGGCCTGAGTCAAGACGAATTCGTAATCGCTTCGTTATAGAATCGCCGATCAAAATGTATGGAATTGACATAAGCGGTCGTTAATATGACGTTGACGTTCGACTCGTCTTATGTCAATTCCATACATTTTGATCGGCGATTCTATAACGAAGCGATTACGAATTCGTCTTGACTCGTGACGGCCGACGACACGTCGTTTGCTGCAACTTCATGTAGCCGGCTTCCAACTTGTACCTTTATACTCATTAGTACACATGACGCGCAACATAATATTACACAATATACCCTTCATGACGCCGACCTACGCCAACAAACTTACACTTGACCGACCCGTTAGATAACGTGGCGTTTTTTGTGCCTCTTTTTGTTGAGTATCGACTATCGACGTATTTAGGAAACGAATTGTATAAAGATAATGTGTATACAACATTTTGATGCGGTAATAAGAGTCCGAGATTACATCGATTTTTTATTATTAATTAAAAAACGAATTTTAAAAATATTTAAAAAAAAGACAACAAAGTAATGCACTCAGATATTGTATCGTATATCAGATATTTTAAAAAATCTGGAGTAATACTTGCTATCGAGGAGTAAAAGTCATATTTGTGATAATTTTTTTAAGTTATCAAAATATAATGAATTCATAAAATACCCTCACAAACAAACTCTGAATAAATAAAACCGCTGAACTTGAATCTTTCTCGTGTTAATTCGAAAGACAATAAAAAACACTGGTTACTTTATCTTAACATAAAGAATGTTATGTATCTCTCAAAAGAATGTTAATATTATAATAATATTATCTCAAGCAACGTGAAAGACAAAAAATTTAAACTAGTTTAATGGCTATTCAAGAGCGTGCGCGGTATATATTTAAATTGTGTATAATTTTGTGTTAATTTGTGTGTAAACGAGGCACATTATACACACTAAAGAATAGTGACCCGAAAACGGATACAGTTAAACTTTATTTACTTTTCATATTATTCCAATTTGTTTATACTAATGTGAACGTTCTTTGTAATAAAAAGGTGCGTCTGCAGCTATAATAAAATAATTAAACAATGTTTTCTTGCCTGACAGTAACTAAACTTGCATAACTATAACATCTGTATACAACTGCGATATGCTGATATTTCTGCTAGTAAAAAGTGAAATCCTTTTATCTCGTGCCTCTTATCTTCTTCTCGGTTGATTTGTCATAATGAAACGGAGAGAAGTCAATGTAATATCTATTCTCTATAATATTATATTAATATAATGCAATCGCCATTTTCTTTTGTTATTTCCAATGTAATGGTTGACGAACATGCTACCATATATCAATGAGCAACAATTTGTTCAACTAGGTGAAATAAATATCTTATTTTATCAAGCAAAAAATGCTCGGAAGCATATAAATCTCTTTCTTGTTAACTCTATTATTCTTAAAGTAATTCTGAAAATAAATATGTAGTATGTACTATGCGCATCACACTAGTTGCGTAATATGAACGAAATTTTTAAGTTTGTTACTTCTTCACGCTTAAACTATAACGGTCTTATCACAATTAAAGATCTAAACTCTATTGAACAGTTGTTTTGAGACCATTAATAATAATAATAATAATAATAGCTCCCACACCGGTTTCGGTGACGGTGGCGGTGGCATTGAAACCCGCTACTTTGAAGCCAGCTACGCCGGAGTATATTTATAGTGCCCAATGTGTGTGCGCAGTACACAAGAGCACTCTCTATTCCTTTACTCTCATAACCCAGTGGGACGACACGACTGGCGAGAGATTAGGCGCAGGACCGAATTTTTACATGCCATTATGTACTGATTAACTGGTCAACAGGTGTGTAAATCTTTTGTAGTAAGGAGAAGAAGTGTATTTATGGGATTTTGATCGGCATGGTAGTAGTTTGGGTTCTGTATGCAAATTTTTATCCCGAAAAAGCAGTATGTGTCTATGGGAAACTACACACACTGGCAAAATTAGCGGAACATAGTCAAAAAGGGGCACAACTTGAACTCAAGTGGGTCGGGCTGTCTGAAATCCTTTTATATAGTTTCTAAGCTCATTTAAGAAATAAAATTTGAACAAAACTGGCGATTTGAGAGATTTTTATTGCAATTATGCCATAATAAATGTTTTTCGATGATTGACGTTGTAAGTGTTTCTGATAAGAATGGCGATTTTAGCGGGGTTCAAGGTATGCCAGCTCATTTAATTGTTTGGTTTTTGGAAGAACACATTGCTTAGATATAAAATTAGTGATTTCCCAGCATCTACGACAGCTAGAGCTGTAACCACGATAGAGAAAGGTCACACCTACCGTTCGGTCAGTCAGGCCTTAGGTGGGTCAGCTTCCGTGGTCCATCGTAACTTTCAACGCTACAGAGAGACTGGATCTTACGTCGGGAGACGAGAACAAGGCAGATATCGGGTGACATTGGTTCAGGATGACCGTTTTGTTAGGGTACAACCCTTAAGAAATCGACCTCAAACTGCATTGCATACACGAAACCTGTCGGAACAGATCCGAGATGTACGTGTGAGCGATTTTACAGTAAGAAGAAGACTCAAAGAAGTTAAATTAAACTCAAAAGTGCCAGCAAGGGCACCAGAACTTGAGACAGGACACCAAAGAGCTAGGCTAAGATATGCGCGTGAACATCAAAATTTGACAAGTGTATGAAATCGTATGCTGTACAGTGATGGGAGCAAATTCTGTGTAAATTTTGTTGACAGGCGATAAAGAATGTGGATAATTCGTAAGGAACGCTATAGACCATCAAACTTAACGGAAACAGTGGCCTATCATGCAGGCTTCGAAATGGTTTGGGGTGGCATATGACTTGGAGCCCGCACGGAGCTGATGATTGTTAATGATGGTACTTTGACAGTACACGGCTAAAGCACAGATGTCCTAGAACTGCATGTTGTGCCTTTTACACAAGTTTAGGCAGTAGCTTCAATTTTATGCGCGTCCATAGAGTAAAAAAATCAGGCATTATTACCTAAATTATGCTGGCGTAGCCTAGGTGGAGAGGCCAGCACGGTCTACGGATATGGATCCGATTGAGGACGTGTGGCACATCAATGGGTGAACGGTACGAGTTAAACCTCCAGCTCCAAAATCTGTTCAGGAGCTCGAGTTGGCGCTACTGGAGGAGTAGGAGAATATTCCACAGGAAATGATTGACAATCAAAATGCAAGCATGGAATGGCGTATCCAGGCCCTCTTGAGATCCATAGAAGGCATTAAACGCTTTTAACATGGCATTTCTTAAGTAAAAATGGAGAATTTAACTTAAAAAATTACTGCTGTAATATCAAAGATTTTCTTAATTTTTGATTTTTGCTGATTTTTTTTCTTTTTACACGATTTCATGCCCTAAATTTATATAAGTTTTATTTTTTAATCATCAATTATTAAATTAATAAAGAAATATATACAAATAAGCGAATAATTTACAAAAAAACTGAAAATTTTGTTATGTTCCGCTAATTTTGCCGGTGTGTATAGATTTTCTCCGCTTAGCTTTATTAACTCGCTCGTCACCGTTAACTCGGCAAAACGATATTAAAATGACTCCACTTACCGTGTGACTCAACCGGATTCGGTGCATAATAGTTTGATGGTTAAATTTTACATGAAAGTGAAAGCATTCGTATTGTTCCCTAAAAACGTGATTTTCTATTCTTTAATACCGAGGCTCTGCCGCTTGCGGTCAGCGCCGCTCGCTAATGAGTAATGAGAGGAAAGCTACTACGTGATTACTTTTTTGCATAAATTCTCTACATTTTTTTTATTACCGCAACTGTTTTTTTGTATAATTACTGGGAAATTGGATTACATAAATTGTGAATAAAGTTGCTGAACTACGAGACGTGAAATGAATATTAAATGTCAGAATGCTTTAATTTTGCTTTAATGCTTTAACTTCCTTCACTCTCGACTATGGTATGTAACCACGATAGCCATCAGTGAAGCTGTGTTTGCAAACACAATTGACGTCGATCGTGGCCAATTATTTGTAGACGAATTTACCGTTCTCTACATTCATAATCGTTTCTATTCGTCTATTAGCCAACGTGGATAGGCTGCATAATAAAATGCAGGTTTTAATGGTGCAAGAAATGTGATATGATGTGAAGTTATTTAACAGTTACTTGACCAATTTAAGATGGGTCGAACGCCGAGTAGCGATTTACACGGCATTTCAAGCTTTTAATAGATACTAACTAGGCTTTATTGCCGCGACTAGTTTACAAAGTATAGAGCTTTTGAAGGCCTGTATAATCATCATTAGAGAATCATGAAATTAGATATTTCATGTTTCTCTAAATATAATTATTTATTTAGTTACTTATCAGTACATTCATGTAAATATTAAAAAAACCTTATCCAAAGTTCTCTACATTTTCGTACTTAAAATTTTCATACGGTAGTATTTGACAGTATTATAAATACTTGTTCAATAATCTACATAGTTTTAAAAATCAGTAAGTTTTTTATTTTGTACCAGATTGTTTCCTATCAATTTATAGGAAGTAGTTTAATTAAAATATGTTCCTTTTTTATGAACATTTCAGGTAGGTTTTAAATGTATATGAATATTGTAGCCCTGAAAAAGCCTTTTTATTGAATTCTCGCACCTAGAATCACAGTGTCTTAATTCTTCATTCTTATACTGTTTTCAGTAGTGAGTTACTGTTAAGTTTTCATAATACACAACAGTTGCTTAGTAGCTGTTTTTACTGCGAGCTTTATGCTGGATGTAAAGAATTCCCTCGCTAATTACCTCGTCTTTGTCAAACAGAGTAAAGATCGCCTTTGTTATTGATGTTTTTGTTCGTAAAAAATAATGACCTGCTGTTTTCTTTTCTTGGAATTAATGATGTTTTCTAAAAACCCATGCTCGAAATAGAAAGACTGTAATTGCTTCTATATCTAAAACTATACTCTCTTTGTACCGACCAGCGCATGAACAGTTTTATGCAAATAGAACAGGAATTGACCACCTCCGCCCGGCTACTATGTATCCCGGTTTTTATATGAATTACGTAGCAATTATACACATCGATATTTCTTATGCTCACTCGATCGAGTCGTTTTTTTGCCGGTGCATTATTTAAATTGTATTCTACGCTTGTGGGAATCCGCATTAATTTTCCCCAACCCAATAACCTTTCTACACTCATTACGCTCGCTCGGTTCCCACAGCATATTGAAAACAGATCTAGCGTACGTCGATGCGACGATTCGATCGATAACTGATTCAGTCCCCGCAAATAGATGTAAAACAATTTGTATCTAATGAAAACGCAGCGAGAGAAACCGGACACATCACAGCTACTAGAGTGTAACGGACAGCTCGATAATCTGTTAATACTACTGACCTCTTTGTTGGTCTGCTCGTTGATCTTGACGTGGTTCTGCTGGGGCTTGTCCCTCAGGGGCAGGTAGCCCTCCCGGCTGTCGACGGGCTCGACGGTGGTGTCCGTCAGCGTCGTCGACTCCGTCCCCGCGCTCGTCGCCTCCGTCGAGCGGTCGACGGTCGTCGTCACCGGCGCCGTGTCCTTGACAACCTCCGACGATGTCGTCGTCTCGACCCCCGGCACGGTCTCCGTGCTGTCGCTGTTCGCATTGACGGTGGACTCCGTCTCCGGCGCGGGCGGCGTCACGGTGGTCCGCACCGTGCGGATCGTGTACCGCTTCGGCGGCTTTGCCGTCGTCGTCGTCGTTACGACGTTGGTCGTCTGGGTCGTCTCCGTTTTCACGGGCGGGGTTGTCTTAGTCTCGACCGTCGTGTCCGTCGCTATGTGTTTGTGGGAGGATTTTTTGGTCTTGGGTTGGGTGGTGGTCGTCAGCTTGGCGGTGGGAATCGTGACCTTGTTTTTGTTATGACTCCTCCTGGCCGTGGTTGTGACACGCTCGTCGACCGTCGTCAGATCGTCGACGGTGGTCGGGGGCTGACGGTCGGCGGGCGGGTCGAGGCTGGACTGCTTGGGGGTGCGGGACGGGGGGAAGAAGTAATCCATGATCGATGGCGACCTGTTGCGCGTGGTCGGGATCCAGGACCAGGGGTTGAAGTCGATGAGGCGCGGCTGTGGCGCGTCGGCGCCTGCGCACGCGACGGCGGCCAGCGCGAGTAGGGCGAGAGCGGTGCGTTGCATGGTGCGCGTGTGGCCGCTCGGACGATCAAAGCGGGACTACGCGCGCGCTGCACCTCCGACCGTCGCCGAGCGCCGAGCCGCGGGGTCGAGCAATGGGATAGCACACGCGAAAGTATAGTTTTTGAATCCGCATTAAATCGCAGAAATACTTCATGAAAGATAATTCCGGTATTGTGCGGCCCGAGGCGGTATATTCGTTTTGCGAGGTTTTGTTACGCGAACACTTTGTTCGCTGCGAAATGTTTTAATTATTTTCATCGCATATCTAAAACGTGTAATCTGAATGAATGTGGAGGAGTAATTTAGAAAATTACTCCTTCAATTTTAGTTAAGCGCTTATATCTTTAATTTAAAATATGACATCGGCGAGTCTCATTCGGATGGAATCGAACGAAACGTTCAAATATTAATTGCGCGTTGTATGAAAAAAGCTGATAGATATCAAACATTAATCTTTGCAAATTGCAATTTAATTTCATCAATAGAATTCCATTGAATTGGCTGTCAGCGCCGCATGTTGACGCGCATTGAAAGGACGCGATTATAGCCGGACCGCGGAGGTATCGGGGGAGGTATTTTCTGTTTGACGATAACATTCATATTTCTCTTCAAAATTCCAGGAAGCTTCCAATAGAATGTCAATGCGATTGTTTGCGATTAGTGATGTTTATTGCTTATTATGGATTAAAATATGCCCCAATGCTTGTTAGCCTTCTATGATTTTCCGCAATGAGCCTTACAGCATTGACACTCTACAATTGTAAAGTCTTTCCTGAATCTAAACAAAATAATTTTTATGTTTTTTATCTAAGTACAATTTTATGTATTAGTTTATTTTTGTAGCTTCATTACCTGTTCGAAAATGCCATAAGGCTAAAGCTAAATATTTTCAGGAATTATTGAAAAAACACATAGCTATACTCTATATTACTGTATCCTAGAGTTAAAATAATAGTTGCGTGGTCACAACGGAATTGCCAAAACTAATTCAGCGTTACGGTAGGCACCCAGAAATATTCGTGATTCATTTTTTAGGGTTCAGTACCCAAAGGGTAAAAACGGGACCCTATTACTCAGAATCCGATGTCTGTCCGTCTGTCTCCAGCGGTGCTAGCACGGCGTTGCCCAGTCGATTCTTCGGAAGAAAGTAATGGCAGTTTCTTTCCCATGTCTACATATCTTTCCCGAGCATGGTGCCACCCATCGACTTGAGTTTCAGAGGACAAAGACAAGAAACTCTTTCCATAGCAACCATTATAGCAACGGCAATTATTTTTTTTTTACATTTATTTTCTTGATTTTCCTTTTTTTATAATGGCACTTCGGCTATAGAACCATGGCCAGTGTGGAGTAAATGGCGGCAAATTCAAAAAATCGACGTGTAGCAACTGTCTGAACTGAACTTTATTATTCGTAGTTTATAATTTGTAGATCAAAACTGTAATTCCGGCTATAGACAGGGTTGCTATACATCGATTTTTTGAATTTGCGGCCATTTACTCGACACTGGCCATGGTTTTATAGCCAAGTGTAATAATAAAAATAAAAAAGGAATAAAGAAACTAAATGTCAAAAGCGGATAAAAAATGATCGTCATGCTTGACTTATAGATTTTAAAAAGCGGAAGAAATCGAGATACGGAAGAAACATTTTCTCCTGTGTTTTTCCGGGCAAACTGTCAAAATTTAGATTCTTTCGTTTGTCTACTGACCGTATGCTAGCAGGGCAGGCTGTAACTCAAGAAGGGTATTTAGCTAGAGAGTTGAAATTTTCACAGATTATGTAGGTATTTCTGTTGCCGCTATAACAACAAATACTAAAAACAAAAGAAATTAAATATTGATGGGGGGCTCCCATACAACAAACGTGATTTTTTTAACATTTTTTGCTTGGTATCAATGATGACAACAGGTAGGCACTTGGAATATACACAAAATACTCAGCTGTATTTATACTTTAATCATTAATAATAAAATTTAAATAAAATAAATAAATAAGGGGGGCTCCCATACATAAAAACATTTTTTTTACTATTTTTGCTCTATAATGGTACGGAACCCTTCGTGCGCGAGTCCTACTCGCACTTGGCCGATTATTTTACTGTTTATTCTGTGGTCCAGTTACCGCTATTCAATCAAACTAATAGATCACCGCCACACGATCTTGATAAAGAATCTCGCACCGCAGCGTGTCATTTTCGTGAATTAGACTTTTTTGTCCGCTCTATTTGTATTACGACTGTTGGGTATTGATCGCGAGTCACCTGCGTTCTGGTATCGTAATCTATGGCAGCACAAAATCCATACTAATATTATAAATGCGAAAGTGTGTCTGTCTGCCTGTCCGTCTGTTTGTCTGTCTGCCTGTCTGTTACCTCTTCACGCCTAAACCACTGAACCGATTTTGCTGAAATTTGGTACGTAGATACTTGGAGTCCCGGGAAAGGACATATAAAACTTTTTGTCCTGAAAAATGTACAGTTCCCGCGCGATAAACGAATTTTGGCGCAAATAAGTTGCGGGCGTCATCTGGTTTGTCTATATTTCTGTCTGTCTGTGTTTCATTTGTCTGCTTGTAGAGAAGAGTCTTCTAATCATACTAGACTACAGAGAGAACTTATAACGCCTCCGTGGTCCAGTGGTCTAGAGCGTCGCTCTTGACTAGGAGGTCGTGGGTTCGATTCCCGCGTTGAAAACATGTTATTTCCAAGTATGGTTAGGACGATGTAGGCTGATCACCTGATTGTCTGACAAGTAAGATGATCCATGCGTCGGATGGGCATGTAAAAAGTCGGTCCTACCGCCTACGGCTCATCTCTCGCCAGTCGTGTCCATCCCACTAGGTTATGACTTATGAGAGAGTGATCTTGTGTACTGCGTACACACCTGAGCACTATAAAATTACTCCTGCGTACCTGGCTTGGTTTCAATGAAACCGACCACCGTCACCGAAATCAGTGTTTGGAGTATTGTTACAGAGAGATACGAAAGATACTTTTTATCGCAGGTGCGGTATCCGCTGGAATCTTCTTTGCTTGTGCAACGTAGAAGTTGTGGCTGCAGTCTCCGGGCTCTATCTATCCTATACTATTATTTAATATTATAGCTATAAGCTATAAGTAATTAAATTATTAAATGGATGCTTAAACGCATCGATAATAGTTTTAAGTCATAAACTTTTAAATTGGAGTATCTGACCAACATAGTTGTATGGCACGATACATGTTTAACTTACTCGTAATATGATTTACATTTAGGTAATAAAAATAAATTGTGTGATTATATGAAAAAAAATTGTTTTAAATTGTTTTTTGTTGTTACGCTATACTTAAAATATATTATTATATTTATTAATTGTGACTTTAGTACATTTAATGTCCTGAGAATCAAAGACATGACTTTGATTTGCAAAAAAAATAACGTATTTATTTAACTATCTTTATTTTAACATCTTCATCTTCACCTCCTTGTAACAAACCGTAAATATTCGCAATTTGTGCAGACATCTCCCAATAGGTATGTCCACACTGTGCCTTTTTTGTTCAACAAGGGCAAGCGTTATAGCGCAGTCAACAGCGCACGTGAGGCATACCCGCGATGCATGCGCTCTGACCGTATCCAAAACTTTCGCATGACAATGTTGGCGTTGCGTTTGTTGACGCATCTAATTATTGAATGCGCCAAAACGACAGTTTAATGAAGGAAGATGACGAAAATTGAAGATGAAAGTGCACAGTATGTACACAGCTAATATCACACACATCTTAAAATAATAGACCGTTGCCTATCTGTACATTCTAGGCTATCTACTTAATTAAACTTTACTATTATGACATAACAGTGAAAACAACTTCCTTGCGGTACACTGTAGTTTTTATCCAGTTTTTCCGAACCATCTGCGCATGGAGATGAGTGTGTCAGTAAGCTATTCGTTTGCTGTCAACCGCAGCCAGCTTTTGCGCCGCGCTCTGATTTATTGCGGAAAACTACGCTGAAGAAATTCAACACAGATGTATCACAGTGTAAATAAAGGATGTATTGTGTAGCTAATAACGCTAAGTATGCATAGTCATAACGAAGTAATTAAAAATTATAAGCTACTGTTAATTAGCCGCAATAGGCATGATGACTAATTTTTTTTCTTATTGGTAATTGAAAGACCCTTAAAAAATAGAAACATCGATGAAAGAATGAATCTGATAGCTTAAAAATTCACCAAGATATGACAATTCAAACATCTCATAAAATAGACCTGCCCGAAAACGCTCCATACAAAGTGCTACGAAAGACTGACGTCACTCTTTCTTAGTTTGTACGCATCGGGAGGGAACTTTGTTCGATAGGTATATTAAATATTGCGTTTATGAAAGTGGTTTCATAACAAAAGTTGCTTTTAATTGCATAAGTTATCGAATGGTATACAAATATTAAGATTTAATTGAAAAAAAAATCGACTTGATTATCAAACTTTGAAGGCTCATAACAAAAAAAATACAAATGCTATCGAGCTGAAATTTTGGGAACACTTATTTTTTACCGTGATTTATTTATTTTATTAACAAAATTCGCTAATCTTTGACCTTGTCATCATCCCTATTATGTGGCAAACCCTAGATTTTAAAATAGCTTGAGCTAGGCTAAGGGTCTGTTTCACCACTCCCTGATAAAGATCCGGATAGGCTATCCACAACTTTTTTGACAGATTCTCCATACTTTGGGCATGTTTCACCACTTTCTGATAAAGTACCGAATAGGCTATTCACATTTTTTTGACAGATTCTCCATACTTCGCCTGTCAAGTTAAGTGGTGGATAACCTATTCGGCACGTATCAGGAAGTGGTGAAACGGAGCTTTTATCTGCTAAGTTAAGTGGTGGATAGCCTATCCGGCACTTATCAGGAAGTTGTGAAACAGGCCCTGAAACTTGTACAAGTAACGCCTACAACATCGTTGCTCTGAAAATATCCGTTAATCGCGCGAAAGCCTATGTTTTCCGCAAGAAAAAATATCCCATGTCCTTTCCCGTTATTCGAAGTATATCCATACCAAATTTCGTTTAAATCTGTTCAGCTATTTTAGCATAAAGAAGTAACATACAGACAGACGGACACACTTTTGAATTTATAAATTTATTATAATATAAAGTATGGACTGAGGTCTCTTAAAACTACATAACGTTTTTAGGGTTCCGTAGTCAACAAGGAACCCTTATAGTTTCGGTCTGTCCGTCCGTCTGTCCGTCTGTCCGTCTGTCCGTCTGTCCGTCTGTCTGTCTGTCCGCGGTTTTGCTCAGAGACTATAGGACCTACAAAGCTGTAATTTGGCATGAATATACATATTAATAATGTCTACAAAATGGTACATAAAATATTTAAAAAATATTTTTTTATGGTACCTCCCCTACACATCAAGCGGGGTTGAATATTTTTTTTCGCGCCCACCCCATCGTGTGGGGTGTCGTTGGATAGGTTTTTTAAAAATATTATGAGTATTCACGCACTTGGCCGGTTTTTCAACTTCATTAGGCTTTTAGACAACCTGTTGCGGTGGCTTGATCGTGCCCGTAATTATGCCTAAGCGCCAAGCGGGGAGTGGAGCACCATGGGGGTTTAGTGGGTAGTTCCTCGAAGAGTCCCACATCAGCCGGGGATGCGTAAAGCATTTCCACATGAAAAAAAGGCTTTTAGACAACCTAGATAATGTTGAAGTGTTTCTAATATGGCGTCAAGGACCTAAACAAGGATCCAAAGTAAACGTAGAGCCTACATCTAGTTCAAAATTTATTGGGTGCAAGAAACACTTAGTTCCCGCATTGTATGCGCGCCATGTCCTATACATTACCATTGTGACCTCACGTCCAGATTTAAGTAATGAAAAGCGATACCGCAGTGATTCATTCCCCATTCAAAACAGCTCGATTTGCATGAAACCAAATGCTTTCTCAAATACAAACAGCTTAAATGATAAGTATTTGATGCTGAAATTCAAATGAGCAACAACCTTGTACAGTGATTTAATGTGTGCTTGTTCTTTTCAGGTAAGATCTGTTCGATGATTGAGGACTGCTGCTGTATTTATATAAGTTATTATATAATAATTAAATTAAGTTATTATATATCAGTGCGACCGAAGCGAGCCCTAGTATATCCCACAACCTTTACATTTTGTGGTGCACTTTACGGAAAAACTATCACGCCTATTGATTTGTGCTGTAACATGTATTAGTAATTTTTATTTATATGTAGATGTGTTACCATCGGTCAGTCAAGGTTTTTTTTAATGTAGATTTGTTATCAATGGTCAGTCAAGGTGTGACGACGCGAGCCCTCATAAAGCGCGGCTTTTAACTAGTTTATACTGCTGGATCACAGGTGATTATGAGGAGAATTAGACCAATTTCCACGGTAGGTTGCTAGTTGTCAGTCTTAAGGAGTTCTAGTAAACTGGGGCATATGAATTTAAAGAATTGGCTTAGGGCTCCCACACATAACCGCGACCGTGCATCGCATCACATCGTCATGTGCATTTTTATTATGATTTTTGTCGCAGATATTTGCGATGCTATGCGAATTCGCAGTTATGAGTGGGAGCCCTTAGCTTTGTGGCCTGTGGGATATCACGTCGGGGCACAGAATAAATAATAGTACTTGTCGGGGTCACCAATGTGGGATATGCGTGGCGGCCCAAAGAAGATCTTCCGACCGAGCTAGGCTGCTAGGTGGTATGCTCGGTCAGGCCGAAGCTCACTGACTTCATTTCAGACGTTGTATATATCTTGCCGTTCTCCGAAACTTCGATAGCGCGATGCAGGATTGTTAGGTGAATTTTGGGTACCGCCACAGCCTAAATGCCATATTTTGTCAAACATAAGGATTCCCTGCAGAAGAGGCTCTGAGAATAAAACCCATTTTTCCATCTCTATGCTTAGGCATTTAACCGTCCAAATTTTTTTATTTAGTTATATTAAGTAATAAGTATACATTTTTTTAACAAAAGTTAGACTCTTACAAATGCCCTTAGCTAGTCGGTGTGAAAACCTTTTGAAATATTTATGTTGTTAATAACTGGCGCACGCTTGCTGAAAATGCAGGACTTATCGTTAATTCAAACATAGTTCACATAATGCGCTTTTTGTGGGACACACTAACCTACATTCAAAGTCATTGAGAGTTTTTCCGACCCGCGCCCTAGGAGCCGAAATTCAACCGACATTATTGTCAAAGCTCTAACCTATTTTAAGTATTTGAATAAACTGCTTTGAGTAAATCTTCAAAAGTAAACGTAGAGCTAACGAAATAACAACCTTGAAACGTCCCTAATGGTTAAACTAAAATATGAATTAGGTTAGTACATAATGTAATTAGTGGCAAGATATTATGTTGTTTTGTGTCATGTCGGGTAATTTGATGCTGGCGCATCCTCAGACTTAACCGATAAGCTTACAAAATTTCGTTAAAATCGGTCGAGCCGCTTTGGAGGAGTTTGGCAACAAATACCGCGACACGAGTATTAGATATTTGATACGGATAAATGAGGTACTCACAGTACACGTGTCTCTCTACTTCATACCAGCTTAGGCCCAGCCGAACGCAGCGGCTACACCACGAGATTACAAGCAAAATATATATGTAACGATTTATTTCAATAGCGGCGCAGTCGCGCTGTCATTTTCATACATTTCGCAAAACCGCGCGTTCGGGCAAACGCATATCGCAAATCTAGCCTTAGATTATTGATTCTCTAGCTGTAGATATTACAGGTTATATTTTTAACTCGATTACATTACGGTCAGGTTGTCCCGTGTGTCGCCTATAAATTGAACCTATCTTGCCTATAATAAATACAAAAATCTATGCGTGCAGTATTTTCAAAATAAGTTCCAACATGATCTATGACTTTGGCGCTCCATTGTTGAATCTCAACTTACATTACCTATGTATTCAGATATTACCTCAGTTTTTTTATGAAAGTGAATTTTATGTCATTGGCATAAAATATATTATGCTATCAATGGTAATAATATAATCTTGAACGCACTCTGTGTCGCATGGTTTTGATTTTATTTAGTCAATGTGGATTTAAGAGAATATACCTGTAAGCTGTAACATAATATCTGGATTCTTGGCTCTTAGTCCATACTCTTCACTGTATTAAGAATATTTTAGAGCTAGATAGACATCTGGTCAGATAGCAGATTAGATATCTGGTCTTCCTCAATCTTTTAACCGCGGTCCCTTCTGTACAATAGGTTTTATATAAAAGATTTGTGATCTATCGCATATAATATTATTCTTGTCAGTCACTTAGCTATTGTAAAATAATTCGAATTCAGTTCTGTATAGACCATAGTTTCTCAACCTTATTTTGCTCACCGCCCACTTTGAGAATATGTTTTTTTCTAGAGCCCCCCATCTTAATTTTACTTACCATCTATCGCGAATTTAAAACACAGCTATAATTGCCACGATTATAATATATTATATTATTTTGAACGTAAGATATTATAATAAATTATAGTCGTAAGATAGGAATATGACCCCTATCCTATTTCTGAGTTTAAAATGAAGAATGAAAGAAGAATATTTCAATGGGAACAATTAAAACGCATGCTTAGCTGTTATATTGAGGTATATTTTTTTGACATTCAAAATTTTTGTTAATGAAGGTATTGTAAACATTAAAAATGATTACGTACAATACCTACATTAACAAAAATTAAACGATATTATTTTTTATTTTACTTTAGTACGTGATTAGCGTGTATTTTTGCCTTTTTAGACTATATTTTTTAATCTACCCACGCCCCATCTGCTCCATCTCAATGCCCCCTAATTTGCTCTGGGTCTTCTACTGCCCCCCCGAAAGTCTATAACGCCCACAAGGGGGCGTTATCGCCCATGTTGAGAACCTATGGTATAGACCCATAGGTATTAATATACCTATGGGTGTGATACACCATACAACCAAACAAAATTATTAATTAACTTATTATTTTAGGTAATATTTTATGAGTTTGTCTTAAATAAAATTTGTTTAATACACCCAAATAAGTTTTAAATAGAGATTCGCATTATTAAGACTATATTTTCTCTTTAAACGATATCGACATAATATAATCTAGGTTAGATTATGTGCCCTAAGTCATGGACCTATCTAAATCACGTAAAGCCTTAATGAACAATAACAGGACCCATAACTGATATTATAATAATATTAAAATTCATAACTCTATACAGAAAACAAAATTCAAGTGTTTGTCATTACTAATTTCAAATCAACACCAGCTTCCTTATTAGTTATTACATATTAAAAATAAAAATAACTCTCTGGTGTCGACTTGTCTAAGTTAGCTAGACTGATTTTGATGGGGCTATTAGTTACTTACATAACTTATATTATACATATTGTTGAAAGTAGAAAAAAATAACAAAATATTACTTTAATAACTGGACTTACGCACATCGCTGTCTGCATATTATGATGGTACGCGCATATTATGACGGGGCGTACACAGTAGCGTAAAATGCTGCGCGTTCCGCTGCGCCCGTCACAATATGCGCGATACTTGAAACAGCAAACTGTGTCTTGTGAAGAGAATATACTCACAGACAAACCCCCAAGTACTAGCTAGTCTTAATATGAACCTTTAAACCACTTGAAGCCCCCGGCTATTGATAGGAAACATGTTTATTCATCGCGTTTAATAATTTAAGCGAGATATTAAACAGGCAAGTACCCTTCAGGCCTCTAAACACTAAGCTGGGAGTTGGGACCTGTCTGGGCGGTGCTTACGATGTATAGTTGTATGTCTGTAGCTATAGCTCGTAAATAGAATCAAAACCTACGAAGAGTACGTTCCCGGTTCCGTAAACTCGGAGTCTTGGGTGTGAACTAATTGTGAAGCATCATCTGATATAACAGATAAAAGAAAATTAGCCAAATCCGTAAATTTTTAGTCACCTACATCATTTTTTCTAATTTAAACTTACTAGTTACTACCTTTTTCCTCAGGAGTTCATAGATGATAGAGGCTTTAAATTGTTAAAATCACGTCTATACGGACTGCACTTAATCGTTTTGTGCGTGGAGTACAAAATTAGAAAATAAGCGATAAACGGGTAAAATTGGCCACAATTATGATCAGATTTTGAGAAGATCTAGACTAGGGCCGTTTTTCCATACAAACGTTGTAGAGTTATAATATTTTTCTTAAATATCTATGGCCACTATAATATTAGCATGTCCCTATGTTTTCTTTTTTTTTTTCATAATTTAATTATTAGAAAATATATGAACGTGTGTGTGAAAAACCCAAAAAAATGGCAAGATTCTCCGCTGTGTTCAATCATCCTGGAAACAATTTTGGCTAGATTTAAATAAATAAAATTTAACATAGGAACACAGTTCAAGTCTTGCTGTTTTGTAGTTTTGGAGAAGAAATCAGGGGATAACGAATCGTTGATTTTCTGTTGTTTTGTTAGATCAAGCTGCAGTTCTCTCTATCGCGCTCTGCGGTTGAGGTTAGAGACAGCAGAGAGACAGCAATAGATTTTTAACCGACTTCCAAAAAGAAGGAGCTTATATTATGTTCGTCTGTTTATATATTTTTTTTACAAATACTTGTTATTCATTTCTCTAGCCCTGGTGTATCCTTTTTTTTTTTTTTTTTTTTTTTTTTTTTGGGGGGGGGAAATACGTTACGTATCCCCCACCCCTTCGGGGAAAGGGGCGGGGGTATGTGGGACTCCCTACAAGAGGTGTACCCACTAAAACCCCCCCATGCCCTCCTTCCAGCCGTGGGATACGGGAACTCTGTTGTTAAACTCCGCGTCCTCACGGCGCTTGCCACGTCCGGCACATCTCCATTGCGGCGGCTGGTGTTCTGCCGCCACTTTCTTCACCGAGAGCTCCCCGGGCATCTAGGGAGCTTTCTTCTCGGGGCCCTTCGTGCGGGCTGTGATCCCCCGATCGACAGCCCACGGGCCTATTGCTCCACCTCCATGGCGGGCTGGGGCTGACTAACCCCGGCACCACCAGCTCCAGGCTCACGCGGCCGAGCCTTGTCAGAGGGAGCTCCTCTCCTGCGGCGCTTCGTGGTGGGAGGCGGCTTTTTAGCTGTTGGACAGCCGCCGCTTCCAAGGACGTGCCCGCTCTCCTTGCCGAGTGCCTCGCAGAAGAAGCAGTTGGGTTGTTTCTCCTGGCACTCGGCTGCCTTGTGCCCCAGTTTGCCACAGCGGAAACAATTCCGACTGCGGTCCACCGGGCACTGGCACGACGTCGCAAGGTGTCCGGTATCAAGGCACCGGTAACACCGCATGGGCCTCGCGGCCAGCAGCGTTACCTTAGCCGACACCCAGCCCACATGAAGCCGCTTCAAGCTAATAAGCTTTTTGGCGGCCGCAACCGGGACGCTCAGCCAGACGGAGCCGTCGCCCCATCTTCCCACCTTTACTGGGCCCGACCTGATGGAGTTGGCCGGGCATCCTCCTTCTCTCGACACCGCCTCAACAACATCGGCAGCCGTCGCTGAGTCGTCCAGCCCGGCGATGCGCATTTCCACGCATTTCGTCGGACGGCCGACTTTTACCACGTCCGGGTCCAGGACTTCCCTCATTTTGGCAGCGAGGGTGTCCGCCTTCTCTTGGGCGCCCTCACCAGGGATGGTGAGGACGCGCGCGCCGGTCTGGGCCAGACGGAAGCGGAGCTTCAGATTATGGATGTCCATATCCGAAAGTCCGCTCGTCTTCACCGCTTCCTTAGCCTTTAGAAGGACGTCATGATAAGTGACGCCCTTTTCCGCGGCGCTCGCCCCCAAAGTAAGGGTGATTGCCGCGGTGGCCGGGGCGCGGAGTTTGGCCTTCTTCTTTCTTTTAGGGGCGGCTTTAGGTGAAGTAGTCGCCCCTTTCTTCTTACTCTTGCCCTTTGGGCCCACTGTGGTCCATTGGGCCTCCGTGCGGGGGGAGCTAGTGTTCGCTCCCCCTTGTGCCGCCTCCTGAGCGGCCATTGAAGGCCGCTTCTTCTTCTTACGGGCCTTTTTGGCCTTTGGCGCCGTAGGTGCGGCAGGGGTCTCTTGCGGGGCCGCTGCGGCAACTGGCTGCCGCGTCTTCGGGGCCGGTTTCCCCTTGGCTTTTGGCCTCGGGGGTCCCAGCGTCTCGTCCGGTAGTGCCTCAACGCTCTCAGCGGCGGCCGAAGTAACACTCCGGGCTCTATCCGCCGCGAGAGGAGGTCGGAGTCGTGGCTCCGGTAAGAGCCGACTCTCTAATCCGGCCAGCCGAGCGTTCAGCATGTTGCTGAAAGTCTCCACGTTAGAACGAGAGACTTCAGACAACAGCTGGCGCATGTCTTGCTCAGCCGGCTTCGACATCTGTCGACGTAGGCCCTCGACTTCTCTGCGCAAGGACTCCACTTCCTGTTGGAGCCGCGCATTTTGAGCTTCGAGGGCTCTTATTTCGTCCGTCGCTCCGCGGTTCTTCATTTCGGCGACGGTCGCGCGTATGTCACCGACCGCCTCCTTGAGAAGACATTGGAACGTCCCCTTCAAATTTCTGGACTTCGTTGCGACCATAATGATCGAATCCAACGAAGCCTCGACGCATTGAGCCAGAGCGTTGGTTGTCTGCTCCGGCTTGTCACTCTCCATAGGCGCAGAGCTTGCGAGGAGCGAAGAGCGCGTCTCTCGGGCAGCCCTGGCCGCCTCGGCTACCTCCTCCTCCACCCGAGGTCGAAGGGCCTCCTCCTTCTGCCGGTTGTAATCGGCCTGCGCCTTCGCCAGACCGACGTACTGTCCAGTCGTTGGCGGGCGGCCGCGTCCTCTTTTGGATTTCGGCATCGCTCCCTTACCAAGGGGCGGTGCCATGTCCTCGTCTGATCGCCTCTTTCGGCGTGTCCTGTCCAGGAATGCGGGCAGGCCCCCGGAGTCCAGCGACATGCCGGACATCTCACTGGAGTCCGAGAGCCAGTCCTCGCTGTCACGTCCATGTGCGCCATAGCCGTGCTGGGAGACTCGACCGCGAGGGGAGTCTCTACCAGTAAAGTTGCCTCGTCCGGAATTTGGGGGTGGCATGATCACATCGCGGGTCAAAAGAACCCGCGGAAGATTCTTGTCCCCCCTGTCTTTCATCTTTTGCAGGAGCTTCAGCTTCCGCTCCACCCCGTTGGGCTGCGGTTGGCTGAAGTCCACATCCTCATCAGTAAGCAGCTCCTTCGCCGGCGCGGTAATGGGCGCCGGCTTCGGGCTGTCGGTCTTCTTAATTCCGCCATCGCCGCTCAATGCGGCTAAAATGGCCCTCTGCCTGGCCGCCTTAGCGGCCTCCTCTTCCTTCTTCGCCGCCTTAGCGGCCCCCTCGTCCTTCCTCGCAATAAGTGGCCCCTCCGTATACGAGGGCCGGCCACCGTCCGAAGACGGCGCATGGGATTCTCCGGCTCCTGAGGAGCCGGGACCCACCCGGAGAATACTTGGCTTATTACGATCTTCCATCATTACTCACTCCGACACCCCGGGTCGCGGGCCCGTTCGTCACACTGCGGGCGCAGCCAAACACACACACAAACACTCGCCCATACCGGCGTTCAGCCACCCCTCCCGTGTCACCGTGAAAAAGCTCACGATGGCACGGGGGAGGTGCCCAGGGACACGACGTGTGCCCTGGTGTATCCTGTTAAGTGATCTAGTTGCTGTATATTTTGTTTACATGCACCATTTAATCACTATCATGTCCTGCTAACTACAGTTGCGTCTATCGTCAGTAATGGCACGCTCGCGTTTGATATCTCATTTGTATACTGGACTAGACAGGAAGGATAAGTCTCTACGAATATATTTTCATGCAACTTTTTGATGCTAATTTGTCATGTGCACTGAATGTTCGCACTTTATGGGTTAACGAGCTTTTGCCCGCGACTTCGCTCGCGTTAAGAAGTATTATTGTATACAAATTTTCATCCCCTATTTGAACCCCTTGGGGTGGGAATTTATCAAAATCATTTCTTAGCGGATGCCTACGACATAACATCTACCTGCATGCCAAATTTCAGCCCGATCCGTCCAGTGGTTTGGGCTGTGCGTTGATAGATCACCATGTCAGTCAGTCACCTTTGAGTTTTATATATTTAGATTATTAATAGTGTATTCATAATAATAATTTACCTATGTTTTTGTTGAATTAATTGTTACTACAACATTTTAATAGCTAAGTTCTTAATTTTAAGCTGAAATCGACGTGTTACACCGGTCTCGGGACCCAAGACGGATGTAGAGCTACTAGCTAGTCCCTGAGGCACCACTGAGATTAAGTCCAGACATTTTCGTGATAAATTTAAGCTAGCTATAATAGTGGAAATGCATGGTGTGCAAACACTCGCAAAAATTGGCATGGGGCATTCGCGTTCGCGATATTTTAGTGTTCGACAGGCCTCGTCCTTACGCGAGTATGAGGCAACATAATAATATGAACCGCTATGCTTGAAATTGTATCAACCTATATTCTGCAACATTAATCAAAGGCTAAAAATACTCATCTTAGTTCTTACGAGGTAAATATTATATTTTAATTGAATCCGAGGTGGTCTAGACGGGATCGCAGTTACTGGGAAACCGCAGCAGAGATGTGAAAAGGAGGTTTGGAATTAATAATCTAGTAGTCTGTTATATGCTAAGGCATAATCAAACTAACGAGACACGGCATTTTAAATACAAATTTTAATATTCTATGATATCCATACTTCCATACTAATATTATAAATGCGAAAGTTTATCTGTCTGTCCGTCTGTCTGTCTGTTACCTCTTCACGCCCAAACCGCTGAACCAATTTTGCTGAAATTTGGCATGGAAATACTTTGAGTCCCGGGAAAGGACATAAAATACTTTTTATCCCGGAAAAATTTACGGTTCTCGCGTGATAAACTAATTTTGGCGCAACGGAGTTGAGCGTCATCGAGTTCTGAAGCGAGCGAAGCGAGCCCTAGTATGTCCCACAACCTGAGCAATTTTGTTGGTATACTTTACGTAAAATCTATCACGCCTATTGATTTGTGCTTTAACATAGTATTTTTTATTTATATGTAGATGTGTTATCATCGGTCAGTCAAGGTTTGGTTGCTATTAAAATATAACATTTTAAATAACTGTATTTTAAAAAGATAAAACCGACTTCAAAATTGTACGTAATTGAGAATTAAAACTCCCTATCTCCAAAAGTATTGAACCGATTTTGATGAAACTTGCACTATTCCCTAAGTTGAACAATACCTAGTACAATAAAAAAAGAATCACTTAAATCGGACTTGTAGTTTCAGAGATATGCGCGAACAAACATAAAAACATACATACATACATTCATACATACATACATACATACATACATACATACATACATACATACACTTATGAAATTTGGCACATTTGTTCAGAAGCTGTTATAGATTAACATATCCAAAAACTGGGCAGTTCTGGAAATATTACATACATACGCGTCGAATTTGATAACCTCATTTTTTTGAAGTCGGTTAAAAATGCCTTAAAGATTATTACTACGCAGAAAAACGATGCGAGCACTCACAAAGCTCGGCTTTTAGCTAGTAAGTATATAATTTAACAACTCAAGATATATTCCAAACTCTAAACGCAAGAATAATCTTCTTTAACGTGGGGATTTACACAGAATTATCTAATAGAAAACTCAGTACGCTTTTCGTATCACTTCATTGTTATGATATTAAGTTTTCAGCATTTCAGTAGAATGCAAATGGCAAATTAGAAAGTTAATCATGCCGCATATATTGCTCTGTTCTTGTGCGGACTGGGATAACTACGTTTGTACAGTCGAATATGAATAACTTTTAATACTGCTAATTCAAACCATGTTGTAAATGTTTTGCAGAAATAATGGATATTTTTCATATCTATTTGCGTAAAATGTTTGGACAGAAGAAATTTTACAAAAAAACAATCGCATCTGTGATTGAAACTCGTCTATAATACAGTTTTTTCAAAATCAGAGGCAGATTTTTCCTGCCCCGGTAGAAATAGCGGGGGATGACACTTCCACTCCAAAGTCACGTATCTAGAGTAGACCTCGCGTAACTTGATGCCGCGCAATGTAAAACTCTGAATGAACTGTTACCAGTATATTTCCGCATCTATACGACCTGCAAACCTTCAAGAAGAGAGCGTATTCCCTCTTAAAAGGCCGGCAACGCACCTGCAGCTCTTATAATGTTGCGGGTCTCCATGGTCTATGGTAGCTGCTTCCCATCAAATGACCCGTTTGCTCGTTTGCCCCCTTATTTTATAAAAGAAAAAAAACCATTTAGTAATCTGCGGTAATAATAATTATATTATTATATTATTAGCTGTGGATATTTTAAAATGGATCTAAATACAGGTCTTATTTAGGGACTGCTGACACCGCGACACTAGATTCTTATATAAGTAGGTACATATTGTATACTAAATATATCTATCCGACTGTACGTTATTTACATGGCATAAGGAAATGCAATTATGTCTATAGTTATGTGTAATTGTAATCACTTTGTTCGCGACGAGAAGGCAATTTCTGCCTGTTTTCCGCCTAATTTATTTGGTACTTGCCTCTTTTGTACTGTTGTCGAGAAAATGAAGAGCTATTTCATAGTTAGAGTTAACCTTTGGTAAAATATCATGCTTTCTCTTTCGTACATGCAAAGAAATTTGTGAAATGACATGATATTTCTCTGTAGTGATAATATATTTCACACAATACTGAATAGTTTTTGTTAAAGCAGCTCCTCCCAAAACACATATTTTATAAATTCTGAAATAGTGAATTTGATTTTAAATCAAATTCACTATTTCAGGTATGTAATATTTTAAAATATTGCGAAAAACTGTTTTTAAAGCTTGTTTTAGCGGTATCGCCCGATTTTAAAAGTCTCAATATTTACTCTATTTTCCCCATAGACACAAATTGGAGGAAAGGTAAACATAAAATTGATAGAGTTATAAATTTGAAATAACGGTGAGTGGACCACTTGAGGAAAATCGACTTTATGTATTGCGGGTAGAGTTAAAAGTCGATCGGCGGTGGCGGTTTGTCAAATTGTCGCGAAATCACGAGTTATTGAAATGGTGGTGAGATTGCAGTTTAACCAGGTAAGTCGTGGCACACTAACTGTATATATTATTACGGGGTCTGATCGCACCCCAGATACTGGTGCCACTTATAAAGCCGATATTAAAGCTGATGACATATTATATGTATCGATTAAAGTACGCAATATGGGGTCTAATTAGCGAACCTCGGAGTGATTTTCTTCAGTTTTGGTCCAGTGGTAATCGCTTATTAGTTATTATGAACCTCGGAATAAATTTGCAGTAAATGTTGCGTGAAATCCCACTTTTTAATGGAGAATATTGCCTTCATTTGATACAGAGTTTAATTATAGAGTGCTTCTTGATATTATAAGGGCTGGGTGTATTTGTGATTAGACAATAATTTTAATGAAAAACAAACCGACTTCAAACAGATCATGGGAACACCTTTGTAATGTCCACCTTCCTACAACAACAAAATCATCAAAAAAGCTTATACACGGTCGAATTGAGAAAACTTCTCCTTTCTTGTAGTCGGTTCAAAAAAATATTTTGAATCAATTGTAATATGAACTTAAATCGAGTCAGTCATTTCGAGCATTGGTTTCCTCAATTTGCTTCAACAAAGCGTTTGACGTTAACAATATTTTCCCATAAGCCATAAGCTCATAACTATGTCCTTGAAGTGTGAAAAGTTTTTCTCCGTGTAATTACTTGGCGATTACTGATTGGTCGCGCCGCGGGAACCCAGTGGCAATTCAGTAATTGATAATATTGCACCTTACGAGTATACGATCCTTTTTGTGAACAAAACCTGCTTCGGCGTGAGGTTTATAGCTATTCGTGAGTATTGCTTTAAGGCTGTTTCCCTAGACATCGCATGCGGAAAAGAACTTTTTATCCCATGAATCTTTGTACTTTCCTGGGATAAATGACTATGTACTTACTTTGTCGTGGTCCACTCTATAAGTGCGCCAAATTTCATCAAATCAGGTCAAGTCGGTCACGCGTGACGACTATGTAAGGAACCTTAGACTTGGCACGACTTTGTCCAGATTTCATTACTTTTTACTTTTAAGTTTTTAGGGATAAACTAGCAGCTCCATCGAGACTTGGATAGTTTTTACAGAATGTTTCTGGTGGGATATCTAATTTTTAATTTCTTTAAAAATTTTATGAAATGTTTATTGCATGGTAAAATGCGACCCCAAAGTTATTTTTGTTACCGAGACAATAATGTTCTGAATTTATACATTTGAACGTGTTTAAAACATTCCAGAAATAATAATATTATGTTCGTAATAAAATATAATGTGAGAGGAGTAAAAGATAGTGAATAAAAAAAGTTAAGGCTCTTAAATAAATTCAGTGAGTCAGTCATTACCCATTTCTGTAATCGAATTCATAAAATTACTGTTACATAAAAACAATAATAAATGCCGTGTGAGAAAAACGAAATTCATTACTACTTAAAGAAGACCAATAAAGATAATGATGGTTTAAGAGGTGGCAAAATGTAATATGAACTCAATAATTAGTAAACTAGCTGTGCCCCGCGATGTTACCCGCGGTTTATTAGGATTTAGGAAAAATAAATTGTGATTATTTCCCGCAGTAAAAAGTAGCCTATGTTTTAATTCAGGGTATCAACCGTTTCTATCCCAAATATATAATATTAAAATGGCACCGGCCGTTTAGACGTGAAGAAGTAACCAACATGCAAACTTTCGCATTTATAATATTAGGTACAAATTTATAAAGCCACTCCTAAGCTTAATTCCGATCTTAGTTCAAATATTCGTTCAACCAATAGACTTTTCTTTTGACAATATTTTCCCCGATCTTTCGCTAAAAATAAAATATCAATTCCAGAGCAAATCCAGGTCGAGCTGGTATTAAATATTTATAGCCATACAATATCCTTTTAAATTTCTCGGCTCGGACTATAAAAATAAAATAAATCATCGTTTACTTGTCTAGGAAGATATAAATGTCTTATATATACTACGATTTTAGCTTAGCTATGACATTTTATTATACCTTACTATATTTAGTACTAGCGACCCGTCCCGGCGTTGCACGGGTATAAAATATAATATAGCCACTGAAAAAATGATTAAAATCGATAGCCATTAACAAAAAAAAATTGCTCCAGTAGTTCGCGAGATAAGCACTTTTAAATAATTTCCCCCGTTTTTTCCACATTCTCCTATTAGTCTCAACGTAATAAAATATAGCCTTCCTCAATAAATGGGCTATCTAACACTGAAATAATTTTTCAAATCGGACCAGTAGTTCCCGAGATTAGCGCGTTCAAGTTAGCCCTTTCAAATAATTTTCCCCGTTTTTTCCACATTTTCCTCTATTTCTTCGCTCCTATTAGTCTTAGCGTGATAAAATATAGCTTTTAGCCTTCCTCGATAAATGGACTATCTAACACTGAAAGAATCATCAAAATCCGTTGCGAAGTTTTAAAGATTAAAGGGAACAAAGGGACATGAGGGAAAAAGCGACATTGTTTTATAATATGTATAGATATTCAGGCAGATGACGAAGCTATCTGGTCGGATTATGTCAAAGACTGACATAACTCGACCGAATCACGTATGTCCGCCATATGGCTATGAATCAATTTATCCGTAGTACGATATAAATTCTCCACTGCTTGTAGACTTTTTATTCTTATTTCTCGAGCGAAACCCCGAGTCGTCGTGTCCAAAGTGTTCGTGACCCATTGTAATAAAAACTGTAAAATAAGACTTACACCGCTTTACTTTCCGACTGGCTATCTAAGAAGATAATATGTGTACGATTTAAAGTACTTTGAGAATATAAATTTCAAGAAGAAAAGTCCTTTATATACCCGCAACTTCGTCTACGCAGAAATTCTTTCTCCCCACAGGAACCAAACATATCTTAACCCATGCATTACACCCTGTAGATAAATAATAATAATATCTATGGACGCTTCACACCACGTCAGTCTGGCCCCGTGCTAAGTACCTGAAGGACTTATGTTACGGGTACTAGACAACGGAAATATTTAAGATTTTTTTATATGATACACAAACTTTGAAAACTTTTTGTTCCGTCGGCCGGATTCGAACCCGCGACCCCCGGCAGTTGGTGGGCTGTTGGTAGCTCAACCAACAGCCCATGAGCCCACCAACTGAGCCACAGAGGTCGTCGATAAAATGTGTGTGTGATCTACATAACATATTATGTGGTCAATGGTCATTTTCACCCTTACACACTAATATATGCTAAACTAGTTCAATAGAAACATTCGTAACTCACACTCATGGTCTAGTTTTGACCTCAAGTCTGCGGTGTGTCCTGGGAGGCTGGGAATCGAGATGCAATATGAGCTGCTCTTGTTTACTGCAACTTTGGGAAGATTCATCGGAGAATAGAGAGTAGAGAGCCCATGGGATCATCTTGTCGATCGCCTTAACGTACCACTATATCTTGTGATAGACTTTGTACCGGCGCATCCATAGGGATGTGAGATGTTTTTAGTATACGTAAACTTAAAATAATCGGCCAAGTGCGAGTCGGACTCGTGCACGAAGGATTCTGTACGACTTTATAGCAAAAATAGGCAAAAAAGTGAGTTTTTTGTATGGGAGTCCCCCTTAATTATTATTTTTATTTTAATATTATAATAAACGAGCTATTCTCCGCGGCTTCGCTTGCGTTAAGAAGTATTATTATATTATACAAACTTTCATCCCCTATTTTAACCCCTTTTGGATGGAATTGATCAAAATCCTTTCTTAGCGGATGCCTACGGCGTAACATCTACCTGTATGCCAAATTTCAGCCCGATCCGTCCAGTGGTTTGGGCCGTGCGTTGATAGATCACCATGTCAGTCAGTCAACTTTGAGTTTTATATATTTAGATTATGAAAGTAAAATGACTCACTCACTCTCAAAATAATTCAGGATTTTGTGAATATTTGAAGTGCCTACCTGTTGCCGTTATTAATATCGGTAGTCTCAGTAAAAAAGTAGTAGTTAAACTATTAAACATTCTCTAGCAATGGACGTATGTTCTTGGTGGCATTTTAACTTAATTTCTTGCACTACATACGGAATCTTAGGTAAATACGAAAAATTATTAGCGTATTAGTTGAAAATAAAAGTAAAATTATGATTGTGTCGAAACATTTATTATTTTCTGGCAATAATTTAACTTACAACTATACATAAAACAAATAAGGAAGACGTATCCATATGGGTTGACATTTCACTAACACTCTAACATACTATTTACATACATACACGAGTGCCACAAAACATACAGTAACTGAGTAAAAGTACTATGATCTTTCCCCATACTAGTAAGTAATAGCAAGAAAGCATTTACGCACACAGATCCAATAAAAAAGCTACAAGTTACGCACACACTTGCGTGAAACTACGCTACTAGTTGTGTACGTAAATGGTCGACTGGCCGTGCAAGAGCATAGTTTGAATTATATATTACATAATAAAAAACATTCGGTTTTTTTATTGATCTGAGAGGATCTGTAATAAGTAATAACATAGTATGATTAAAATGATAGTCGTCTTATCAAAAACTAAATTTGATTAAATTGTCTTCAACACATTTTTTTTATGTTACCTTAAATTACAAGTTTTAAATAAGACGATCGGATATCCAGCCTTTTAAAGTATATTAAAATAGTAAATACAATAAAAATAAATTCAAAAATCAAAAGAAAAAACTAACATCCATATAGTTTTCGAGCTAAATCGCATAACAATACCGATAAACAAACAAAAACAATGTAAGGGAGACGTAACTGAAACAATATTTTTACAGAAGATTGTTTTTGGCAATTCCAAATTAATTTAATGAAGATTAATGAAATGCTAACTTTTTACAAAAAGTAATATTATAAATTCAGAATACTAGCAATTTTTTCTGCAAAATATCAATATGAATTTGCTGTGGCTTCTGGCTAAATAAATCCAGCGACTTATTTCAGTTACGTCTTAATAATTACACCCTTGACTGTCGGAAGACAAGAATAAATGCTACAAGTCAATCTGCATTAATCGAAGTTCAAACGAACGTTAAACGCCAGTTTAAACGTTAAACATCGTTAAGCCTTAAACTTTGTTCAACACTCACAACAACTCAAGTATGGCAAGTTAAATCGTCAATATAATATGAAAAATAATTTATTCTAAAAGTTTGGAATGGTCACTTAGGACTAAATATTTACAAAATATAACAGAAACGTATCAAAAAGGTCGTATCTACAAACACCATTCTAAGAACAACGCTAGAGGTCACTATTTTATCTACACGTTTTAAAACTAAGTTAAACTCGATGAAAGTAATGCTGCTTCAAAGTTAGCTTGACTTAAAAATAGAAATTGGATCAAACTTTAAACACCCTAAGGTAGGTTTTGAACAAAACTTGCAAACTAAATTATTAGTGATTGAAAAATATATTTTGTAATGTCGATTTCGAATTCAGTTGAGTCTTACAACAAAAAATTTACTTTGGATGTACCGTCAAAAAACTTGATTCAAAGGCAGTAGACGGACCTACGTTATTTGGTCGGATTATGTCAATTTTTGACATAGCGCGATCAAATTACGTAGGTCTATCATCTGCCTATGAATCAACTTCTCAGATATTACTATACTGGAATGCACAATAAATAATCATGTATCTCAACGCATTACTTATTCTAAATGAGTATTTCTTTCTACTTTAATTTTAACCACAATTAAAATAATGCGTGAAGACACATAATTCTGACGTTCAATAATATACATGGAGTTTTTATAACTGGAGTAGATAACAGAGCCAATGTTGAGTTATAAAATACTGGTACATCGTGTTACTGACGTACTATCAAAGAAATTCATAGGCAGATGGCGGACGTACGTTATTTAGTCCGATTACAGATCGACAAGGCTTTAAATGAACGTGGCTAAAAAAGGAACTAATGCTGCCATCGTACAAAAACGTCATTTTTGACAGTTCTCCTTTACGTGCAGCGCCCCCGCTCATGTTCATTTAAAGCCTTGTCGATCTATACGTCAAAATCATTTTTTTTTCTATAAGCTTTGACTTAACTCTACCGTATAACGTCAGTCCGTATATCTTATGAATTTCTGATGGTACAATACAACACGTATCGTATACTTAAACTACGATTCTAACCGCTTTGTACTAAACAGGTGATGAGCAATCTCTAGTCTTTCAGTCTTTGTCTCCAACGAATCTGTAGTTGTCGGGCGGGGGTTCGGCCATGCAGTAGCCGTGGTAGGTGCGGATGTCTTCTGCGACATAGGTGACTCCTGGGGAGGTAGTAATGGGAATTAATGATATTGAAGCAGCTATGGGCTACCTACTTACAATTGTAATTGTTGATTTTTATGCTGCGTTTACATGCAAGTTGCAACTTGCCTCGCAACTTGCACGACGACTCGCCACACTATTTTCTATTAACTAACATGCTAATTTTGATGTCACAGCATGCTACGTATTATTGTTTTGCTATTTGCTAAAAACGCGACGTCGTGAATTATCAGTTCGTATTATTTCGCATCGAGTGAAAAATAGCAATTCTAAGTTAGCACCGCGGTGCGTAACCGCACACACGTGAATGTTGATCATGATCGCAGACTATTGCTGCGCTAAATAATCGAATCGAAATAATAGCAATCGATTTTTTAGCAAGTACGATTATTTTATTATTGCTAATGGGCATTTAACAATTAACTATTATTGCTAATGCTATTTTTACCAACACTACCTGGGAGGACGCCGAGCTCCGTGTGGTGTTTGGGGCAGGTGTGGTCGCGTGGGCACTGGCAAATGGTGCTGGCGTTCACCTCGTCTATCTGCTCGTGGCGGCGACGCACGCTGAATAGCTTGCAGGGCTCTTTGCGGGAACACCGTAGCCTCTGTAATAAAAGATTGCCTATTAGATAGCAATTAAAGTATAATCAGATACTACTTAGCAGCTCTGAATCTAAATATATAAAACTCAAAGGTGACTGACTGACATGGTGATCTATCAACGCACGGCCCAAACCACTGGACGGATCGGGCTGAAATTTGACATGCAGGTAGATGTAATGACGTAGGCATCCACTAAGAAAGGATTTCGATCAATTCTACCCCCAAGGGGTTAAAATAGGGGATGAAAGTTTGTATATAATAATACTACTTAATTCTTAACGCGAGCGAAGCCGCGGGCAATAGCTCGTTTATGTATAGGCAGTTTAGGTCATGGCCTATGGGCGACAGCGTCCTATGGTGTCCAAGGGAGGGCGGCAGCGTTCTAAGATGGCGGAACAATTCGTACATAGGGGCGGCAAAATTAAAGTTGCCTATACTCATAAAAAATATAAATCCGGCCCTACTACTTAGTAGGGATGTCTGACAACTAGTACAGCTGTCGGAAATCAAATGAGTCGGCGCTGTCGTAATTTTTATGATTATATCATTTATATCACGAGGATCACAATACACAATCGCTTGTTTGACCGTGTAGTTACTAAATTAACAAACTGCATTTCAAAGGAAAATAGAAAGCTTTAATAAAAGCTCATTCACGAAAAACGCCATCTAGCGCCGGATGGCGTAACTCAAACGCGTACTTACACTTTGTGGCGAGCACGCGAACTGGTACTGGTTCCCCTGTTCGCCGCTAGGTGTCGTGTACGGTAGCTTCTTGAGGAGATAAGTGACTGACTGCTTGGGGCAGTGGCAGTTCACTATCTGCTGCGTGGCGTTGCTGTCGGGAAACGAATAGATGATCCACGCGGCGTCCTTGAAGTAACGGCACTTGGGCAAATGTTTGACCGGCTCGCAGGTTTTGTACAGTGTCGTCTTGTCTTCCAAAGTGTGGTTGTCGTCTGATGATAGCTCGCTGGAAAGAGGAATTTGAATTTTAGAACTGCGCATTTTCAGTACAATGTACGCGTAATAATGTAAAAGGGGAGTAGTCGGATAGATACATAATTTTAAATCTATCTAATATATAAAATTCTTGTGTCGCAGTGTTTGTGGCTTGTGCGCGAACTCCTCCAAAACGGCTCAACCTATTTTAATTAAATTTTGTATGTACATTCGTTAGGCCTGAGAATAGGTTTTTATCCAATCTTTATATTGATACTAGAAATAATTTATATGTCAAAACAACATTTGTCGGGTCAGTTAGTATATCGTATCAACCCGCGAACGGCCCAAGTGGGCTGGGTGGGCGACGGAACATTATAATTTACACATATCTATCAATTTAGCATGGAATATAGATGGATCTAAATTCTAAAAGGTTAGATACGGTAGTAATTGATAGATATCATTAGTAAATTCATTGCACAAAAACGCTCTTAATATGGCTTCTTTCTTCCTTCTAAACCATCTCCAAACTTACGCTTAAAAACCCTATAAGTTCATGCTGCAATGACTTACATTTCGAACCTTTACAAAACCTACAGCGGCTTTTGTTTCGTGTAAGGTAAAAGGTCTTTGTGAGTTGTGACTCATGCCTGCTTCTCGGTATAATAGCAATTAATTAAACAACACCAATTAATGTATAAGTACGTTTTAACATTAAAAAGCTACATTTTACTACAAGAGAACACTAGTAAATGTTTTACTGACACAAAAAGAATTAATAATATATTAACTATCAAGAAATAAATAAACTTGTAATGAACCAAATGTAAAATGTCTGGCTTTTATCAAAAAGTTTTATGCAGAAGAACCCCTCAGAAGAAAACTAAAAACTCGTCCTACTAGGACGAGATATATAGGAACGTCCAAATAGACAACTTAACAAACGTAGTAAAACAATTAACTTCAGCTTTAAGCTCTAAAATAAAATACCAATCAATATATCATTCTGTATACTGCTAAACAATATAATTTACATAATTACAATACAAATTTTATTTACGATATTTAAATGAGCTACATATTTTGATTCATTTGTTACATAAGTCATAATAACACTCTATATATAGAGCGTGTGGGAGTGGAAAGCTGTGGGTAGTGAGGTGTTAAATATTGAGATAATTAAATGTTATTTATTAAACCTTGGTCCATGACTATTTGTGCCCACTTGCTCAAAATTGGGTTAAACTTAACCCATGGATTTTAGGTACGTTTTTTTGTACATCGTGTTCATAAAAAGACATGTTATTATTTACTCAGGGTATCTTTTATCCAGATTTGTGCTTACAGGTCTTAGGCCAATATTACACCAAAATTTCTCAAGGCCCGGTAATTAGATTAGGTAGGTTAGGACTTAAGCGTGGCTCCTTCCAAGATTATTTAGTACCTACAGGGTTCCGTACTCCCCAAATCCTGTTACACACTAAATTAGGAAAAGGGTCCCTAAATATAGTGTGAGGTAATACCTGCTTGCTTCTCCCATAATTTTTGACATGAATGAATCAAACATGAATTTCGCGTGAATGGAGTTGCTAGTTTCATGTTTTTTTTTTCTATAAATAATAGTTATATTACACTTTGAGCATTGCCACTTGATGTTAACCCAACATTGCATTCATTCAAAGTAACATCAATGT
This sequence comes from Plebejus argus, assembly GCA_905404155.3. Classification (NCBI taxonomy): domain Eukaryota; kingdom Metazoa; phylum Arthropoda; class Insecta; order Lepidoptera; family Lycaenidae; genus Plebejus; species Plebejus argus. Next base: position 5,480,328 of record FR989944.1, read on the forward strand.
TGCAAATGACCTGACATGAAAAAGTGACGCAGGAAATGAGATCTATGAGTAACGTTATACAACTCGTGATGAAAATATTATGATTCAAAACAGGAAAGGTATTAGAAAACTTGAGAAATATCTGTATATTTCTCACATCAGACCCTAGAGGAAGCTAGTTATAACATTATCCGTTTGCCAGACATGGTTGCAATCATTTAAATTTACTTTTGCAATAAATGTAAATACAGTAAGTACTGATTACTGACTTGAGTCTATGAATTTAATGATCCAGGTAATTTGTTTTAGGTTAGGCAATCAAAGCCTCATCACAGAATGACGCTTTTGCGATAGCATCTTTAAAACCTAATTACTGATCTAATTTTAGTTGATGATACATACGTTAATTAGATCAGTAGTAATGACCCGGGTCTAACAACTTAAAATTCTTAGGCTATATAATATTTTTAGTCATAGTGAGTATGTACTGTAATTAGTCCAGCCGAGTTAAAAGTGCGCGCAAAAAAATCCTCTAGGCCCAATTTCACCAACGTCTGTTAGTGTTAGCTTGTTAAAATGTCATGTCTTCTCATTCATTCATATCAAAAATTAAAGAGGTAACTTGATACTAATTCCAGCATTAACTTTAACAGTCGTTGATGAAATTGGAACTAACTAAAGTCTAAACTATTTTAACCAACTATAACCACAGAAGAAACGGTTATATTATATATAGTCAACTTTATTCTCCTCACCTCGAACACGGTCTGTGGCCCAGACACCGGCATTTCCTCTCGATCCAGGGTTGTGCGGAGTCATACAGGTCCACCTTGCTGCATACCTGCCGCGCCCGGCAGTCGGGAAGCTCCTCCTCCGAACCCTATAAATTGGAAGGTGGTCGGTTAGTCGCTAACAAATAAAGTTTATGACACCTTGAAATGTTGAAAAATACCTTGAATTTAAAGATAACGCTTTAAGTTTATGAAATTCCGAGAGAACCTTAAATGTCTGACCATTTCTTCCTTTTTATTGTTCAAAGAATGAAAAATAAAATATGTATTATATTATAGCCGAACAAGGAATTTCGTCCTTTTTTGGGAGTCGGTTAAAAAGAATATCAACGCGCAACTTCCTATCAAAAGATAATATTTAATCCAGACCGAAAAAATAAGCTGTATCACAAAATATCCACTCTAGATTTGTGATATACAGCTTATTTTCTTAAAGATTGATTAAACCTTTGATTTGAGATTTGGAATATCCTAAAGAAGATTAGAAATCCAATCTCATTTCGTTTCACAGCTAAAAGTAGCCCATACACTCAACTTTGTTGCACACATCTGGACAAAAAGTCCGCAGATGAAGATGTTTGATTCGAGATTTGTCGAACAATGCGACATGTGCGTTTTTGTGGACGGCCGACGGTCGCACTTCCGACCGGAACACGTCCAACCTGTCGACTGTGGGAACCGGCTTTTTGTGCAAATGTCCCAGGGCTGTGCGCTACTTTTTGTGCTTAAGTTTTGAGAGAATTTAATTCGGTGGTGAAAAGTTGAGACCTTAATTAAATATGTAAATAAATGTATAATCAGTAATTTGGACATAACACATTAAAGTACATTTAACGATGAATATGCATGCTATACTTATGTAATGTAACGTTACAGAGTCGAACATTACATCAGTGAGGTCGAGAACCGAGCATTACAATGCGCACCTTGTAATGATACAATGTGTATAATATCTTGACACAACTTGTAACATCAATGCTACTTGACAGTGAAGTCAACTTGCTATGGAATGCTCAAAGTCGAATCTATAATGTTACATTACAGGTGAATGCTCGTCAGACAGGGAGGTAGTATTGTAATGTAATGCTCAAAGTCGAATTTATAATGAATAATGATGTTACACGCGAATGCTGCCGGTGAGGGAGAACCTTAACATATACTGATACAAGTATTCTTTGAGCCGTACACTCAAAAAGCAACCCTTCCGCCGCAGTCGGTTAAATTGAACTATAAAAATAATCGTAGCCATCCCTAACATCGATGTTGATTTATGAATGGCACAATGAGATCGTTAAGACGGCAGATAAGCCGTGGGCGTGGTCCCAGTTCCGGACTTCCTGTTCCTTGTTCCGTTCCCGGAACATTCCGCCTTTTTGTCCCTTTTTGTCCCTCACCCTTTTGTTGGGTACAAACACCGAAGGTACATTGCAGGTTGTTGACTTTGTTGATCTGAAATTCCTTCCGAAATTTCGGTTAAAAGCAGCCGGCCTATGATGGGCCATGTAACCTTTCTCATTCAGTTCTAATCGCTCATTAATTATTAATTTCACAATAAAGAATCATCAATCGAAAGACTTTAGCTTAGATTTGACGACCTCTGTGGCTCAGTGGATAGCACGTTGGTAGCTTAAGCCGGAGGTCGCGGGTTCGAATCCCGCCGATGGAACAAAAAGTTTTCAAAGTTCCTGGGTCATGGATGTGTATTAAATATATTTATCATATAATAAAAATCTTAAATATATGTATAGTATAAAAGTATTAAATATATTTCCGTTGTCTGGTACCTGTAACACAAGTCCTTCAGGTACTTAGCATGGGGCCAGACTGACGTGGTGTGAAGCGTCCATAGATATTATATTATATTATATTATATTATTAGTATCTCATTTTCATCGATTTCTTCATTTGTGTACCAAATTTTATCAAAATAGGCGCAATAATTTTTGAGCATATTCAACGCAAATGAAACAAACAGTTCGTATCCCTTTTTATAATATAGCATTCTAAATAATAATGACCGGATGTCAATTTTTTTTTTTTTATTAATTTATTTAAGGTCGCTTTATAACAACAAAGGTCATTAACGACCACAGTAATTTCAACTTAAATTGTTACAAATAGGTACATCTAAACTAATTTATAAACATCAATCATTTTCATAAATTTTAACGTCGGATGTCAATTTGTATACTTAATTAAATGTAAAAAAATAACTTTGGAATTTAATTGTTAGATGTTTAACACATTTTATTAAAATGGAAGTGTTAATATACTTAAAATAGAAATAAATTAAGATACAAGTACAACAGCTGTAAGTTTAAGTCTCAGACCAAATAAAAACTCGTTTTAGTAAAATAAGGCTATAATAGAGAAGTAAATAATTAATGTTTATATGACATAATACTAAAAGTGATCACTTACATTTACAAGCCTCTGAGCCAAAAATAAAGATCATGGTAATATAATGATGTTATAGGGGCTTTAAGGGTCTGTTTCACCACTTCCTGTTAAGTGCTGGATAGACTATCCATCACTGAACTTCACAGATAGAGTATGGATAATCTGTCAAAAAAGCTGTGAATAGCCAATAGGCTAATAAACTAAGGGCCTGTTTCACCTTTTTTTTTTATTGTGAAACAGGCCCTTAGTATGGAGAATCTGTCAAAAAAGCTGTGAATAGCCTTTCCGGCACTTTATCAGGAAGTAATGAAACAGGCCCTAAATGTGAAAAGAACATAAAATAATCATATTTCCCTACTACTTGGCAGCATTTTATTTGCCCGCGCCGTTGAGACCTAAAATTTTACAACGTTTTCGGTCGTCTCGTCGTTTTGTAAAAAAAATCTCGGCTTGACCGACGGCCGGGGGCGACAGTTGTTAAGGCTCTTTTATTTTCACCTTTTTCTAAGACTGAAAATTATTGCAACTACCTCCGTTATATTTTAAACCCTAGCCCCACAACATAAAGTTGGAATTCGCTCGAACGTTAATCAAAGTACAGCCTATCTGCGAATAACCTCGCATTTGAAACTCGGCTCTCCTTCGTGACATTAAAGTTGAAATCAGGTTGTATAGGAAGTGACGACGTCGTGTTTTTCTCTCTGCGGCCCGGCGGGAGAGGGGAAGGGGGGTATCCGGTGCGAACAGGTGGGCCCGCGCCCACTCTAATGTAATCCCGCGCGACCTTCCACAACCTTCCAAGTACGTTAGTGGGCCCTTTTTTACGCCGGTTTTTTACGTAATATACCCCGTGATTGATTCTAGTGTGAGCGTCAATTTGTAGGCAGTAAGCCTACATACGTAGGCTAGAATGTTATGAGCTTTTTTCGTTGTTGGTATGAAATAAGTAACAGATAGTTAAAATTGATTATATTAGTAAGAGATGTAAAGGCATCATAAAAATTTATATCATGACAATAATTTTGCATGTTCGGGTGATAAGAAAGGCTTTAAAGTTGTGAATTGTGATCACCACTTCCTGATTAGTGCCGGATAGGCTATCCACAACTTATCTGACAGATGGTGTATGGTCTGGAGTATCTGTCAGATAATGTGGTGAAACAGGCCCTTAGTAACAATTACTGTCAAAGTAACAGAAAAAGCATCAACATTCAAATTTGTAAGACAAAGTATACGTTTACTATTCCGGCTTAGTCAGATAGGAAAGGTTCTTGCAAAGTTGTGATTTAAAACCTGACATAGTAAAAACGCACAAGGAAATAATAAAAAAAAAACAATTTATTGGACTTCCGCTTAGTAACATTAACTAATTGAGTCAAACAAAATTCGAAACTACAGCAATTTGTTGCACGCAATATTGAATTTGAATGAGTCAAAGACAAAAGTCAAATTACCAATTCCGATCATGCGATGTTAAAAAGTGTACAATTCAAATAAAAAATAAATTACAATTCGGATATAAAAAAATAATTCGGTAGCCGCAGGGTACGGACACGAGTTAGCCGAAAACAGGTAGCCGGCTAAATTACTAATGGCTAATGATTAGCCGGGGGCCAGAAATTATTTATTGGTGTAATTAGCCGCTTATGAATAGCATCCGCTAGGTAACATCCTTCCCGAATTACTTTTTTATTTCCAACACACCTTTTTGAGATGCATTTCATTTTCCAAACGGGTTCGTTATAAAAGTGAAATGTGTCCCTAGCCAGATTGTAATATATTTATAGAATTATTTATACTAAAGATAAAAAAGTTATGTTTTATGCTAAACATAAGTTTCAGATTTTTACGTTATTAGTAATAACATAAAATTAAATCATTAAGGGCCCGGGTTACCCTCGAAACTTTCATACATTCTTAATACCAAAATCATTTTCTCATACGAAAATATTTAACTTGTTTGAGTTATTTTTCAGCTTAAGATAGTAATTACCTAGGGTCCTGAACAAATTTTTTTTACAAAATATTTAAATACTAAAAAAAATTTTGTGTTAAAAAATTTTTTAGTAAATTTACTACTAAATATTTAAACACCAAAAAATAGACAAAAACATTAAAAAATATATAAATAAATAGTAAATTTACTACAAAATATTTAAATAATAAAAAATATTTTTTAAAGTTTAAATATTTTGTAGTAAATTTACTATTTATTTATATATTTTTAGTGTTTTTGTCTATTTTTTGGTGTTTAAATATTTAGTAGTAAATTTACTAAAAAATATTGAAACACAAAAATTTTTTTTTTAGTATTTAAATATTTTGTAAAAAAAATTTGTTCAGGACCCTAGGTAATTACTATCTCAAGCTGAAAAATAACTCAAACATGTTAAATATTGTCGCATGAGAAAATGATTTTGGTATTAAGAATGTATGAAAATTTCGAGGGTAACCCGGGCCCTTAAAATTTAATTTAATTAGACGACCTCTGTGGCTCAGTGGTGAGCGCGTCGGTAGCTCAAGCCGGGGGTCGCGGGTTCGAATCCCGCCGACGGAACAAAAATGTTCAATGTTCCCGGGTCTGGATGTGTATTAAATATGTGTATGATATAATAAAAATCTTAAATATATGTATAGTATAAAAGTATTAAATATGTTTCCGTTGTCTGGTACCTGTAACACAAGTCCTTTAGGTACTTAGCACGGGGCCAGACTGACGTGGTGTGAAGCGTCCATAGATATTATTATTATATTATTATTATATTATTATTATTATTATTATTAAAATGTCTCTGAATGCTAGACTCTGCTACAACGCTACGTCGTAGGCCGCGGCCGCGCTGTATTAGACATCAACGCGCGCCGGAAACGCTCGTATTCATTATTGTATGTACATTGTACTATCAGAGATGTTGATTCCTAGGCAGATGGGGCACCTACGTAGTTTGGTCGCGTTTTATCCCACAACCTGAACATTTTGTGGTACACTTTACGGGAAAGCTATGACGCCTATTGATATGTGCTTTAACATTTTTTTATTATATGTAGATGTGTTAATATCATCAGTCGGTCAAGGTGTGACGACGAGAGTCCTCACAAAGCTCGGCTTTTAGCTAGTTACTTAAAATCAGATCATTAGCTTAGGTACTTCCAGCAGTAAGGCCGCCATTTCAAACTGTTTTTTTTTTCTTTTTCTTTGTAACCTTCGTCCACTGATTTGTTTAATGGTTTGAATAAAGAGTTTTTTATTTATTTATTTATTTATTTATTTACTCATATCTTAAAAATCATTTCACTCCTATCACCATTCACCGCAGTCGGATACTAAAGAAATAGTGATGGATAATACTTCCTCTCATATGCCGGCTATCTACTTATCTTACGAATTTTAGATCAGGTCACGTGACATTTTTACCCATCCAAAAAATGCCGCTTAAAGAAGTTAACATTAAAAATCATAATATTGTTTATGGGATAATTGATTTTAAATCTTTTATATTACGAGCTATTAAATAGTTAAGTTATATTCCTAGATTCCCAATTAGTTTATTTGCCTTATGTATCCAGGATGCAAAATATTGCCTATTAGTATATTAACGAGATCTTGCGCCGGTGGAGTTACGATATTTCCGTCAAATCACCATTATTTATGTTGTAGTCGTTTCCCGTTTTACTGTTGCTCTATGTCATATTTGAAATATACGATGACATCTCACATCACATAACGTCATATTAATTATATCACATAACAATATTACGTTAATTTATCATGGCAAAACATTATCACGCGAAAACTGAGGAGCGAATTTGCATCTTTGATTTGAGTTCGTCGGTTTCGCTTCTCGCAAAAGCTTAAATTGTAACTTACCGAAATTAAAAGTAGCCATTTCAAATATGACATAGAGCCACAGATTGCATACGTCTATAAAACAAGTACTTGACGTTTCCATATAATATAATATTATACAAAATATTGTACATACAGTAATAAGACGTTTATTCAACACGAGATTTTGCCCGCGGCTTCGCTCGCGTTAAGAAGTATTATTATATACAAACTTTCATCCCCTATTTGAACCCCTTGGGGTGGGAATTTATCAAAATCCTTTCTTAGCGGATGCCTACGTTATAACATCTACCTGCATGCCAAATTTCAGCCCGATCCGTCCAGTGGTTTGGGCTGTGCGTTGATAGATCACCATGTCAGTCAGTCACCTTTGAGTTTTATATATTTTCTGATATCATATAACATCATGAAAGTAATAGACTTTTCTTAACATTTTTCGCTTTCTTTTAGTTTCAGATTTGTCAAGTGTTGCTGAAAAACCGGTGTCGAATACACATAAATTACGCATATTATATTTATAATATGATAGCGTCTAAAATTATACGTCCTCTTTATTAGTGCTCGTGAAAACATCTCAATGCGTCTTGAGAGCGTCTTATTCTGCTCATCCCATTGAGAGCATCCGGGGGCATTGAGTGCGCACGTGTCCTTATTGTCTCGTCACATAGAATAGGGCATAAAGGGGAACCGTTACTGATCAATCAAGACGGTTAGGGCTTTAGGGCATCTTCACACTGAAGGGCGTAAGTACCAAAGAAATTTATTCCTAGGCAGTTGACAGACCAACGTCATTTGGTCGGATCATGTCAATTCAATGTTAATTGTGATCTGTCGGCTGGGTTTGACGCAACGCGGCCAAATTACTTACGTAGTCCCCCATCTGCCTAAGAATCAACTTCTCTGATAGTGCATTCATGTAGGAAGGTGGGGATATAAACTCTCAGGGTTAGGTTAGTTGTAACAGCAGTTTTATGATAATGACAAAAGGGTGTATCTCGTAGAATTTCCAAGGTGTACCATTGATCATTATTTGGACCGTAAGGCTAAGAAATCATAAATTTTTACATATTATGGGAATATATTGTCTTTTTCCTTATCTTTATAACGAATTACCTATATTCGTTATAAAGTAAGTAATTACAGTATCCCACGAAAACACTATTTTAGGATAAAAAGTAAAGCCTAAACTTCTAACCAACATATCACCAATGATTAAAATCCATTCAGTAATTTAAATATTTTTATATAAAATAAAATGTACCTATGCCCCTAAAAAGTATTTTGTCACATTACATGAAAGTAATTTACAACCTAAAGTTCAACTGTTAAAATTATTTCTAATAAAATACAGACTTAGACATTGGACAAATATTTATAAATTCTTAAGAATCAAATCATTTAAAATAAAACAAACAGTAGCTATTTTAAAATATGAACGAACACGAAAAAACAACAAAACGTAAATCGTCTAAGCGGCAAAACAAGCGTGTTTATTCACCGATGGTTGGGACAAATAAAGAAAAAAAACCGTCGTATTTTGGTTTTTTCGTCGCGTAACTCAGGTGCTGGTTTCGGTCTTTTTTTGGACTTTTTGTCCCGGCACTAACGCGCGGTGCATACTGACGCGTTTGTGGTAGTGATTTTGTTGGTAATAGTATAAATATAATATTGGTAGTAATAGTATAGTTAGTGGGTGTATTGGTAGTTATAATAGTATAGACCAGTGTTTCTCAACCTTTTTTCGCCACGGACCCCTTGGAAATCAGGCACAGTTTTCACGGACCCCCTTTTATAAAACAAACACCTAAAAATTCCGATTATGTATGGTCCAGAGATGACACCGCGGACCCCCATACATATGCTCGCGGACCCCCAGGGGTCCGCTGACCACAGGTTGGGAAACGCTGGTATAGACTATAGAGTATATTATGTATATCCCAAACCACTGGACGGATTGGGCTGAAATTTGGCATGCAGGTAGATGTTATGACGTAGGCATCCGCTGAGAAAGAATTCAGATCAATTCTACCCCCTAGGGGATAAATTAAGGGATGGAAGTATTCGTATGAATCTTTGTCAATTTTAAACCGATCGGGCTGAGACTTTACCTAATTATAAATAATACTTCTTAACGCAAGCGAAGCCGCGAGCAAAAGCTAGTACATATTTTAATAATTGTAATGTAGACGAGGCTTTAAGGTTAGGCTAGGAGCGGGCGGCCGCCGCCCACATCTCAGTTGACTCGTGTCGCGTTATCCGCTCCGACCGAGCGGAAGCCATCATTATCTTTTTTAATCCACTTTTTTGAAGGCTCTCGAACAAAAAAAAAACAAATGACCAAACAAATTTTGGACCGGCGCGACGCGCGACGGTTCAAAATATGATAAACATAAAATTTTATAACGCTCGTAATTCTGATTAAAGATACCGAAACGAGCAAGTCGCAGATTTACTATTAGCCATCAAAAGCGACCGCCATTCATAATCGCAAAGAAAAAGAAGAAAAAAGATAACTTTTAAATTCCTCGAGCACCGAAAACGGATACCGTTACGAATGGGCTTAAACTCGAGAGAAAAAAGTTTTTTTCTTAACCAAATAGCACACACTGGCCGGGACGACCGTAAGTCATCGAAGCTGTCAAGATAAGAATGAATGAAAGCACACCTGCCACTACCAGTATTACGCATGCTCCTACGCATCCGCTGTCAGCTAGTAAAATTACCTCTAGGTACCGAAAAATTACAACGCAATTTCGACTCTATTGTGCAAGATTAAAGCTCATTATCCAACGAAACTACGGGCGCCTTAAGGTCTATGATAGCGTACCCGCTCTCAAAACTTACTTAGGATTATTATCTTTTCGAATCGACTTTAAAATTAGGCGTAATAATATGATTAAGGTTGTGTTTAAAATATGACTGACAAAAGTTGAGGTCCGTGGCGTTTTTTTGGTCGTACATAATTATCGGTTGCCGGGCAACTGCGTAGCGAGATGAGAAATGGCCGTGGAATTCTGTATTAATATTTTTTATATGTTAATACGAAGGAAATCCGTGAAAGAGCCACGCTAATTGCGATTTTGGTATGCGATTTGATCATCTCTATTTTATTTGGTGGAATTATTTTAGATATCGAAAGTTTTTAAATGACTCATACCTTAATTGCTAAAACGACTATATAGCCTGAGAAATGTCAAATATTATACTGTTAGGGTGGGTTGCACCAGAGGCGTAGTTAAAGTTAAGGTTATAGTCAAATATGGCGTCCATAATGGACTTTTACTAGGAATTTGACAGTTCATGTGACTTTTTGTTATGGTTAAAGTGATAGTAAGTTAGTGCACTGTGCAACCCACTCTAAAACAATTTTTTCAAAACCATTTTAAGATTTATTCAAGCTTACCATTTTAGTACGTCTCCTACAAGTTGCGGGTCAGACTACACGAGAAAATCCATAACATTATACTAATATAATTATAAAATACGTTCCCATAGTTCATGACTGTTTACCTCTTTAGGCTTAAATCGCTAAACTCATTTAGATAGGATGATGCTTTAGAACCATTCATCCAAACCAATTCATACGAAAACTATGCTAGCAGTACCTAGTTAATGTTATATACTTTTTCCTACATCTTTCTTATACCAGTATACTGATAGCCTGTATATCGGAAATTGCTAATGATGATTACAGTGATGTAACATCATCATTAGCTTTGTCCACATTGTGCCTTTTTCTATTCATCAAGGGCATGCCTTATAGCGCTGTCAACAGCGAACGTGAGGCATGCCCGTGACGCGCGATGAAATCGTAGCGCGCGCTATGACACTTTTCTTTCAACGCGGGTGGATTTTGACGCGCGTCACGGGCATGCTACAGCTTCGCTGTTGACTACGCTATAGCGCATGCCCTTGTTGAACAAAAAAAGGCACAATGTGGACAAAGCTATTACTGCGTAGGATGTGACACAAACACTTGATAACAAACCGTCATGGTGCAGTGTAACCATAAAGTTAATATACCTAGCGGAATAGAGCAACAATCTCGAGCTGTCAAACGAAACCGAAATTGGTTTTCATCAGTATACACTTACACAAGCATAATTGAACATGAATTCTATGAGATTAAATTGTCAACGTGCGGCACGTGCCGACTGGACGTCAAAAAAACCGGCCAAGTGCGAGTTGGACTCGCCCATGAAGGGTTCCGCAGCAGCAATAAGGTTCATTTTTATGAAATTAAAAGGTTTTTTTATTTTTTTTTATATTCCAGTCGATTTAATGAAATTTAGATTAAGGTTTACCATTTATGACGTATAAAAAAAACTACTGGCTAGATCTCGTTCAAACCAATTTTCGTTGGTAGTTTTTATAGTAATCTACATCATATATTTTTTTTAGAATTATTATCTTGCCCCTACTTTAGAAATTAGAGGGGGGGGACACACATTTACCACTTTGGAAGAGTCTCACTCGCAAACTATTCAGGTTAGAAAAAAATGATATGAGAAACCTCAATATGATTTTTGGAGACTTATCCATAGATACCCCACACGCATAGGTTAGATGATTTTTTTTTTATTTTTGCATCAAAATCTTAATGCGGTTCACAGATTACATCTACTTACCAAGTTTCAATGGTATAGCTCTAATAGTTTCGGATTGTATAGCTTTGCCTCAATGACACTTACGTACTACTGCTACTAGTTACTACTAATCATATTAATAATTATATTATCATCAGCTCAGACAACTATTAAGTAGTATATATATACGTAGTATAACGTAAGTTGTCTGAGCTCAATTCTGAGTTATATATTATTCGGATTTCGGACATACTTATCTTGATTTATAATTATCCTGTAGCAAGGACATTTATTATGGTTTCGGATAGCTTCGCCGTAAAGGCACAATCCCATCAAAAACATCCTGTAAAAAAACCAAGTCTCGCAACTCAGTTTTTCTACCGTAAAAAGTTGTGAGATCCATGTAATACCATGTCGGTGAATTTATTCAGACCCTACTTAAGGGACCTTCAGTCTCAAGTTATTACGTAAGTTCTTATCATATCAATATTAAAAATCTTTCACGTTTTAAATAAATAGATCAACTTGGACATCGCATGATTAGATTGTTTAGTATACAGTATCATACATTGTGTTTTCATTAGATTGCGAAAACCGCATTCAAATCGGATCAGTAGTTTTCGTGTGATAGTGGAACAAACATACATACAGACAGACAGACAGACAGACAGACAGACAAAAACTAACCACAGTTTTGGCTTCTATAGCGATGTAGTAACACCCCTACTTATTATTTTTTGAATATCTTTAATGTACAGAATTCAAATTTCTACAGTTTTATTATATGTATAGATATTATCTTAAATAATACGTACCAAAGGTAATAATTTCTCAGCGATATTTCATTTCTCAATAGTACATAGTAGTTAGTCATAACAGCAGTTGGTTTGCCCACGGGTGTTTTAATTGGCCTAATTGTAGGATCATCCTTCGGGGAAGTATGATGAGTGTCCTACAATGTGGGATACATCTCACATTTTATTTGTGATGAGGAAAAAATGAGTTTTTTTACTGAGAATTGAGCGAAAGAAGCTTATATAGCCCTTGTTAAAAGCTATACAATCCACTTGAGGGGAATTAAAGTTAACGTTGGGTTAAATGTCATGTTCGTTCTCTAGTTATTCTTCTCATATTCTTATATCATAAAATGATATATTCTCGTACTTCGTTTGACGTTTCATAGAGAGTAATAAAGACAGATAGAGAAAGGAAGAAAGGGAGAGAGAGAGTGTTTACCTCCGGGACCTTCATACAAACAATATAAGAGTCATTCACTCATTCCCATTGAATTTGCAGAGGCAAACTATTAATTATTTACATGTTACAAGTTACAACGCTAGACCTCATAGTCATATCGTTACGAAGTAATATAAGTAGAGTGACACCACGACTCCAAATTCTAGTCCGGACTTCGGAATCGTTAAATCGCTTCAATCTAGGACCACAGACGCAAAGAGCAGACTGTTTACAAATCTTTAAAAAACCAATAACATTTTAATGGTGACATGAGACAAGATAAGCTTCCGCTAACACACATAAATACTAGATTTTGCATATTTTTTATCACACCTCGAGATGTAAGCTAGAACATATACCACCGGAAGACGCTTTGCGACAAATTAACTGTTAACAAAAATGATTGTTGCAATAAAATTTTATTTTTTTGCGAAGTTTTCACCTAAAGTGTATTTTATTTACACTTTAATGGCGGGCGATATTGGTATGTACCATTACGACTTCCTCCGGCATAAAGTATGCCAGTTGGCGCCGTTACTGGGGGCGCCATGGCCGCTCATTACGATGGACTGTCCGCAAAAACTCGTTGCGCCCGCGACGTGAGGAACAATTAAAGAAGCCGATCGATCATTAGTTTTGTAGGCAGTTTAATGTTTGCGCTGAGACAGCAAGTGTCAAGATGAATCGTTTTAATAAAAACTAAAATTCAGCGGTTTTTTCGCTTTGAACTGAGGTTAATTTCCACTCTTATTGTTGGTTGACAGTTTTTTACAGGAGTTCATCTATTCGACAGCTCCGTTGATTGGTTAATGTTTTGAAGTTAGCCAACCAAAAGCGATAGTGAATAGATAAACTTTAGTCGAAAAACTCGAGAACTCAGAAAACGATGCAAATTATTTGTTTTTTCTTCATCTTCGATTTTTTTTTATTTAGGTATTTTTTACCCGCCACAACAATACATAGAACAAAATTACAGTCAAGATTAATGCATAATTAATAACACAAATTTTATAGCAAATATTATATCGATTGAATCTATCCGTCGTTAAAAGGAAGTTACTTACTTTTATATCAGAATTCTATTAATAAAGTAGACGTTTAAAATTTAATTGATGATATTATGCATATTTAAACAACATCGGAATAAGTTATACTATTTTTGTAAGAATAGTTGCGTTTCTGATCCATTTTTGTTACGCTGCTGGTTCTTATCTGAATATAGTTTTTGCACCCTGTTCTGAATATACAAAAATGAATTTAGAGTGGAAAAGTAGGCATAAAATATTGAATGAAAATATCAGAGTTATTTCTAGTCAAATCAGCAAAAGCAGCTTGGAAGAGTCTATAATTATTTCAAATGTTGGTCACCGTGTCGCTACTACTAAATGATTATAACTCTGATTATAATTTCCTTGTAGATTACAATAAGGGTGCGTGCGCCTTGAATTAATTAATAATATTAATATTTCTTGATATTCTAATCATTATGGACAGGTCGTTTGTAGTCTGTAATCGATTTTGTTTGTTTTCGCGTAATTAGCGTAATATATTATGGTTAATACTGCATAAAAATGTTGCACCCGATATTGGCAACCCAGAATCAACATTGACTTGAATTACATAATATATTCTACATGTAAATGAATAACTTCTCGGATGAAAATAATCATTTGAAACGAAACAGAAAAGTATCAATCACAAATTTTGTCAAGGGACTTCTTTTTAGGGATTACCCTATCTTTTTTTTATGAAAAAAGGGGGCAAACGAGCAAATGGGTCACCTGATGGAAAGCAACTTCCGTCGCCCATGGACACTCGCAGCATCAAAAGAGCTACAGGTGCGTTGCCGGGGAGGGTAGGGAAGGGAAAAGGGTAGGGTATTGGGCCTCCGGTAAACTCACTCACTCGGCAAAACACAGTGCAAGCACTGTTTCACGCCGGTTTCCTGTGAGCCCGTGGTATTTTTCCGGTCAAGCCGGCCCATTCGTGCCGAAGCATGGCTCTCCCACGGTAAAGATTTTTGTCTATAATGATGGTAGGTTGATTAATAATAATTATTGATCTGCGTAAGACTACGTCTTGTAGACAGTAGAAACTCGATAAAATCTACCGTCGTTGATTGTTAGCTTTGTTGTTTCGTTGTTGGTGTTTTATTGATGTTAACATTCTTTATTTCCTAGAATAATATATAAGACGTCTGCTGGATAATTTGACATGTTAATGTATGTGGTACATACTACATATAAGTCACTCGGTAGACAGTTCCAGGCGCGAGTCGTGACGGCCCTCACGACTCCGCGGGAGTCAACGTCTCAAGTATGTACTCTGTTACTTTGGTACCTTGTACTTGGTACTGTCAATGGACTATGGAATGCCAATGAAATGGAATGAAAAATGTATTATTTTCAGAAACTAACACTTTAAGAATAGTCTACCATTTGTACCTACCACTGATGGGACCCTGGTTACTTACTAATTCTGTTAATGAACTATGGTATAATATATTAAGTATACATTCGTATACCATCAACCATGTCAATATGCATGTTGGGCAACCATAATTCTAAAATATGGTCCCTAATCCCTATAGTAATAATCGGCCAAGTGCGAGTCGGACTCGCGCACGAAGGGTTCCGTACCGGTATAAAGCGAAAAAATAGTGTTTTTTGTATGAGAGCTCAGAGCCCCCCTTAATTATTTAATTTATTTTAATTTTACGATAAAATATTAAATTACAAACATAATTAAGGATTTTGTGAATATTTCAAGTGCCTACCTGTTGCTATAATTATGGATTACGAGCAAAAAAGCCAAAAAAATCATGTTTGTTGTATGGGAGCCCCCCTTAAATAATAACTTTATTTTGTTTTTAGTATTTGTTGTTATAGCGGCAATAGATATATACATACTCGTAATCTGTGAAAATTTCAACACTCTAGCTATTACCGTTCTCGAGTTACAGCCCGGAGACAGACAGACAGACGGACAGACATCGAAGTCTCAGTAATAGGGTCCCGTTTTTACCCTTTGGGTACGGAACCCTAAAAATGAACAAGGTTTTTCATGTTTCATAGCTATATCTGTTTCGACAACTTACAGGAATCGACAAGTTTTTGATGTGTTCCCTTTTGCAAGTTCTTATAATTTTTTCATAATTATATTTTATTAGTATGGTTTATGTAAAATGTAAAATATGATTGTAACCTTATCAGTTATTTCGACCAATATAATATTATTATTGGATATTGTATTATCGAAATCTATTCTAAAATAGTTTAATTATGGTAAAATTGCACTTAGCATTTTCTATACTAAGTAGTAAGTTTTGACATCAATGAAATATAATATAGACGTGTCACGATTCGTGTCCGACTACGAAGGACGAGATCTTTAACTTGAGATGATCTCAAACAGATCTCATAATATTTCAACCAATATTCAGTCAAAATTATACAAAATCTCAGAGCATTATTGGCTTATAACCTGTATATAAACTGTTAGGTAATTTTAAGACTTACGTCCTCTTACCACGGCCATCAAGGTTGCATGTCAGTTTCATTGAGAGTACCTTTTACTACGAATGTAACTGAGGCTCGACTTAAACTCGAACGAATGTCTGGATTCTCAAGTTTTTTGACTGACGTTTATCTATTCCCTAGCGATTTTGATTGGCTAACGTCAAAATATCTTATCAATAAAACAAAATGTTATGAGAAAACATTAGAAACTCGGCATATTTCTCTACAAAAACGCCTGAATTCATCGACAAAAGTCATAGAACACTTCACATACTCACTCCGGTTTGGTACAGAATCTTGAGTCCGCTCTTCGGCTGGGCCGGAGATCTCCGGTGCGGGAGGATCGGAAGCTTATCCGGCCTCCTGATGTTGATTTCTCCGGAAGGCCGGAAAGCTTCGAGCGGCGTCCGGATCGCCGTCCTGACGCCGGTGAGGAGGCACGCGAGGAGGATCGTGTTTAACACTAACATTCTCACTGAGTTTGAGTTATCGTTGAGTTGTCGTTGGGTTTCGTCCCGTGTGTGCGTCGGGCTACAGGCGCGTTCGTACTGGCGCGGCGGCGCACGGCCAGGTACGACATAACCTACGCGCCCGGTATAACCACCTCCTAGCGCGATGCACCACCCTTGATACTTGGGAGGCTTTGCCGCATTTTTAACACGCTTTTGTGAGCTTGGGCTATATGTATGTAACGATCTGTAGACTGTAACCTATCTCCAGTAGTCTAATAAATTAGAAACTTTGCATACTTATTAAGATCCAATACAATGCAATAATTTGCTTAATAAATAATACATATAAAAATATGCTTTTTTTTTAAATTTCTCGAAACTATTATTATTATCTCAGGTTTTTTGAGTGTTAAAATTTTAATTTCCGGCTTTACTCGTAGTCATATTAGCATGCACATCGGATGAACGGTTGATGTCACGTTTTCCCGGATATAAATGAACACTTTTGAATGAATTTTAATAAGATTCTTCTTCAGCTGATAAACTGACTTTGCAAGGGTCAAATTATGAATTAACATTTTAATCTAGAAATACCTTTATTATTTGGTTTTAACTTTGAAGCAGGAATTTTTACTATCATATTTTGTACAACGTAACAACCGCGTCCTATTATATTGTAATATATTATGATAATTTGAAATCGACATAATAATGTTATAAAAATAGCTTTTGAAATATCGTAGCTATAAATATGAGAATTAATGCGATATCTCATTGAAGCGATGAAAACTGGTATGGAATCCCGTCGCGGCGAGTCTCAAGGCGGTGCGGTCGCGGTCGGGTTGACTTCCTACCGACGATGTTTTTTACACAATCTTGTTGCTCCGCTGTAAGGACGCGTCCATAACGCTCGTACTATTTCAAATTTCTTCAACCGTTAGACCGTTATTTTTTTATTATTTGTTTTATTTTTTATTAATATTATTAAAAACGGACGACGCCGCCGTGGACGGCCTCGAAAAAGATGGCAAGATAAACTAAATGCCTACAAGCCAGGCTAGCCTGCGGTGAAGTTGGAGCGAGAGAAATGGAAGACTTTGGGGGAGGCCTTTGCCCAGCAGTGGGATAGGCTCTTAAAAAACATTTTTGGTTCGAACTCGGTAGGTCATTCTTAATAATATGTAGTATCAAAATATAAATGGAAACATAAGTTATTTTATAGAAACGTAATTTATAAATTACATACAAATCTTTTGATACATTAAAATGAGGTACAAAATTAATGATTTCATTAAGTCCTACGCAAATAAAAAATATTATGATCAATCAAATCATATAAACTTAGTTGAGAGTAGAGGCTAGAGAGGCTACAAATTAATAACGATAATTCAGCTTTTGAAAACATTTCAAACACCTAACTAGGAATTCTTATTGCTCTCGTAGTAATTTTTTTACAATACGCTATTAAGTATCTTAACTGAACAGTTGCACTTTACACTCGACTTTGAGTGTTATTCTCAGAAAAGCTAAGAATTCACAGATTATGTATTTGGACTCTTTACAACACTGACTAAGTACTGAATGACACTACAATGACACTTCAGCACAAAAATGGAACAATTAGTTTCGATATAATGACACCCTAACCTTTTTAAGTTCTATTGTTGAGGCTCTTGAAAGAAATATCAAAACTTTAACTAAAGGCAAAAAGGACATATCGATAGCATATTATATTTTATTATTATGTATTAATAAGCCAAGATGATGCTCCAAGGAAAACGAAAAAATTAATAGAATAATTATCATACTTAAGTATATTTTATGTGTGGCGTTTCAATTGAGTCCGAACGTATTCATTATGAGGGGGTCAAAAGTGGCTGCAAATGGTTAGTGTAATATTACACACGGTGCTGCTCGCCAGTTCTGTTATACTTGAACTTGACTTGACACGCTACCGCGTAGATAAGCAACTGTTGTCAATTACTGTGCTGTCAAACTTGAGAGGCTGTTTCTTAAGGAAATCAGTAATAATAATTGAAATCTTTATTCCAAATTTTCAGTATTACACAACCACAGTAAAGAAAATATACAAAGGAGAGAAAAAAACAAGAAAATGAAAAGGGAAACAAAATATCTATCCTTAATTATTAACAAAAATAACAAAAAATTTCGTATTTTACAACAAGAAAATATGTTTTATTTTATGGCAGTGCAATGCCAAAAGATAAGGAAAAGGGGACCACTCAGGTTTTGACAGCGACAGTCGCCGCTGTCCCTGGTCTTCCGTGATCCCCTCTTGACATACTTACGTGCTGCACGCTCTTGCTATCATCAATAATGCTGAGAGTTTATCAATTATCAGTCAAGATTTATACAGGGTGTAACAAAACTAAGTGATAAAAATTTTGGGTGTGTATGGGTCCCTGACTGTATTAAAGCACGGAAAGAGCATTTTTTTCTTAGACTTTTGTATGGGAGTTGGGAAAATTCATGACCCCGGGGCGCTTGCTCTTAAAAATCACAAAAAAATTGCCACTACTTTCACAGTGAACTCTATACAAGGGACACATACATAGGTCACAGACACACCCTAAAGTATTATCACTTAATTTTGTTACACTCTGTATGTTGAGAGCGGTTCACTGGCCTTAGATGCTAATAAAATATGACGCGATTCCTATAATCATTTTACAAATTTTACGTACATACTAGTAAATTTTTTTAAATAACAGCTTCTAACTTTTACCTTTTCTAAATTATCAACTTTTTAAAATAGCAAAAAAAATCTATTTTAATCAAATTTGTAAACATTTACAGCTAAAACGTATTACGCACTCATTAACTCAGTTTAAATCGCCAAACAATACCCTGAGAAAGGGATAGAAACAGTAGCCATTCATCCATTGTTTTATAAATTTATACCCCGAACGGCGTTTACGAGAATCGGAAATTCCTCTAACCATGTAACGCGACCTTACATAGTGCTGTCTCGCTCGCTCCCATTCAACCGCTCGCCTCAATGAATCGCTTCTTATGAATGGACAGCGGTCGTACTATACCTACCTACAGAATATAATATAGCTGAATCGCGGCACGTGGTTCTTTCTTGTCGTCAATGGTAATACTTGTGCTCCATTTTCTTTTTTAGTTATATTCTATGAATAATAAAAAATAAGGAAATGTAACTCCCATACTTCAACCGTTTTGAATTTGGTTCCTTTTTGCACACTAAAATATCGCAATAGCAACGAAACACTACACTCACGAAATAAAGCCGTTGACATTAATTGACACTTCTTTAATTATTAATTACACAAAATTGTGTACCGAATACATGCATAGGTAAAGTATGCGTGTATTCGGGTCACATTTTGTAGACTCGTGGAAAATTTTTTTGACACAGTTGCTCTTCCTTAGTTTATATTATTCGTAGGTTATATTAGAATTATGTATTTTATTTTTTTAGGAAAAAATCTGAATACGATCTAATTATAAAAATTAGATAACGCAACTCCGTCGTGCCGTAAGTTTATTGCGAGGGAACCGTACATTTTACCTCCTTATGTCCTTTTCCGTCTTTTAAAGTATCTTTATATTCTCATCTTAATCGACTCAGTACTCAGTAGTTTACGCTCAAAGAGCTTACGCAGACGGATACACTTTCGAATTTATTAGTAAGGACTTCGGTGGAATATGATCGAAGCAAAAGGAGGATATATTGGTCGATAATAAAAGAGTATTTCTCAAGGTACATTAGGTACTTGTGAATGTTGGCCAAGTTAAAATCGAATTAAGCAAAATTAAAACGACAGAAGGTTTCGAATACGCTTGAGTTAATTTGTTTCAATAAAATGCCTGCCGCGCTCAGAGTGGAACAATAATTAAGCCTAATGCCTTTTAAGGGCATGTTTCACCTTTTCCTGATAAAGTGCCGGATAAGTTATCCACAACTTATTTTATTCTCCATACTCTATGTGTCTAGTTAGATAAATGGTTGATAGCCTATCCAGCACATCTTAACAGGAAGTGGTGAAACAGACCCTAAAATATGTAATTAATACAAAATTTTGACATACGCCCCATATCATACATTATCTGTCAAACTCTTTATTAAATTAATGTTTAATCATCATTAATTAATGTCTGAGTGCGGCTGTTAGATAATAATTAGTTATTTGATCGTTATGTTATAGGCAAACTCCGAAGCTCCGGCGCTCCTAGGTTGGACTAGTCAATCCTCAGGTCAGACTGAATGACTTAGTCAAAGCCCAAACAAATGTAAATTTTCGGCCTTTGACTAAACAATTTTCGTCAAACCTGGGAGGGACTAATTTGGTCAGGCAAACGCCAAAACACAATTTTATTAAATCGGGGTTTGACGAGTCAAACTCCGATATAGGTATGAAGTGTCTTATCTTCGTATATTTGGAAGCATTTTATCATTTAAGCAGCTTTCAAGTCTTAACCGCTTAACTCTGCCAGTTCTGACACCTGATTGGTCAGCTTACGTGATTTTCACTTTTATATTTGAGATGCTTTGAGAGAATGCCGTGTGGCATTAGGCCCGCCTTTTGTACGATGTGCAATAAAGTATAAAATAAATAAATAAATGCTTTAGAATATACGGAGGTTAGTTTGTAAGATTAGGTATAAAAAAATAACATATTTTTTAAAATTTTGATGTTTATTGTTTTAATAATTTCTTAAGTAATTAAAATGGAAAATTAATCATTTTTCTGACATGGTGAGGCATTAACTTTAATGTTAATTGTTTTAATAATTTCTTACTCACTTCACTCATCTTCAATTTTACACAATTACACGCCCGCACGCTCAATGAACGAACATGAAATGACAAAACAATCGGTCGGAACACCGCGAGAGACAATATGAACCTGTTTAAAAAATGTTCAGATCAACGTTTGACCGAGTTTTGCAGTCGCTTCTAGGATTGACTAGGCCAAAACCGAAACAGAATAATTTATTTTCGACGTTTGACTGAAAAGTTAGGAGCTCCTGGGTTTGACTAAAAATACTTCAGGCAAAGGGCGAAATTGAAATGTATTTCGGGGATCGCCTGACGGCTTTGGCCAAACCTAGGATAAACCAGTCCTTCCGCGAAGAGACTGTGTATCGGACTTTGACTATAACATAATAACTTATTTCGTGTTGGCAATAAAGGTACGTCTTCGCTAATCACTTTTGCAATAATTATCCACCGTCGCGTCGTTGAGGAGTAAAAAATTTGGACATAAATTCTTAGATAAATGGCGTACGTAAAAGGGACGGATACGATGGGGCATTCCGACTAAACCGATAAACAAGGGACGAAGATAAGAATAGGGCGCATTGTCCGGCCCTAAACAATAGGGCACTCGAGACTTAAGTGGTCAGCGTTTTTTTCACACCCCATCACTAGTATCCATTGGCACGCGCACTACGCGTAGGGATGGGATACGTAAAGTCGATATTTCTCTTAATTCTATTATATTCCATTGATTCTATTCTTTATTCGATTTATTCATTAATATATCTTGACTTAAATAATAATAGTTAAAAAAAAACCTAAAAAACACGCCTTTTTTATTAACAAATTATTGCATCGCGTCGTCATTGGCTCATGATACTAATGCAAAGTTTCGAATTAATTAGACTATTGGAGATAGGTAAAAATCGTGATCAAAGATTCCGTTACATTACGTACAGCCCAAGCTAATAAAAGCGGTATTCTCACAAAACGTTAAACCATCGTCAAACAATTTTCATTCAATCCGATTATTAAATCAAAAGTATATCAAGACAATCAGTAAATACCTAATATTTTTAGATCTGAACTTACAGTGATTCCAGCTGTTTGTTTTTTTTTTTTGCTATCAAAAACTATCGGATGAGTCTAAACAACATAAAAGAACACAATACAATAAGAATACTATAACTATTCTAGATGTGTTCCCGTGTAGCCACTTGTTACTTAACATTCGATGCACCTTCGATAAGTAAGGATGTGCAGAGGAGTATAATATTTTGTGACCGCCCACATATTATTGGCCGAATTTATACGTCAAGGCTTCGAGTGTAGGTAACAGAACCTTGGACTTAAATTCCATATTGAAAGGGTATTGAAGCCTTTCCCACTTCTCATCCTACAGTCGCTGTTCTACTATAATATTATGTATATTGACGATTTGATTCTAATTATTCGTTGATGCTACATTAATAATGGCAGTTAATTATGGAATACGGAATATATTACAAAACATAAAGAATATGGAAGGGTAGGAATATAATGTGGTATACTTTTATATACTACTGATCTCCATAAAAATTTTATTAATGCGAAAGTCTGTCTGTCTGTTATCTATTCACGCCCAAACCGCTGGACTTTTCTTAGACCGTAAGATTTTCTATAGCATCTGTGTTCTGTACACTGAATGTAAAAAAATTTAAACTCAATTTTGTCGTGTCACAATGTCCCATCACTAACCTTTGTATCACCCCATTCACTTAACTCTGTTTTATTCTGTTTCTTTGAAAGTGAGATATCCGGTTCCGCTTGAAATTTGAAGTACAGATAAAATTTACATACACGACAATGGCGGACTTGAAGTTTTCAATGGACCTTCAGATTCTCTCGTGATGGTAAAGTCACGACTCACGTGGTTGTGGAATGTGGAGATAGATATAATATAGTTACAAAATTGTTAATGATTTTATTTATACTATCAGAGAAGTTGATCCATAATAATAACTCCCACACCGGTTTCGGTGACGGTGGCCGGTTTCATTGAAACCAGGCCGGTTGCGCAGACGGCAGGAGTAATTTTATGGTGCACAAGTGTGTGCGCAGTACACAAGAGCACTCTCTAGTCCTTTACTCTTCCGTCCCACTGGGCTATGAACTTATGACCCAGTGGGACGGAAGACCGACACGACTGGCGAGAGATCAGGCGCAGGATTGACTTTTTACATGCCCATCCGACGCATGGATTATTACTTGTCAGACAATCAGGTGATCAGCCTGCATTGTCCTAACCAAACTTGGAAATGACATGTTTCCAACGCGGGAATCGCACCCACGACCTCCTAGTCAAGAGCTGCGCTCTGTATCACTGGACCACGTCGGAGGCGTTCTATGGAAAGATACTTATCTAACTTGTCACTTCATTTCTGAAAATTTCGGGTAAATAACATAGTTAATAGACTAAAAGTTTGTTCAACCAGAATTTCGTGTTAAATTAAACCTGCCACGGTTAAATACAGGTTAACTGTTAACGTGCTTAGACATGCGATGGTTAACTATAATAGCTTGGTTTAGTTGCAGGGAATATAAACTTGATTGTACTATGGAAGTATACAAGATAATTACTAAGTGATAATACCTTAGGTGTGTACATGTGTCTCTTATAGTATAATAGAGATCACTGCGAAAGTGGCAGCGTCGAATGAGCATTTTTTTGTGATTTGTTTGGGTTGGCGCCCCAGGATCATGAAATTACCCATACGAAAGTTTGAAAGCGCTGCTACTTTCACAGAGAACTCTATATAGGGGATCCATACATTTTATACAGCCTAATGTATTATAACTTAGTTTTGTTACCCGTACATAATATGCTTAAAATCTTTTGGTAACAAATAATACACAGTTACATATAACTTTATTCCTTGTTAAGAAGTGTATCACAAAAATAAAGTTCTCAAAATAATTCAATTATACTTTAGCCTTGTATGTATTAAATTTTTCTAAATTCTATTCAATACACACTTAGGGTAAGTGTACACAGTACAATGATAATAAGTATGGGCGAGAAAATTTGATTACTTTTGGTCTGTAATTGGAACTAATAGATCGATTTTATGTTATTTTGTGCAGGTATAGAGTAGGTTACAATGAAGGACATATAAGTTACTTTTTAACACACATACAAAATAACACAGACATAGGAAAAAAGTTCCGTTTAAACTCCTCACTCCCATTGGCAAAGCCGCGCGGAACTACTGTAAAAAAGTGTGTAAACTGTAAAGTGACCATAGACAAAAAATTAGTTAAACCCTTAAAACATCAGTCACTATTTAATGTACACGATTCAACCAACATGCTTCACATTCAAAGATATCGTTATTGAAAATCTAAAATGTCTCTTTCAAGATCAATCCAGTGAACCCAACATAGTAACTTCCTCGTAGCAACAACGTAACAAAACACCGCGCCGGTTGTTTTGTGAACCCCAAAATAAGAACAGCACGTGTACACTGTACAGTATACATATTTAGAACCAATTGAGATCTATTCATAACTTTTCCCACGGTAAGGGCGATCCCTTCCACAAATAACTGCGAATTCGCATCGCATCGTAAACATCTGCGACAAAATTCATGATAAAAATTTTAATACGAGTCAAGCTATCGGCTAAAACCCTACACGGAATCACATTATAACGACGCTGCAGAGCAAATAATCTTATACTTGCGACAATATCTACCCCCATTTATTCGTCTACTCCACACCTTCAATGAATGCCTTCGGGACACGTGCAATGCCCACGTCACACGTGTGACCTCGCAGTGGAGAGAAGGGGGAGTGGGAGGGAAGGCCTCCGCCGAAAATATCCCGACAAACACAACGATCAGCCAGAATGTAGGTTAGCCATGTGACGGGACTTTTCATGGACTTGCTTGAATGTATAATAATTAGCGCAACCTAATGGAAAGGAATGGAATTTCGTGTCACCACAAAAACTCATTCAAGAATTCAATGGAATCGAATTCTTGAATGGGTTTTGTGGTGACACGAAAAAGCTAAATAAGCCTTTAGATCGAAAAATATTAAATCTCCCACACGTCTCAATAATGTAGGCACCTACGAAACTGGGATTCAAAATATTGCACCCCAAGGTGGTTAAGGTGACGTCAAGTTAAAGTAAAATACCATGTTGGATATGTTTTAGATTGCTTGTTTTCTATGAGTGGCCGGCCCGGCCACTCATAGAAAACATACAAACAAAAATAGAAAACATAAAAACCTCTCATACAAAACCATAAATATATTTCATGTAAGCTATGGGCAAATTAAAGTGTATGCTTGAACCAATCTATACAGTACAAATTTTGGAAGCTTTTAAATCACTCTCCTCTCTTGACAAAATTAGAAACCTTTTTTTATAGAGGTCTTTTTGATTGATTATTCTGTGTTATAAAAGTTGACCAATCGTGTTATGCTATGGGTAATTCATGATGAATACTGACAATGAACTTTAATTTCTTAGCTTTAGTCATTGCTGAGAAAAATCGATATTGCTACAGCCAAATTATCAAAGCGTCGCCTTAAATAGGAGATTAAATCCACGAGGTGTTTAAAACTCTTTTATGCTTTAAACTATCTCCATAAGTAATTTTATCAAAATTGATTTGATACAAAACCATAAAAGTTATAGAATTCTTAGAATAGCATAGGTATATAAAAACAATTACAGATGTTGTAAAACCCATCCGCTTCCGCTAAAAGCCATGGTCGCCCTACTGTAATGAGTAATGACACATTGACAGCGGATTGCAGGCTCGTGGAAATTCGTTTGCAAAATATAAATAGAATTAAGTCACTTTTAACCACCCTTTCGCCGTAATTTCATGCGGACACGTGTATGTTTACGTCAATCGTGGATTAACCGCTCTCAATATTATGCGATACGGTGACATTTGAAACTCTAGGTCACCTCTAACGAAGTGCAATGGTAGGGTTTACTTATAGATGACATAAATGGGTATAATGTATACTTATTATGTGGTTTACATACTCGCTATAGATTAAGCTATAATATACACAGGACAGAGGTACAAATTCTTTATTAAAATGCATGAAAAACAAAAATTAAAACACACAAAGGAATAAACAGATTAGATATAGTATACTATATTTAGGTATAGTAAACAGATTAGTAGCTGTTATAAATCTCCATTCTTACAAAGTTTTTATTGTTTAAATAAATTTCCATTCTTACAAAGTTTTATATTCATCATGAATTTTAAGAATCTGAATCTTTATCTCATGACTAGGTATATTGTATTTGTTAATTTTTCAGGCTCAAAGTGTTGTACCGATCTCGATGTTATATTCTGGTATGACAATAAAATTGTGACTGTGCAATGAGGAATCTCTAAAAAAGACGGAAGTCGGAAAAAAAATCTTACGCGATATAAACAAATTTCTGGGCAAACAGCTAACACCTAGGATATCTTTTGAATTTCGTTAGTACTTACAGGCCAGATTAATTCATCAAGATCCATAGGTACGGTCACCGGTGACCGAGACACTAGATATTCTATTGTGTCTCGTTTTCCCACGATCGACGGGTTAGTTACGGGTCAATTCAAACCGCAACGCGACGTGTATAGATGCATATTGCATTTCTAAATTTGTATGAATTTGACAGATTTGCAAGACGTCTCACGCAATTGAAATCTGTCAAATCCATACAAAATTAGAAATACACCTACGCGTCGCGTTGCCGCCTGAATTGACCCTAAATTCGCATTTGTCGATGAGGTGCCAAAGCATAACGCAACGATTGCGGCACGTAGGAAACTGAAATTGCCAGGCATTCGTCGCCGGCGCGGCGCTGCGGCGGCGCGGCGGCGGCGCGGCGGTGCGGGCGACGATTACCTTTTTCTTTCTTTCCGTCCATCGTTTCCCGTCAAACTGCCGCCGCAAAAACGGATTCTTAACTCCGGAGACCGGGGTAATGCACATATTGAGGCTGAGTTTCCACCGGGGCTGTGTCGCCAGGAATGGGTTTTGTAAGTACCTACCGATAATCGATATTATAGACAATACTCGATTCATTTGCCAGACCTCGGTCAGCGCAGCGATTCTATTGGACCTAAAAGACCTCGCAACGCAGCCAGGCCTGTCTCACTCCGCGCGTAGGTATCGAAAATATACCTACGCGCGGCTGCCCTTGCGCAGGGTATAATTCAGTGGGGCTGCGCGAGCGAGCAGCGACGGACATACTTTTTAAGTTTTGACCTGTTTTTATTAAAATGGAAAATAAAAAGAAACACCCTAAAAAGTATGGTGCTGTATTCAATTGTTTAAAAACTGATTGCGATACAAATTTATCTTTTTAGGGTTCCGTAGCCAAAATGGCAAAAAAGGAACCCTTATAGATTCGTCATGTCTGTCTGTCTGTCTGTCTGTCCGTCCGTCCGTCCGTCCGTCCGTCCGTCCGTCCGTCCGTCCGTCCGTCCGTCCGTCCGTCCGTCCGTATGTCACAGCCACTTTTCTCCGAAACTATTAGAGCTATACTATTGAAACTTGGTAAGTAGATGTAGTCTGTGAACCGCATTAAGATTTTGATGCAAAAATGGAAAAAATATTAAAAATTTTAGGGGTCCCCAATCCCCATAGGTACAACTGAAACAAAAAAAAAATTTCATCTAACCTATGCGTGTGGAGTATCTATGGATAGGTCTCCAAAAATCATATTGAGGTTTCTCAAATCATTTTTTTCTAACCTGAATAGTTTGCGAGAGAGACTCTTCCAAAGTGGAAAAATGTGTGTCCCTCCCCCCCTCTAATTTCTAAAGTAGAGGCATGATAATTCTAAAAAATATATTTGATGTAGATTACTATAAAAACTACCAACGAAAATTGGTTTGAACGAGATCTAGCCAGTAGTTTTTTTTATACGTCATAAATAGTAAACCTTAATCAAATTTCATTAAATCGACTGAAATATAAAAATAAATCAAAAATATTATAATTTCATAAAAATAAACCTTATTGCTGCTGCAGAACCCTCCATGGGCGAGTCCAACTCGCACTTGGCCGCTTTTTTTGGTTACCTAAGGACGCTGAAAAGTAAGTAATATCATGTAATCTACACTACTATTATAAAGAGGAAAGATTTGATTTTTTGTTTGTTTGTTTGTTTGTTTGTTTGTTTGTTTGAGTCGAATAGGCTCCGAAACTACTGGACCGATTTGAAAAATTCTTTTGCTATTGGAATCCTACATTATTTCTGCTGAACATAGGCTACATTTCATTTTGGAAAAAAGTAGGGTTCCGTAAGATATTTGAGTTTTTCGGACGCAAGGTGTAAAAAATCAGCTAGAAAAGTTACTTATTTTGCGTACGCTGCCTAAACTATAAAAGATAGAACCATAAAATGTTCTAAGTAATTGTAGATCTTATAAATATCTACAAAAAAGTCCGCGACACACTATACCTATCTATGTCGAGTGAGGCACAATAACCATTTATTTATTTAAAAATCCTGAATTTTTTTTGGACTACATTTAAACGGATATATTTTACTCACGCTATTAATCCTTATCAAAATAAATTATTTTATCACTAAGTACAGTTTATGTAGATAATATTTGGTCTTTGAATGATTAAAATTGGACGTTTGGTTTTGAAATTATGGCGAAATTAAAATATTACGATAGTGGGCGTCACCAAAGCGCGTGCGGGAGGAAGACTATATTCTGTTGTAGAAATGAAAATTCTGTACATAAAAGATATGAAATGACACCCGAAATTATACCTTTGTCACTACATCGCTATAGAAGCCAAAAATGTGGTTAGTTTTTGTCTGTCTGTCTGTCTGTCACTCTTTCTGTCTGTCTGTATGTTTGTTCCAGCATCACACGAAAAATACTGATCCGATTTGAATGTGGTTTTCGCAGATATATTTATCTTCTTCCAACTTATCATCTGGTGTATAAAATTTTTTCCCCCCACCCCTCTAAGGGGACAAAAGAGGGGGTCAGATTTTGTATCAAACTTTTTTCTTTAACACGAAAACTACTGATCCGATTTGCATACGGTTTTCACAGATATATTATATTTGTCTTCTTCCAACTCAACATCTGGTGTATAAAAATCCTCCCCCCCTCCCCTCTCAACCCTCTCTGGGGACCAAAGAGGGGTCAGATTTTGTATACAACTTTTTTCTTTAGTGGACTTACTTCATATTAGGTATTAACTGTGTTTTTCAACTTAACATCTGGTGTATGACCTTCCCCCCCACACCCTCTTAGGGGACAAAAGAGGGGGTAAAACATGTAGCAACTGATGATGTAGAAAATATACTTTAAATGGCAAAACAACGTTTGCCGGGACAGCTAGTATAATAATATGACTCATGCAAAGTATTATTTGTACTTTGAATAGGTACCTTTTACTACATTATGTAGGTAATACATTAAACATAAATCTTATTAATATAATACTTATTAAGTATACTAGCTGTCCCGTTGTTTTGCCGTATACGCGATGGACGTTGCCATGGTGACATACTTATTTGGTCACTTCCATAAAATAATATATTTAAATGCCAATAAAGTATTTCGCCCGTATCTTTTTGGTTGCTCTATTGGCACGTCATGGGCACGTCTGTTACGCCATTTTCGTTTTTTTTTACTTAATTACTCTCATTATACTGAATATTATAATAAGTATTTAAAGAAAGTTCCATTAATCATCACAAAAAGTTGTTTATGGTTTATAATTAAATGCGCGCAGGTTTTTTTGGTACATTCAGCCCTAGCTGCCCTAGCGGCACAATAGTACATTCGAGCGGGCCGCTCAATGTATAGGTTCAGTGTAATATGGATCGTTATCCGTAGGCATAAGAATGAAATTGGCTTGTAATAAATTTTTGTAGGTAAATAAACGAACAGGCGCTGAACTCTGAGTCATTCTAAATGGTACCATATGTTTATAGATTTAAAGAAGACATTTCGTTGGATACATTTTCTAAGATAAACTTCTGTACGGAGTACTATTATTTATTCTGTGACGCAGCTTACAAAGCTGCGTTTCTAGTGGGCTAAGCTGTGTTTCGATGAAATTTTTCATTTGCCTGACATTAACGGATAATATTGTATGGGGCTTATGCCAAAATCTTCATTTAATTTAACAGTTATGTTAAAAAACAAGTAATTAATATTTGTCTGAGTGTAAGTCCTAAAGAGATTACTTATTCACAGCTCTTTCAGCGGACAGAGAACTACGCTACTCGCATAAGAGTTACTCGCTGATTAGCTCACCGTACAAGGTCTGATTGAGTTTGTCAGGCTCATTGAAAACGTCGCTTGACGGAAATATAGCGGACACAAGTATATTTCAATGGAAATTAGCATCGATTTATATGAGTAATATATTATAAGTCTATGGAAATTAGTATAAATCGTAATTTCTATGTGGCGGTACCCACAATTCGCCATCGCGCTATTGAAGTTTTGTGACTTCTGAGCGTGAGTATAATAATATATAGGTATACGATAGCTGAAATAAATCACGTGGGCTTCGGCGGCGGCCTGACCGGGCATAACACCTCGCTCGGTCGGATTTCGGAAGATCTTCCTTTGTGGCAAGCAAGCATATTCCCACACTAGAGTCTACAGACTTTACTGCTTCATTGACGTTGACGTGGAATGTTTACTTTTGTTTGGTATTTAACTTCCTCACTGCTCGCAGTAACTCGCACTCTATCGCTAGCGGAGGATGTGGAACAGCAATTACCACACGTGATGGCATCCGACGTAGTTGTATATAATGACGCCACATAAAAATGCCACATCTTGATGACTCCATGATCTGTGTTAGTTCGGTTCCGGTATTATAGTCGGCTGACCGCTGATGGCTCTTGAAGGTGCGAGTTTTCTTTGGTATAAATACTTGTGTATGTGTCCCTTATACTGCGTGACATTTTAATGGTTGTTTTCCCGCAGTAAAATGATTCTATCTTAGTAGTACAATAGATTTGTGAAGTTTTTTTTGTCCAAATCATAAAAAAAATTCGGCCGAGTCCATAGCCGCTCGCGCCGATCAGCATAAAGTTGCCATAGTACGTAATGCAAAATATTTTGTGTTTTAAAAAAAATAACTTGCATGATTCGATAGTACTACTATAGGTAAATCTGCTGCGAGAAAACAACCACTAAAATTTCACGTTATATATGTACATAGAGTTCACTGTGAAAATAGCAGCGCTAAACGACCAATTTTTTTTGTGATTTGTATGAGCAAGCCCGCGTCATGAATTTTTCCATATTAAGGTGAAAAAAGTTGCATTTTCAGCGCTGCTACTTTCACAGTGTACTCTTTACAAGGAACACATACACACCCTAAAGTATTTTCACTTGGTTTTGTTACACTTGATCATAATCTCATCGATTCTGCTAACTAATATTGTGCCGTCGACTAATTTATAATTATTATTAATAGCTTTATTAGCTTCAACTTCCTCTGGCGTAGCTCATATCGTGTCAAATTACTAACCCACTTGGGACCTGTTTGTGATTGCTGGCGGACACCAGACTGGCTGTCTGCTAATCACGGCTGCCGATGCTGTATGGTTTTACGAAATTGTGACGGAAGCCCAAGAACGGTTTTGCGCTACTTCCGATCCTAATCCGAGAAAATACGGTAAAAAGTAGACGTGGTTAACTATTTATGATATAAGTTTAAGAGCCTGCTGCTAAAACGCTAGCCCCGCCTACACATCCCGCTATCCTCCAATTCATACAATGATTCCATGAATCGTGCTCCCGAGCAATGTGCTTTACGCTGCAGCTAATAGTGAACAATATCGCGTAACAACGGTCCCCGCATTATAGCACGAAAGTAAAGGTCGTAAGTCCCAGAAATGTTTTTTGGTGATTACTTAAAAACTAAATACAATACAAATATTTCCGCTAGCTATTATTTTATAAAGTGTGTGATTGTAGTAGTGCATGTTATTTAAAGATAGTAACTCAATAAGTGTAACAGATATTCGTTGAAAAGCCCAAAAATATTCATAATTTCGAAAAATAAAACTATTGAGTCAAAATAAGTGAATCGTGTTTTCCGTAAGTTAAATATCAGATAAATATACAATGATTAAATAAATCTCAATTTCATTGGAGTCAATCGTCTTCCGGGAGTGTAATACTTAGTAGAAAACACAGCAAAAAATGACAGCCCGGTCTTAATACACTCATGTGGTTTCTAAGTTTCTTTTAAACTGAGGTTCATCTAAATATTATTACCAATTAACAACAATATTTTATTTATTTTTTTGTATAATCTAGCCTTAGTTTTCTGGATGTTTCACAGTTGAAAATCTGGCCAGTTTTTTGGATTTTAAACGTTCATATATTATGTTTTAATAATTAAATTATGTAAAAAAAGAAAACATAGGGACATTGTATTAGTGGCACCGTAGATATTCAGGAAAATATTATAACTCTACCGGCATTATCCAGGGAGGATACAGGGGATAACGTTTACTTGTATGGAAAAACGGCTCTAGTGTATCCTCTTAATATAATATAACCCTGCAGATGAAAGTATGAACTATGAGGGCAAGTATGACCCGCGTATCATCTGAAGATGACACAGTATCAGGTAACGGCGGGACCGTTGTGTCCCATATCCCCGGCGGACAGGTTTCCCAGGACATCCGCCAAGACCTAACAATTAGACGCTTTTTGTGTCTAGACTAGACTGCGCGAGCACTGGTTTCTTGTGGGTATAAACTTGAGTTGGTTTTTATCTTTTGCTTTGAAGAAGAGTAAAATTGATTTATTCTTAACTAGACGATGCTCGCAACTCCGTTGTGCCAAAACTCGTTTATCGCTCGGGAACCGTACATTTATCCGGGATAAAAAGTATCATATGTCCTTTCCCGGAACCCAAAGTATCTCCATGCCATATTTCAGCAAAATCGGTTCAGCCGTTTGGGCGTGAAGGGGTAACAGACAGACAGAGAGAGTCACACCTTCGCATTTATAATATTAGGAAGATGACTTTGAAGAAAACTTCAAAGGGAACACACTCCACTTTTTTTTATTTCATCTATTAAGGGTTTTTTTTTTATTATACCTAGTGAGGGTTAACCATAATGATGAGTCATCACCACTCAGCAATCACCGCAGTTTTCAGTAGCCGGTCGGTGAAGGTTTGCGAAATTTGAACATTTTGAACAATGAGTCGGTTTACGTTTCCTCTGTTGCCCAACGCGCTGACCGCAGCACTGCCACCGGATACTAAGCAACATAACACATTAACGACTAAATATTAAATAATATATTTATTTATAAATCCTTTATTTGCACATAAACATATAAAATGAAGAACACAACAAAAGAGAAACGAAACGATGACGACACAATTATTACAATGACAAGAATATTTACAATTTATAAAAAGCGGCCAAGTGCGAGTTGGACTCGCCCATGAAGGGTTCCGCAGCAGCAATAAGGTTTATTTTTATGAAATTAAAAGGTTTTTGATTTATTTTTATATTTCAGTCGATTTAATGAAATTTAGATTAAGGTTTACCATTTATGACGTATAAAAAAAACTACTGGCTAGATCTCGTTCAAACCAATTTTCGTTGGTAGTTTTTATAGTATTCTACATCATATATTTTTTTTAGAATTATCATGCCCCCACTTTAGAAATTAGAGGGGGGGGGGACACACATTTTTCAACTTTGGAAGAGTCTCTCTCGCAAACTATTCAGGTTAGAAAAAAAAAATGACATGGGAAACCTCAATATGATTTTTGGAGGCTTATCCATAGATAGCCCACACGCATAGGTTAGATGAATTTATTTATTTTTTGTTTCAGTTGTACCTCACAGACTACATCTACTTACCAAGTTTCAATAGTATAGCTCTAATAGTTTCGGAGAAAAGTGGCTGTGACATACGGACGGACGGACAGACGGACAGACAGACAGACATGACGAATCTATAACGGTTCCTTTTTTGCCATTTTGGCTACGGAATCCTAAAAATGTGCAAGTTGGCGGCCTTGCTGCTGTAAGCGATTTGTACCAGGCAACCATAAGATAATATTATAATTATTTAAATAATGTTAAAGGATACAAAAAATAAAATTAAAACTTGAGTGCTTAATTACAACAAAATATAACCAGGTACTATAATTTGTTGGTAGGTACTGGCTACTATCTGTATAACTATCATAAAAACGTTTGAAAAAACTCATAGATTGTCTATGTTAATAAATTAATTTCTAGTTTGGTAACAAAGTTCTTCAAATATTTTAAATTAACTTTTTTAGGGGGGAAGTAACACAAGAAGTAAGAACCAGTATTTTTGTTTCATTTCGATAATTTCCTTCCATATCTATGCAGATATAATTATTATGCCTACGTAGACATAAAATTTATTATTGTAATAATATTTTTTATTGTCATGTATTTTGATAAATTAATATAAGTGTGATTTCCTAATTTTAAAGAGTACCTATAGTTTGCGATGGCCCTTGTGTAGGTATAGCATATTATTATTATGTCTTTCGGGCTTAGTGAAGCAGCACCTAATTAGGTGCCTACTACCTATTAATTTAATTTGTGTTAATTGCACAATTTTTAAAGCTTGTATTTTTTACCCAAAATATGCAACGTATTATAATAACACTAGTTTTGGCCTGGCTTGTCGACATAAATAATAAATAATACCTTTCATTATTTGAAGATAATAATACCTATATTATATTCCACCTTAAAATTATGAAACTTATTTTTATGTGTGTGGTAATAGCTTTAATTCATACAAAGTTTTTATTCAGAAAATAGTACCTACAGTTCCTATTGGAACTACACTACTGCACAAAAACGTACATGCAACTCCTCTGTGCTGCGAGTGTCCATGGGCTTACCATCAGGTGATTTTATATAAGGAAAAACAAAAATATTTTTAGAAGGTTCGTTTAAATCATAAGTCCATAGCTATATCAATCGGTGATTGATGTGACATGGAAGGAAGTGATAATGTGTTAATCTAAAACGCGTTTGAGCTTATCAGTTGATGGACAACATTGTAAATAACTAGTTTAATTGACACAGTTAAACATGGGACATTCAAAGAATCATGGCCAAATTTGTATAAGAGCTGGACTCGACTTTTATTTTTGATGTCCCAAAATAAACTATAGTATGACTATAGTTAGATTTCTTTGTTCTTATGCTCTAAACATAATTCCGTTTGAGAATTATGTCTAAATAGTCACGATTTTTTATATTTACAATTATTTTGAGGTTAGACTTAAGAACTGCCTTTTTTCCGACGGTGTAGCCTACAAGTGTATATTCGGCGATCTCGTTTCTAATTATTTCAATTTTTCCTAGAGTTATTACCCAAAAAATAGAACGAATGCGAATGATCGCCGGCAGAACATATGAAAGACAACAACGAAACTGATCTTTTTTTGTGGCTATTTATAGAAATTTTCTAATGTTCTTCGATGCCTTAAAATATTAGAGAATTTTTGCTACCAATGGCATATCGGTACGCCACCGCCCTCCTGGTACGATTTGGCCATTGTTCTTTCGTACCTTGTTAAACACGTTGGTATATTTTTGTACATATAATATACAACACCATAATATAGACAACGTAAAATTAACGTTAATGAATACTGTAACTTAATGCTACTTATTAAAAAAAATTAATAACCTATTCATACAGAATGAAAAAATATTACTTTTCTTTTAAATTTATTTTATTTTTAAAATCTGACTGCACTTATGAATCGAGTGACTTTACAATGAATTTAATCTAAAATACTTTAAGCTAAAATACTCAGCTTTCAAAATATACATAGATATATACGGCATACCAGTAACACTTGAAATACATAACCCTAACAGCCCAGTCGGATTATCGGATATATTAAGTTTATAAATCAATGCTTTGCTTTTCATTCAATAAATTAACCCTTAATAAAACAGCCCAGTCGGATATAAGTTTATGAATCAATGCTTTGCTTTTCATTCATAAATTATCCTGTATAATGAAAGGATGAAGTAGTTTTCGCACATCAAACTATATCGATTCTGTGCAAACGGCCGCAGGAAATGCCAACTTTAAAGGTCATTTGTGTACACGCAATTCGGCCATCTGGCGGTTTCCGTGGCGAATCGGACCGGACGAGACGCCGGAAGACCTCTCATCTCAAAATGGCCGAGACGAATCCGTTTAGGTGGCCACAAGGAATGTTTCTACGTCGCTGGCCAAGGAATTGTTAGCTTTTTGTGACGTGGAATTTTGTTTGATTGAGTACGGTTAATACGTTAAGTAGGAGCTGTAACCATAGACTTATATGTATATTACTAGGCTGGAACAGTTTTGATTCTGTAACAGCTTTAAATGGGATAAAATAATATGTCATCAAAAAAAAAATAACACCCAATTTTTTTCGTTAAATGGACTCTCCTAATGACACTTAAGCCCTGGAAAAAATTTGGCAGGAGGGTTTTTGCACCCTGTATTGTCCATGTAGCATACATTCCGTCATACTCATATCATAGTATTGATAACGTTTCTGTTGTCAAACATCGAGAAAAACTATTTGTTTACTGTTAAAGTGCCGGTTGGCAGCCGCGGGCGACATAAAGCGGCAGCAGACAACATGTCATCGCGTTCGCGACACTGCTGGTTTCTAATGACGTATTTCAATGAAAGTGTTGCT
This sequence comes from Plebejus argus, assembly GCA_905404155.3. Taxonomy (NCBI): domain Eukaryota; kingdom Metazoa; phylum Arthropoda; class Insecta; order Lepidoptera; family Lycaenidae; genus Plebejus; species Plebejus argus. Next base: position 5,517,625 of record FR989944.1, read on the forward strand.
AGCTCCGTGTCGCTAGCTGCGCAGGGTATTTCATAGAAATATATAGAAACCAGTAGTGTCACGACGACACGTCGTCTGCGGTTGCTTCATGTCGCCCGCTGCCAACTAGCACCTTTTCTGCTGGTGCTGCCGTCTAGCGTGAAAACGTTGCAGTGATATTTGTATCTGGTTTCCAGGGAAGCTGTACGCGGCGCTGGGTCGTCGCGGCGGGCGCGTGGTCGGCGGTGACCTGCGCAGCGGCGCGTCGTTCCGCGTGCAGGCGTTACTGCCTGTAGCCGAGAGCTTCAAGTTCGCCGTTGAGTTGCGCACACACACCTCCGGGCTGGCAGCGCCGCAGCTCGTGTTTAGCCACTGGGAGGTAAGCATCACGCTTGATAAGTAGGTGGGGGATTGGGCCGGTCACGTAATAGCCGCATACATTTCGACCGCTAGGCAAATAGGTATATGGACAAAATGTGGAGATGACGATGGGCGACGCAACCATAAATACTACTAGCAATTACCGAATGTGTGACAGACTTGCTATTGCTCATTGTTTTAAACAGGCGCAGCGTTATCACGTAAATTCCAATCCATTATCCATACTAATATAATATTATAAATGCAAAAGTGTGTCTGTCTGTCTGTTACCTCTTCACGCCCAAACCGCTGAACCGATTTTGCTGAAATTTGTCATGGGGATACTTTGAGTCCCGGGAAAGGACATAGGATACTCTTTGGCCCGGAAAAATGTACGGTTAATGCGCGAAAAACGAGTTTTGGCGCAACGGAGTTGCGGGTGTCATCTAGTCTTTGATAAAAAAGACTTCAATTTATTTAAAAAAATATTTTCGTGGTTTATTACGGCTTAATGAAGTTTTTGAAGATCTAGTCTTCAAAGAATCACCTTCAGCAAACACCTTAGAACTGTCGAGACAAATTGGACTATTCGTTTTCCAGGTAATCGACATCGATCCATTCTGGAAGCCGCGGACCGAGGAGGAGTACTTACACTGGGGCGAGAAGTGGGACGGCGTGAATCGGGCCAAAGCATACATGGATTCCGTGAGGACGAGGAAAGGCCTCGCCACTGACAAACAGCTCGTCCAGCATGCTGAGAAGCAGAGGACGTTGTCTAGGAAGAAGTAGGCCGGAAGTTTGGCAACCGTGAGGCGTGAGCGTTCGACTTCAAAAAAGCAGGTTATAAATTCGACCCGTATAGCAATATTTCCAGAATTGCCCAATTTTCGTATAATCTTCTTAGATAAATGACTGGTCTCGCGCTCGGCGCCGGCGTAATTTTTTACGATGCTCGTCGTAGATAGACGCGACGTTGCATCGTGAAACGACACCGCATCGTGGTACGACACGACGTCGTATCGTGTTTATGTGTCCCGGCCGTTACTGCCGCACTCAGAGTGGAACATTAATTTTACATCAATGTAATTCAAAATGTTGACATATTAAGCCCCATACATTATCTGTCAAACTCTTCATTAAATTAAAGGTTAATCATAATTAAATGTCTCTAAGGGTGAATTGCACCAGAAGCGTAGTTATCGTCAAATATGGCGACTTTTGCTAGGGATTTGACAGTTCATTTCAGATTTTGTAATGGTTAGTTAAAGTTATAGTTAAAGTAGGTTGATGCAACTCACTCTAAGTACGGCGGTTAGACCTGCAGCTAATTTAAGAACTGTCAGTCACGTTTACATTTTTTTTACTGTATAATAATTACTTTGCGCAAATAATATGTTTTAAAAATGTAAAAAATATACAACTGTGTAACTTATTTTCATTGGTCTATCTGTAACTTTATTTCATGTTCCTTAATAATTATTACAATAGCTCTGTTTTTCACCTGACGTTGTTACATAAAAATTTATATTTCGAGAATATTATATTTAAATGTACTTATTTTACTGTGACTTATGATATTGTTTTAAAAGTATCAGAGTAAAAATTCTTTTTATTTCTTTTTATTTTTATTTTTTCTACCTATCCTCTCAGTTAGTTAGTAATTATTATCTACTGTTATTACCGGTACCCAACTACCAATAACTTTTTATTCCCTTAATATGCTACACGTAGCCTTTAAAAAATACAAAGTTATTATGTAAAATAAAACAAGATAATAATAGTATTCAGGTTGCATAATATAACTATATTATATTTATTTTCATTGTTACAATGATGATATAATTGTTTAAACAAATGTATGTTCACTTGTATATTAATTAAGGGTACACAAAGGATTTTTTCAACATAAAACAACATTTCCAGTTCAATACTCTATCTATTATTTACACAACGAACAAATCACTTAAATCAAAATGATTAAATAACAAAAATATTAACAATAGAAACCTTCAACTATTGCAAACATAAAATATCACAAAATAAATTTTGATACATCACTATTTATCTATTTCATGTTCTAGGAACGACTAGGGTTTTCGTTAAGGCCAAACATAATTTCAGTCAACCTAAAGACAATAGTTAATAATAATTATACTTATCAGAAATGTATGGTCACTTCGGGTCTTATTTTCTTTTTATCTTTCCCCTAAAAATATTAATAGTAAAATGACATCGACCAAATGGCAGTTTGATCAATTTGTTACAAGACTGCTTAAAGGTACAATTTCGTGCATCGCGACAGTCGTAAGCCGCGCGCGGCCGACGACAGTCGTCGGCCGCTCGCGACAAGTCATTGTATGAAAATGTATGGCACCCACTGGTCGTACGCTGGATTGCTGATAGCCTTTGAAATGACAGTTATTTTTTGTGTCTATTTGAAGCGGAATCAGCGCCCCTATTATTCGGGTAGAGAACTAAATCTGACGTAAAAATGACGTTTGAAAGCCGCCATATTGGCGCTGATAGCAGTAGTGAGAGTAATTGGAACTAATACTAGTGATGACAACTGTTGTTATTGGTTGTGGTTACGTCAAATTTAGTTCTCTACCCGAATAATGGGGGCGCTGATTCCGCTTCAAATAGGCACAAAAAGCAGGTCTGTATCAGCAATCCAGCGTACTTGTATAATAGAGATCAGTGATGGCACCGCTTCCGAGGCCCGCGAGTCGCGACAGTCGTCGGCCGCGCGCGGCTGACGACTGTCGTAGGCAGCGCGCGGCCGTCAAGACACTTATGAACTTCAAGACACGGCCGCGCGCGGCTTACGACTGTCGCGATGCACGGAATTGTACCTTAAAATCAGAACAATCTATAAGAACTTCAAAATATGAGCAACCCAGTTGCGGTTTGTTGTGAATACGCCGGAGTATGTTTTACATAACGTGAAATTTTACTTTACTTTCAAAGGTTTTTGAAGAATTTGAAGGTGTAAGTTTATGGACAAATGGCAAGTTTTGTACAACATACTCTGTGAACCTAAGACTAGGGATAAAATGCAGTTAGATTTCGCCCGGGGCTATAACAAAGTACCAATAACCGAACCCTACCTAAACGAACTAGCCTAGATTTTCTTTGGCAATATTTATTACTAACATGTACTGGTATGAAAATGTACCGTAAACGTTAAATTGTCTTTTACGGTTGAAACTTATAAATTAATGTAGAAGTTTACGTATTAAGTAAAGAAAATAACCAACCAATATACACTCCAAATAAAAATACTAAGTATGTATAACAATAAGAACGGTATACTTTCACAGCTTTCATAAGTATTTTAACACATCATGTCTAAATATTCAATAAGTAAATAGTATTGGGATAAACACTTGAGCTAGAAAATAAAAAATCATTCAACAAAAAAAGTAAAATCCAAAATGCGTCTATTAGTTAGGTGAACTATAAAATCATTAAAAATAAATACACATTGAGTATACAAATAATCGGCCAAGAAATACACAATCTGTGACAATTTCAAAAGTCTAGCTATAGCGGTTCTTGAGATATATACCTGGAAACAGACAGACGGACAGACAACGAAGTCTTTGTATTAGGGTGCCGTTTTTACCCTTTGGGCACGGACCCCTTAGAATGAAACTAAAAACCACCCAATTTATTTACTGAAGTGAGGTCCGTCAAATACAATTGTTACGGTTAGCCTTTAAGGCCAAAAATAAATAATTATATACAATATACATATTATACAAATATTTGGTATAAATAATTCACAAGCCCATATGAAACAAACGTACAATGTAATAAGTACCAAAATATGTATTGAGCTTTACTAAAGACTAGAATAATAAATTATGAAAATATTAACAGGCATTAAGTGTTATAAAATGATACAGCGATAACAGAATAAATACTAGATACATATTACATCGACGTAATGAGTAAAGGCTACAAAATATTTCCCTATACGAGCACTCGGATATTTATAGTCCTAAATTACACGTCGTGTCCCCCTGTTACAGTTGGCCTTTACGGCCTGTTACACCTGGCCTTAACAGTAACTTACTATTGGCATTACAGGCCCGTTAAACCTAGCCCTAACAGGCCTGTTACAGTTGGCCTTATATATTCAAGGAAGTTACATTCTCATCTTTTTTTAATCCGTCATACATCACACTGGCAAGATATTGGTCTTTCTCATTTAACATTTTTTTAGAGCCAATAATGATCGTGGATTTTCAAAAATGTTAATCAAATGCATCTTTAACAAACCGGTGGGATTTGGTAAAGAACAATTTTGGAATTGCTAAAAATCACTGATAAAATTGGCCTTAAAATAAAATGTTACGGAATGTTTTACATCTAGCACCGTCGCCGTTCGTCACATTCACAATTTCATGCCTCAAAATCGTTGATCTTCAAAAAAGAGAGCAAGATTAATACAGAAATCATCTTTACAAAATTAATTTAAAAAAAACATACGAAATTGTGAATGCGATATAATTAACTACATATACAAATCAGCGGTCAAGTCGGGTACTTACTAATCGGTTACTTTTTAACCGTTTCGGTTCTTAAGATATCGTGTTTGACACTTACTCGCCTCACATACTATTTACACTCACATCTTTGGGTTAACTCTAAACATTTCCTACTTAACTTATCAAAACAATCACAGAACGCTCAACCGAATAGAAAAAAAAAATCTAAAACCGATTTTAAATGTAGTGATTTTAATGGTAACTTTGTAAAAAAGTTATTGTGTTGAATTTTCAACAATCAACACGCTCGAATCTAAAATGAATTCATAATTCTAAATGAAAATTCGCTAAACACCTACATAACGGTAGATCAATTGATCGTAAGACTTTAGAACTAAATAGTTCATAATATCACTTCCGGAACATCATGGAATATTCCCGAACGTTATGTCACAGGAATAATCTAGATCGTGACACGTTCTGGAAAATTCTGTGATATCGTGTAATACACTGGAATATTCTAGAGCATCGTAACAATTCTGGAATATTCCAAACAGTAATAGCTCAGAAATATTCTGGAATATCGTTCATCATATTTGAATACACCAGAACATCACGCGACATACTCAAACTTTCCGAAACATCCCGGAATATTCCTGAACATCACAGAATAACACGGAACATCACGGGACATTCTGGAGTATTCCAGATCATCACAGAACGCTCTGGAATGTTCCGGAACATCACGGAATATTTCGGAACATCACGGAACGCTCTAGATTATTGCGGAACATCACGGAACGCTCTGGAATATTCCGGAACATTCTGGAACATTCCGGATCATCACGGGGCTGAGTGCGGCTATAGTGTGCGCTAACTGGGCCCCGACTCCGGCCCGTCACTGTTGCCGACCGCCATGTCCGCTAATATTACTCCCGATAGCGCCTCCAGTGATTGTCTTACCTGGAAACAGAAGTTTACTGTTAGTTTTCTAGGCCCGTGAAATAGCTGTCATACTCAATAATATTAATCTTGGCCACGTGGCGGTACCCACAATTAGAGCTACAATCCTGCATTGCGCGAAGAGTCAAAGCGCATCAAACCGAATTACCAAAACTGAACATAACAAATTCCACCTTAGAAGTAATTCTGAAAATTTAAACCAACGCTGATTGGTCTCGCGCAGAATGAAGAATCGCAGAAGTAATGTGTGCGACGTATAGATGGATTTCATTTGTATTGATTTGACCGATTTGCAAGACGTCTCACGCAATTGAAATCTGTCAATTCATTACAAATTTAGAAATGCGTCTATGCATCGCGTTGCGGACTGATTTGACCCTTACGTTATAGAGTTAAGGTTGAACTTGTTATATTCAGTTTTGGTAATTCGCTTCGGTGCGCTTCGACGCTGCGCTAGTATAAATTAACCCTACCAGGGAGCATACCTTGGTGAGCAACATGAGGTTAGTTGTGAGGAACGTGCGCAACTCGTGCGTGGCTCGGCCGTGCAGCCGCGACCGCCACCGCGCCAGCTCCCCGTATAGCTCCTCGCCTGATAGCTCCTCCTGGAATTACGGTTTCAGATTAAGGGCCTGTTTCACCGCTTTCTGATAAAGTGCCCAATAGGCTATTCACAACTTTTTGACGGATTCTCTAAGCTTAATACTTCGTATGTCAGCGAAGTGACCACTCTTCGAATACTGTAGTGCCTGGGACAATATTTTAAATGTGTGTATGGTTGCTTAAGCACATATGGCATTTTCGCAACATGGTCGGCTAGTCCAGAGGAATGAGCAGGTCAATACGTCTGGGACCAACCATGTGCGGATTTCCTCACGATGTTTTCACCGTACGAGCGTCCGTAGTATGTACTCGAGATCTGAAAATGTCTCATTGGTACGCGCCTCCACCTCCGATGCATTGATATGTAAAAACATTTTGAGGGATTGAGAATCATTTTATTAGCAACACACCAGACATTTAATGAATTAAGATCTGCCTGTAAGTACGCGATATCATTTCTAAACTATACTATTCTGTAGATTTTTAAATCTTCAGCAAACATTAATTTAAATGTGGAAGTTAATACAGAACAAAGGTCGTTTATAAATACGAGGAAAAACAAAGGCCCAAGGTGCGAACCTTGCGGGACACCTGACGGTACCTCTATGATCGGAGACTTGAAGCCACGCACAATAACTAGCTGTGTGCGATTTTTAAGTACGACTCGCACCATCTTAACAATGAGCCGCTAATGTCTTCGTGACCCAGTTTTTGTATCAGGAGATCGTGATCCACCGTATCAAACGCTTTGGAGAAGTCAGTGTATACAGTGTGAACTTCGTTTCTATTTTCGACTACTTCTACGATGTCGTTGACATATCCAAGAAGGTTTGACACGGTTGATCTTTCTGGTAAAAAGCCGTGCTGCTATGAATTAATGTGTGGTTTAAAGATATGCAGTAGTTTATTTTCCGCGCGCCCGCCGCCCGTCAGCAGCGCCGGCTGGATCAACGCCGCGCCCGCTGGAGTAGTGATGTTACCTGCGTGTCGGCGGCGCGGTACAGCTCGGCGGCGAGGTAGAGCGCGGAGCAGGCGAGCAGCGCGGCCAGCAGCGACAGCGCCGTGCTCGAGCGCGGCCGCCGCGCGCGCCCGCCGCCCGTCAGTAGCGCCGGCTGGATCACCGCCGCGCCCGCTGGAACGAGTATATACAAACTTATATTATAAATGCGAAAGTGTGTCTGTCTGTTACGTCGAATTTTGCTCCGACACAGAAGTTCTACAATTGTGTTGTCACGCGTCGCCGCAACACGTGACATATAATTATAATAATGCGTTATTTGGATATATTCGTTACTCATATATTATCACGAAACTCCCAAAATCTGGTCTCCCCCCCCCCTCAATTTCTGCGCCGGCAGCGCGTACTCACTGGCGGCAAAGTACGTACTCACCAGTGGCATGGTGCGTACTCACCAGCGCAAAGTACGTACTCACCAGCGGCAAAGTGCGTACTCACTAGCGCAAAGTGCATACTCACCAGCGGAAAAGTGCGTCGTCACCAGCGGCAAAGTGCGTACTCACCAGCGGCAATGATGGCTTCAGGTTCCGGCCTGGGCGTGCCGTCGACGTGGTCGGCGCCGCCGCTGCTGCTGTCGTCGCCGGCGGAGTACTCAGACGCCTCCACCTCAGATGTACGCAGCTCCTGGATATGAAGATGATGTGTTATGGTTACGGCCAAGTTGTGGTTTTTGGAACGAAGTTCCTTATCGCGCGTCGCGAAAGGGGGCCAGATGGAAAAAAATAAGACCAAAAGTTGTAACGACACACACGCGTGTTTCTCCGTCTGTCTGTCTCTCTCTCATTGAAAGCAACTTCGTTCCATTCAGGTGTCCCTTGAAACCTCTCGCTGCGGCGAACTGAACACGTGTCGATCGTCGCGCGTGCACACGCCCACCGCGTTGGCGATGATGATGATGATATGCTCACCTGGGGCTTGGGCACGGCTAGCTCGGGCGCGCGCGTGGACTTCCACACCGCCATCATGAGTTTGTAGGTGGAGTCGCGCGACAGCAGCGAGCCGAACACGTGTCGCTCGTCGCGCGTGCACACGCCCACCGCGTTGGGGATGATCCGCGCCACCTTCTCCTTGGTGATCCGTAGAACGGACGTGGTGGGGATGAGCAGCTGAAATTGGAAATATTATTTTAGATGGTTGAACGGGATAGAATAAAGTTTGCTTGGTATTTTACAATTACATATATAATTTAAATTGTAGATGCGTAATACGTAGCGTAGAGCCAACCATTATAAGTGTCGTTGTCTAAAATCCGAATTTTTTAAGGGCCCGGGTTACCCTCGAAATTTTCATACATTCTTAATACCAAAATCATTTTCTCATACGAAAATATTTAACATGTTGAGTTATTTTTCAGCTTAAGATAGTAATTACCTAGGGTCCTGAACAAATTTTTTTTACAAAATATTTAAATACTTACTAAAAAAAAATTTTTATTAAATATTTTTAGTAAATTTACTACTAAATATTTAAACACCAAAAAATAGACAAAAACACTAAAAAATATATAAATAAATAGTAAATTTACTACAAAATATTTAAATAATAAAAAATATTTTTTAAAGTTTAAATGTTTTGTAGTAAATTTACTATTTATTTATATATTTTTTAGTGTTTAAATATTTAGTAGTAAATTTACTAAAAAATATTTAAACACAAAAAATTTTTTTTAGTATTTAAATATCTTGTAAAAAAATTTGTTCAGGACCCTAGGTAATTATTATCTTAAGCTGAAAAATAACTCAAACATGTTAAATATTTTCGCATGAGAAAATGATTTTGGTATTAAGAATGAATGAAAATTTCGAGGGTAACCCGGGCCCTTAAGAGCCTCGAAGTGACTTTCCGATCTTTGCCCCGGCTAAGGCCGTGTTTCCACCTGCAAGACAACTGTCGCGAGAAGTGTCTGTCACATAATAATATCCTATCTTGGTAACTATATTATATAACTAATAAATGCATAAATACAAGGTTACGGTGTAAACAATTAGAATTTTATAAAAACAACATACATGAGAAAACAAAAGGCAAACCAAAACGTCGAAAACAGATACGACAAAAAACAAGACAAAAAATCTCAAGACACATCAATTACTTGGCTTGAACAATAATTCAAGGGCAAGCTTACCTTGGTAACATATCCGAAGACGTTGGAGTAGAAGGCGAAGTAGTTCTTGGTGATATACAGGTGTCCCTGCAGCAGCAGATCCCCCACTAGCGCGCATGAGTAATCTGAAAAGAACACAGTTCTTTATTGTAAGAGACAAAAAAATTGGGTTCTAAATATAGAAACTTGGAAAGTGGTACATTTTTTATTATCTATACTACTATTATAAAGAGGAAAGATTTGATTTTTTGTTTGTTTGTTTGTTTGTTTGTTTGAGTCGAATAGGCTCCGAAACTACTGGACCGATTTGAAAAATTCTTTTGCTATTGGAATCTTACGTTATTTCTGCTGAACATAGGCTACATTTTATTTTGGAAAAAAGTAGAGTTCCGTAAGATATTTGAGTTTTTCGGACGCAAGGTGTAAAAAATCAGCTAGAAAAGTTACTTATTTTGCGTACGCTGCCTAAACTATAAAAGATAGAACCATAAAATGTTCTAAGTAATTGTAGATCTTATAAATATCTACAAAAAAGTCCGCGACACACTATACCTATCTATGTCGAGTGAGGCACAATAACCATTTATTTATTTAAAAATCCTGAATTTTTTTTTGACTACATTCAAACGGATATATTTTACTCACGCTATTAATCCTTATCAAAATAAATTATTTTATCACTAAGTACAGTTTATGTAGATAATATTTGGTCTTTGAATGATTAAAATTGGACGTTTGATTTTGAAATTATGGCGAAATTAAAATATTACGATAGTGGGCGTCACCAAAGCGCGTGCGGGAGGAAGACAATATTCTGTTGTAGAAATGAAAATTCTGTACATAAAAGATATGAAATGACACCCGAAATTACACCTTTGTCACTACATCGCTATAGAAGCCAAAAATGTGGTGAGTTTTTTGTCTGTCTGTCTGTCACTCTTTCTGTCTGTCTGTATGTTTGTTCCAGCATCACACGAAAAATACTGATCCGATTTGAATGTGGTTTTCGCAGATATATTTATCTTCTTCCAACTTAACATCTGTTGTATAAATTTTTTTTCCCCCACCCCTCTAAGGGGACAAAAGAGGGGGTCAGATTTTGTATCAAACTTTTTTCTTTAACACGAAATAATGATAATGATCCGATATGCATACGGTTTTCACAGATATATTATATTTGTCTTCTTCCAACTCAACATCTGGTGTATAAAAATCCTCCCCCCCCCCCCCTCCCCTCTCAACCCTCTCTGGGGACCAGAGGGGTCAGATTTTGTATACAACTTTTTTCTTTAGTGGACTTACTTCATATTAGGTATTAACTGTGTTTTTCAACTTAACATCTGGTGTATGACCTTTGATGACCCACACCCTCTTAGGGGACAAAAGAGGGGGTAAAACACGTATCAACTGATGATGTAGAAAATATACTTTAAATGGCAAAACAACGTTTGCCGTGACAGCTAGTTTACTTAATAAAGCCTGCATCTCCGTTGCGCCGAAAATCGTTTACCGGGCGGGTACCATACATGTTGTGTTTTAAATGTGAGGGGCGTACAATTTTCACACCCCTTAAGGGCCCGGGTTACCCTCGAAATTTTCATACATTCTTAATACCAAAATCATTTTCTCATGCGAAAATATTTAACATGTTTGAGTTATTTTTCAGCTTAAGATAGTAATTACCTAGGGTCCTGAACAAATTTTTTTTACAAAATATTTAAATACTAAAAAAAAATTTTTGTGTTTAAATATTTTTTAGTAAATTTACTACTAAATATTTAAACACCAAAAAATAGACAAAAACACTAAAAAATATATAAATAAATAGTAAATTTACTACAAAATATTTAAACTTTAAAAAATATTTTTTATTATTTAAATATTTTGTAGTAAATTTACTATTTATTTATATATTTTTTAGTGGTTTTATCTATTTTTGGTGTTTAAATATTTAGTAATAAATTTACTAAAAAATATTTAAACACAAAAAAATTTTTTTTAGTATTTAAATATTTTGTAAAAAAAATTTGTTCAGGACCCTCGGTAATTACTATCTTAAGCTGAAAAATAACTCAAACATGTTAAATATTTTAGTATGAGAAAATGATTTTGGTATTAAGAATGTATGAAAATTTCGAGGGTAACCCGGGCCCTTAAAAACACATAATATTTTAAAACACACATTCATAGTAAAACGCGTCCAAGGTCGGTATAAAATAAACATAATATCAAAATAGGTATATGAAACTTGTTTGTCGTTAAATAAATAAAACTTTGTTGTTTTTTATGTCGCCACTGCCACTGGGGTGTAATAATTATTATAGAAAATGATAATATAATTCACATAATAATGGCGTTTATATTTTTGTATTGTTCCAAATTATGATGACTTTAGGAAGTGTATCCGAAGATAAAATATTGTGTTTTTGTGACTGCAATCTACATTATGATAAAATTTATTTTTGTAACAAAACAGACATAATGACTTGTACAAGATAAAATTTGCTAAATATATATTGATAAACTTAAATCTCTCGTACATAAGAGGTACATAATATGTTTGTATATTAAGCATAGGTAATATGTATTCTGTGGCATACCGCATAGGTCAAAAAGATATTATAATAATAATAATTATGTAATATGGAAATTGGAAACTGATTGATTCGTCAGAACTACATGTTATGTATATCTTTTTAGACTATTGGATACAAGTCGAACAGACATTCATCCAGGGGACCAATCATAATATTATTATACTATCTCAGACATAAAATTATATAACCCGTAAGTTCATTAATCTCTCTATCATTTTGGCTGATTTTGGTGTTTGTATTTCAAGTTACAATGTTATTCTACGAATCAAATATTGAGACCTATCATTGTAAGTCATAAAACTACATGAAGGAGATTTTTTACAATAAAAACAAATAAATAAATAGAAAAAGAACGAAAAATGCATGCTATGTATAAAAGAATCACTAATATTAATTAAAAAATGTAGGCGTGAGAACATTTTTTAACATTAAAATCGCTCTCCTGAAAAAACGTAAAAAATGAGTTAAGTTGTTATTCCTAGGGAGTGTCGATGTATTATGTATACTATTTAGGTTTGACCCTCGAGTTGTAGAACCATTAATATGTACGAGGTATGTAAATCAAGACCCAAAAAAGCGCCGATCTTCAAGCACAGGAAGTTCAGAGAAATATCTGACAGCACCCCCGTAATAATAACACCCACACCGGTTTCGATGACGGTGGCCGGTTTCATTGAAACCAGGCCAGTTACGCAGGAGTAACTTTATAGTCCCTATGTGTGTGCGCAGTAAGTACACAAGAGCACTCTTTAAGTCTATTCCTTTTACTCTCATAAGTCATGACCGAGTGGGACGGGATACCGACACGATTGGCGAGAGATCAGGCGCAGGACCGACTTTTTACATGCATATCCGACGCATAGATCATCTTATTATTCTTACTTGACTGTACGACAATGCGACTGCATTGTCCTACCAATGCGGATGCATTGATCACCTGATCAGCCTGCATTGTCCTAACCAAACTTGGAAATGACATGTTTCCAACGCGGGAATCGAAACTACGACCTCGGAATCAAGAGTCATGCTTTAAAGTCTAAACCACAGAGGCGTCAAGCACCTTTATGCCAATAACATAAGGATCATATAGTAAATTCGAGGTAAAATAATCTTGAACTGCCTCACAAATCACAATAGAAGTGCAGCAGCGCGAGCAACAGATTACAGACGTCATCTCTGGTCGCGAGTCGCGACGGGTCGGTGAGTTCGGTCCCAATTGTTAGCGTCTCTGACATAATTTTACATGAGTCATGACACCTGAGCTCTGTTTAGTCTGCGTGCTTATTGTTACATATAGCTGGGCTCACAGAAAACCGGCGTGAAACAGCGCTTGCGCTGTGTTTCGCCGAGTGAGTGAGTTTACCGGAGGCCCTACCCTATCCTATTCCCTTCCCTACCCTCCCCTACCCTATTACCTCTTAAAAGGCCGGTAACGCACTTGCAGCTCTTGATGTTGTGAGTGTCCATGGGCGACGGAAGTTGCTTTCCATCAGGTGATGCTTATTTTATAAAAAAACAACCTTGAAGGGCCACTTACAATTGAGTACTCGTTCCTCTGGCCCGACCTGCGGGAAGTGCCTCTGAAACTTCTTCTGCCGCGACTTGCTGGGCAACTTTGTATCTGCCTCTGGCGCACGCACAGACGGCGCGGAGCCCGATAGCGGCTTGACTGCATGCCTGAAAGAGAGAGAGAGAGAGAGAATAAGCAGGGGTTCTTGGAGATTGTTGGGCTGAATGCCTGGAAGAAAGAGAGAGAATAAGCAGAGGTTCGTGGAGATTCTTAGCAGTTAGCACGCTTTCATCAGCTTGGGCTGTATGTTACAGAATCTTCGAGCACGATTTGTACCTATCTCCAGTAGTCTATAATCTATATTATTGGATATAGTTTATTGGTCGGTTCATGGGCTTTGTTGGAGGTTTTGTTGTTACATTAAAGAGTGTTGATATTACATTGGAAAGTAAAAGATATACCTAGAAAGATAGTCGATGAGCCTGGGTCACATAAGACATTCTGCTAACATTACAAAGACAAACACTGTAATTAAAAACAAACATTGATAAAAAATCGGCCAAGTGCGAGTCGGACTCGCGCACGAAGGGTTCCGTACCGTTATAGAGCAAAAATATGCCAAAAATTGTGTTTTTTGTATGAAAGCCCCCCTTAATTTTTTATTTTATTTTAATATTATTCTTAAATATTGAAGTACACATATAATTAAGGCTTTTGTCAATATATCAAGTGCCTACCTATTGCTATTATTGATATCGAGCAAAAAATGCCAAAAAAATCACGTTTGTTGTATGGGAGCCCCCTTTAAATATTAATTTTATTTTGTTTTTAGTATTTGTTGTTATAGCGGCAACCAATATACACAATCTGTGAAAATTCCAGAACTCTAGCTATAGCGGTTCTTGAGATACACCCTGGAGACAGACAGACGGACAGACAACGAAGTCTCATGAATAGGGTCCCGTTTTCACCCTTTGGGTACGGAACCCTAAAAATCGATAAGTGAGGAACACCCTGAAATTCATGGTAAGTTGAAATATCCATAAGAAAAGTTACTTTATAATTTATATTCATTAATGCTGTCTACACACCAAACCCGCTGACCCGGCGGCATAACCCGCCGGCCTGCCTCATTTTGAAACAAGCTTTGTCAAAATTGTTTCAAAATGAGGCCGCCGCCGAGCCGGCGGCTTTGGTGTGTAGACAGCTTAAGATTTAAGTAAGTATATAAAACAAAGACACTGTATTTAAAATGCAAAATAAAATTTCAAAGTATAGAAAACTTACTTTTGAACAAGAAACATGACCATGTTGTCCCAATCTAACCAGTAACCACCCACGGTAACAAACACCAACTGGCCATAAAACCAGACTCCTGAATTTATATTCAACGATCCTGAATCGGGAATATTCTTGAATATAAAACTATCAAATAATATTGAATTCTATTTACCAAAAATTAAGTTTCAGATTCGATCGAAGCTGAAATATTATGGGCAGACGTACGAGTCACGTAAGATTCTCATCTGAATTTGTACTGAATTTGACACAGTTGGGGAAAACAGTTATTTATGAATTATCCTAAATTGAATGCATTAACTATCACCACGTCAACTGTCAAGTTATAACTGCCATAGCCCATAAGACTTTTGTAGTGGCTATAAATCTTTTAATTTTAGGGGTTACTTACCAATTCTTAAAAAAATATATGAATGAAATTACAGCAATTAAGTGCTGTAAGTAAATTAATGATCTGAAATATAAGAAGTTAAGAACAATATAATTATGTGCTTTTCACACTCTTTTGAATTATTAAGATGAGAAATTGTAAAAAGAAAACTTTTTATTATTCTCAAGGCACACGTTGTGTGAACTTTTTGTCATTCATAAAGAATTCTGCACCACTGCATAAATGCATAATTTGTTAAAACAATTCAATTTAAAAGTAAAAGTAACCGTGTTATTTTACCCGTACCGTTTAAAGAAAGAAAGAAACTTTATTTGGTAAAAATAATTTTACAATAAAAGAAGAAATAAAACATTTGAAAACCGTATCTACCAAATTGATGCTTACTCAGCATGTGTTGCGATCAAGTCGCAACGCTGGTTTTCTAGGCTGACGAATGACGATTACCACACTCCACAAAGAAATAATAGTATCTAGTCTAGGTATAAGTAAAGGCAAAGCTGATAGATTAACGCACACCCTAAGTCCTACGACCAAGAAACTCTTATTTCGCACAAGTGTTCCTCTAATGATGTAGACATCGACTTACAGATATTTTTCCAAAACTCTATCCCTAAAGGCCGTCACAGACTAAGCTATAATATATATTAATATACCGTACTAAACACACTGAGACCAGAAATATATATTATAGCTGAGCGTGTGGTCACGCGAAAATTGTATAGAAAATATATATTTTTTTCAGTTCTTTGCTATGGAGTAAATGCTTATAAATTATAATACACACAAAATATGCGGCTCACAAACAATGACTCAGGAAAGTTATAATATGGTAACATCATCTGAATAATATTATTTCAAGTACATATCTATGTCGCAGTCATCTGGTTCAATCTGTGATTCGATTGAATGACTAGCGTATTCATTGAATGACACCGTTCTATTGAATGACTGAAGGACAACTAGTCAAGACGCTGACTGTAACGTTTAACGCCTTGACTAAACGTCATCAATCATCATAGTGAAGTCGTTAAATGGAATGCTATGATTTTTTTAAAGTATTTGTTGGTGGCGCACTAATAGGTTAATCTAGAAACTGACTTCAATTATGAGGCGACAGCTACTTCTGGGTGGTTTACAAAAAAAATAACCACGATGGCTAAGGCGGGAGCTTCGCTGCGCTACGCTCCCGCCTTGCCATCTAACCTAACCAAATCCAATCGTATTGGACAGACGAAGTAATAAATACATTGCTATTAATTACCTAAGAATTATATACTGTTCTTACACATTTCCTCTTCCGTTAAAAATAAATACATTCAATTACCTGACTAATTTCATATCCGCTCTCTTCAAAGGGCTATGTTAAAAATCGCTAACTAGTTGAACGTTGAGTGACGATTATTCAATCAACGTTCGGCCGAGTCATTCAATTGAATGGAGTCATTCAATGAATGCGCTAGTCATTCAATCGAACCGCAGATTGAACTAGATGACTGCGACATCTACACGTGGTTGTAGGTGGCCATTGTTTATGTCAAAGATCATCCTTTCGTAGAGGTTATCAGTCATCATTGGTTCACATTGATTAAGAAATTACTCCTTACGCACAACGATAACGTTACAATGTAAATAGAACTTTCTAGGTTACCAATATTAGCAAAGCATAACAGAAAATTAATGAAAACCTTTTCGAAGTCTGTTAAACATACAGCTGAAACGTGGTTAATGCTGGCAAAAAGCAAATGCAGAATTACAAGAGAACTGTCAAAAATGACGTTTTTGTATGGTGGCAGCGTTAGTTCTTTTTTCCGCCACGTTCATTTAGAATTTAGATCCTTGACGAGCTGTAAGTTAGTGCAAACCCCTCTTAGCATTAAGTAAGAACGAACGCATCATCGCGATCGGTAGAAGTGGTGGAACCTCTTTGTGTGCGTGTGCCTGATTCAAGGCGCTATTCAGCGGGTAACTTTGTATAGACAGTAGACACGATAATTTTGTCTGTCTAACATGTAATACTTTCGATAGTTTAAAAATTACTGCAGGAAGAACCGATTGCCACCACATTTCGATCCTAACCTAGTTTACTATACCTAATTATAAATGCCATGATCATACCATGTATCCGTGTCTAAAAATGGTCGGTTATATCCGGTGAGTTCCAATAAAAATTCGAAGTGATAACAGGAAGATCTTATTATACCTACTGGTTTTATAATAACTAAATATAAACTTGTTCTAATATAAAATACTCCCAGGCTTAATCTCGGTGCTGCGGAGGACGCGGTAGAATGCGTAGCGATCCCGCTCCTCCGCGTGTAGCGTTGACGAGGGCATGGGGGGGTTTTAGTCGGTAAACCTTTGCGGAGGGAGTCCGACATACCCCTGCCCCCCTTCTTCCCCCGAGGGGGCGGGGGATGCGTAATGCATTTCCCCTCCTTAAAAAAAAAAAAAAAAAAAAAAAAAAAAAAAAAAAAAAGGCTTAATCTCGGTAGATCTGTTAACACATTTAAATTAATGGAATGATCTAAAATCCGAATGTTTGATAATTCAGTCTCAAGCTGAAATAAGTAGGTATCTTGAACTATTCGAAGTTCATCTAAGTAGCAGTAGTGTGCAAGAGTTATTGGAGACAGGTAGGTACGTAATTGTGACGTACGTGTAATCGGAAACGGGAATCGTGAATCGCGCTGCAGATTATCAAATCTTCAGGACGATTCACGATTCTCGTTCGACACGCATTCGGAAAATTTAACGTGCTGTCATATTGGTCAATGCTTAGAGCAGCGAGCGTTATTGAATCCGAGTCGAATTGCGCATTGTGAATCAGAGCCCTGGAATGAATGTAAAAAAACTGTAAAGTCTACAGGAATTCAAAACTCACAAAGTTAAAGTACTAACGCATCTGTAATTAAATGCATCGTAAAAGATGCCACTTCATAACTGCTTTAAACTTGGAAGCTGGTTTGCCGCAAGTACCTAGTCATAAAACTTTATCAACATGAGCAGTACATTATAATATGAACAGTGAACTTGAACGATCGGTATGCAAGGCCCTGATTCACGATGCGCAATTTGACTCGTATTCGGAAAATTCATCGCGCAACATCCAATAAACGCTCGCCGCACTAGGCATTGACCAATGACCGCACGGTAAAGTTTCCGAATCCGTGTCGAACGGGAATCGTGAATCGCCCTTCTGATCCACTATCAGCACACAACCGTTTTGGATGCACGGGCAGAATCCTAGTATCTCAATTCTCAAATCTTGATCAGACTTGAAAATCGAATGTGCGAGCGAGCCAATGATTAAGGAACTAAGGTATTTGATTCGAGACACTTCAGGACCTAGCGGTTCTGTTTTTTTTTTTTTTTTTGATGGCGGAACCTTTTTAAAAAGTTTCATGTTTGATGGACGCACATTTTTTTTTTAATTTGAATGAATTATCTCCATGATGATGATGGTGTCTGATGAAGTGATTACTAAGCTTTTTAAGACTTTCTAAAAACAATGTAATATCACAGTACAGCAATATAATATCCCTAATTGCTATACTGTTGTAATATGTATGTATCGCTCGCGCAGCCCTGACAATGCCCTTGCAGAGCCCCAGGGTTCCGCGAAGCACACTTTGAGAATGTCTGCTCTAGAGCAGTGTTTCCCAAGCTGTGGTCCACGGACCCCTGGGGGTCCGCGACCATAATATTATGTTTGGAGGTCCGCGGTGTCTCCTCTGAACCATACATAATCCGTTTTTTTTTTGTTTTTTTTTTTATTAAGGGGGTCCGTGTGTTTTCTAGTTTCTATTTACTGGCGGTCCGCGGTTTAAAATAGGTTGGGAAACACTGCCCTAGAGGAATAACTCACCCCTGTCGGTCTCCGTTACTGGACTCGTCCGAGTACTCGAAACTAACGTTGTCCACCATGTTACATCGTCCGACAAACTTCACACCACTTTCACATCACTTTGTTCATTACACAGGGTGTTTATTAATTTGTTATACAGAGTGTGTCTAATTGGATAAGATTGAAACTTTGAATATCTCTTTGGAGAAGTGTGATACTAAAAAGATGTCTGTAATAATTAGCAAGCGTAAAAAGAAGGAAAATGATAGACCGAGTCACTAAAAATTGCACTAAAAGTCTGTAGTTCTGTACCCGAATCCACTATAATAATCCAACGCGGCTTCAATTTGGTTTTGTTGCAGCCTCGGCACTCGGTATATTAAAAGTTGAAACTATATACATAATGATATGGAATCAATGGGATTTTATTGACCAAAACATCAAAAATCATTCGTTCGAAGTTTGATCGACGTGTATCGCAATATTATATTCGTGTTTGATCAAATAGGAATTAGGAACTAGATTCGGATCAATAACATAAAAATCGGCCAAGTGTAAGTCGGACTCGCGCACGAAGGGTTCCGTACTGTTTATAGAGCAAACATAGACCAAAAATTGTGTTTTTGTATGGGAGCCCCCCTTAATTTTTTATTTTATTTTGATATTATTCTTAAATATTGAAGTAGACATTAAGGCCTCTGTGAAAATATCAAGTGCCTACCTGTTGCCATTATTGATATTGAGCAAATTTACCTTATCATTAAAATATATATTAACCTTTAAATATTAACTTTATTTTGTTTTTATTAGTATTTGTTGATATAGCGGCACCAGATATATGCACAATCTGAAAATTTCAGAAATCTATTTCTATTTCTTGAGATACAGCCTGGAGAAAGACAGACGGACAGACAGACGGACGGACAGACAAACGGACAGACAGACATCGAAGTCTCATGAATAGGGTACCGTTTTCACCCTTTGGGTACGGAACCCTAAAAAAGGACTCAGAAATCAAAGGCAAATAATTTCATCAATTCAAGGACACGACAAGCAAGCTAGAGCAACTGAATGAATTAAAATCGCTGTATTATGTAATGGGGTCAAAGAACTCTTAATTTATTCGATGCTGGCGTTATCATACAGATAATTATACCAAATTTCTTTTACCAAGCACAGGTTATTTTTTTTATAATATCTAGTTTATGTACATACTAATATTATTACAAAACTAAAGCATTATTTTATTTAATTATATTATGTATAGCCTATAGGTATCTATCTGATTACTTCTTCTCGCTGAAATCTCGTAATCGATGTTGACAAAATTTGGTGTGGAGATACTCTAGACTTTAGAGTCCCAGGGGAGGACATAGGATTGATTTCGTCAACCATCCCGGGAAAATATACGGTTAATAAGCTCATACAGCTTTAGGATAACGAAGTCGAGGGAACACTTAGTAGTGCAATAAAAATAATAATGACTTCACTAATATACTGCTTGATAATAATAATATGTAATTGGAATGTTTATAGTGCTATAACTTTGGTACTAGTGTTCCTTCGCCGGGTGTAAAGTCCACAGTTGTAATTAATGGATCTATCTCATATATCTAGGACTATTTGATCAAATTAAACTTGAAGTACTAAATAAAATTCAAATCACAGACTATAATATAATGATAATATATTCAATACTAACCTATGTAATTTTACGGTTTAAGGGTGAAGAGGTCACAAACAATCAGATGGACAGGCATATTTTCGTATAATATTAGTATATAGATTAACCTACCATTCAATTTCAATAAGAAATATCTCGAGAAAATTATTTCGAAAGCAAGATAACGGATTCTAAGATTGCACGATAGCTCGACGGAAGAACGGCAATTTCAACACGATATATATACGTAATACAGATTATAATAACATTTGAAAGAAAATAACAAATATTACATAAGATACGGAATATGATAGCAAATACATACGATAACAAAATTACTTGTTACGTTTAGGAAGCACTTTAATTCGCTAATCACTAGTTTTGGAAATTGAATCTCATCGAAGTAACACACTCGTTAATCCAATCGCACATTTGTAATCTAAACGCACAGTTGTAACAGGAATCTAATCGCACAGTTGTAACAGTAATCCCAATCGCACAGTAGTAGGAATCTGACCACACGCGTACGCGCCGTGTGCGCGCCCGAGGAACTGTTACACCGTACACGTATTGATTGTATCGAGCGCCGTAGCCACGATAAGATATCGAGCGTAATTACACGCATAACTTCGCTTTGAAGTCAGCAGGACTTCAGTTCCCTGATGCCTTTATTTGATCGAAGCCTGATGCTGCAATTATAATGCAACATTAAGGGCCTGTTTCACCACTTCCTGATAAAGTTCCGGATAGGCTATCCACAACTTTTTTGACAGATTCTCCATACTTCATCTGTCAAGTTAAGTGGTGGTTTTAACACGCTTTTATTAGCTTCACTTAGTTATGTATAAGAAAATCTTGGAATCCCCACTTCCCGGTCTTCGATTAGGATGAATATCTGCACACGCTCTGAGTTCTGATGACAATAAATGACTAGCTAAGAAACGTCATTACAAATCCAATATGGCGGCCTCCCCAAGATGGCGGACGGCTGACAGGCTATTTGAAATGCACCCCCATGATACATAGGGTATCAAATGAACGGGTTTGCTGTAAGGAATACGGAAAAAATAGTCACGTAACTAAAATCCAACACGGCGGACATCCAAGATGGCGGATTGTCTAAAGCGTGTTTTTTAATTTTTTAAACTATTATTATGTATTTTACAGAAGTTCTCTAGCGCCACAGATTACTACATATAAGTATCTAGTTACTATCTCTTTTGACTGGCTAGCGTCAGTCAAAAAATTAACCAATCAACACAGCTGTTGAAAAGACGAACTACTGTCAAAAAGTCTCAGAATTCAGAAGGTTTATTACAGCTTCGATCCAGTCCGGATCCTGTCGAACAGTAGAATAGTATTCTATTGCTTTTTCTATCTTTTAATGCATACCTACTAACGGCCATTCCCAATATTTGGTCTATCTCTTACTTGAGATAAGAATAGCTCACATTAGACATTAGCTCCATATATTTTATGTCAATTCTATGTCAGCTGCGATCGGTTGTATGTCAAACTAGAGATAGATTGAATATAGGGAACGGCCATAAGACAATTAACATTTGGAATGGGTTACGCTGACTGTTAGGTATTCACTTATGCGCTATAAGAAACTACTATTTAGGTAAAAGACCTCAAATATAATATGCAGTTTGTTTGCGAATTTCTAGGTAAAACTATGATTAATTCAAATGCCAATACAGTACAGCTGCATTAGAAGTCAGCAAACATCAGGCAGCGAGGTCAATGAACTTGGATAAATAGACGCTTATCTAAGAAGCTAGTACATACTATTATTATGTAGACTGCTTATGGAGCGAAATATCGGAAACTCAGCTATATCATTATGTTAAATATATACAATACTTAGGGCCTGTTTCACCACTTCCTGATAAGTGTCGAATAGGCTATTCACCAATTAACTTGATAGATCGAGTATGGAGAATCTGTCAAAAAAGTTGTGAGTAGCCTATTCAGCAGTTTATCAGGAAGTGTTGAAACAGGCCCTGAGGGTGGGTTGCACCAACTTACTTTAACTATAACTTTAAACCGGCCTCACTTTGTAGAACTCCGTCTACATATAAATTGTAGAATCGAACTCACAAAACTTCATGTTTTTTTATTTGTATGAAATCCCGTGCCCAGTCATTTTGATAGTAGCATGTTTCTTTATCATTATTCATTAGCATCTTACATACAGAATCTACTGTTATTTTCGTTACATAATATTTTATATTACAGTGTAAATAACTACACTGTGGTAATATCATGTGGTTCACGGTTATGGTAATGTGTGGTACCGTTCGCCAACGGTAAGTGTCCAACAATACGAGTACCACTGGATTGGACTGGAGTAAAAATAGCGAGTACAGACAGACAAAACAATTTTATTACAGAGCAAAAGCAGATACACGTGTTTTGAATTCGGCCGCCCCGGTGATGGCAGTAACCCAAAATGTAAAGAAGTAAGAAATAATCCAGAACTGACTTTCGAAAAAAAAGAAATACAAAATTCAAATGTAGAGGTAAACTGTGCGGTCAACTTAAAATGGGGTTATAAAATTTTTTAACCTCCGAATTTTTTTGTCTCATTTTTATCGAAGGTCGTAGGGGGTTGAAAATCTTGCGGTGAACACGGAAAAAAAAGCCGAAAGAAGGCCATTTTGTTTCTTTATTTCTAGCATAAGTAGGTCTTAGCCCACGATTAGGTGATACTAATGTAGGATGAAATTAAAAATTATCCCGAGAATGCGAACATACAACAAACACGGAAGTGGTCAGTATGATAAATCACAATTGTTTTAAAAATAAAACAGTCTAGTTTGATGATAAATCACAATTGTTTTAAAAATAAAACAGTCTAGTTTGATTCATTTCTGTGGTCGAGTTCATTGTCTTCGTTTCAGGCTTTCGACACGGTCCACGGGTTGGCTACAAGTGGCGGCAAATTGTTATCTAAAGAGTGAATACTGAATAGTAATAGCTATATCGTCATAATACTTGTGTGTATAGTTGTGTGCACACAATTGCCCGGTTTCCGAGGCAATTTGAGTGGAGTTTATCGAACATCCATTGGATTTTCACGGATCCAATCAAAGGCGCTAGCTCAGAAATCAGGCATCAGTTGTGTGATGACTGATGTGTCTCGAATCATAGATCTTGTGTAACACTACTGGCCCACTTGCGCAGATCTGAGTTAAAGTTAACCCAGGGTTAAATCGTGTTTTATCTCTTACAATCTTTATAACATATTTAACGAAACAGTTAACGTTCAATCCGGGGTTAACTTTAACCCAGATCTGCGCAAGTGTATGTCCTTTCCCAGGACCTAAATATATCTATGGAGACACTTTGATAATGAAGAACTTTGAACTTTGATAATGAAGAAGAAGCAGAATAGACACATTTTATTATTTATAACTTTTAAAAGTTTTTTAGTAAACGTAAGGAGAAGACATTAAATAAAGCATTAAATGATAGGAGTCAGGACTCAGGACAACCTACCTAGAAATATAAAAATCTCAGGCTAAATTTTTACAGGAGTTTATAAGACTGAGGACTAACTAAAATAAACACACCGGCAAAATTAGCGGAACATAACAAAATTTTCAGTTTTTTTGTAAATTATTCGCTTATTTGTATATATTTTTTTATTAATTTAATAATTGATGATTAAAAAATAAAATCTATATAAATTTAGGGCATAAAAACGTGCAACATAGAAAAAATTCCGCAAAAATAAAAAAAATAAGAAAATCTTTGAAATTTCAGTAGTAAGTTTTTAAGTTAAATTTTCCATTTTTAATACAGAAATGCCATGTTGAAAGCGTGTAAATATGCCTTCTATGGATCTCAAGAGGGCCTGGATACTCCATTCCATGATTTCATTTTGATGATCATGAATGAATCATTTCCTGTGGGATATTCTCCTACTCCTCCAGTAGTTTTTTACTCTATGGGCGTGCATAAAATTGAAGTTACTGCCTAAAACTGTTTAAAAGACACAACATGCAGTTCCAGGATATATTATGTGATATAGCCCTGTACTGTCAAAGTACCATCATCAACAATCATCAGCTCTGTGCGAGCCAAAAATCTATTCAACCCCAAATCTTTACGAAGCCTGCATGATAGGCCACTGTTTCCGTTAAGTTTGATGGCCTATAGCGTTCCTTACCATTTATCCACATTCTTTATCGCCTGTCAACAAAATTTACACAGAATTTGCTCCCATCACTGTACAGCATACGATTTCATACACTTGTCAAATTTTGATGTTCACGCGCATATCTTAGCCTGGCTCTTTGGTGTCCTGTCTCAAGTTCTGGTGCCCTTGCTGGCACTTTTGAGTTTAATTTAACTTCTTTAAGTCTCCTTCTTATTGTACAATCACTTACACGTACATCTCGGACCTGTTCCGACAGGTTTCGTGTCTTGCAAAGCAGTTTGAGGTCCATTTCCTAAGGCTTGTACCCTTACAAAACGGTCATCCTGAAACATTGTCACCCGATTTCTGTTTTGTTCTCGTCTCCGAACGTAAGATCCAATCTCTCTGTAGCGTTGAGAGTTACGATGGACCACGGAAGCCGACACACCTAAGGCCTGACTGACCGAACGATAGTTGTGACCTTTCTCTATCGTGGTTACAGCTCTAGCTGTCGTAGATGCTGGGAAATCACTAATTTTGTATCTATGCAATGTGTTCTTCCAAAAACCAAACAATCAAATGAGCTGGCATACTTTGCACCCCGCTAAAAACGCCATTCTTATCAGAAACACTTAAAACGTCAGTCATCGAAAGACACTTAGTAGGGCATAATTGCTATGAAAATCTGTCAACTTGCCAGTTTTGTTCAATATTTTATTTCTTAAATGAGCTTAGAAACTATAAAAAAGGATTTCACACAGCCCGACCCACTTGAGTTCAAGTTGTGGCCCTTTTTACCTATGTTCCGCTAATTTTGCCAGTGTGTGTACTTACTGTATACTGTTGTAGAAGAATCGCGACCTTACATCTTTCTTTCCGAAACACTTACAAAATATTTTCATCAAGTAAAATCCATTTCACAAGCCCATGTAATAACTAATAAGTAATAACTGATAAGTCTCAAAACACGGATGAAACTGCAGAGTATTAAGTTAAGATTTATATCGAATTATGGTTAGTCAGTTCAGCTGTTTGTCCACAATCTACACCCAGGAACAAAACCCGATAAGTGATAATATGATAAGATTGCGATAATGCCCAGGTGTTTTTCGAGTGGTATAAATAAATATTTTTCACGTGTATATTATCGCCTGAATCATCATAAAACATTGGAACTTGAAAGTAAAATGAATTGGAGTATAATTTTTTATGCGCAAAATATTTGGAAGGTACAATAAAATGACAATGTTTTACCACTTATATTTATTTAGGTGTTTCTTACGACTGCGTTAGAAGTTAAAAGCATCAGCTTTCTCACCATCTTAGCTTATAATTTTGAAGGATCATGTTAAGTATTTAAAGACCTAAATTACTATCTTCAGCAAAAAAAGTTAAGCAACAATTTTAACTTAAATAAGTACTTACGAGAAAACTATTTTATTTTACCATTGATTGATATAATTAAATATATCAATCAAATCCAACTTAGTGCAAAATCGGACAGGCGAAATTATTCCATCACGTTCTAGAAAGTGAAAATCTTTTGAAGTACAATATCAGTATGTTTACAAACATGCTGTCCGTAGCATCAGGATCGTTGATTGAACAAATGGATACGAGGGATTCACTACATAAACATAGCAACTAGTATTTATAGCTAATGCTATCTAGACATGCGGCAGAGCGTATCAAGCTAAATTTAAATGAACTGCCCATTTATTACGTAACTTCTTTGAATATGAACTTCATTGCTTATGGTTTACAATTTTGACGTGTTCATCAAAGTTACATAAGGTGGCAGGTTAGGGCTAGCATTTAGCAATAGGATTAAAAGTCGCTCTAAAGCCACTTTTGGCCTCGATTGAGAGATTGGTGGCCAGTTACTAAGGTTTTTGACAGGAGGTTATCGATTCAACATAGTTACTAATTGGTTTAAGTGAGCATATAATTAATAAGTTGCCTTTAGGGCCTAATTAAAATGCAAAAAGGCTTTAAATTTTAAATGAACGTGGGCGGGGGCGCTGCTGGTAAAGAAGAACTGTCAAAAATTGCGTTTTTGTATGATGGCAGCGTTAGTTCCTTTTTCGCCACTTTCATTTAAAGCCTTGTCGAGCTCTACAGTCTACACCTACCGAGAGGGACAACTTGGTTGGCCGACAGCAGTCAGCACTTTCTAAAATTGCTACTTGCAATGCATTCTTCTTCGTTTCGAAAATGGTTCCTACGAAATTGCCAATGTTAAAGAGGGTGGCGAAAACCATGCTGCTGAAGAAGGTTCTGACTAAACAAGTGTACGGATTACCGCACACTTGAGTAAGATAGCATTAGCTATCTTTGATCGCAAATAGACTCATTGTTGACACATAATAGGCCGATGCACGTTACAGCATGTACACGTGACGAACACAACACAATAATTGTCACAGAACCTTGATGCTTCATAGTATTCGCGTTTGAATCGAAAGTATCACTTCATAGTGAAGAACAACCGATCTAGAGAGTTCTGTTTATTATATTATTACTGGCTGTCCCGGTGAACTTCGTGTCACTTTAAAACCTTCCCTGGACTTCATGGATTATTTTAAGACTAAAATTAGCAGAATTGGTTCAGCCGTTATCGAGTTATAGCGTTACTAACACAATTGGAAATCCATTTTTATTTATATATATAGATGTATTTCATTAGATAACTCTGTTAAAATGCAAAATTTAGACTATACAGCTGCAGACCATAGGCATGATATCTATCTTTCATTTTTAAAAATGTCTTATCTTCAAAATCTTGAAGAATATTTGCGTTGCTGTCTCAGAAACATCAAAAACGTTTGGTAAAAACACAGCCCCTTCAAAAATAATCATATCACATAGTATTTTCTGTAAAAATCCATACAAACATGTTTGTTCATTATCAGCTACTAGCAAGTAGCAACCGAAATTAAATATCTTACATCATTACATACTGGCAGTGAATAAGTAGAGATTTATTCAAATAAGGTTAGCTGTAAGATAACCTGTCGCGTTAAATACTACAGAACGTCACCGCATCAAAACTATACACTAACACTAGTGACTAGGGTGCATATTATGTGTAACAAAACAAGGTATGGTGGGTTCAAGTCCCCTGTACTGTGCTCACTGAGATAGTAGCAGCGTTAAAACGGTAACTTTTTTACTTTTGTATGGAAAAATCACGCACATAGATACAAATCACAAAAATTTTTGCCCTTTCAGCGCTGCCACTTCCACAGTGAATTCTACTCTCTACGCTCTAAAGTATTATCACATTGTTTTATAAATAGTTTTATCCCAAAAACTGTACGGTTCTGGCACTATAAACGAATTTTGGCGCAACGAAGTGGAAAAAATAGAGTATCGTTATCATAATGACGAGACTGGGCATAGATTTTCATACAAATTTTGTAATTTTTATGATGGAGAGCGTCCGTTGTCTAATGGGTAGACCTTTGGTTCGCACTCGTAGAGGGTGCAGGTTTGATCCCGGGTGGAGGCGTGTGCCAAATGCCAATGAGACGCTTTCTGATCTCAAGTAAATAATACGGATTACGGACACTCCACGGTCAAGGAAAACATCGTGAAGAAACCCGCACATAGTTGGTTCCAGTCTCCAGACGTATTGAATAATTCTTTCCTCTAGACTCGGCCGACTATATTGCGAAAATGCCGTATGTGCTTGGGCAACCATACGGACATTTAAAAATCTTGTTCCAGGCGCTACAAGTATTTGAGGAGTAGTTACTTCGCTCTGAAAATATGTACCAGTGTATAAATCATCCACATCGAAATTTGGATTTATTTATTTATTTTTTGCCTATTAATCAACAACCCAACCTAGAATTTCTTGGCGCAAATGTCTAGGAGAGTCGATCCTACGTAAAATAGGAAAGAGCTAAGAAGAAGACGATCATAATAATTATTATGAAGAAGCTTTGTGCCTTGAGGCTTGTTTCTCCGGCTCGGCTTTGGTATAAGAATCGTTTCGAGTGAAGTCTTAGATATAAAAAAGCGGCCAAGTGCGTGTCGGGCCACGCGCAACGTAGGGTTCCGTAGCACCACTAGCACTAGCACCGCTAGTTTTTGAAAATTTCTGTATGGTCAATGAATGTACATTTATAACATGTTTTACACTACTATATAATATACTACAACAACATCATCTCAAAGGAATTTGAACGAAAAGTTCCTTTATACGTCGCCGAATACATTTTTTTTAGTAGATCGACTATTACTCAATAATTTATGAAGTCAACTTAGCCGTGATAGTTTTCCTTTTAAATTCAGCATATTTCCTACTCCCGTGAATTTTTTCACATTTCCAGAAGCAACCGTTTAGCTGGTAGAAGGGGGGGACACTGGACTCTAACGATTTTTTCCACTTTAAAACTTAATATTTCACAAATGGATCCCTAAACCGGAAAATGATCTATGAATACTCATAATATTTTTAAAAAACCTATCCAACGACACCCTACACGATGGGGTGGGCGCGAAATAAAAAATTCAACCCCGCTTGATGTGTAGGGGAGGTACCATAAAAATAAATATTTTTTAAATATTTTATGTACCATTTTGTCGGCATTATTAATATGGATATTCATGCCAAATTACAGCTTTGTAGGTCCTATAGTCTCTGAGCAAAACCGCGGACGGACAGACGGACAGACGGACGGACAGACCGAAACTATAAGGGTTCCTTGTTGACTACGGAACCCTAAAAATGCCCCGACGACAGTGTGTTTAGGCAAATCAGTGGGTTAACCGCACATCGTAAACTACATCCACAAGGCTTCGGCACATTTACATCATTATAAACGCGCGCTGTACCACATCTATACAAACCGGTTCACGCAAAAACCAGATAAAATGATGATTCTGTACTAGACACATTTGGATTTAGAAAATGCATGACTAACCAATCCCTCTAACCAATACTAAAGTGTTTTTTGAAGTGAAAACTCCTTTAGCGGCGTTGAGCACTTTTGTGGGATGGGTAAAAACTAAAAACTGTGAAACTCGCGGTCACGTGTGCTGATCGAAAAACCGTAAGACGGTTGGAGAGTAGTGTTGTAACATCGAAATCTATTAATCGAACAATCGATTGTTTTTTTTTCGATTGTCGATATTTTTAAGATGCACAACGTTAATAATCAAGTTTTCACTTCTGCCGGCACTCCCAGAGTGCAACCCGTCTTTTTTTTATATTATTATTATAACGTTAAGATAAATAGAAGTAGCGTAGTTTTATGTATGTTTGTGTAACCGTAAATGGACAAAGACGAAACGCTGGATGAAAAATTGGCAAAAATTTGCTTCTAAGTTCTAGCCATTCGTCCCACTGCACTGGGACGAACATTAATTTATGGGGCGAAAGACTCAAGTTCTACTAATTTGCTCACACTTGAAAATAGTTTTATTAGCAATTCATCAAAATTACTTATGTATATTATGGTTGAAATGAATAGTTATATGATTGAAAATAGCCTGATAATTAGTCGAATAAAAATAAATCAAAATATTAAAATATAGCGTTACTTCGGTTCTAAAAAATGTCGGCCATTTTTAGCACCCGATTAAAAATCTCGACAAAAATTAGTGCGTGTAAGGTGCTTTGATTTTTGTCGATAAAAAGTTTTCCTTGATAGCTGTTGAAATATGAATGTACCCTACATTTGGACGAGTTACGTGAGTAACGTTTTACGAAAGAGTTAATTTAAATTAAACAAGATTTTCCCGGTTATAACATAAATATTAAAAACGTTAACACATTGATTTTCGAGATAAGATGTCCAAATATGTAGTATAGTAATTTTATAATTAAAATACGGAAATCTTTTCGTTGATATTACTTGTATTAAGGGAATTTTTAATAATTTATTCATTGTTTATTTTCTGTCATAGGCCATAGCTAAAACTACTAAAGACCGCGGTTACTTCTTTACGACTTGTTTATGCGCAATATTAATAATAAGAAACACAATATTTTTAACCTTACTCAAATAAAATCGGCCAAGTGCGAGTGGGACTCGCGCACGAAGGGTTTCGTACCGTTATAGAGCAAAAATAGGCCAAAAATGGTGTTTTTTGTATGGGAGCTCCCCTTAAATTTTTATTTTATTTTATTATTATTCTTAAATATTGAAGTAGACATTAATTAAGGCCTTTGTGAAAATATCAAGTGCCTACCTTTTGCCATTATTGATATCGAGCAAAAAGGCCAAAAAAATCACGTTTGTCGTATGGGAGCTTTAAATATTAACTTTATTTTGTTTTTAGTATTTGTTGTTATAACGGCAACAGATATACATAATCTGTGAAAATTTCAGAACTCTAGCTATAGCGGTTCTTGAGATACAGCCTGGAGACAGACAGACGGACAGACGGACAGACAACGAAGTCTCATGAATAGGGTCCCGTTTTCACCCTTTGGGTACGGAACCCTAAAAACGGCGATTTGTCAAGGGGCCATTTGCAAAACAGTAAAACTCTTAATACATACATAATAAATAATAATATTATTATGTACATCAGTCACGCACTAATAAAGGCTAGATATTTAATACGTTATAATAATTTCGTACATGCTACCACAACTGTGTCCTTGGCATGTGCTATGCTGTCTCTATGTTTATATTGTAACTAGCTGAACCGGCAAACATTGTTTTGCCATAATTATACAGTGCGGGAATACGCTTGTGAGTCTCAAAGGCTTTGTCCACATTGTGCCTTTTTCTGTTCGTCAAGGGCATGCGTTATAGCGCACTCAACAGCGAACGTGAGGCATGCCCTTGACGCGCGTTGAAATCATAGCGCTCGCTATGACACTTTTCTTTCAACGCGGGTGGATTTTGACGAATTCGATTATTGAAATTCCTAAACCTACCGGAAAAGCAAACAAAAAGGTAAAAAGACTAGCAACAAACACCGCGAGTTGCGAGTCTTGCGACGCATAATACGTATATTATATGTATTTTACAGGGTAATTTTGTAATAATTATTTATTAAGTTTTTGCGATAAGTATTTCTATGTATTGTGAAATTTAATAAAAATTGAAAACATTAAAAAAATTACAGGGTGTAACAAAACTAAGTGAAAATACTTTAGGGTGTGTATGTGTGTGCAGCGCTGAAAGAACCATTTTTTTGTAATTTCTATGGGTAAGCGCCCCAGTGCAGCGTCATGAATTTCCCTATACAAAAGTTTAAAAAAGTTAGGTACTCTTCAGCGCCGCTTCTTTCACAATGAACTCACTAGAGGGGACTCATACACTAAAATATTATTAATTAGTTTTGTTCACTGATCTCTATTATACAAGTACGCTGGATTGCTGATACAGACCTGCTTTTTGTGCCTATTTGAAGCGGAATTAGCGCCCCCATTATTCGGGTAGATAACTAAATTTGACGTAACCACAACCAATAACAACAGTTGTCATCACTAGTATTAGTTCCAAATACTCTCACTACTGCTATCACTTATCAGCGCCAATATGGCGGCTTTCAAACGTCATTTTTACGTTAGATTTAGTTCTCTACCCGAATAATAGGGGCGCTGATTCCGCTTCAAATAGGCACAAAAAATTTAAAATAGCTGTTATTTCAAAGGCTATCAGCAATCCAGCGTACTTGTATAGAGATCAGTGGTTTTGTTACACCTTGACCCTTGTATATAAAAATATGTATTGTGATGGGATCAGCGTAACTGGTCAATTATTATAGTCAAGCTATATAAATATTACCAAATAAACCCAGTATTTTTAATTTTAGTCAGGAAAAGAATTAATAAAAACAAGTAATACCGATTTTTATTGTTAATCTCTAATGAAAAACATATTGATTAATATCGACAACGCTATCTTGCCAGGTAACGTTACTAGTCACCGTTGGAACGGAAATGAAGGAGTTTATTACGGCGTTCCCATTATGATAATTATCTTATATTTTGTAAGAGCCCCTAGTTTGTACATAACCTTGTGCCTTGTCATATCAAAAGGATATGACTTATAAGGAATTACCGAGTGTAACATTTTAATGAGACCTCAAAATGTAGAGAAAGGGGAAATTATATTGATGTAGTAGATTTTTGGTTAAAATATATTATACTATTTTACCAAGGAAAATTGCGACAAGTTTATAAAAGATGTCTTTCAATTTAGAAATACCTGATCAAAACATTTACCATAAAATTAAGTAGAGCAATTTATTAAAAAAACTCAATTTAAAATCTTAAACATTAACATACAATGTTATTGTTATCAACAAAAATCCCACGAAGTTTCTCCAACCGCAAATTTTCCAAATTGGGCTTTAGAACAGATACGCAATAAAAATAAAAACAAAATAGTATCAAACAGATTAAAAGCTACTTATTAAATTAACTATTACTTTCTTTATAATTAAAAATGAATCATTATTATCATTTATCATTACCTTAATCCGCCATATACGAGATTAACAGCTTTCAGCACATTTCGTCCCGTATCATCGGTGTGATAGGGTGCCATCACATCACATTGCATTTTCCACGTGTTAACCATACTATATTACACTATATTATCACACTATAGTATAATATAACACTATGTCACATAATATAACATAACATTATGTTATAACTTATAAGTTATGCTTATGACGCACACGTTTAGCTCGAATCGCAAGTCAAACCCGACTGGCGGTCGTTTAATTCTCGCCATACAATGTTTTTTCCTCGTTTAATGGTTATTTCATATTTGTGGTAGATTAGGCACCCTAAATAGACAAAATTATAGATGAATTATTATTATGGTGGTCATAAGAGTTAGAGAGATGATGAGCATTGAGCAACCAAAGGAAAATTGTGCTCAAAGATTTCGTTACATGGTCATCCCAAGCTAATAAAAGCGTGTTAAAATGAAGGTTCTTTCAACGAAATTAATCATAATCTTGGGATTTTGGGAGAAGATTGGGAAGGGATAAGCTTTAAGGGAAGGGCTTTATCAGGAAGTGGTGAAACAGCACCACTTCCTAATAAAGTGCCGGATCTACAACTTTTTCGACAGATTCTCCATACTCTATCTGTCAAATTAAGTTGTGGATAGCCTATCTGGCACTTTATCAGGAAGTGGTGAAACAGGCCCTAAATATCGAAAGTTATTTTTAGCATTACTGATTACAGTACATTAGTACACACGAAGTCGGGAAGAACATCTAGTATAGAGCAGTAATGAATGAACGTTGCATTACATTTTATCAATGCCCTATATGCCCCAATAGCGCTATCTAATTTGTGTTCTAATTATTTTACCAGTATATATTATGTATTTAATTGACTTTTGAGCTTTGGCCAGATTAATAATAAATAAACCTTGCATATCCTCAGTTATACATATAAACTATAAACTATAAGTGTATTTGATTTACCTATATTTAGAGAAAAGCATTGGAGAGTATTAGACGCTATATTGATAATAACGTCCTTTTTGAAGTAATACTATAGGACCCTCAGTAATGTTACAAATCTGGTAATGAGATATACATAATCTTCATAGCCTAATCTTGGTTTGAGAAGAACCAGAAACACGATTAATGTATTTTGCCTCGATACATTTCTCGATCGAAATGATCTCTTTTATAAGATTTTTATAAATACGAAATTTGAAGATTATTTTTAAACGAGAATAGATGTATTGTAGAAAATTAGTCTAATTAATAGATACCTTTGCAACCCAAAATCGTATAGAAGCATTTTGCTTAAATGCTCCTAGTTATAGTTTAAATAAACAAAATTACGTTTTTTCGCATGTTTTCTGAGTAATTCTGAGCGAGCCGATAGCTTCTGGCCGCAGCGTATTCACGACTTTATAGTCATACAAATTAAGTATAAAATTGCCTTTGCGGTAAAGTTACTATCAATATAGCGTCTTAAGGTAAAGGGCGCTGTTTGGAAATCTGGTTTTTCTCATTTTTATTTTAGCCAAGGGAGTATCCTGTATCGGATGACCATAGATTGCTATAGAAAATAGAGTACTTTAAATTCTTAGGTTCTTGCTGGTCAGAAGCTTCTATACTGGCTCTAACACTACCACTACGCTAGCCCTACCAAAACTTATGAGGTAATTATAGGTCTACCAGAATCTGATTGAAAAAAGTGAGAAAATCAATTGACTCTAGCAATACCGGGTTAATAAGAATAAAACATCTTCACCCTTCTTTATTCCTTTAGCGGCTTAGTTTGTGTGTGAAACATACAAATATAAAAAATTATCCAATGATCAAGGATATTTTTTGAAAATCTGCTGTCAAAAATTGCAATCAGATTCTGGTAGCAGGTAGACCTATAGTTTCGTGCTGAAACTCCACAGACTGTACCACTATTGTTGGCTCTATAAGGCTACTTTGAATAATTGTAACATCGCCTACATGTGGAATACCCAGCTTCTACGTTGCAAGGATCTGATAACTCCCGATCCCAGCTCTATGGGCCACATCGATCTTCGATGCATCTCAGCCCTCAGCTCTATGGACTCTATGGATCCCTTTTCGCTAATCTGCTGCCCTAGTCTCTACATATTATGGTGGGTACTCACTTGTCGTGCTTGGAGCGTGGATGTGGCTCGAGTTGCAGCGGGGTGGCGGGGGCGGAGCGCGGGGCCCCGCACCCGCCACCCGCCGCGCTCGATGCAAAGTTCCCGGTTGACCTGCAAAAAAAAAACAAATGTCAAATTTGAAATAACAATTATCTTGTTCTTTATCTGAAAAAAGTGTAGAATTTGCCAACGGAAGTTCTTTAGCTTTGAATTTGGAAAAATCTTCCTTTTTAGGGTTCCGTACCCAAAGGGTAAAAACGGGACCCTATTACTAAGACTTCGTTGTCTGTCCGTCTGTCCCTCTGTCTGTCTGTCTGTCTGTCTCCAGGCTGTAACTCAAGAACGGTAATAGCTAGAGATTTGATATTTTCACAGATTATGTACATCTGTTGCCGCTATAACAACAAATACTAAAAATAAAATAAAATGAATATTTACGGGGGGCTCCCATACAACAAACGTGTTTTTTTTGGCCTTTTTTGCTGTCTCTAGGCTGTAACTCAAGAACGGTAATAGCTAGAGATTTGACATTTTCACAGATTATGTATATCTGTTGCCGCTATATCAACAAGTACTAAAAATAAAATAAAATGAATATTTAAGGGGGGCTCCCATACAACAAACGTGATTTTTTTGGCCTTTTTTTGCTCTATATCAAAAATGGCAACAGGTAGGTACTTGAATTTTTCACAAAATCCTTAGTTATATGTGTACTTTAATATTTAATAATAATATTAAAATAAAATAAAAAAACAAGGGGGGCTCACATACAAAAAACACAATTTATGGCCTAATTTTGCTCTATAATGGTACGGAACCATTCGTGCGCGATTCCGACTCGCACTTGGCCGATTATTTTTTCGAAACTAGAGTTGGAGCAACATTTCAGGCTTATTGCTTTTGTTTACATTCTCTACTTCTCTAGTTTTTGAAAGTTTTTATTTGTTGAAGATTTACTTATTTCTTAGCTTCCTAGAAACTAGTAAAATGCGTACTAACTATACTGTATATATTAATTTCTTAAAATTAAGAAATTAATATATACAGATTTCATCTGCAAGATTTACGTCAGCAAGTTTATAACATTTTCGTAATGATAACTATTCTATGCTTACGCACTTGATAAATAGATACCAAGCTAGCGCAGCTTACTAAACAATTATTATTTAGGTAAGTCAAGTTTTTTGTTAATTACATTAACTACGATTTACGTCAGAGAAGAAATAAAAAATCGTTAAAATATTTACATGTACTAAATGTTAATTTTTATTAGACAGTAGACACCATATTAGCATAAAATCCATTAAAAGCTCAAATAATGCTAAAACCGCAGACATAGATCATGATAGATACCGTATGTGTAATGTGTATGTACTTCGCGCGAAATGCGCTCCCAAACGACGAGCAATGCTCGTCTTTCGAAAGTCTGTTCTTTAGTCTGCTATCGGAATCGGACGTCAATCGGAATTTTAAAAATGTCTAAATGCCTAAAAGTGCCGTATTGAGCTGTAGAAATTCAAACAGAAACGTTGGCCTACATAACGGGCACTTTTCTTATCATCGGTACATCACAGTAGCTCTATAAAAAGGTGGCACGCTCGTTTTCATACAAATGGAGCGACATGCGGTATCTATCTTGATCTATGCCTGTGGCTAAAACATAAGAAAAGAATGTCGAGTCTACTGTTGTTAGATCAGCTATGAATTATGATCATTTATGATGACGTTGAAAATTATTACAATTTACATCATGTGTACAAAATGAATTAAGAATTTAGAAAAAAGCGGCCAAGTGCGAGTTGGACTCGCCCATGAAGGGTTCCGCAGCAGCAATAAGGTATATTTTTATGAAATTAAAAGGTTTTTGATTTATTTTTATATTTCAGTCGATTTCATGAAATTTAGATTAAGGTTTACCATATTTATGACGTATAAAAAAATCTACTGGCTAGATCTCGTTCAAAGTTCAAACCAATTTTCGTTGGTAGTATTTATAGTAATCTACATCATATATTTTTTTTAGAATTATCATGCCCCTACTTTAGAAATTAGAGGAGGGGGGACACACATTTTACCACTTTGGAAGAGACTCTTCCAAAGTGGTAAAATGTGTCTCTCGCAAACTATTCAGGTTAGAAAAAAATGATATGAGAAACCTCAATATGATTTTTGGAGACTTATCCATAGATACCCCACACGCATAGGTTAGATGAAAAATTTTTTTTTTTGTTTCAGTTGTACCTACCTATGGGGACCCCTAAAATTTTTAATATTTTTTTCATTTGTGCATCAAAATCTTAATGCGGTTCACAGACTACAATCATCTACTTACCAAGTTTCAATAGTATAGCTCTAATAGTTTTGGAGAAAAGTGGCTGTGACATACGGACGGACAGACAGACAGACAGACATGACGAATCTATAAGGGTTCCGTTTTTTGCCATTTTGGCTACGGAACCCTAAAAAAATATGAACATGCCTTTACTACTTTTGATGAAGGTTTATTGATTTGATAAATAGAAAAGATACGTTTTAGCTTTTGGTACAATAATGGCTTTTTTCAGTCCAATGATTGAAAATAATGATAACGTGTAACGTAATCACTAATCAGTAATCACAATAATAATTATTATTAAGTATTGGCTTTTTAGAAGGTAAAAATGACAAAATATGAAGCTTCATGACCTAGCAGTAATTTCATTTATTTTCTTAGAAAATTTAAAAACAAAATACTACTGAATTGCGATATATGACAATATTATGATGAGTTTTTTGCCGGGAATGTGAAAGAGTGACGTTGTGATTTTCTATTATTTTCCTAAAATTGTGTTAACTTGGGTTTTTAATGTGTAACATTGGTAGAATATTAACCATTAGATATTCGTTATCGTGCACAAGTGTAGGAAAGTGATGCATTATCCAGAAACGTGCGATTTTGTGTTCCCTCCAAAACTCCATTGAAAGTTTCAGTAAAGCGTCTACCACTTTACTGAAACGACCGACTTGACTCCTTGACTGTATTGACTTGTACTTAGACTTTGACTAGACTTATGACCTGACGATATTACATGAAAACGATGCTGAAAATTATTATAGGAGGAATACGGTTTTCCCGCCATATTCCTTACCTTTTTACCTTGTCTGTGGCACAACATACACATACTTTGTGTCAAGTTGCCAAAAACGAAGAAAAAGAATATTATGATGTAGCTGTTTCTCGCATGA
This sequence comes from Plebejus argus, assembly GCA_905404155.3. NCBI lineage: Eukaryota > Metazoa > Arthropoda > Insecta > Lepidoptera > Lycaenidae > Plebejus > Plebejus argus. Next base: position 5,556,404 of record FR989944.1, read on the forward strand.
TAAATGAGCCTTCGACAGCTCATTAGACCGCCAGAAAGACAAACGTTTTTGTCTGAGTACTAGTCTTAAATCTTTAAAACGCTAATTACAGTAAAATTTGAACGAAGAAACTATTGCCATGAGCCATCAGTCATCACGATTCACGCTTCACCCTGCGCTGGCAGTTGGCACGTGTATTGTGATAGAGACAGATACAATAAATCGATGTAACGTATTCCTCTGATTCCTCCTTCAAAATAGAGGCTATAAAATTATTATTTTTTAAATCCCTTCATAAAGGGTGAGTCTATGCCTCTACGTTTTTATTTTACCTTAAAGATCTTTCAAATTTGTTTTATGGTCGGTTGATTGGCGGGGTACGGAACATTCGTTTTTTACGATTTCTGAAGGGTCATATATTTTTATTTATTAGTAAATTTAAAAAAACTAACGTAGAGGCATAGCTTTCACAGATCCCAATAATGTATAAAAAATCATTTGTCTAGACGCATTATCCAGGGAGGAAATTGGGGAATTACATTTGTATGGAAAAAAAGTGTTAGCACTTAGCGTGTCCTCTTAAAAGTCAAATGTAATCATCAGAATCCAAAGATCCAAAATGTTATAAGAAAAAAAGGCGACAGATTCGTAGGAGAATAATTACTATTGTTCTAGCAACTTAAATACCTTCTCAATTTCCGACTTCGTAGTGACGCGGACGTTCGTCTAACGATGATAGTTTTTCGTAATTTTTTCCCCTTACTTCTGTACATTTTATTAATTACATACACGTGTAACTCCCGTATAACATTTTATTTACAAAGCGACTTTATATAACACAATTACACTTCTCCATGGTCGATATAAAACTATATTTAAGACTGTAAGAAGCGTGCTAGACAATTATTACTCGCGCGCAGCTCTTGCGAGTTGCGACAAAACGAGTTTTTATTAAAATCATCGCGAGACGCGAACCAGTTTGTTTGCACACATGGAAACATATTTAATCTGGATATAGTGAAATATATATTTTATCATCATCAGAATGTTTCTATTCGCTACCTCTGTCCTCTACCCACTATTAGACATGAATCATTACCTACAGTCTACACTATGGCCTATGCCGCCTATGCGGTATGCTGTCCTGTCCTGTCAAATTGTCGTTTTGAACCCCCTTTCAAATATTATGTATGGATCCTAAAGTATCTGAAAGCTTAATGAAAGTTGCCAAAATTTCCTTTTGCAGCAATACATAAAAAACATTTACCGTGGAAATTTATTTTTGAAGCAATACATTTACCGTACAAGAACCTATTTTTCCCAATAATAAATCTAGTAGTTAATAAAAATAAAGACCACACAAACTTGGCATACTCATAAAACGCAATTGTGAAACCAGCCTTATGTTTACGGTAGCGTTTTGATTGATGGTAAGTATATGGCATACCCTCATATAATTATGACACTGTGGCACACAAACTTCTTATCTTCAGCTATAAAAGTGTCATATGTTTTTATGATCGCAGAATAACTTTGTCTAGAAAAAAGTAAGTACATGGAATATGAAAAACTAATAAAAATCTGGAAAACTATGATAAAATTTAGTCTAGCTAGCGACAGAAAAGCTCTAAGTCAAAACCGATTTAGATGTTTGTTATCATCTAAGTCGGTCTTGACTTTATATCATAGTTTCAGCCGTTTAAGCGTGAAGAGGTAACATACTGACAGATAGCCACACTATCGTATTTACACTATTAGTAAAGATACATTTAATCATTTTTTACGCTTCTGGCGATGACGTCACATCTTTGATTGGGAGTCAACGCCTACGACAATAAAATAGCAACGCTGTCCTTGGCACATTGTTAACCTATTGATCGCTACCTATTGAATTCTGCGAATTATAGTCTTGTCAAGGAAAATTTCAATTGTTCAGTCACTGATCTGCCTTAGATTGGTTATAAAAAAAAGTAAATGTGCATAACTACTGTTGCTCTCAATATATCGTCGAATTTTCTATAGGGACCGTCCGAAGAATAAAGAAATATAATATTAAGTAGTTTCTAAAAACTTTCAAATGTCATAAAGAGGAAATACTTGATTATTTGTTTGTATCATCATTCATGAATATGCTTCGAAACCGTGTTCGAAACTACTGAAGCGATTTTCATAACACTTTGCACAAAATTAAATGTAAAGTAGAACACGTTGCGCGTAAATCTCTATCACGCGTTCAAAGTAGAGAAAAACATCACGAAGAGAATTTATTTTTTTCGACTTTTTTCAACTGTAGCTTCTTAATTAAAATCAACCAATTGGGTCAATAAACATAAAGAAAGCCAAGGTCATACGTCTAAACTCAGCATCCCTAGGTCAAACCTATCTACAGTAACTACGTCCTAGCAACGATTTGAAACATAACACCGTTGTTTGAACACATGGCTCTGAAATCTAACCCAATACAACATGGGTGATCAAATTCGCTGACATTGTGAAATCTGGTGAAACAGATATACGGGCTTATTTGTATGGCTTGATCGTACTTGATTAGTCTGACATGGTGAGTAAAAACGCTAAATTTTCGGAATCCATCTATCCAGATTCCAGATGGTTAGGTTAGGTTGGAATGAATTTCAGGTTTAAGTTATGTTAGGTCTGAATTTATTGAGAAACAGAACATAATGTAAAATGTTTCTGAATAATTGCTAGCTTAGCTAAAGTTTGGCAAATCCTTTTAATCGACCTCCCTGAGAAGCTACGCTTGCCAAACCCCTTGCACTGAGTTTATGCGGTTGTAATCAATGTTTCCTACCAAACATAATAATAATTATACTCTACCTCTCTACATCTCTACCATGTTTTGGTTAAAATTTACTTTACTTAGTTACTTTTAACTCATTTTATTTACCTCAATTAACTAATCAGTAATCACAGATCAATACGTGCAATAAGCATCATCGGCGATCATAATAATTCATAGCATACTTGGCCAATGGTGCATTTACCGCATGGTAAATCCATATAGAATGATTTTCCTTTTATTTTATTGCTTGCTTATCAAATTTGGTTTTTGTTCTAACTTCCGGTTGCTGAATTCCGCAACAAATTGTAAAACCTAATTAGCGATTATTTATATTATTTTAATTTATTTTAGGCATATGATATTATCTACATTCTACAGGATATATTATTTTATACGAAATTTTACACGCCGAAAGCTACATTCAACTTTAGTACTTACCTACCGTATTTTATAAAACCATGTTAATACAGAGCATGCGGTTTGTTAAACTACTTTAGCCTACTTTAACGAAAACAAAAATATTATTCTCAGTAACAGATCACGCCAGCGATATGTATTAATAAAAATTGGTAAATATTATTGTTAAGATCATAATTCATAAGTAAAAGTAATGTGAGGATTATAAAATAATTATAATATAAATCATAATTTGTAGTTCATCACAGCGGTAAGCCGTAAGTAGCCAAGGCCATAGTAGTTCAAAGTTCAGACTTCAAAATATACATCGTGTTTATTACTTGTCCACATGTTTATGACTAAACGTTCCACGTTTAAACCTAATTTGTAAATTTTTGAGATAAGTTTGACATGATATTATCTATATATTTTAATGCCGCAATCATAGCTTCCACATTCTTCACCATTCGATCGTCGGTACTCCCCAAAGAGATTCAATTATACGATCATTTAATCTAAGGAACCTAATTCTTTATTTCCTCCGACACTCAACAATTTTGTAGGCTAAAACGCTACATAAAGGACTATCAAATTTATTTAGCCCATAAAACAATTTGTTTGCTTAATGAACCTACCGTAAGATACAAGATAGACATCTTGCCAGTTGCCACATACCGAAACAAGGACACTGTTAGTGAAGTTTGAATATTTTAATTTACAGCGACAAGCGTAAATTACTTTTATTAAGGTTTGGTTCATTAGTCCTATTTTCTACTATCTTTGCTTTTGGACGCCTCCAAAGTCCAACCAGTCCAAAAGGGGTAAAGACGAAGCAGGTGACTCAAGTTAAAGTGAACGTTGACTTAATAAAATATTATTGCTTCTTTACCTCTGATACGATGTTTTAAAACATCAATTATGTTTATAAAATTGCTATAAATTAAGTATAACGTTTCAAAAACATGATTTGTATACTGGGATTTGGGAAACAGGCAATTAAAAACAAGGCAGTATAAGGCATTATTATACTGATAGTCGTATCACGTAATGCCACTCTCCTAAATATATTAACTAGAATCTAGATTCTAGTGTCTTTTTATATGCAAAAGAGAAACATTAATGAGAGCCTAAGTCTTTAAATCAAAGGTCTTTAACTCTCTTCAATATTCATATTTTGTAAACATCAAAATACTTTAAAGGCCACAAAGGCAAACAAAAAATATGCTCCAGGTCATACGAGGGCTGCTATTTATGTATCCGGAATTAAAAAAAGAAACAAACATATATCATTTAATATGGTTTTATTGCTTTTCAAAATATTCGCCGCGATGATCGACACACTTTTGCATACGCTGGAACCAATTTTCATAGCACTTTTTCCATTCTGATTGAGGTATCTCCAAAACGTGCATTTTGAACGCATCAACAGCCTCTTCGCGGCTCGAAAAACGTTGACCACGTAATTTGTTCTTCGCGTATGGAAATAAAAAGAAATCGTTAGGTGCCAAATCAGGGCTGTACGGCGGATGACCAGTCAATTCGATCTTTTGACCCTCCAAAAACTGAGTTGTTTCAGCTGAGGTGTGACAGCTAGCATTGTCGTGATGTAATATGATTCTGCGTTGTCGGTTGTCCTTTCTTATTTCTTCAAAGACTTCTGGTAAACAAATGGTCGTATACCATTCAGAATTAACCGTTTTACGATTCTCTAATGGCACTGTAGCCACATGTCCATTAATTCCAAAAAAACAGGCGACCATTTGCTTCAAAGTACTTTTTGCACGAGTAACTTTTGTTGGTTTCGGCTCATCTTGGAACACCCACACCGTTGACTGTTGTTTAGTTTCGGGGTCATATGCATAGATCCAAGATTCATCACCTGTGTAGATATTATAAACGGCTTTTGACGTACCACGGTTGTATTTTTTTATCATTTTTTTGCACCAATCGACACGAGACCGTTTTTGATCGATTGTCAAGTTGTGCGGAACCCAACGCGAACATATTTTTTTTACAGCCAAATGTTCGTGTAATATCTTATGTATGCTCGTCATACTTATGCCTAAGGACGCCTCTATCTCGCGATATGTAACATGACGATCACGCATTATTAGTTCCCGCACAGCATCTATATTTTGTGGGACAACAGCTGTTTTTGGGCGACCTTCTTTATTTTCATCCGTGAGCATAGACCGCCCACGATTAAACTCACTGTACCAGTGATAAACAGTGGTTTTTGATGGTGCTTCATCTCCAAAAGTTGCGGTGAGTTGAATAAAGCACTGTTGTTGATTTAGCCCACGCCGAAAATCGTAGTAAATCATTGCACGAAAATGTTCACGCGTTAAATCCATGGCAAATGAAGACACGCAATTTTTAAAATGACGCCACAATGGAAAAATAATTGACAGTCACATGAAACAAAATGTATTCTTCAACCAAAGAGTTATATTTTCAAATGTTGTAATTACTTTTTAAATATTGTTCTTGTAAGTGGCCAGTTCCGGATACATAAATAGCAGCCTATGTAATAAAGGCATTTTTTGCTTATTCCAATTGAACACCAAAGCCTCACTAAAGAAAGCGAAGGCAAGCTTTCTAGTCGAAGACGCCCCCGGCGATATTTACAAAACAAACAGATTTAAAACAGATCTAAAACTGTTACCAATTAATACTTACCGGCATTTGGCCGATCGCCAATTAGATAAAATAACGATATCTGTTCTTACGTCCAGTTCAATTCAACCGTTTTTATAAAAGTAGAATAGTAGGTCTTTGTAAAGCATCGAAATTATTCTTACATTTGTACTAAAATATGCAAAGCATACGACTATACAAAAAACATGGATGTTCCGATAACTGAAATGAACTCTATCTTTATCTCTATCCACCAGTTTAGGTCCAACGATAAACAGTGTTTCGTCAATCGTCTATTATTATTATTACACCGTATCAATGGTCACAAATGCATTACGCCAGCAATTTTAGGTAAATCTTTTTTCCTATAATTTATATAAAACTATCCTACTAAACCATTTTATCTAATTTTCAGAGAATCGTACCGGATAAAATATACGAACCAATAACTCCGATGCGCGTACGAGATGATCTTGAAGCACAAGCTACGTCTAAAAGAAAAAATTTACCTATCGATGATGACTCTGATGAGGAAAATGAGGTTGCCGAGGAAAATGAACTAAAAGTAAATTATTTTTAACAAAAAATTAAAACCGACTTCCAGGGTAAAAACAATAATAATTTGTAATGAACAAAAAAGTGTTAAATAATTCTTACTCTTTAAAGTGCCTTATGCATAATTCTCCTAAACCTCAACTATTTCTGTACACAATCTACATTACTTTGAAGACGGTACCAGATAAGAATGCTGAGTTCTATGACAAAATATTTTTAATACTTAAGACTGGTACCGACTTCAAAATAATGTAGATTGTGTACAGAAATAGTTGAGGTTTAGGAGAATTATGCATAAGGCACTTTAAAGAGTAAGAATTATTTAACACTTTTTTGTTCATTACAAATTATTATTGTTTTTACCCTGGAAGTCGGTTTTAATTTTTTGTTAAAAATAATAATTTCACTCTTTTAAGTGATTTATAAGCTGGTTTTCTGCACAGACTAATGTGTTATGCTTAGTGACTTTGGATCCAGGATACACTTTCATTATATTATGAGAACTCATTGTCTGATGTCACTACTTCAGAATTGCTTAAGCAACTCCAAGCATATACCACTGTGTACCTAATGTATGTATATGCTTATTGCTTGGCGTTAATCAAGCAATGTTACAATTAATGTTCATACGCCTGTCTTTAAAGGCTCTAAAGTTTTCAGTGACTTTCTTTCTATCATTACACTCATGAAAACAACTCAACATTGCTAGATGACCCCCGCAACTTCGTTGCGCCAAAATTCGTTTATCGCGCGGAAACTTTAACTTTTTCCGGGGTAAAAACTATCCTATGTCCTTTCTCGGGATTCAAAGTATCTCCATGCCAAATTTCAGCAAAATCAGTTCAGCGGTTCGAGCGTGAAGAGGTAACAAACAGACAGACTGATAGACAGACAGACAGACACACTTTCGCATTTATAATATTAGTATGGATGCTCAAATAATATAACTAAAATCGTCCTTATAAATTTTAAGAATAACTAACCTCATAGATCTTATAATCAAATTGCTAACTTGGTAACCTAAACACCAAGGTCGAGTCATTTACATTGAAATAACATTATAATTTTTAAATCGTTCGACAAATTCGGGCTTTGTTCTTAAAGACGATTAATAGTAACAATAATAGGGTTATAATTAGATAATTCATGGTGTGGTGACCGGTAGTAGTGATGATGATGACGATGAATGTAACTTGCATGGTAGCATAATATGCTTTCAGTTCTTAAACCAACTCCGAAACCCCCATACTTGCTTTTTGGTAGCACATGCTTAGGATACTTCTCATAAAATCGAAATCCATATAAATTTGGAGGAGTTCCCTCAATTACTCACGGATGTATGTTGGAATGGTGGTGATGATGATGATGATAAATTAAATTTGCATAGTAGTATATGCTTTCAGTTCTTAAGACAACGCCGAAACCCCCAAACATGTATCTATAAGGAGTAAGGAGTTCTGTTCACCAACTTCGAACCATGGTATATCCTGGTGCAAAATCTTACTTTTTAGTTTTGGTAACATATGCCTGGAATACTTCATATGAAACCAAAAAAACATAGGTTTCCATTAATTGAATTTTGAGGAGTTCCCTCGATTACTCATGGATCCCATCATCAGGTCACCACTTTTCTGAACATTGCTTTTTGGTAGCATATGCTTAGGATACTTCTCATAAAATCGAAATCATTATAAGTTTCCATATAAATTTGGAGGAGTTCCCTCGATTACTCACGGATGTATGGTGGAATGGTGGTGATGATGATGATGATTAATTAAATTTGCATAGTAGTATATGCTTTCAGTTCTTAAGACAACGCCGAAACCCCCAAACATGTATCTATAAGGAGTAAGGAGTTCTGTTCACCACCTTCGAACCATAGTAAATCCTGGTGCAAAATCTTACTTTTTGGTAACATATGCCTGGAATACTTTATATGAAACCAAAAAAAACATATGTTTCCATTTGAATTTTGAGGAGTTCCCTCGATTACTCATGGATCCCATCATCAGATCACCACTTTTGTCAAAATGGGACCAAATTGGAGTGAAACCTATTATAACAAAAGAAAAATTTTGAAAATCGGTTCATAAACGGCGGAGTAATCGTTGAACATACATAAAAAAAAAAAAAAAAAAAAAAAAAAATATCCACAGACGAACGTATAACCTCCTCGTTTTTGGAAGTCGGTTAAAAATAACCATACTGTAAGTTCGTAATCAATAACATTACTCGTTCCATAAAAAGACTTGGTAAGATAAATTTACTAAAACGTTGAAAAGACTATAGAAAGCTACGACAAAACGATTCTAAGAATGACTTTATGTATATGCCTACCAGGATCTCATGGCAAAATTGGATGGGCGATTTTCAAAAAATATCCTTGATCATTGGATATTTTTTTTATATTTGCATCTATCACACACAGAATCAGGCGCCATAAGGAAAAAAACTAAGTATCAAACTTTTTGCTCCAATGTCCCCAGTCTGAAGTCCCCAGTATTGGTAACGTCAATTTCTTTTTTCCATTTTTTACCATCAGATTCTGGTGGACCTATAGCATTTGGCCAGTATTCTTCCAAGTGAGACTGTAAAATTTTAACTCTTTAATACACTGCGCAATATTACAGAGATTACATCATAATTATGTATAGTATGAACATTTAGGAAATTTAACGACGACTATGAATAATAATTTGATATAAAACGAAGATATTATAGCGATGAACCATTACCATCTGAAATGCTTCTCGCGTTTGGCTTTCTATGTCGTCAACGTAGACTGTTACGAATCAGGAATCCGGACGCTCGGTAATGTTTCCGGATTCTTAACAACGGTTTTGTTCATGAAATAGGAGCCAAGTTTAACAAACTCGGAAACAATTTTTTTTATTTTTGACAAAGACGTAATCGCTCTTGTTTTTTTCAGCCCTGCACAGTCGTGGTGGTATCGAATATCCAGAGCCCAAATATACATACGCTTATGAGAAGATATAGATACGACAAAAACGGTAAGGGCCACTTTCACCACTTTCTCAATAAATAGGCTATTCACAACTTTTTTGACAGAATATCAATACTTTATCTGTCAAGTGGTGGATAGCCTATTCGGCACTTATCAGGAAGTGGTGAAACAGGCCTTAAGTCTCTTAATAAAATTCATCCCCTGGCCTCGATAACAACTTTAAGAAGATTGCTTCTGTGTCTTACATTGTTTCTAAAAACGGTTAAAACTAAGGTAGAACACCTTGACGATGGTCACATAGATGATAGAACGTTTCTTCTACGTGCTAAACAAACCCAAACTCCTGTTATATTTTGTTTACACTAACGTAAACAAGAGTCTAGTTTATTTTTACAATGTTATTTATCTCGGAAAAAAACAACGTAGAGTAAGTGGCGGCGACGTAAAAATTTATAGCCACATTACCTAGTTTTCCACAGTTACTTGAGTGCTAATTATTAAAAAATCTTAAAGCAAAAGTATTTTAGTAGATAGCATGCGGCCTTTTCACTTTGACTCATATAAGTCATAATGGACCAATGCAAGCGACAACGAATGCGTACAAGAGGACATTCGTATATATGATTGCCGGTGATCGAAATCGATAGTGCATGTGTCGCAGCCAACTGGTTTAAATAAATAGCCGTTCAATCAAACAGCTAGCCCTTTGACTGAACAGCGCCATTCAATCACACGTCTAGCTCTTTAATTGAATATTTAAGTCGCTCAAAACGTACAACACTACAGCTTTTTATTTTGTGTTTGTATTAAGATATTATTCGTAAATATACGTTACGAGCATTATTAAAGAGACAGAAATTATGGGGGCACATAAATGAGTGAATCAAAATTTAAACTAATATTCGAGAAGAAATTACGGGATTATGAAATACATCACCAAGGTGTTTATTGCAATTGTGTTAAAAATGAGTTAGAATACAATTAATCTGCTTGTTATCATTACCCTTGTGCAATAATAGCACTAAACTAATGGTCACCTTAGTGAATTTACCATTTAACCAGTTGGCTAAGCGTCATCTAGCTGTAGTATTGAACATTGCAGTCAACAAGTCGGCTAAACGACGTAGGTATAGCCGTCTGATTGAATGGCATTGTTCAGTCGAAGTGGTAGCTGTTTGATTGAATGGCTTTTTAACCAGTCGACTGCGACACATGTACTGACAATCGTGGTGGCAATTATTATATTTTATTAAAGTAACCTATTGGCTATCAAGGAAATCACCTCTTTCTTTCTAGGGGTTCTCATTCCAAGCAGTGTAAAATATTACATGAAAAGATTAGAAGCCAACTCTCCTAGCTACGTGGCCTTGAGCGATCGAGCATTTTCACCTCAAGGAGGTTTCATTAGGTAAGACAAACATACGATACATCCGACAATAGAAATCGTTATGAAACCGATATTCGAACTTTCACTAGAAAATGTCGTATCTTGTGACAGTAACAAAAGGTTGTTAACATTGCTAGGAGGAATTAAAACCTAGCCCAATATATGGAATATATTTTTGCGTGAAAATGAGCGTTACCCATGGGACAGTTCACAGTACTAATTCAAGTTTCAATTATGTCAAACAATGACCGGTGGTCTGTCCTATGTATGAGGCACGAGTTCAGTGACATATTTTGTCCTATTGTAGTGTATGTCTTGAGACAAAGACAATAACAAAGAAATTACGATTTAATTATATGTTACATGCAGTAATTAGGTGTTATGTATGACTAATGCCTGGCTTCGGAGGCTTTTTGACAGTCAATCTACTCATTGGCGCTTTTGATTGGCTAACGCCACAAAATTAACCGATGTGCAAGACGAACCCCTGTTAAAAGAATCGTCAGAAAGTGGGCCATTAAAGATTTAAGTATTATAAACATTTTCAGGTTCTATAAAGAAGTTCCGCCGATACCAAGAATATGGTGATTGTTTCACACGTGAATAAAAAAGTAAAGTTGTATCTCGTTACCAGGACGTAAAACAAATTAAAAATGATTAAAACTAATGAGAATGTCCGGTTTTCAAGGCTCTACTGTATGTAAACCATAAACAATATTGTTTTTAAATATTATCAGGTACGACAATGAGACATGTAATTTAAAAAGTAAATTGTAGTAATTTGATAATTTCGTATTTAAATATCCTTTTATTTATAGTTCCTGAGGTATTACGATACAAGCTTATCTATTCAAAAGCCCTTTCATTGGTCGACCCAAAACCCCAAAGGTACCAAGTTAACCCAACCAGTAACCACGCTATTCAAGAGATAAACGGTCAAGACTTCAGAAACGGGCACAATGTGCAAACAATGTGTATTTAAACAAGCACCGGTCTCAAAAGGGAAAACTATTTCTAACTATGATAAGCATGTAATTGACTGCCAGATCTGGCCCAGATGTCATTGCCAAGAATCTAACTGCAGAAGCCAAGGCATCGCACCTGACTCCGAAAGTACTCTGTGACGCTGATAAAGTGTAAACTTGTGAAAAAATTAAGATGTCCAGATAACTATTATCTTTTAGATAACGAAACAGAAGACAAGACTCGAAATTACTAACCAGCTGTAGTAAATGAAAATACTATTAAAATTTTTATACTTTTTGGGATCTAATCCAGCGGTACTCACATTATACAAGAATTAGGTGCAAAGGACCTGTCCTAGATTTTGCTAACGATCACCAGAATGCCGTTTCATGACATTAAGTACTATTATCATTATCCATAATGGTGTGATACCCATTAGTTTCACATTAAGCAGTCTGCAAACCGTTTTTGAAGCGACGCTGCCAAGGAAAATAATCACATTATAATTTTAACTTGTGAAAAAGACGACATAGCTGACGACGTGTCTAAACACACTAGGCCGATGTTACGCCGGCGTAAATTCCGCCGCGTTTCAAACTCATACAAAATACGGACGGAACACGAGGGATGTCAACACACTATTTCGTCGCGTTCTGTCCGTAAAGTATGTGTTTGACATTTGCGGCGGAATTTACGCCGGCGCGGCGTAACTTCGGACTAGTGTGTTTAGACACTAAAACTACTGTGATTATATTAGTACCAATAACTTATCCTAGCAATAATTACTCTCGACTCTTATATTATGAGTATAATATTTTATAAATCCAACATAAGAATGGAGTATGCTGTATGCAGTATGTATCTATAAATCTATATTAAATCACAGAATAGATAATAGTACAAATTAAATGTTAGATAAACTTAATGATACTTAACTAAATAAATATTGTTAATTCTAAGTTGTTTTACCAAAAGTTTAAAGACAATGTTAACTTTGTAATATTACCCTCCAGTAGGTACTTGTAATATTTATGTCTATGACTTGTACTAATATGTATTCTCCTCCAAAGTCAAATAAGCTTGTACTTGAATGCTGACGTCTTTTAAGTTTTAACGAGCACATGGCAATTCTCACTGTCAAGGAATATTGGTGGCTTGTGGGAATCGCAACTTATGCTTTGCGTTCAGATTGTTCTAGAAACTAAAAAGGCTCTTTAACATTTTTTAGTTAAAAATTTTACCCACAGTTAAGTATTATGATTATTGCGAATTGGACGCAATCATGTTTTAAATCATTTTGCAGAACCACTACTGATTTTTTTAGCTTACGTATATATTATATATAATACTGGTTACTACATCTGTAGATTTTGGCACGCTCATGTACAATGTACATGATGGGCTTATCTGTTAGATTTCAACTTTAGAATTATTATTAGATTTATCTTGGTCCTTACCTACATAGTAGTTTTCACAATACCAATATTATGTACCAGCAACGACAGTCTTTTAATCAATAAAACACACACAAATAGGAATTAATTTTAATGTTTCACTTGTTTTTTTACAAGATATATTAGCATATTTTATCAATAAAATTAATGCTGAATTCTTTACATAAAGTTAGTAATACGTTATTTAAATAGTTCGTCGAATTATATTTTCCTGGTACTTTAATTTAAAATACATAGTTATGAAGTTGTTACCCAAGACGTATGCAATAAAATTAATTTTAGATAATTATTTTATTAGTACCCAAAAACAATAATAGATGGCGCTGAACGGTCCCTACATCGCGCTATCGAAAGCACGAATTGAAATGATGACTACCGCAAGTGAATTTCAAACTCTAACTCTGGTTTCCCTTCAACACGTACAAATCTTTCGCCTTTTACTAAAGATTTCCGTGGAGGGGAACACTCAAATGAGTCTATGATCATTTTTGAAGGTCCAGTACTTCCTGGACCCTAAAACTCAACTATGATAATATTATGATTAATATTTAATCAATTAAAAGGTAAAAGTTAGTATCCCGGATGAGTATGACACAAAATACAATTATTATCGCAGTCTGTCGATACCAGCAATAATTTCCTTGTCTATTTGCTTTTACTACTTTGCAAAAAATGGATAACCTAGAAATAACAGGTATTTCACCATTGCTAATTATTAAAGTCTTTCGTAACAATAAACCGGAATGGACATAAGATAAAACATGTTTAAACGATTTAAACTATTCCTGACTCCTGAGTCAAACGATTAAATACTAATAAACTAAACTCTAAAGAATGGAACAAAAGTATGCGTCTTAAAATATCTGTTCCGATAAATCGAGACTAAAATATTGGCAGAGCGCCAACTTCCATACTTACATGTTTTTGCTTTTCACAACGGGAAGTGTAAATTTTAAGGACAAGTTCACGATACATTGTTGAATGACTTATGTTTAATTCAGAGAACGTCCCGTATCATGGGCAGCACGACTATAATTTGGATTTGTGGAGTTGGCCTTGAGTGACACTAGACAAACGAATTAAGATAGTCACATATGAATATTATGTTCAGTAGCATCAATTTTTATGTATTTTTTTAGCTTTTAAGTAATTTTTTTCTACTTCGCCAATTAAAATAGATATCACTTGAGATTTGAGATGTATAAGGAAGTGTCTGAGATTGTGTAATTTTACTAGAAAATGTAAGTAGTTCTACTCTTAACTCGTAAACTAGGTACTAGGTATTGTTCAACTTAGGGAATAGTGCAAGTTTCATCAAAATCGGTTCAGCAGTTTTGGAGATAGGGAGTTTTAATTCTCAATTACGTACAATTTTAAAGTCGGTTTTATCTTTTTAAAATACAGTTATTACTTGCCGTTTACTAATTTAGTAAGTATTTACTTAATTTTATACTAGTAACTAGTTTAACTCGATGATGCCCGCAATTTCGTTGCGCCAAAATTAGTTTATCGCGCGGGAACCGTACATTTCTCCGGGATAAAAATTATCCTATGTCCTTTCCAAGTATCTCCGTACCAAATTTCAGCAAAATCGGTTCTGCAGTTTGGGCGTGAAGAGGTAACGGACAGACACATTTTTGCATCTATAATACTAGTAAACTTAAGTAAGTATTAAAGCTTTTTAAAATGTGGGTCAATATCACTTTGATTCAACATAATGATTAATGACATTTGTTTTTTCCAGATTTACCAGCATTTACCAGGCTTATTTTTGTCATGGGTTGATGTTTCACCTAAGAATAAAATATTATTATTTCTTTAGCCTTTAATCATTTTTGGTCAAATTAGGTTTGTCACTGATTAAAGTAGATACACCTAAGTATGTTAAAAAATTATATGAAAAATTGTCAAACGCTGCATAGTTAGCAGTTTACATACTTTTAGCATATTTTATTCCGTTTCCTCTACCAACACATGACAGTTCCTTGAAACACATCTTCCTTCGGAAACGGCTTGCTATGATAATTTGCAATGGCTAACCAACTAATTGGTATATTATCTGATATGAATACACAATAGCATCGTTTCCTGTTTAACAGATGACCTTCGATACCATCATTAAATTGCTTTAAATATTTGTAGACCGTTAAAATATTGTAAACTTTAAGATAACTTTTCTATTATATTACATAAGTATATAATATACATTGACAGTAAGTTATTCTTATTATAAAAAAGCTATTTTAATAGTTTTTTTTTAGTTAAGTACTAGGTACATAACTTTTTTTTGTAATAATTAAAATATAACACCAACGGCAGTTTACAAGGTCAAGTTTTAAACAATATGAATCAGTATTTAAAAAAACAAGTACAGCATTTGAATTTTATATCAGCTAAGAAATAAATAATGGATTCTTTAATGCTGTCATGGAATCAATAATAAAGAGGCCCAGTGCTACAGGACCAAAAAGTAGCAGAATACTTCACTTGTGAGTTGTGCTAGACTTCACAAAAAAATTGGGTTTACTTGGTCCTGCTACTTCAATGCTGCATAATTTAGTCAATAGACAAAATTCTGTTTTGATCCTTTTTTTCTTGTGTCATATAATAATAATAAGACACAAAAAGGGGGTCCAGAATTACCTAATGATGGCATGCATGACAGACATTTAGTTGCAGTCATGACTCAAAAAATTTGATGTTATCAGCGGTTGTGAATTGTGATAAATACCTACTTATCTTGATGTATGTTTTATTAGAGGAAAGTTAAACGAATGTTTTTGTATCTTTAGCGATAACTGATAAGATATTTTAAATGCAAACAACTGACTTTAACTTGGGCCAGGATTATCAGTATAAAATATGTTATGATACTTTATATTTTAAAATAATATTTTTTTTAATGTTTAAATATATTAGAATAAGGAAATGGTAATATTTTGTCAATCAGAGATTTCAATAGTGAGAAGAGTGATGAAGAATTTGGCATGCAATTCTTTATTTCTACAACTTTAAACTAAACATGAATTTAAAAACACAATAATATAGGAAAACTATATATGCACAAATAGGCAGTCCTACTGGTAGCAGCAGTTTCTGTGAGAACCTTTAGGAATCTGCCACATAGTGTGGTACTGTTACAGTCCAAAGCACTGTCGCAGTACCACATTATCTAGCATTTCTAAATATTATTTTCATTGTTGATTAGTGAGTTGGATATGGGGTTATTATCAAATTCTGGATTGGCGTTAGACATAACAATATCTCAATGTTCCTAATACAACTTTAGCCATCAAGCCCCAAGCGGCACCCGGCTGTCGCATAATAATTGAAAATTGTGTCTGCGATTCCCACGATCGCGGTATTACTTGAAGATAAACTAAAATTAATTTTAATGACACACATGCCTTAATAAAATATTTACCATGTCTTTCTAATGGTCAGTAGATTTCTGTTCTTCTTAACACCTGTATCAGACACTACAAAGAAGCGATCACTGAAACTTCTTTTCACTTCTGATACCTCCTTCCCAGCATCTCTGGGCAACCTTAGAGATTTTCCCTTCGTAAAATTACCAGGTCTAGTTGTTTCAGAGTTCTGACGAGTGAATTCGAACGTATTCTTTTTGCGTTCTTTTTTCAAAACTTCGATATCACTATCGTTGGGTTTACGATTCCTACGATCATTATACTCCTGGACAAAACAGAGCATAATGTCGTCTGTATAAGACTCCTTCATTTAGATGTCCATTCCTTTCTGTCTTGTAAAAATAACACACGATTCACTGAACCACCTCTACATAATTTTTGCACTAATAAGTTTGTTCAATTAAAAACACTTTCTAAACTTTGTTAACAAATAGGTAACGGTAGGTCGGTACCTTATTCGGACTATTTGTGTTAATTACAGAACTCACAGTCTGAATTGTGATTGAATTTGGTTATTTTTTATTCAATAGTTTAAAATAATTTTCTTATCAGAAAAATCAAAATGTACACAAAAACATGCCAAATTTACTTCCCGAATGACATTTTTATTTTTTCGCTCGCGTTCGGAACCACGGACACGAATTCGAACAGCTGTTGCAAAGGTACTGAACGATGACTGAACAACCGTCAACCGGCTCGCATTCGCCTGCCCCCGCCTTGTCCTCAATGCCTCGACAATTTAACGAATAGATAGACGCGGCGAATTTTAATAAGTTGCAAAAGAGATAATGAGCTAATAATTCAATAAAATATAATAATTAGCCTACAATATTTTCAACCGAAAATCATTAAAAAATAAAAATAGTTAAGTCAAAAGTTAGTGTTGTGCCATAACAGACACTTATCGATGTTTTTTCTATAAATATAGATTCAGGATGATTGTGTAATTTAGTAATTCTAAAACGTAGTTATGTACTTATATTTCTTATTTACTTTTTCTCTCTTTACAACAATAAAAATCGATACACATATTTGAGTACCTTCAGTGAGTACCACTGGGCACCAAACCGGGCACCCCATAGACTTAATAAATCGATGGGGCACCCACAGGAACTATCGCGTGACTTCATCAATCGATAATTAATATGTAAAGTCGGGATTACCTAGGCTACCGAGAAGCAAACCTACCGTACCTACCTAAAATAGTAAAATACGAATTTTACGAATCGACTTAATTTAATAATTTTACGAATCGACTTAATAAATATTATGTACTTTACGCAGGACGAAAATAATATTTCGTTATTCGTTAATAATTACGGATTTTGATAAGCATTACACACACACAGGAGGATACACCAAGGGTTAGAGAAATTGAAAATAGGTATTTTTAAAATGTTTTGATGTCTCACCAATCTCAAGTCGGTGGGACCGCAGAGCGCGATAAAGACAACACGACAAACATCAGTTTTCCCCCCACCCCTCTTAGAGGACAAAAGGGGGGGGGGGTAAGATTTTGTATCAATTACTGATGAAGTAGAAATACTTTAAATGGCAAAACAACATTTGCCGGGTCAACTAGTATAATAAATTATGAGAAAAAGGAAACATAGGGACATGCGAATAGTGGCCATAGATATTCAGGAAAAAATTATAATTCTACCGGTATTATCCAGGGAGGAAACAGGGGACAACGTTTGTATGGAAAAACGGCTCTAGTGGTAACTCTTAATAGGTAGGTATTAGTTTTCTCAGGCGGGAAATAGTATCAAAACTTTTACAATAATAATAATTTATGAACTACCGAATACCGATACGCCTAAAATGCAATTTTTTTAAAGTAGGATCGTCAAAGTAATTGTTTATTAAATAAATCTTCTTAAAAGATACATCAAAGTGCTACGACTGATCTTCCAAGAAAATTAATCAATTTGTTATAATATTATCCAAACTTTATTAAGGCCCAGGACAGAATGATAACGGATTAGGTTTTAGAAGCTATTTAAACAATAATTATTGTTTTTAAGTAAGTAATTAGGTAGTATAGAGTTCTGATTTAAAACCTCTTGTACCATCAAGCTTCATCGTTAGGCTTGAAATTTGAAATTTTCATCTGAAAATGAAAATAGGGAAAATGTACAACAAGCTTTAAGCCGGTTCCGGAATCCGGGATGAGGCTGTTCAAACAATGACTCACGAGCTATTTTCACGAGGGTTTCTGTGAGCTCTTTTCAGAATTTGCAAAATGCGCACTAAATTTTATTAATTGTTGGTAAAAACTAAAAAATGCAAAATGAGCTAAATAAAAATATATTATATAGGTATAATATTATATCTAATAGGTATATCTATGAGTACCTATATACTTATATAGGTATCTATAGGTATTGTATACCATAGTTGATATTTCATAAATTTCTAGGTAGGTACCTATAGCTTGGATTTAAATAAGAAGTAAATCTCTTTACTGTATTTCTTATTAATGACAAACAAATATCATTTCGATTCGAAATGATATAAATTAGTGTTAATGGGTCAACCGCTCCACTTAACAGACACGTGGTTCAGGGTCAGGAGTCAGGACTCAGGGAGGCTAAAATTTATTAGGACGAAACTTTTACGTACACGTTCCCTAAAATATTCAGGTCATAGACATAAATCGATGATTCAGGTCAGTTATCCTGAAAAGCGAAAAAACCCATAACATTATTTACTTACTGTTTTTGTTGAGATTATTATTTATACTTAAATTATAAATTATAATATTATTTAATAATCGGCCAAGTGCGAGTCGTACTCGCACACTTTTTTCGGCCTTTTTTGATCAATACTTATCAATAATGGCAACAGATAGGCACTTGAATTTTTCATAAAGTTCTTTATTATTTATAAGTGTAAGTACTTCAATATTTTTATTAATTATAATAAAATAAAATAAAAAATTAGGGGCCTCCAATACATAAAACACAATTTTTCCCTGTTTTTGCACTATAACGGTACGGAACCCTTCGTGCGTGAGTCCAACTCGCACATGGCCGATTATTAGTATTAATTGTTGTAGCAGCAACAGAAATACATAATCTGTGAAAATTTCAGAAATCTAGCTATAGCGGTTCTTGAGATACAGCCTGAAGACAGACAGACAGATGGACAGACAACGAAGTCTTAGTAATAGGGTCTTTACCCTTTGAGTACGGAAACCTAAAAAGGAATCCAAATAGCAAAATAAAAAACCCTTTGTTTCCATAATAATAGCTACCAAAAGTCAATAATGTAGAGATGCTCAGTTGGAGTAAAATTACATTGATAATTTACGTCGTAGACGTTGTAGTTTACCGATATGACGTCGAACATAGCATTCACAAAAACGTAGCACGCTGCACGACAGAAATAGGGAGTGACGTTTTGGACGACATCGTTGAGACTCGAGGGTGTGGTATACAATAATTTGGCATCGTGCCCTGGCCTCTGGCCTACGATCTTCAGACGATTTATTACATTATAGTACATGATAATAGTAAATATGACTAGACTTTCACGTGACTGTGAACTACGCAAAAACACTGTACACACAACACTGCCAAACTAACTTGATAAATTAAGTACATATCAAAAAACGCCTCCGTGGTCTAGTGGTACAGAGCGCGGCTCTTGACTCGGAGGTCGTGGGTTCGATTCCCGCGTTGGAAACATGTTATTTCCAAGTTTGGTTAGGATGCAGGCTGATCACCTGATTGTCTGACAAGTAAGATGATCCATGCGTCGGATGGGCATGTAAAAAGTCGGTCCTGCGCCTGATCTCTCGCCAGTCGTGTCGGTCTGCCGTCCCACTGGGTTATGAGAGTAAAGGAATAGAGAGTGCTCTTGTGTACTGCGCACACACTTGGGCACTATAAAAATACTCCTGCGTAGCTGGCCTGGTTTCAATGAAACCGGCCACCGTCACCGAAACCGGTGTGGGAGCTATTATTATTATTATTACATATCAAAAAACCAACTGTTGGAACAAATAAAATTTAAAAATTACTTGCGGTCTGCTAACAGCAAAACAACATGCATTTTTTTCCTCACAGACTCATTGACCAGAAAAGTAGTTAAGAGGATACACCAGGGGCGAGAGAAATTCAAAATAGGCATTTTGAAAATGTATTGCTGTCTCACCAATCGAAAGTCTCCCACCGCAGAGCGCGATAGAGACAACACGACAAAAGTTCTAATAAAAGAACAGAAAATCATCGATTCGTTATCCTCTGATTCCTTATCCAAAACTGTACTTTTTTTTTTTCATTAAGAATTAAAGCAAGGCTTGAGCTGTGTTCCTATGTTTTACTTTTTTGGTTAAGTCTAGCCAGTTTTGTTTTTGGGTTTTTGAACGTTCATATCTTTTTTAATAATTAAATTATGAAAAAAAAAAAGAAAACATAGGGACATTGTATTAGTGGCCATAGATATTCAGGAAAAAATTATAACTCTACGGGTATAATAATCCAGGGAGGAAACAGCGGACAACGTTTGCATGGGCGTATATAAGGGGAAGGGGGTCCTGGGGGTCCGGACTCCCCCTACTACTATCCATCTTACTTGTCCAATCGACAATATAATATGTACTCGTAGTTACTACACCGATTTTAATCGGCGAGGTACGTGTATTTTTTTATTCCTTAATTTAATTCCTTAATTAACATTCATAGGCGAGTCCAACAACTCTCACTTGGCCGCTTTTTTACGTTAGGGACCCCCCCCCCCCTTATCAAAGCTAGGTATATAAAAGCGGCCAAGTGCGAGTTGGACTCGCCCATGGAGGGTTCCGCAGCAGCAAAAAGGTTTATTTTTATGAAATTAAAATATTTTTGATTTATTTTTATATTTCAGTCGATTTAATGAAATTTAGATTATGGTATACTATTTATGACGTATAAAAAAAACTACTGGCTAGATCTCGTTCAAACTAATTTTCGTTGGTAGTTTTTATAGTAATCTACATCATATATTTTTTTTAGAATTATCATGCCTCTACTTTAGAAATTAGAGGGGGGGGGACACACATTTTTCCACTTTGGAAGAGTCTCTCTCGCAAACTATTCAGGTTAGAAAAAAATGATATGAGAAACCTCAATATGATTTTTGGAGACCTATCCATAGATACCCCACACGCATAGGTTAGATGAAAAAAAAATTTTTTGTTTCAGTTGTACTTTACTATTTATGACGTATAAAAAAAACTACTGGCTAGATCTCGTTCAAACCAATTTTCGTTGGTAGTTTTTATAGTAATCTACATCATATATTTTTTTTAGAATTATCATGCCTCTACTTTAGAAATTAGAGGGGGGGGGACACACATTTTTCCACTTTGGAAGAGTCTCTCTCGCAAACTATTCAGGTTAGAAAAAAATCATATGAGAAACCTCAATATGATTTTTGGAGACCTATCCATAGATACCCCACACGCATAGGTTAGATGAAAAAAAATATTTTTTGTTTCAGTTGTACCTATGGGGACCCCTAAAATTTTTAATATTTTTTCCATTTTTGCATCAAAATCTTAATGCGGTTTACAGACTACATCTGTTTACCAAGTTTTAATAGTATAGCTCTAATAGTTTCGGAGAAAAGTGGCTGTGACATACGGACGGACGGACAGACAGACAGACAGACAGACAGACAGACATGACGAATCTATAAGGGTTCCTTTTTTGCCATTTTGGCTACGGAACCCTAAAAACGGCGGTGTAGATCCCTCCCTCTTAAGTATTTCAAAAGTCTGTGTCATTCACTGACGCAGGCGATTCTAGAACAATTCAACAATCTAATGTCCCAATTTGACCAATGAAAGCAATAGACATGAACTAGGACATTCGATGGACAGAGGACACGACGTTGATAAACCGGTTTCCCAAATTAATGACCTACAAGTTACAACTTACAAGAAAAACAACTATCAATACCTACCAAGTATTTAAAGAACTAAGAAGTAAATAAGCTGTATATTATGCATACAACTTATTTACTTCATATGTTAAAAAATCTCAAGAAAAGAGCGTATTCCCTCTTAAAAGGCCGGCAGCGCACCTGCAGCTCTTCTGATGTGGCGAGTGTCCATGGGCGACGGTAGTTGCTTACCAATAGGTAACCCGTTTGCTCATTTGCCCCCTTATTTAATAATAAAAAAAGTGATTTGCCAGCAACGGTAGTTCTGGTAGTATTCTTGTTACTATTAGTTTACACTTTTCACATTCAAAATTAAAAATATAGGTAAGTGTAGGCGGAGTACTATTATATATTCTGTGGTGTAGGTATGTATTATATTGAAAAAGGCGTTGGAAAAAGGTACACATCATGTACACATACTAACAGCTATTGACGAGTATTTGCAAAGTACTTACTTTTAAAATAAATCGTAACTTGTAAACAAAAGTGCCATTGAAATAGAAGCTATTAAAAGCCGTTTGGTGACCTTATTGCCCTATTCAGAGTCGAATAAAACGAATGGTCCACTGACTACGCTCTTATTTTCACGGATGGTCGGCCAATTCAAACGACGAAACACATATTATGTGGCACCTGTAGTAAGTAAGTAGTCAGCTCTAATTAACAACGTCCCGGCTAAATATCTAAAATTAGCGTGAGAATAATGAACAATGACGTCAATTTGTTGTAATAAAATAGTCATCGACGTAAAAACAATCTGCAATCTGCATATTATCACAATTTTCCATTAACTTTTTAACTGAATATTCCACTTAAAATGTTTTATAACTTTATCATAATATTATTATGGTAATTGTTACGTATTATGTTTAAATAATACTTCTTTTTCTAATCTAATAATAACAATATTTTCGTAGATATTTTCCGATTAATGTGACCATATATTTTGCAACACAATTCACAACGTCATTGTACATCTGAAAAGTTTCAAGGTTTTCTGTGACAAAAGGTAATTATTACTAAAAGGTCCGGTATTCTGAGCGGAATTCTCGGAATTGAAAGCTTGCGTTTAGTGGAACAACACTATTGTTTGTTTCTCTACATTGTTTTCCTTCTGTATTCAAAAATGTTTCGCGCTTACTTCAAGTTCAAACATCAATCTAGGCCGTAATGTTGTATTGGAAAATCTGATCTAGAACTCTGTAGTGATGAACATCGATTTATACATTTAAATAATATTATGTTTTTATAAAAATATATTATCTGTACAAGCCTAATTATAATAACCTCACACTGGAAAATCGCAACTTAACCGGTGCAAAATATTTGGTAACACGGATGCAGATAGATAGCGAGCAATAATGATAAGAGGTAAGCAATTGAAACTTTCACGAAGGCCTTAAATATAATTGTCCTTTAATAATTATTAATAATATTTAAATAAAATAAAAAATTAAGGAGGCCTTCCATACAAAAAACACAAATTTTGGCCTATTTTTGCTCTATAACGGTACGGAACCCTTCGTGCGCGAGTCCGACTCGCACTTGGCCGATTTTTTTAAACAGGATATACCTGTTTCACCTACCACAGTCCACAACTCTACTGTGACTTTCAAGAAGTATAATAGGCTTCAGATTATCCACTCCCTTTTAGGCGATGAGTTTTCGGTAACATAGAGTAATAAATAGTTAATAAGAATGACTTTTCAAAAGTACACTCGCCCTGATTTTCGATCGAGATCTTGTCTATCAAGTATCAACATAATAATTAATAAGTAATAACTAACTTATTTACTAAGTAGGTACCTAGTTTATATTCATTTTTCGAATTATAGCCAAGGTAGAGATAAGGTAGAGATTCTCTACAATTTTGTTTATAAGTAGGTACAGTCTACAGAATATGTTTGAACTTGAATGTTGTTTGTGCGAATGTAAATTACTTAGATATACCTACTTTTGCGATACGGAGCTCTAAAATATTATGTATAATAATATAATATATTTAGAAATATCTAGTTACATTAGTGCAAGAAAGCTAGCCAGTTTTGCTAATGCTAAATTTTTATGTAGGTTTTAAACTGAAAAAAAATATTAAGATAACTAACCTTCTCCGATTCAGAAGAGTATCATGTGCGATACTATTTCTACTCTTCAGCAATGCTTTTCTTATAGTGGCTATAGGAAGACTATCTCTTCTAAAGCCCTGAAGCAATATCGCCCCTCTAGACAGTCTCTTTTGTGAACTGACATTATCGTTTTCCATCGACACGGCACAACACTTTATATTTTTTTAAACATATATACGGAAATCCGTAGTTGTTCCAAGCGAGGAGAATAATGCAATGAGGTGTACTTATCAAAGGTTTCAGTATTTACCGTGAATAAATAAACCGTTATTTGTATATTGATATGATTTTGTGTTTGTTAAAGAGCGAAAACATGTAATTTTTGTTTCAATGAAGTACGCTTTAAGATGACGCCTTGATAATTTGGCTGTAGCGATGTCCATTTTTCTCATCAATGACTAAAGCTAAGAAATTAAAGTTCATTGTCAGTATTCATCATGTCTTTGTCTTTGAATTACCCATAGCATAACACGATTGGTCAACTTTTATAACACAGAATAATCAATCAAAAAGACCTCTTTAAAAAAAGGGATTCCTATTTTGCCAACAGAGGAGAGTGATATAAGCTTCCAAAATTTGTACATAAATTGGTTCTAGTATACACTTTAATTTGTCCATAGCTTATATGAAATGTATTTATGGTTTTTAAATTACGCGACAAAGACCATTTTGTCGCTACGCCCTTTCAATTTTTTGCTGTTCCATTGCTTGTCTTCTATGAGAGGCGGGCCAGCCTCGCATAGAAAACAAGCAATCTCAAACACATCCAACACGGTTTTTCACTTTAACATGGCGTCACCTTAATTGCTATCGTGTTTGTAGCGACTCTGGAAACAGTTTTAGTAATTATACTGCCTAGTGGCTGACACTTTCATAACTCATAGCAGATAATAACAGCCTGTGTGTCACGTATGCCGAGATTAAATGATTATTCTGAGAGTAACCGCACAATAGTCAGTACTTATAGAATGTAAATATAATTGTATAAGACATAGATTGATAACTTGTTGCCTAGGTGTATGTTTCCTGCACTATGAATGCACGAAATCACAGCGGGAACAATTTATATTTTTTATTTACTTATCTATTTTTCAGCAATATAAAAATAGCTGCCAGTGTCATTAGTCCTTTCCCGTGGTCTATTCCTAATACTCTAATCTGTGGTCTATTCTATCACAGTACACACTTGACACTGCACTATTTTGCCGGTGGGGGTGAAATTCAAACACATGCGGCCCGCTGGGCCTCGAATACTACACTATACTATTCCATACTAAATAGCGACAGACATAGCATTTTCCTCTTTCTAATAAATTTTTAAGTAAAGATAGGCTATCTTAGAGTATAGTCATGGAAATATTTAAATATGTATCGCAAAAAATATTGTTAAGGCGAAGCGTATGCGCATATTTTTTTACAAAATGATGTTTGAGTAAAATATAAATCACCGTAAAAATTTCTAATTTCTATATTAAAACGGGTATTCTGAATAGTGAATGTTACTTAAAAATTCTCTACTTTTTATGTCAGCCCTTTATTGATTTAACTCAATCGAGAGCCTATGAGGATTGAGGGGCTTCAATGTAATCTAATATTTCATCAGATTTGTCTTGTTTACACTAAGTAACACTACTAACAGCATAATAATATATTATAAATGATCAAACGAACTTACCAAGTGAAGTTCGATCATTATTATATGAGTCGCTTCATTCAAAGATATATTAACCAAGTAGTCCTTTGTCTATCTGCTAGGCAATCGCGTTTTTTAAAGACGTATGTAGGTAGTTGAAAAAATACTCCTCGACGCGCCTCATTATGTTTAGAGAGAGGTAATGCAAAAAATCTTTCTTTCTTTCTTTGGGTACTGCAGCAAACATAGTTTCTTGCAGACTGGGTGGGAGGGAGATTATATCTTTGAATGAAGCGACTCATATAATAATGATCGAACTTCACTTGGTAAGTTCGTTTGATCATTTATTATATTTCTTCGCTTCATTCTTCGATATATTAACCAAGTAGATTTTCAGAGTAACGAAAGAAAGATTTTTTACAAAATACTTAGAATTTATATATACTTATATTATACATTATGAATAGTAATCATTATATTCGAGAAATTTTTTTTTTTTTTTTTTTAACATTATGCCCATAAATAATAATAATAGTCGAAACAAAACTTAAGAGACCTCTATGGTTTTGTGATTCAAATGATAACGTACTGGGATCATGGTGATTAAGATTATATAACTGATTCAGCGAAACTTTGTTCGTCGATAAAATTATGGCTTAGGAAAATAGCGAAAGTATTGGAGTCACTAGTTCTGCCTGTCGACTGTCGTCTTACTAATAGGTCCAGTATCAATCCCCGTGTCGGCGCTCGACGTGTCGACGCCGCGCCGCTCTCGCACAGCACCTGCTTTATCCAGCGGCTATTACCGAATGGGAGGTGGCTGTTCTGTGCAGAGCGTTAAACCCGTACTGTAGCATTATCCTATTTAGTATAATCTTGAATAACCATCGCAGGGCGTAATAACTTAAATATTATAACTTCTTCTTCTTTTTTTTTTTTTTTTTTATAAAAGAGTTACATAATTTAAGAACATCCGATCACGCTCAGGAGTTTGTCTTTGTTATATAAATTTCGAATAATTTAAAAGTCAAAACCGTATTTTTTATTTTGCCGAGTTTTAATATTAGGCAGAAAGTTTTAAGTCAATGATCAGTATTCAGTAGGTACAGAGTGCAAGAAAAAACAAATAATTTATAAGTGGATCCTGGGTACTACACTAGGTACTCAGGTATGGGCTAGGAATTAGAATGTTTACCGGAAAGCTTCTTTCAAAAGACACTTTAAACATTCATCTAAGCCAATGTCACCATCCAATAATATCAACATTGTTCATAAACAATGACAGTGCACAGTGACATGGCTGTAGAAGATATCGTTTTACAGCCATTGTCAAATTGTTTGGCAAGGTTCTGATAAAGCAGACGAAGATCTCTGTAATAAGTCTATTAACTAATGAGATTGAAGAGAGTATTTACCTAAAATCTAAGTCGAAGTAGAGCATTTTAGAATAAATTTTGAGGCGTCTACTGTTATAACTCATAACTGTGTCCGGCCCTGTGGTCGTCGACTCGTCGATAGTGTGATTATTGCATATTACCAATTACAATTACAATATGATTGAAATTAGAGAATATTGTGTTCTCGGTCCAGCAGGATAAATATTTATACTTACACTTATATTATTCAAGATTAAGTGTCATTATGTTATCGTATTTATCATTGCATTTATTTAGCATTAATAATTTTAATCGCTGAAAACCAGTTGCATTCCGCGACGGGGGTCAGAAATCAGGTGTCAGAACACCTATCAGTTGAGGTAGCTCACGAATAGTACACTGATTTAACTGTTCTATATTATTTCGTTTTTAATAGGCTTATATTATTATTATATAATATATCTAATATGTAGGTACATAAAATTCTCGTATCACGGTGTGCGTAGTTGAACTCCTCTGAAACGGCTCGACCGATTTTCGTGAATCTTAGCGAGCATATCGGCTAGGGTTGAGAATCGGACAACGTCTAATTATTTTTATATTGATGAGTGTATTTTTGAATAAATAATAGTAAAATGTTACAACTCGAGACTGACGGCGACCATTGTTTGTACGATGGGATAGCAATCATAGACGTCATGGTGACATACTTACTAAGTCACTTCAATAAAATAATATGGGCAAAATACTTTATATGGTAAAACAACATTTGCCGAGACATCTAGTTATGTTATAATAATATGTATTGTAAGCGATAAGACTTAAATATTTACATATTTGTTGTGGATTTAATACACCCATGGCACTATTAACAATAAAACTTAAACAAAAAAGGGGCGCCTGAGGCTGCGCCTAGAACACTGGTATTGCGAAAGCGTGGTAAGGCTAGTAGTGATAAAGCCTTCTACGCCTGATCTGGTTTCCTTCTTTATATTTTTTGTGAGAATAAATGTAAGCGCACTGCGCATCTGATAGTCTGTACGTCAAGACTTGAGGCTTTAAATCTTTCAATCGAATAGTGAGTTAATAGGAACCAACAAGTAGCTGGCTTTTAAATCTATTTTTGACAGATATCCACTTTTGGATATTGCCTTGAAAGCCATACGGTAATTTTCCAAATTAACATGTAAAATAATTATTTAGAAATAAACTTACGAAGTGGATTCAAATTGAAAATAATTTTTAAAAAATTGTATTTAAAATATAATACAATATTTAATAGTTTGAAGAAAGGAAAATCTTTGAAATAAGGTAATCTTCGGTGGAGTTACACGAAGATATAGTTTTAAATTCTAATAATAATTTATTGATGTCATGATGTATAATACATTAAGCCAGTGGCCCCCAACCTGTTGTTGTTTTTGGAACGAAGTTCCCTATTTATTTATTTTTTAAGCGGGCCACAAACTTGTTTTGGTCTTGGTGTCGTGGGCCGCAACAAACATTTTTAGGTTTAAAAATAACGTTCAAAATCAACGATTTACTAGTGAACAAAAATAATTTACGAGTTACGACTTTCACGATTACTGCTGGTGGGCGTGAATTTCAAAATGCTTTAACATCACGCGGGTCACAAATAAAGTTCCGGTGGGCCGCAGGTTGGGAATAATAATTATAATAGTAACATCTATAAAATATGTATAAAAATGACTGTTAGCTGCACTACGGCTGCGGTGTTGAGCATTTGTTCGTCTCAACGTTCTTCGAACTCGAAGGGGGTTGATTGTAGCGTTACAATACTAGTGGCGCCAGCCGACGGTTACCACAGTCCACATCTCTCCCCCCCCCCCCCTCCTTGACGGGTAACGGGAAGGGTTTGTCAGAGCCCGAAAAGTACCCGATTGATGATGGAATGTACTAATTTGTCTCTGAGAACAAATACTGGAATTATCCAGCGAAACCATAATAATCTCGGTCTGATATAACAAGGCTTATAATCTTGTCTTGTCTGATAGTATATTATCTGATAAGTCTGATAATAATTAATATCGAGATAAGTTAGATACTGGCGATAACTGATAGGTCTTATAATTTCGAGACATTGTCAGGTGAAATCTATAATGATAATAATCGATCGAAATAGAATCGAGCTGCAACACTTATTAGCAGGAATGTTTTATAAGCAATAGCTTATCTTAATCGTCTTTGTGATCCTTTAAAATCATAATATGGCGAACCCAACAAGGGTTCACCTAACGTCAGTAGAAGCTCTGGATCTATCCGGATCTGGTCCGGTGCCGGTGGGTCAGAATCGACCGTTGGCACCTGGTTTAGGAGTGGGAAAACTTCTGGTTTATTCGTAACCTGATAGACCCGTATATCGGTCACTTCTAATTATATTTCCCCGATAGTCTGGTCTTAGTGACCTAAAAAAATTATTGGGGTAGTTATATTGTTCGTTATAATCGACTTATTTGTCATATAAATTAATATTATGTTACAAAAAATATTGAGGGTAGTAACTATCACGTTACGAAGATATTAAATAAGTTTCGTTATACACTCGCGGTGTATCCCGAATCCCAACATTGATGCAAAATTTATTTAATAATAATAGTTACATACCGTCAGACATAATAAATTATAATCGTAGTTCTATATTTAGAACAAAAGGTGTGCGGGACGCGCATTGGTTGTTAACTGATAAGACTCGCAGTCAATGTAGTTATTAGCTCGAAATATTTTTGTATAAAATGGTAAAGATAATATTATAATAATTATGTAGTTCTATTTATAGAACAAAGAGCGCGGGGGAACGCGCGGTAGTTGCTCATTTTTATTTTTAAACATTGTCGGAGACTCCCAGTTAATCCATACTTTATGTTGATTTAAAGAATAACAATATATTTTAAATTTAACTAGTAATTAACTCGCAGTTAATCATCTCAAACCAGCCAACATATATTATAGTTCTATTTTTAGATATAACATCGTCAGAGACTCGCAGTCAATTCCGATGCATAAGAATTGCGTTTAGAGACTCGCAGTCAATCCACACATTATGGCGGTTTATAAAATAACTCGCAGTTGGTTCAGACAAACCGGCCAATATATAGCTATTTTTATAGAAAAGCTGAAAAAAAAAACATCGTCAGAGACTCGCAGTCAATTCCGATGCATATAAATTGTGTTTAGAGACTCGCAGTCAATCCACACATTATGGCAGTTTATAAAATAACTTAATATAATTAAGTACTTGCAGTAATTAACTTGCACTTATTTCCCCCAATCGGACAAACGTATAGTTCTATTTATAGAATAGGTAAAACATCGTCAGAGACTCGCAGTCAATTCCGATGCATATAGATATAGATTGTGTAAAAGGACTCGCGGTCCAAACACACTGTACTTATTGACTCACAGTCGCAGTACATGCCGGTTAATTAAATAATTGCAGATGTTTCCCCCAATCCGGCAAACATATAGTTCTATAATAATTATTATATTTATAGAACAGATGAAGCATACATAATATTATAGATTGTGTATAAAGACTCTCAGTCCAAACACATTGTACGTTTATTGACTCGCGGTCGCAGTACATGCCGGTTAGTATTGAATATAATTGGCTCGTCTTGGCCTCGGTAGTGCCTGCCGTTTATTTAAGTATTTAATAGTACTTACATGTATTTTCTTGTTACACGATAAAATAACACTGATTTTAATTACAACACTGACTCAATCATCTTAAAAAAATAACCAATTTTCGTCTGAGCGCTGCGCTTTGGCATGGTTACTTAGTATACGTGCACGCGTTGCCTCGCGTTAACAAAGAATGAGGCGCGTCGAGGAGTATTTTTTCAACTACCTACATACGTCTTTAAAAAACGCGATTGCCTAGCAGATAGACAAAGGACTACTTGGTTAATATATCGAAGAATGAAGCGAAGAAATATAATTATATTTTATCTAATGTTCGGATCTACAAGGATGTTGTGGTGCGTGGATGACATTGTCATTCGATTTTTAATTTGGCTACACGTTAACTGATACTTGGATGACATTCAGACGACGCGAGCGTGGGTCAAAAAGCTGTCTCATAAAATATGACAATTTACAAGATGGCAGCGTTAGTTGTAATTTCAGCAATGCGCTCTTGTCATTATTTGTTTCAAATAAGGGCGAAGCCAAACGAGCGTAATTTGTGAGTCGTGAGCCACATAATTTCTGCTGGGCAGAATTTTTTGTCATACAAATGACAACTCATTTTGAGTCGCCGTGTGAATTAAACATGACTTTTGTATGAAATTTCTGCCCGGCAGAAATTACGCTCGTTTGGCTTCACCCTAAATTGTGGTACCTACCTATTTGGCAATGACATAAGCACTGTCAATAATAACATGTTATATTGCCAGCGTCGGCCAGTCATATTGCAGATAAATGAGCCAAACCACAATAGTCAAACAATGAATAAAACCTGTCAAGATTATTGCAATGGAAACATTACATTATAATTTATAACAAATAGTTTACAATAACTTACAAGTTACCAATCTACAGACAAGCAGATCTACAGAGCGTCTACAATTTACATAAATTATTTTCATTTGTATCTTACTTGTATCTCATATTTACTATGACGGTCTACGAGTACCTGTTACATACCTAACTTTACTCAGTAAAATGTAAATTGTTCTAATTAGTCTGCAATTAGACTTTTCCAACATCGAATTACAACAACCAGATAGGGGCAAGTAGGCCTTAGCCACCTTAGCCAAGTAGGTACTAGGTATATAGTTATTCACTATGAATAATGAATATTGTTTTTTTTTAGTAATGGGTTAGTGTTTTTTCACTTTACATTTATTCAAAGTAACATTAGAACCCAGATTAGGTATTGTTAAATATTGACAATATCTCGTAGCCAAATGTTTTAGTTTTTAGTTCCTGCATAATAGTCAATAGGAACCAATAAATCAAAGACCGCATCTAAAACGTGAACTAAGATGTACCTTCCTATATATTTAGTATAGTATATTAGGTATACAGTGTCCTTGTATGTCATTACGGCCGCTGAGCCTCGCATTTTTATTTCACCTCGACCTAATTTCAGTACTTTGCCGTATTGTTTATTATAAATGGGTTTTGCTTTAACAAACATTAAAATATGGCTTCAGTTCCGTAATCCAACCGTGGAGTGGATCAAAACTTATTCATGGATTGAATAGCAAAATAACTAATAAGGTATCTCAAACAAGGAAACTCCACAATGGGCAATTATGCCAAAGCGATAGATTGAGATGAAACTTTAGGCACTTTAATTTGACTTGTGAGTAGAATAGTAGATCAGCCAAAGTACTCAAGTGGCGTTACAGACTTACAAGGATAGTTTGACGCGTTAATGACATTGCCAGGAAACATTGTCACCAATCACTATGTATTCAGTATTATACACAAATGTCAACCGACATTAATTACAATATGGTGGCGTTAGTTCTCATTTTGCCAATCCAACCTTGTTAGGCGTCTCCCAGACAGACGCGGGCAGCGGTGGCGGTGGCGGCAGTGCGGCGGTCAGTTGTTTGTACTGCCACCGCCACCGCGTGTGTCTGTATCGTTCCTAGAACTCTTAAGTTACCCAACTGACCGCCACCGCCACCGCTGCCCGCGTCTGTCTGGGAGACGCACTGATCTCTATTATACAAGTACGCTAGATAGCTGATTCCCTTTGAAATGACAGCTATTTCTTGTGCCTATTTGAAGCGGAATCAGCGCCCCCATTATTCGGGTAGAGAACTAAACTGACGTAAAAATGACGTTTGAAAGCCGCCATATTGGCGCTGATAGCAGTAGTGAGAGTACTAGTGATGACAACTGTTGTTATTGGTTGTGGTTACGTCAAATTTAGTTCTTTACCCGAATAATGGGGGCGCTGATTCCGCTTCAAATAGGCACAAAAAGCAGGTGTGTATCAGCTATCCAGCGTACTTGTATAATAGAGATCAGTGGAGACGCACTGATCTCTATTATAGAGATCAGTGGGGAGACGCCTAAGTCAGGAACTAGATGACGCCCGCGGCCCGCCACTACGTTGTGCCAAAAATAGTTTATCGCGCTAGAACCATGCATTTTTCGGGATAAAAAGTACTGTCTGTCTGTTGGTCTGAAAGCTGAAATTTGGCATGGATATACTTTGAGTCCCGGGAAAGGACATAGGTTACTTTTTATCCCGAAAAAAATTTAGCTACGGTTCCGCAACTTGAATTTTGACGCAACGGAGTCGCGGCCGTCATCTAGTTAAGTAATATCAATTAATATGGATGAAGATGTACTCAGTACTCACTGCCCGGAATGACTTAATGTGGGGACCCTGAGGTGGTGTCGCCGGGAGCGCTCGGCGTCACTACCGTCGCTCGCCTCCTCCGCGCCGACCGCGCTGCTCGACCCGCCCGCCGACCTAAAACATTGTTACCATTAGGCCTAATTTCACCAACTACTAGACTAATAGTGCCATACCTCACCGGGATGCCACGGCGACGAAGCCAGTGACGTTACCATGGAAACGTCTGGCGTCTCTACGTCGTCGTAGAGTCGACCGCTCCGCACGCGACGACTGTCAGTAATTGACGTTGTATGCTCCGTCACTCATAATCGATCGCTGATTTTAGTGATTTCCTCAGATAATAATTGAACATTTTTTCAAGGTATTTCAAGGAATTTAACTAAAACCACCATGCAGCGACGCGCGTAGTGCCGCCAAACGTTGCCATGGTAACGTCACTGGCCAGTGGCCACGTTACCGTGGCATCCCGGTGATGTATGGCTCTTAAAGTTAATGCTCGAATCAGTATCACCTTACCTCTTTGGTTTTTTATATGAATGAAAGAGACATGACATTTTAACAAGCTGTTAACACTAACAGACGTTGGTGAAATTGGGCCTTAACATTATTATCATTAACTACATTATTACTACCGTTAAAAACGTACTCAATTAATAATAATTGTCGTTAACACATTAACATTGTCATTAACATCAACTTAATTTTTATTGTCTGTATCACAGAGAGCATAAGCCTTACATTATGTTTATGACTGTCATTGTCAAATTTATGGTATTTCGCCCCTACCTATAATTGCCCAAAGAGGGTACCAAAACGCCTTACGCCAGTAACTTTAAAGTTCCATTTAACGCTTCGAATTGCATCATATTACGTTATCATGTACCTAATATTATCTATTTTGTCTTTTACATCACTAATCATTAGTTCATGTGAGATAGCAGCTAGGCTGGTAGATCATTTACTTATTAAATTATAAGTACTTACTTAACTATTTTTATTGCTGCTCAGTACACTAGAAGTTAGACCGCAATTTATAGGTATGTGTAACGCGTAAAAAACTAAAAATAAAATACCTATAAGGTGCGTCTAATATAATTATTACCCTGTATTTTCATTAAATACTTACATTAATCTTTATAATGTAAATTGAATGTAAAGCTAAGATATTATGGTAAATATCTAATTTTAATATTTTTAATATTCAGCAAGCTGAATCAGAGGCTGCCATAATAATGAACTCTAGATTAGGTATGAATTATTAATACCTGAATGCTGGGCACCGTGCCAATGGTACAAAACATTTTTACCTTAAAAGCAAGGTCAACAGTTTGGAATGAATGGCGTTTTGGAATTTTATTTATTCACGTCATGTTTGCGGAAACGTTACACACGTGACACGCTATTAAATATTTATGACAAAAATAGAATAAAAAAAATTAACTTGGAAATGACTTGCAATAACTAAGTCAGGAAAATGTAAGGATAATATTTATTTTAACCGTACAAAAAATTAACTGCTGTGGAGTAGTGTTAGATAGAGCAAAGGTTTTCTAAAGCTATTAGCTAACTAAATTAACTCAATACGCAATTATACTTTTAGATAAAATATTTGCATTAAATCGGAGACCTTACAAGCGAGCCAAAACTTGAATCACTATAGAAGTAGTTCTACTACAACCTTAATATTGCTAAGTTCTCTTTAATTATGTGTAAAAAGATCTAAGAAAAAAAACTTAGACTGCAATGTTAGCCTGGCCTGGGGATAGCTGATGTATCATGTAAGTCCTGACTCCTGGGAAAGGACAACGGATACCTACTTATTAGTTTTTATCGCTGAAAAATCTGCAGTTCCCAAGCGATAAAGAATAGAGGCAACATGGTCTAGTCTTCCATATTTTATTAAGAGAAAATAAAATATAAACAGTAAACTACTTGATAGTTGAGTTGAGAACACGCGAGAGTTCTTGAGGACACTCACAACGAACGATTCTCAGTTGAAGTTGCTACTACTAATATGTATTCTGTGGTTGAAGTAGAAAGATGTGCCAACTCACTTAGCCCCTAATTGGTATTAGTTTTAATTGATTAGATGGATTAGATACTTAAAAAAATATGACGCTGAAACATGTTAACTTAGACCCTCTCCTAAGTTAACATTGTTTCAGCGTCATATTTTTTATAATAATAACTAAAGAAATGGTTGAAAGGAAATGTAGACAAAACGACAGATTGAAAGAGGAAATCTGGCATTTTGGCTCTACAATTTAACAGATTTAGACAAAACGTTTTGGCAGAGGTAATGCAGTTTGGTTAGCAACAACATACCTATTTAGTTATTCATAAATCATTAGTTAGTACCCAAAATCTTAATCCAGAAACTTTATCCGGTTCGGGAACTAACCCGGCGAGAAGAACTGGCGTAAGAAACTCCCCGTGCGAGTTCCTTACGCCGCGCCGGTTCTTCTCGCCGGGCTAGTTCCCGAACCGGTGGTAGGCACCAGTAGTATCAACGTATTGAAAGCATTTTTTTTAAATCTGTCAAATAAAACAATAGGCATGATGACTATTTTTTTTCTTATTGGTAATTGAAAGACCCTTAAAAAATAGAAACATGGCTGAAAGAATGACTCTGATAGCTTAAAAATTCACCAAGATATGACAATTCAAACATCTCATAAAAATAGACCTGCCTAAACGCTCCATACAAAGTGCTATACTATGGTCTATGGTGCTACGAAAGACTGACGTCACTCTTTCTTAGTTTGTACGCATCGGGAGAGAACTTTGTTCGATAGGTATATTAAATATTGTGTTTATGAAAGTGGTTTCATAACTAAAGTTGCTTTTAATTGCATATGTTATCGAATGGTATACAAATATTAAGAAATTTAATTGAAAAAAAAATCGACTTAATTATCCAATTTTGAAGGCGCATAACAAAAAAAATACAAATGCTATCGAGCTGAAATTTTGGGAACACGTATTTTTTACCGTGATTTATTTATTTTATTAACAAAATTTGCTAATCTTTGACCTTGTCATCATCCCTATTTTTACTTATTTTTTCACAGATTATGTATATCTGATGCCGCTATAACAACAAATACTAAAAATAAAATAAAATGATTATTTAAGGGGGGCTCCCATACAACAAACGTGATTTTTTAGGCCTTTTTTGCTCTCTATCAAAAATGGCAACAGGTACTTAGGTACTTGAATTTTTCACAAAATTCTTAGTTATATGTGTACTTTAATATTTAATAATACTATTAAAATAAAATAAAAAAATAAGGGGGGCTCCCATACAAAAAACACAATTTATGGCCTAATTTTGCTCTATAATGGTACGGAACCCTTCGTGCGCGATTCCGACTCGCACTTGGCCGATTATTTTCTAACGATGAGAGCTCTGATATTATGTTCTCAAAATTCCGCACATAAGTACATACAACAAGTCATCGACACCTCCACCGACATTTTGTTAGATACTCATAGAATTTTATGAATCGCTCAAAATTTGTTCGCGACACGACTACGAGTTGCGAAGTGTCACTGACCTAAATCGAGGTATTCTGATTGTGTAATTCACTAACGACCACCGTGGATATGTATTAAGTACAAAAATACCTTGATTTGACCATGAACATTATCGAAATATTCTTAAAAATAAATCCTCATCAAAATGATTTGGATTTCGAACGAAAATAAAGTACAGTCAGCCGAATATTTTGTTGTGCGTTTTTAAATTAATGTCATATAATTTGTGTTAAGTAATTGTCACAGTTTGAATAAACATATTATAATTTTTTTAAATTTTATTTATTACTTATTATCCCATTTATTATTATTAATAATTTATGAATTACGATATAAAGCGCTTTCAAACGATAAAATGTCATCTATGCAAGATGAAAAATTTAACCTTAAATAGTTACATGATTCATTTATTAGGTCAGGGCTTACCAAACTTATTTGTACTGTGACGCCCTTTGAACTTTGCCATTTCTTTACGACGTCCCTCAACCCAGCCCCCAAAAATACTTTTCAATTTCAGAACCAGCCTACATAGGTTGTTATAAAAACACTATTTGGACACAATATATTTTTATTACGAAATAATGACCACATCAAAACATAAAAAATTAAGATAATTTTATGAAAGCTATTAAAGCCAGCAAGGCTGGCTAATGTGAAAGATGCGCAGCTTGCTTTTCTGAGCATAGCTTCTGAAGAACCGTTAATAACGCGAACTTTTTGACGCCAAAAGGTACAAACAAACTATTTAACCTCTTG
This sequence comes from Plebejus argus, assembly GCA_905404155.3. Taxonomy (NCBI): domain Eukaryota; kingdom Metazoa; phylum Arthropoda; class Insecta; order Lepidoptera; family Lycaenidae; genus Plebejus; species Plebejus argus. The sequence continues at coordinate 5,594,676 of FR989944.1, forward strand.
CAAATGCTCTCGTATTTTATATTACAGATAATGTAAGAGAATCCCTCCCACGGTGTCCAATTCCTAAGCCATAAATTGAAACGTGGGTCGGGATAGAGCGTGGGCTGTCTGAGCGTTCTACTTCAGTACCTACGTGCTATAGTGCACATTTAGCTGTAGCATGAAATTTAAACAGAAAATTCATAAAATTTCCTCTCTAACGAGTTGCGAGAGCTTTTGACAATATATAATTATTGGTATCTGGCTAATTTTTAATACAGTAAAATATTACTTCTTATTTATTTATTAAAACACTTTCACATACCTAAATCCAAAATGGAAATAATTAATAAATATAGCTCAAAAAATTAAAATCACACAGCGGAAATAAAGTGATAGTTAATAGTATGTAAAATAAAATTAGCTGTCTAAATAAACTGTTGGTTTCAAAATTAGATAGGTGCTACCAGTTGGTACTAATTTTGATAAAATATAATAGCATGCACATGCGTATGTTAGGTGACAAGGTATACCTTGGCATTATTAAGCTTTCAAAAGCTGCAAGCGGGAACTAATTGTTGGTACCTAGATGGTTTATGTACTTGAGTCTCGCCATGCTGATCACCTAGAAATAATGCACAATGCGTTTCATACCCTATACTAAGTATTATACTGAATGAAAAACAAACGGGGCTTAGTAAATGAACTGTGGTTTAATTTGTTATTATAATATAAAAAGGGTATTAAAAAAGGGGATGGGTGTGAAAGTTAAGAAATCATATCAAACACAAGTTTCAATTGCGTCAGTAGAAATGTCATGTATTAAATACTTAGGGAACAATCGCATACATCAACCGTAATTTTATATATAAGTAAATAGGGCAAAAAGTTCTTAATTCTTTTTTATTTCTTAATTCACCTGTAATGTGTCAAATAAAATATCTGCAAATTGCTATACATATGAATCTTATGTATTTAGCTAAATACTTTTCATAGCATTTCTATATCAGCATTTCAAAAGCAATCATATTTTATCATAATCGGTAGAACTTACCGAAAAATTCTCTTCAGGCGACTAATGACTTGAGATTTTATATACACCTTTATCACAAGACGACTAACGAATTTTCGTTAAAATTTCTACTAGCTACATACTTTTCACTTGTACTCCAAAAAGTGATTAATGATTATTGAATTTCTTAGTCACAAGACTCCTAGTGTCAGTCTCAAGTGTTATTAAGTGCATAACACCTGGTAAAAGAAAAATGGTTACATCAGGATGCCCTACAAGTTGATTGGATTACCGAAGATAGCTTTAGTTTACTGCTAAAGATATTTTTCTGACGTTATCGGCACTCTAAAAAGTACTGCGCAATTTATAAATTATTTTCTATGTATTTTATAAATATATTCGGATTTTTGTAAGTACCTTATGAAAAAGATTTTTTCAGAATTATCAAAAATCAGAAAACAAGACGTTACCGATTACATGCAGTCGGATTTTCACTAAAAATTGTCAGTACATTTACTTGAAAAATATTTGGAAGTTATTTCATATAGTAAATAGCACCAGAGTTGGAAGATCCACTGGTTAGTTCATAATTACGCCCGAAGATTCTAAAACACATCTGCTTATATTTAATTTAGAAACGTTACTCGATTAACGATCAAAATACACTTAACACCGGAAAACATTTTAACAAGTATTTTATTATTTTATTTAACAACTTTATTATACACTTCATTATAATTTATGTTACGTTTATTACATGGTATTATATTGAGCAATATACCACAAATACATTAAATCAAACATTTCCCGTTCACAATACTCCACTGCACTGTATCTATCCCTAACAAATTGTGGACCTGTCATTTGGGCTACCAGCATAAATGATACAAAACTAAACTCTAATATACTCTACCTAAAGCAGTATGTTGCTTAACATTTAAATGGTCCTGGAGAAACATGCGCAGTGGTGCATTGCGCATAATATTGATTGCAATCATATGTGGTGTTTAATGGCGGCAATTTCATTTTTGAATCCTCTGAATTAATATATTTTTTATATTCCACGTCTGCTTACTTAACAATGCTATTGTAAAGTGAAAACTGCGAAAACATGACTTTGAAATGTTAACTAGGCTTGCATTGGGGTTTAAATTCATAATATTACTAATCATGTTATAAATAAAAATCGAAAGTTAACAATAAAAAATTGTTTCAATGTACTTTTATTGTTAAAACTTTGAACTAACACGATGCATAATAATTATTAATATTATTTAAGGGAAACTGGTTTACACGTCTTTAATCTTCAGTTTTAATAAAAACCTTTTCAATAATAATAATATGATATAATAATTCTGTAACATTAATCCATAGAATATAGATTTAAAAAATTTCGTTCGATTGTCTAATGATTTGGCTCGCAATAAAAAATGAAAATTATTTATTGTGGTGACTGTACTTTTGATGCGCAATCAATGGAAGCCTAATTTTGAATTAATTAGCTTTGTACCCACCGACCGATTTAATTTTATTTGTTGTAATTTTTTTTTTCATAATAGTCATTATATTTTATGATTATTTCATAATATATTAATGTGACGATATTATATTTCATATTGAAGCTTTGTGTAAGTCGTGACTCGGGACTCGGGAGTCCACTCGGGAATCGGGATGCGGGATGCCATCGGGATGACAATAAAAATTACCTCTCGAGCAGTGCTTCCCAACCTTTTTTAGTCACAACAGCAAAAAATGGATTCAGTCAGTCTCGCTCACTGCACGTTGACGCGCGTTCGCCCGTCGCCGTGCTGAGTAATACAATGTTTTTTGGACCCAACAAGCGTACATCGTGTTTTCATTGGTTAATTCAAAAGAGTACTTTTAAAATTACAAGTCCCCGAGTAAAATAGCCAGGTATCTCGCTTGTATAGTTTTTGAATTGTCTCAAAAATAAAATCCAAATCCCGCAATCATAAAAAAGTAAAAAGTTATTAATTATTATGTATTTAAATGTCTTTCAAAAGACCAGATTTTGTCACATTTGTACCTATGGGCAAGCGCCCCAGCCTCACGACTCACGAGTTTCCCAAGACAAAAGTGAAAAAAATTGTCTTTCAGCGCTGCTACTTTCGCAGGAGTAATTTTATAGTGCCCAGGTGGGTGCGCAGTACACAAGAGCTCTCTCTATTCCTTTTATTCTCATAACCCAGTGGAACGGACGACCGACATGACTGGCGAGAGATCAGGCGCAGGACCGACTTTTTACATGCCTCTCCGAGGCATGGATCATCTTACTTGTTAGAAGTTGTCAGACAATCAGGTGATCAGCCTGCATTGTCCTAACCCAACTTGGAAATAACATGTTTCCAACGCAGGAATCGAACCCGACCTCCGAGTCAAGAGCCACGCTCTAAACCACAGGACGGAGGCATTAGTGTGCTTGCTGGCACTATTGTACTCACGTTAACGTGATAGCTGGGTCTGTGGCACTATTGCAGACGGGGTAGGAGCGCCGCTGAGACACCGGCAACTCCAGATATCTAAAATCTGAAAAAAAAAATAGTTTAAAAAACTAAAAAACACCCTTTAGCCAATCTGCTATTTTGGATGTCCACCATTTTGGATTTAAGTCACGTGACTATTTTTTTTCGTATTCCTGACAGCAAACCCTTTCATTTGATACCCATATAATGGGGGTACATTTCAAATAGCCTGTCCGCCAACTTGGAGAGGCCGCCATATTGGATTTGTAATGACGTTTCTTAGCTAGTCATTTATTGTCATCAGAACTCAGAGCGTGTGCAAAATTTCATCCTAATCAAAGACCGGGAAGTGGGTCAAATTAAGATTCCAAGATTTACTTACATAGTTACAGCTGTAAAGGTGAAGATAATTTTTAAAAGCATAAGGGCCTTACTGATAAGTACCGGATAGGCTGTCCACAACTTATCTGACATACATATTATAAAGTATTGAATAGTCTGTCAGATAAGTTGTGGATAAGCTGTTTCACCACTTCCTGATAGCTTATCAGGAAGTGGCGAAACAGATTCGAGCGAGTTCTAAAATCGAATTTTCAATTTATACCTTGTGCAGGTCTGAGTTAAAGGTGGTTAAAGTTAGCCCGGGTTTAAATGTCATGTCAGCCGTCAGGTCATGTCCTCTCTAAGTTATCTCCCAGAAAAGGACAAAGGATATTTTTTGCACCAACATATTTTACAATAATTGTTGGAAAACAAAATATTATGTTAGCGCGAAGAAACTTGCGGGAAACATATTCTATATTAGTCATGCCATCCATGACTATGCTCAAGTTTACAATGCGACAACGCTTATGAACGTGGGCGGGGGCGCTGCTGGTAAAAGTGGTAAAGGAGAAAAGTAAAAAATTCGTTTTTTTATAATGGTGGCGTTAGTTCCTTTTTTACCCGACTGCCAGGAGGGTTATGTGTTTGGCGCGTATCTTGTATGTTTGTAATATTCTTTATTACCTCGTATCTTCAGAACCGCTAAGCGGATTTTCATATTTGAGGTATCGTTAGATTTGTCTTAATGGCCCAAGTGTTCTTAGATAGGTGACATGAAGAAAAAACCAAAATGGTGGACGTTTGACGCCATATTGTGAGGTAAAAAAAAATAAAAATTTACCAAGCATATCGAGTGGGGTATCAAAATAAAGGATTTTAAACACTGATTCTAAGTATGTATATAACTTGCAGTTTTATTATTAAATCTAACGATAAATCTACACTAATAGGGCAAAGAGGAAAGATTTAATTTTTTGTTTGTTTGGCTCGGAAACTACTGGACCGATTTGAAAAATTCTTTCACCATTGGAATTCTACATTATTTTTGCTGAACATAGGCTGAATTTTATTTTGGAGAAAAATAGGGTTCCGTAAAATATTTGGGTTCTTCGGACGCAAGGTGTAAAAAATCAACCAGAAAAGTTACTTATTTTACATACGCTGCCTAAACTATAAAATATAGAACCATAATATGTTCTAAGTAATTATAGAACTTGTAAATATCTACAAAAAAGTCCGCGACGCACTATACCTATCTATGTCGAGTGAGGCACAATAACCATTATTTTATTTAAAAATCTTGAATTTTTTTGGACTATATTTAAACATGTTTAATTTACTCATTCTTTTAATCCTTATCAAAATAAATTAATCCATTACTAAGTACAGTTTATGTAGATAATATTTGGTCTTTGAATGATTAAAATTGGATGTTTGGTTTTGAAATTATGGCGAAATTAAAATATTACGATGGTGGGCGTCACCAAGGCGGGGGTGCGCGTGCGGGAGGAAGCATGGACGGACCTCCGTCCATGCTGATTGTCTACCTAGACAATCAGCTGTGCAGGTAAAAACCCGCCTGCATGGATAAAATATACAATCTATAAAAATAAGAACATTGGCTACATTACTGCAAATTGCAAAATTTGCACGACAGAGGTGCTTCCGCGGTACGCCTACTTCAAACTTCAATGTTTACAGACAGACAGACAGACACAAAACTCTTCTTACTTATTATTTTTGCGTAGGGGGTTAATAATTGGGGAGTGGGGTCGAACTTCGAAGAGTTCGAAGTCGAACATTGACTTCTTAAGATTTCAAACATTTCTTCAAATTAATCGGAAAAGATTCCTCCATCCTTACCACCTCTTATAGAAACACGTTTAGGTAAGCGATGGTGCGATGTAGAAGACACACGGCTCCAACTTAATTTGAACAAATTTACCTACGCATTTTACCCCCTTACAAGTTACAACTCCTTTTTCCAGTTAAAAAGTAGCCTATGTCCTTTCTCAGGCTTTAGACTATCTGTGTACAGAATTACATAACAATCGGTTCAGTAGTTTTGGCGTGAAAGCGAGACAGACAGACATACACAGACAGACAGACTGACAGACAGACAGATATACTTTCGCATTTATATTATGTATAGATTTGTATTTAAGCGACATTTAGTTCCAACTTCCGTCAATAGGTTTCGCTGTGCTTTCTTTAGATCGCGCTATCGCTTGTCTGTACACGTTTGTATAAAGTCTTTACGTTTTTTGATGTAACAACTGAATAATTGTCCGTGCTAAATTACTGTTAAGATGAAGTGGTAGGGTGCGCATCGCGTTTCTGAGGGGGTGAGGTATGAAGCGTGGCGGGAGCATGCGCGGGGCAACCATTTTCCGCCCCGCGCACGCCTGCTAGTAGGTAGGTGCGTAGCGTAGACAGTGCGTGCGGCAGCGGCGACCGGGCATGCGAGTTCAATATTTTACCCTCTTATTATCTTCTTTTAGACAAATTTTTTCCTTAGTAGGCATAAATGAGAATAAGGGTCGCCGCACACTTGACCGGGTATAGTTATAATTGGTATTATATTGTTTTTGAAAATTTTTTTTCTTAGTTGGTATTGTATGAATAGAAATAAGGGTCACCGTACACTTGACCGGATATCGGTATTATCTTGTTTGAAACACTTTTTAACCTCAGTAGGTATGCCGTATGAATGAGTAAAAATGAGAATAAGGTTTACCGTACACTTGATGTACACACTTATCGGTTGATTGTACAAGAGAATACCGATACTTACCTCATTAGTTACCGATTCCAAATTGTCTCGAATGCTTCCGTACGCTCACAGATGCTCTTTAGTGCTGGGCCCAGACCCGTAGCTGTAGCCCATACCTATCCCTAATTCCCGACTCAAAGTCTATGCTAGTATGTATAGGCCGCGCATTGAACGTGAGTAAACTAATCCCTGGCTAACTTCAGGCAGATTCTTTTTACAAACAAACAAACATAAATAAATGAATGAATGATATTCAAAGTACAAGCCTACTTGACATACGTTATGAGATAATATGTCATATTTATTAGGTTATTATGTCAGAGTATACAATTATAGTCAATTTATTTATAAAAATATATTTATTAATTTTTAGGGTTCCGTAGCCAAAATGGCAAAAAGGAACCCTTATAGATTCGTCATGTCTGTCTGTCTGTCTGTCTGTCCGTCCGTCCGTATGTCACAGCCACTTTTCTCCAAAACTATTAGAGCTATACTATTGAAACTTGGTAAGTAGATGTAGTCTGTGAACCGCATTAAGATTTTGATGCAAAAATGGAAAAAATATTAAAAATTTTAGGGGTCCCCATAGGTACAACTGAAAATTTAAAGCAATAGATTTGGATTTAAATTTCTCCAAATGTGAACTTTTTTTTAACGGCCCAATCGCACAGCCGCATGACGTAATAATGTCTACATTTAACAATTTGGCCCCTAGTATCAAAATTCTCAGTAAAGAATCCCTCCGCCTTCTAGGTGCCCCTATATTCAACGACGGTTTTGAGCCTTACGTTTCGGAACAAAAACAAAAATTCGTAGTATCTTCTGGCAAACTCGTCGCAATAAAATCCCATATGGCTTACCAAATAATTCGTTTTTGTTTGTTTGTGCCCCAATTCACATATGTCCTGAGGTGCTGCCCTCTATGGGAGTACCCCAACCTTCTTTCCCATTTAGACACTATTTTAAAAGACACAATAATGAATATTTTCAACTGCCAAATCTCTGACACCTCTTGGGCCCAAGCTACTCTCCCCATTCGTTTCGGTGGCTTGGGTCTTAGAAGCGTGTCCAGTGTGTCCCTTCCTGCCTTCCTTTCTTCAGCTCACAGCATTCATCCTCTTTTCATCAAAATCATCACCAATTCTTCTGGAAACGTAGGCATTGAGTCACTAGCTGAGGCGATCAACGCTTGGAAACGTGTTTGTCCTAGTGACGTTTCAGTTAACCCCAATATCCAAAAGAATTGGGATGAACCACTAATAATCAATTTGGCACAATCAGAAATTCTAAATTCCTCGTCCACCACAGATCGGGCGCGTCTTCTAGCGTCCGCCGAGCCGGAATCAGGCTACTGGCTCCAGGCTAACCCATCATCCAATACCGGAACACTTTTAGATAACCACACATTCAATCTTTCACTCAGTTTGCGACTAGGAGCCAATATCACCGAACCCCACGCTGCCCCTGCGGCGCCGCAGTAGACCGCCAGGGTCACCACGGTCTATCTTGTCGACGCAGCGCCGGCCGCCAGTCCCGCCATGCCTCCTTGAACGACGTTATCCGCAGGGCCCTTGTCTCCGTCAACGTGCCGGCTACTCACCCGGCGTTCAATATTGTTATTGATACTGGACAATACCCTTATTCTCATTTCTACTCATTCATACCTACTAAGGAAACAATTGTGTCAAAAAAATATTATAAGTATCGATACCCAGTCACGTGTACGGTGACCCTTATTTCTACTCATTCATACCTACTGAGGAAAAAAAAATTTAAAACAAGATAATACCGATACCGATACCAGATCAAGTGTGCGGTGACGCTTATTCTTATTTTTTTTTTTTTTTTTTTTTTTTTTTTTCGTAAAGTTTATTTATTTATTTATTTATTAGGGACTAACTAACAGCTAATACAGATTTTCTTAAACTAGTAACATAACAATAATATACTTAGTATAAGCCAACAACATTAGTCACTTATTTATTTAAAACTAGCAATAATTCTTTGGGAGTTGTGCGTGGGTGTGTGTTGTGTGTGCGTATGTGTGTGTGTGTGTGTGTGTGTGTGTGTGTGTGTGTATGTGTGTGTATGTGTGTGTATGTGTGTATGTGTGTGTGTGTGCGTGTCTGTGTGTGGGTAAAACTTATTATTCTTACTAATAGAACAATACTTTTAAAACTTACAATTATTATAATTATTATCATTATTTTTAAATTTTTAATTATTTAAACATTTTTTATATGTTTTATCTCTAAAGGAACATGCTTTATTACTAAATAAGTCTATTTCATTAAAGTTCAAATTGTAATTTTCCATTACTTTGTACATTGGCGCTCGCTTACCAGCATTTGTTCTGCATAGGGGCAGGGCGAATGTGTGGCGAGCGCGAGTCGCTCTCATCATAGGTCTGATTGGCACATTAAACATAAGTTTTCCTATGATATCTTTACAATCGTATTTATTCTTGCAGAAGTCAAACAGAAGCATTGCTTGTAATTGTTGACGTCTTTGTTTTAAACTCAACATTTTGTAGGTATTTAAACATTTTTCGTATGACACAAACTCGATTTTAAATTTATAATTTAATCTCTTAAAAAATTTTATTTGTACTCTCTCAATGTGGTCCTTATAGATATTATAAATAGGATCCCAGACTGCAACTGCATACTCTAACTGTGAGCGTATTAAAGTTTTGTATAGGTATATAAAGGCGAACGGATCAGTGAAATCTTTGGTTGTTCTCATTACGAATCCAAACATTTTAAAAGCTTTATTGCATATGTTATTTATATGGGAATCTAAGGTTAATTTACTGTCGATTTGAATGCCTAGGTCGCGAATAGTACTAGTTTTTTCAAGTATAGAATCACATAGGTTGTAGTTAGAGTTTAAGTAATAAAGTTTCTTTGTAACAGTTATTGATTTACATTTATTTAAGCTTAAAGTTAATTTGTTTTTTAGACAGTAACACGAAAGGCGGTTTAAATCCTCTTGAAGCTTATATTGGTCCTCAATACATTTGATGGTATGATAGATTTTTAGGTCGTCAGCGTATAGTAAGAAGCTACTGTGTAGAAAACAATTATTAATATCATTTATAAATATAATGAATAAAAGAGGTCCTAGTATGGACCCCTGAGGGACCCCTGAGGTAACAAAGACTGTTTCGGAGTGAAATCCATTTATAACCACCTTTTGTGAACGGTTAGAGACATAAGAGAGGAACCAACGCCATAGGTTTCCACGAATACCGTTAAAAGCTAGTTTTTCCAACAAAATTCTATGGTCAACTCTGTCGAAAGCTTTACGAAAGTCGGTATAGATACAATCCGTTTGAATGTTGGCATCTAAATTTTCAAAAAGGTCAGTAAGATAAATAATCATGTTAGTTTGAGTAGAACGTTTTCGTACAAAACCATGCTGTTGATCTATAATTATTTTATGGATGTATGTATATATGTTGTTGAAGATAAGTCTCTCAAAAAGTTTCGACAAAGCTGACAATATGGAGATTGGTCGATAGTTCTCGACGTTTTTCTTGGAGCCCCCCTTATGAATAGGAATTATTCTGGCTGATTTCCATATTTTAGGACAGATTCCCTCGGAAAGACATTTATTAAATAGGAAACAGAGAGGTTTATAAATATTATTTGCTGTATTTCTCAGAAATACAGGGGAGATATTATCTGGACCCATTCCTTTATTTATATTCATTATTTTTAGTTCCTTTAAGACATCACACTCGTTAATTTTTAAGTCGGTTAGGATAGTTGCCTCCGGGTGAACGTTCAGCATATCGAGGCTATTAATATCGTAGTCATGCGGAATAGAGGAAGGCTCAAAGACAGAGAAAAAGAAGGATGAGAATAAGTTACAAACTTCAGATGGTTCGCTAGCAGACTTATTCTTATATGTTACTGACTCTGGAATACTACCTGTAGGTTTACGATTAGAGATAAATGACCAAAAATGTTTTATATCTTTTTTAATGCTGTCCTGTACTAGCAGTAAATAATTCCTATAGTTCCTTTTGCATTCATTTTTAAAGTAGTGTCTTAGTCTAGAAAATTCTAAGTAATCATAGGAATTATTGTACTTTTTGATTTTAATCCAGAGACGAGATTTACGTTTAAATGCACGAATTAGGTCAGCGTTAAACCAGACTGGAAAGGAAGAGTGTTTTGTGAATTTAGTGGGTATATGTGTCTTTATGAAACCATATATTACTTCATAAAAACTGTCCACGGCTTCTTCTGCGGATTTATTAAGTAATATCTCATCCCATTCAATATTGGCGAGTTCCTGATTTATTACAGAATAGTCTGCTTTATGGTAACATAGTTTAGGAAGTTTTTTACGTGTCATATATTTTTCATTAAAATCGAAACTAACTACAGCGTGGAAGGCAGGGTGCAATACATCTATGGGTACCATACTATAAGTAGCCTCCCATAATTTACAGTCGTAAATGTTGGATAGTAGAAGATCTAAAGTTTTATTATTTGAGTTTTTGAGGTGATTAAATTGTTGAGAATCTGTAATTGACATAAAATTTATTAGATATGTAGAAGATAATTGATTAGAGATAGGTAAAACGGGATCAAGATTGCTGTTTTCGTCCGTGCTCCATTCGATAAAAGGTAAGTTAAAATCTCCCAGAATTAAAAACTTAGTATCGTTAAAATAATCTATTACGTGATTAGCATATTCAAAATAACTTTGATATATTTCATCGTTACTGCTCGGCGGTATATAAGCAGCAAAGATTAATAATTTGTTTACATCCGATCTTACGAGCAGCGCCAGGTGGTCGACTATAGGCGCGGGCATCGGCGGAGAGGTCGGCGCGGGGGGCGGAGCGGACGACGACACGGACAGCGAGCTTCGGACAGCAACTAGTACGCCACCCCCGTCCCTGCGCCCCGTGAGCTCGCGGTCCCGATCGCAGCGAAATACTCGATATCGGGAATCTATGAATTCATTGTCGAATATGTCGCTATGCAGCCAGGTTTCCGTCAGTATAATTATATCATATTCGTGTAATAGGATGTTCATGTATAGAGTATGCAGCTTAGTCCTAAGGCCTCGACAGTTTTGATAGTAAAGAGATAGTTTATTGCTGTTATTAGAGGAATCCATTTGTGAGTCGAGGATATATTATTATATTATAAGAGTATTTGATAGTTTGTGTTATGCGATTCACTAGATTTGTTATTATTGAGAGAGTTAAGCAAATGATAATATTTGACTTATGCGAATAGAGACAACTTTTGTGGATAACGTTTTGTGAGAATAATCTATTAATTGCCTGACCAATATGCGATTGTAGAGATTTAACATGAATTACAATAATAAACCTATAGCGTACATAATATATTAAAAATAACTTACCGCATGAGTTTATCAGACGCATAATATAGTTGCAGCGATCAGCTGTTAATCTTTTACAGTAAGTATGAGATAGCGCGAATGAGATAAGAGCGACATTGACACAAAATATTATTAAAATTAATATGCCTTTACGACTGGCATAAAAGAGATCAACACAATGAAGAAAATGATATTCACTAATAATATGCGCAAAAAAAAATTATAATAATATGTTAATGAGGACTTATGACTTAATCTTTTTAACGTCCTCAAGCGACCGTATAGGAAATACAGGTGAGGTATCCGTCTTTCGTACCATAATTGTGCCATTTTTATACCATACATATTTATAATTATGTTCTTTAGCTTTAGCGCGAGATTCACGAAAAATTTGCTTATTTCTTAATGTTAGGTGCTCATTAACATAAATTCGGGCGGGCTCGCCAGTGATGGAAAGCTGATCGGAAGTAAGGTTTTTCTTTAATCGGTAAGAGGCTACAAAGTTGTCACGTAGAATTTTTGAGGTGAAACGAACTATTATATTTTTGGGACGTTTATCGAGCGAGCCTCCGTGGGGAACCCGATGAGTCGCGGTAATGTCGGACGGTTGCACTCGCTGGTTGACGAGCTGGCCGATGTTCATCACCAGGGAGATGAGGTTTTCGTTGCGGCGCTCAGGAAGGTTTGAGATTTCTATGTTGGAGTCTCGCGCCTGTTGCTCCAGGGCTGCTATCTTGTTCTCCATGGCAGCTACGAGGTCAGGGGTTTCATTCTCTTTGGAGATGTGTGTTTCAATTATGTTTAGACGGGCATCGAAAGCCGATGATTCATCACTAAACCTCGTTAGAGCAGTGTCCATATCGGAGAGACGATTATTGATGGCCACCATTCCTTGCTTCAGGCTGGAGTTCTCTTCTCGTAACTCTGTGATATTCTACTAATTCATGCCTACAGAGGAAAGGAATAGTCAAAACAAGATACCCAATACCCATATCGGTACCCGGTCAAATATGCGGTGACCCTTATTCTAATGCCTACTGAGGAAAAAAATAACGTCAAAAAAAAGATAATACCGATACTCAGTCAAGTGTACGGTAACCCTTATTTCTTTTTTTCCCTTAACTCTTCTTTTTTTTTAATTATTCTTTTCCGCAAAAGGGATATTTTTTTCCTCTGCAGTTTTTATTTCCCATTTTCACATCAAATTCTCGTAAAGAGCGGGCCGACGAGTAGTACGTGTCTGCTTGCGACGAGGCTCCGCGGCCGACTGAATCGCCACCCCGCATCCCCGCCGCCCTCATACAGTGCGAGCGTTATAGGTTATTATTTTATTTTGAATGACTAACTATCATTTTAGTGAAAACCATAAATACTACCTTATGGGATTTGATGAAAGGTTTATGAAAACATAAATTTTTTACTAGAATTCTATCTAAATTCGCCGTAAAATCGAAAAATTGCAATAAAATGGCAATTTATGATGATTTTCACGATTTTTTTCTATCGAGGCAAATTACTTTAATCGTGTTTCGAAGAATATAACGTTATTAGGCATATCTTCACCCTTACGCCGGTATGAATAACATTGTATGAATTTTAGCGGTTGATATCTAAAAACAGGTTCAAAGATACCCTAGATCGCGATATTATACGCTTCTGGCCCTACCACTTCATCTTAATGAAAAATGTAAAATTGAAATATAATAGTGTATAAAAATAAAATATATTATAAATTATAAATAATAAATATAAATAATAAATAATTAGAGATTAGAGATTAAAGAAGAAATAAATAAATTTACTATTTCGTTCGAAACATTAGTTGTAAGTTGAAACTTGAAACTTTAATTCGTAACTCGTAAAAATACTTCTCTATTATCATTTATCTTTATCTTTAAGGTGCTGGGCAGTGACGGTGCATAAATTACAGGGCACAACTTTAGACCGAGCAGTTGTAGATTTAAGTAGAAACTTATTTGCAAAAGGTCAAGCTTACGTTGCTTTGAGCAGAGTGAAGACTCTCTCCGGACTTGCAATTAGTTCTCTTGACGCTAACAAATTGCTAAATCAACCACATGACATAAACTCATTTAAAGAATTAATCCGGTTACGTAATCTTTCTTAACTAAAAAGACATAAATAAAGTAAATTAATTAAAAAATCAAAAAACCCGACTGCAAAAAATTTTAACTAAAAAGACCGAAACAAGACCTAATTCTGCCGGAAGCTTCAAGCCATGTTTAAATTGATACGACCATTGCTTACGAGATTCATGTCAAGATGAATAGAAGGCTACATTGAAAGATACAGAAAAAATGGACTACAAAATGCAGTCGGAGGCATGTCGCACCAATTTAAACCTTTTAATAAAATCATAAAATATGCCTCCGACTGCATTTTGTAGTCCATTTTTTTCTATATCTTTCAATGTAGCCTTCTATTCATCTTGACATGAATCTCGTAAGCAATGGTCGTATCAATTTAAACATGGCTTGAAGCTTCCGGCAGAATTAGGTCTTGTTTCGGTCTTTTTAGTTAAAATTTTTTGCAGTCGGGTTTTTTGATTTTTTAATTAATTTACTTTATTCCAAAAAAAGAACGACAAGTCGCACTTGAACACCACCAGATGGCGCCCGCAACTCTGTTGCGCCAAAATTTGTTTATTGCGAGGGAACCGTACATTTTCCGGGATAAAAAGTATCCTATATCCTTTCCCAGGACTTAAAGTATATCGATACTTACCAAATTTCAGCAAAATCGGTTCAGCGCTTAGGTTGCGTAGTAAACAGACAGACACTTTCGCATAAATTATAATATTATTAAATATGGATTTGATTACCGCAAACATTTTGAGGTCTCTACACAAAATACATTTAGCTTTTACTTGAAGAGGAATTTATTTGGCTTGAGGCCAGTACCGCAGCGCCTACACACTACACAGCCTCCTTACCTCTGGCTCTACCTGCCACTTCACTTTTGGCAGATTTTTAACAAGAACATGCTGACTTTGTCACAGTAAAAATCTGCCAAAAATGGTAAAAGGTACACAATACATAATGCACACAGTGTAGAGTCACATCACCAAAACTATATTATCTTCACCGGTCAAGCGCGACAACAATCCCGGACATTTGGCCCAATGTGGTTATTTCCCCGAACACCTCTTAAAAAGTATAAATTACTATTACAGCCAATTTTTGCTAAAACATCTTTCTTTTACAACAATAATAATTTGTAATTTTTTTTATGTTACATAATATTGCTGCTGGATGCATCAATATTGCTCTCAACAAAAGTGTCCGGATTTCACCCGGAGTGACCCGGACACTTTTCAAAAACCCGGCCGGACTTGAAAATCCGGAGAAATAGGCTGCGTAGTGTGTTTCCACCAGAGATGTGTTGCGAGGAATGAGTTTTTAAGATCCAATAGAATCGCTGCGTGAGCGATCAGCGAGGTCACGTCAATGAAGCGATTCTATTGGTTCTCAAAAACACATTCCTCGCAACACATCTCTGGTGGAAACGCAGCCATAGGGATGGCAGCCCTAGACATTAATAATGGAGCTTACCAGCATCGACGATGGAGGATATGTCGGCGTCGGAGACCGACCGCCCCCGCGGCTTGAGGCCGGGGCGGTCGCGGCGGAAGTACGGCCAGTGGCGGGCCACCGACGACCGGAGAAGGCGGTTGAACCTGAGGAATAGACCGGTTTAATGGTTTATTTACTAAACAAAACAAATTTACATGGACTAAAATATGACTTTATTCATTCATTGGTCTTTACCTACATAGGCCTTAACGTCTGTGTCAGACGATTTACGTATTGGTCTGTGTTAGTAGGTCTGTTCATGGCTGTGCAAGCCGATACGTGAGCGACATAGACGACCACATGAGAAATTAGAGGTTGATGGTACAGAACATAGACTTTGACTTTTGTGTTTTTTTGTCTTTGAGAGCTTGGAACCAGGCATCATCGCAAAATTTGCTACCCTCCATTATCCGTTTGCGCCAATCTGTTCTGTTTTCACCTCTCCCAGTTGCGATGGTCAATTCCGAAATCTATCATGTCGCGCTTTGCACAATCTTTATTAAGCGAAATAACGGCCTTCCCACATTTCTTTTAGCATTCTGCATTCGCTACCTCGCTTAGCTTAGCATAAATATGACTTACTAAGGCCCACTTGCGCCAATCTGGGTTAAAGTTAACTCTGAGTTAAACATCATGTCATATCTGTCACTCACAAAGTCAGTGATAGAGATGACATGATGTTTAACTCAGAGTTAACTTTAACCCAGATTGGCGCAAGTGGGCCTAAGTTACTAATTACAATAACTACAATAAGACATCGATTATCGGTAGCTACAAAAGTGTAACGCAGCGCAACTACCAATGCCTCAACTTTCAGAACAACGTCTTGGCTAAAGGTCAGGCTAGCCTTTTTAAGAAGAATTGTGTTCTGAATTCCCAGCGATCCGGAGGAGGGCTGTAGACTGCAGATATTACATGATCTACACAAAATCCTTGATATCGTTCTCTACATTCTTGGAGGAACCATGGGCACGTATTTTGTAAGCTCTGACTTCTTCAGCCCCCCCTGCACTGTTCCATACGGTCTGATGCATCTGGCTAGTCTAGCCTAGACTAGTGGCGGCCTTACCCATTGCCAGACCCCGGGAGAAAGGTCGTTGCGAAGCCCTGGGCAGCAGGTCTTTACGAGGTCCTTTGTGTTACGAAAAAATACCTTGCGAGGCCCCGGGCGATTGCCGCGTTCGCTACCCCCTAGAGCCGCCACTGACCTAGAGTATAAACAGCTGTTTTTACCCTTTGGGCTTTAGGTACGGAACTCAAAAAACGAGATTGCTTAGCTTTACAAATGACTCTACGTAATAGTGAAACGTTTTAAGCTAGAAATAAACATATTTAGCGCAGTTGGACGACAACCAAATTAAACTTTCGTTTACCTGGAAATGAAAAGATACATCGGTCTTCTTATGTTTTTCCTGATGACTGATGCTTTTAAATTAATGTATTTTAAAGGATAAAGGGTCAATTTATACTAGCACAAAGTCGAAGCGCATCGAAGCGAATTATCAAAACTGAACATAGCAAATATCCAAAGCCTTAACGCACACATTACTCCTGAGTCCTGAGATTTTATTAAAAAAATCCACAGCCGAACATTTAACCAAAAGCGCGCGCTCATTCGCGCGAAATCGCGCAGATGCGCCCGAAAAATGCTGAGGTGTCGCAAAGGTAATGTGTGCGTTACGCTCTAGAGTCTAGAGTTCTCTAGAGTCTAGACTCTAGAGTTAAGGTTGAATTTTTTATGTTCAGTTTTCGGGAATTCGCTACGACGCGCTTCGACTCTGCGCTAGTATAAATTGACCCTAAATTTTCGCCCCCTTACTAATATTTATAAATATTTACACTGTGTATTACAGACGTTATACGTAAGTAAATGTAGTTATACAACGGTATTGTCCTTGTGTAAATGTAAAATGATTTGCCACTTGCCAGACAGGGACAAATGACAAAATATAACGTCTGTATTAGATACCTACATATTAGGTACACAGTGTATAAAATCGTTTTTTATTGAAGTGGGTAAATCGTTACATACAGGGTGTAACAGAACTAAGTGATAA
Source organism: Plebejus argus (assembly GCA_905404155.3). Taxonomy (NCBI): domain Eukaryota; kingdom Metazoa; phylum Arthropoda; class Insecta; order Lepidoptera; family Lycaenidae; genus Plebejus; species Plebejus argus. Next base: position 5,612,264 of record FR989944.1, read on the forward strand.
TACTTTAGAGTTTAGGGTGTGTATGTGTCCCTTATGGCTTATATAATATAGAATTCATTGTAAAAATAGCAGTGCTGAAAGAGCTAACTTTTTTGTGATTTTTATGGCATGCGTCATGAGTTTGCCCATATAAAGTTGAAAAAAAACTTTTAGCGCTGCTACTTTCACACCCTTAAATGTATTATCACTTAGTTTTGTTACACCCTGTAATCTGTAGCAGATGTCTAAATAGTAAATTGCTGTCAGGGTGATACTTTATTAATATTATTGTTGGCTGCAAGACATGAAGTAACTAAACTATAGCTGCTCTATCGAAGACTTCATTCTGAATTCTGATGCATTCTACCTTTTACCAATTTTGTACAATGTAGGGTATTTTTTTATGATTGATGATAATATATAATGTTTCATAACGCAGACGGTATCTAGCAAGACATTGATTTAAATATGCATAGAGTACAAGGTCGTGACGAAATTAACACATTCACTTTTGCATACACACGTGTGGTACTGTTTTGTTTATACTTTAATAGCTTTCCAACACTTCTGTAATATAGTTCTGTAAAGTGTAAGCCCGTTGATCGTGGAAAAACGAGACACAATAGATATTCTATTGTGTCTCGGTCACCGGTGACCATACGGGGCTTGATGAATCTGATTAAAAATCTGATAGTACAATATAATATTATTGTACTGTTTAGTAAACTGTACTTACAATAATATTATAATGTGCTAATGTGTGTAATTCATTACATGGTGACAGACGACAGTACAAAAGTCTAAATACATAAAGTTAATATACCTAACCTAGCGGAATAGAGCAACAAACTCGAGCTGTCAAACGTAACCGAAATTGGTTTTCATCTGTGTGAAAAATATGTGTACGTATACACTTACACAAGCATGATTGAACATGAATTCTATGAGATTAAATTGTCAACGGTCAGCCCGCGGGCTGATGGTCGTCAAAAAAAGAGTGCTGAGCTGTCGTCATCACACGTCTCTTTTTACCACGCAGTGTTACTGATAGTGACATCTCGCTTGCTCAGGCCTTTGTTTCTCTATTCCGCTATATATTAACTTTATGTCTAAATACCTCTACGGTGACACTTACAAAACGCCGCACCTAATGCTTGTATGAGAAATTGATCGTCTTGAACCGTACTCTCTGTGGCTTGACCTAAACTCATATTATTACGTCGACAGGCGTACTGTCGTATCGCTTTTTAACACTTTTTAAATTTTTACGTCTATAGGCGGCACTGTCCGTCAAGGTGTTAAATATCTATACCTATCTATATTTTATTTTTTTAACATTCCCTTTAATCTACTTGCGGCGCCAAATATAAATGTTTGCACCATCTATGGGTAAACAATGAGTCAGTCTACGAGTCAGTACTACAAGTATAAATCATCATCTATATGTTATAGTCAAAGTCCGATGTAACACAGTCTCTTCGCGGAAGGACTGGTTTATTCTAGGTTTGGCCAAAGCCGTCAGGCGATCCCCGAAATACATTTCAATTTCGCCCTTTGCCTGAAGTATTTTTAGTCAAACCCAGGAGCTCCTAACTTTTCAGTCAAACGTCGAAAGTAAATTATTCTGTTTCGGTTTTGGCCTAGTCAATCCTAGAAGCGACTGCAAAACTCGGTCAAACGTTGATCTGAACATGTTTAAACAGGTTCATAATGTCTCTCGCGGTGTTCCGACCGATTGTTTTGTCAGAAAAATGATTAATTTGCCACTTTAACTACCTAAGAAATTATTAAAACAATTAACATTAAAGTTAATGCCTCACCATGTCAGAAAAATTTATTAAATTTTCCATTTTAATTACTTAAGAAATTATTAGAACAATAAACATCAAAATTTTAAAAATGTTATTTTTTTATACCTAATCTTACAAACTAACCTCCGTATATTCCAAAGCATTTATTTATTTATTTTATACTTTATTGCACATCGTACAAAAGGCGGGCCTAATGCCACACGGCATTCTCTCAATGCATCTCAAATATAAAAGTGAAAATCACGTAAGCTGACCAATCAGGTGTCAGAACTGGCAGAGTTAAGCGGTTAAGACTTGAAAGCTGCTTAAATGATAAAATGCTTCCAAATATACGAAGATAAGACACTTCATACCTATATCGGAGTTTGACTCGTCAAACCCCGATTTAATAAAATTGTGTTTTGACGTTTGCCTGACCAAATTAGTCCCTCCCAGGTTTGACGAAAATTGTTTAGTCAAAGGCCGAAAATTTACATTTGTTTGGGCTTTGACTAAGTCATTCAGTCTGACCTGAGGATTGACCAGTCCAACCTAGGAGCGCCGGAGCTTCGGAGTTTGCCTATAACATATACATATAATAAAACTGTAAAAATGTGAATTCTGTACATTAAAGATATTCAAAAAATAATAAGCAGGGGGTGTTGGCGCCACCCCTCTAAGGGGACCCAAAAGGGGGTCAGATTTTGTATCAAATGGACTTACGTCATATTATTAACTTTTTTTTTTCTAGGGTAAACACTTTATTTATTTTAATACAAATCTATAAATATAATTAATAATATAATGTTATAAACTAATACAATAATTACTAAACTACAATAAAAACTAGTAGTAGTTTGTATTTTCCAACTTAATATCAGTTTTCCCCCCACCCCTCTTAGGGGACAAAAGGGGGGGGGGGTAAGATTTTGTATCAATTACTGATGAAGTAGAAATACTTTAAATGGCAAAACAACGTTTGCCGGGTCAACTAGTTAATAATCAAGCATTATCCTTATTCCAGTCTAGCCTTCTCAACCCTCGATAAATTAACTGTTAACCGAATAAAGAGGTTACCTATAATAATAGTTATATTTACCTTTTGAGTGGCGTATCGTAGACTTCTTCTGAGCTCGATGAGCTAGCGCTACTGCCGCTAGAAGTGACATGGTACACTTCAAAAGAACTAACACTCTTGGTAACGTTTGTTTTCAACATTTTCACTAAACAAAAATCACAGCGAAATAGGCGAACGTTAGCAGACAGTGTCACTGATTTCTAAAATTAGTTTGGGATGTCGCATTCAAATATTTGAGTCATCGTCTCACCAATTGGGACATTTTAGCCAATTTTCAAGTGAAATATCGAAATGGTACCGGTTTAAAAGGTCATTATATCAATAATTACTTCATAAAAAATTGTCGGATTGTGAAAGGCATAGTTGAGGAGGTGGTGTACCACTTTTGAGACCACCACCACAGATTTGAGTGGTGGCTAACCGCTAAGCGAATTATTATGGGTACACCGCAATCCGCATTGGCTTAGCTGTTCTTAGTTCTAATAATTTTTTAAACAGAATTCAAATAGTTGAATTAGAATCTAAAATATATAAAACTCAAAGGTGACTGACTGACATGGTGATCTATCAACGCACAGCCCAAACCACTGGACGGATCGGGCTGAAATTTGGCATGCAGGTAGATGTTATGACGTAGGCATCCGCTAAGAAAGGATTTTGATAAATTCCCACCCTAAGGGGTTCAAATAGGGGATGAAAGTTTGTATATAAAAATACTTCTTAACGCGAGCGAAGCCGCGGGCAAAAGCTAGTTTATCACAAAATATCTTGTTGTATCGCGATCGGTATCCCTCGTTCTTCAGAATGTTATTAATTGTACCAAAGATTCTTATCTTTATCTTATCTTATCTCATAGCTATACTAGTTTAATTATGCACCATTGAGGAAATTGATTCATAGGCAGTTGACAGACCTACGTCAGTTGGGCGGGTTAAGTAATTTCAATATTAGTTGTGATCTGTCGACTGGGTTGGACATAACTCGACCAAATTACGTAGGTCCGACATCCGACTATGAATCAACTTCTCTGATAATAAAACTTAATTATTAATAATTATAAAGCGTGCAAATGAAGTTTTATAGATGTTTAAAGAAAAAACCGGCCAAATGCGTGTCGGGCCACGCGCAATGTAGGGTTCCGTAGCACCGCTAGTTTTTGAAAATTTTTGTATGGTCAATGAATGTACATTTATAACATGTTTTACACTACTAACAACATCATCTCAAAGGAATTTGAACGAAAAGTTCCTCTATACTTCGCCGAATACATTTTTTTTAGTTGATCGACTATTACTCAATAACTTATGAAGTCAACTTAGTCGTGATAGTTTCCCTTTTAAATTCAGCATATTTCCTACTCCCGTGAATTTTTTCACATTTCCAGAAGCAACCGTTTAGCTGGTAGAAGGGGGGACACTGGACTCTAACGATTTTTTCCACTTTAAAACTTAATATTTCACAAATGGATCCCTAAACCGGAAAATGATCTATGAATACTCATAATATTTTTAAAAAACCTATCCAACGACACCCCACACGATGGGATGGGCGAGAAAAAAAAAATTCAACCCCGCTTGATGTGTAGGGGAGGTACCATAAAAAAATATTTTTAAATATTTTATGTACCATTTTGTAGACATTATTAATATGTATATTCATGCCAAATTACAGCTTTGTAGGTCCTATAGTCTCTGAGCAAAACCGCGGACAGACAGACAGACGGACAGACGGACAGACGGACAGACGGACGGACAGACCGACAGACCGAAACTATAAGGGTTCCTTGTTGACTACGGAACCCTAAAAAGGAAACTTTTTGACATTATCAAAAATTAAACAAAACGACAGCATTTACTTATGTTTTTATTGTAAACAACAACTTAAACTACGCTATAATACAAAATGGAAGTACATATACCTACAGACATACAGTATACCATACTCAAACGTTTTTACATCTACAATTGAACTTAAATATTATTATAATATCTATTTGGTGGTGATAGCGGGATCAATAGATAAAAGTATTTAAAAAAAATACTTTTATCTATTGATTTTCGAACCATTTAAATCGGTTTAACGACTTAAAAAATACAATCTAACAATACCGCTTTTTAAAATCCATTTTTTCAATAAAAATTAATTTTGTATATATTTTATGCAAAATATTATGTTCTGAATTCCTACTAAGTATGTACGTAAGGTGTACAGTTTGTTAACCTATTTTTAACCGACTTCAAAAAAAGGAGGTGATCAATTCGACCCGTATGTAATATTTCCAGAACTGTACAGTTTTCGTACTTATATTATGTTAAGTATATCAGCGTCTGAACAAATGTGCCAATCAAAAGTGTATGTACATATGTATGTATGTTGGTGCTCGCATATCTTTGGAACTACCATTCCGATTTCAGTAATTCTTTTTTTGTTGCACTAGGTATTGTTCAACTTAGGGAATAGTGCAAGTTTCATCAAAATCGGTTCAGTAGTTTTTGAGATAAGCCAATTTTAATTCTCAATTACGTACAATTTTGAAGTCGGTTTTATCTTTTTAAAATACGAGTACTATTTTTAAATACAACTTGTTGTACTTATATAATATTTTCAGACATTCAGTACACACTTTTTGTTTGCTTACTTAAGTTTAGAATTTACTACACCGTGAAATACAATATGTTTTACTTTTAATTCTCTTGGGCGTGACGGACTTTCATTAGGTATTTCATTATAACGCTAATATCAAATATGCTTAAAAAAATTATTCATTGTAATAACACATAAAAATTTATGCATAATATTTAATATTCTACAATCATTACTTTTTGTCCAAAGCATTAAAATTGCTTTGGACATTTCATACACAAACACTCACTTCATAACTTAAGTTTTTATATTATATCTAATTTTATCCAATTGTATCGAATCTCCACATCTTCAATAGTACGGTCGCCTTGGATTGTTCTGAAATTAAAAAACAAAAATAATATTACCACATATCAATAAATCATAATTATATAATATTATTGCAATAAACTTTGATTAACTTTTTAGGTAAAATTGCTACTAGTTTATCAAACATCACGTTTTCTACTGTGGGCATTATATTTTGTGAGTCGCAGAATTTCGGCTGGTAGAAATTCTGCTGCATTCAGTTTCATACAAAAATGCTGTTTGATTCATACGAGCGTAACTTTGTGAGTCATGATTTGTACGAAAAGATATTTACGCAACCGAAATTCTGCGACTAACAACTCACAAATTTACGCTCGTTTGGCCTCATCCTAAAGCAGGGGTCACCAAATGGCGGACCGCGGTCCGCATCCGGACCGCCGACCCATTGTGAGCGGACCAAGCATGTTCGAAGATGAACTCCGTTAAAAATTAATTTCGGTCTCGACATAGGTACTGATGAACCTGTAGCAAACAAAAATTGTCACTTTTCTCATTGATACAAATAAATACCTTTGTAATTTTCGTAATTACATTTGTTGAATACATTTTTTTTAAATGTGTGGACCGCGAATGGCATTTTATTTCTTAAAACGGATCCCGAGCGAAACTAATTGGTAACCCCTGTGTGTCCCAAAGTATTTTATCGCTTAGTTTTTTTACACCCTGTAATATTAATATACCAGTGGGTTAGGTCGGAATCTGTACGCGAGCATCATCCGTTTCCGATACGCGTCGAATTCGTCGTCTTCTGAAGACACGACGTCCGACGTCTTCGCACCTAAACCCATGTTGGCTACGGGCTGGTTGCCTCTGAAATATTAAAAACGTATTACAAGTTATGTAAATCTATACATACATATAATAAAATCGTAGGAAAGTCAATTCTGTACATTGAATATTTTTGAAAAATAATACTTGGGACGTGATCTACAATCGATATGGAAGCCAAAAATATAGTTTTTAGAATTTTTGTCTGTTTGTCTGTTTGTCTGTGTGTCTGTTTGTCTGTTTGTCTGTTTGTCTGTTTGTCTGTTTGTCTGTATGTATGTCCGGGATAAACTCAGAAAGTACTGAATGGATTTACTTCAAATTTTGCACGAATATTATATAGAGGTCGGGTCAACACATAGGCTATATATTATGACGATATCACCTAGGGCGGGGGGAGGGGCTCAAGTTTCAATATTTTTAGTTTTTTGCTCATATCGCTAAAACGGTGCGTTGTAGAGAAGAAATGTCCTGTACGTAATGAAAGCTCATAAAATTTCCTACAAATTTCTCCTTCACACTTTGTATCTATCTTCACTCCTTGCCATGCTATGAGCTTTTGTCTATCTTTTCTATACAAATTTCGAGTGTCGTTTGATTAACATGCTGGGAGCTTTGGCATCGGTCTTTTCTTGGGGGGGGGGGGGGGCTTCGCCCGCCCAAACCCCCCCCCCCCCCCCACCTCCCCAAATTTTGCTTCAAACAAAGCGGTGTTGCGGCGTTATACATCTTTTTTAAGAACAAAGTTAAAAACTAAACTACACATACGGCTGCGCCCCCCCAAACCCCCCCCCCCCTAATTCCTCATGAAACTTTTGTTCATAATTAAAAGGTATCGTGGAGTTTGTATTGCGTCTTAATTATCCTTTGTAGGAACAAACTAAGTCATCTATACATATTGTAATAAAATCGTAAGAAAGTTAATTCTGTGCATTGAATATGTTTGAAAAATAATACTTGGGACGTGATCACTATACTAACGCGGACGAAGTCGCGGGCAACAGCTAGTATATTATAAATGATCAAACGAACTTACCAAGAGAAGTTCAATCATTATTATATGTGTCTAACTCTAAACACACTAGGCGTCCGCAATGTATTTTAAATTACCGATGAGGATGACACACTGCGGGCGTAATCATGCGGAATTTACGCCGCATATCTTCGGCCTAGTGTGTTTAGGCACTATGAGTCGCTTCATTCAAAGATATAATCTACTTGGTTAATTAATATATCAAAGAATGAAGCGAAGAAATATAATTTAAATATTAATTGTATGAATTACTATCGAGGAAATTGATTCCTATGCAGATGGCGGACCTAAGTAATTTGGTCGCATTACGTCAAACCCATCCGACCGATCACAGCTAACATTGAATTGACATAAGCCGACCACATGACGTTGGTCCGCCATCTGCATAGGAATCAACTTCTCTGATAGTACTATCAGAGAAGTTGATTCATAGGCAGTTGGCGGACCAACGTAATTTGGTCGCAGAGTCAGAGTCCTAGGGGGGGCGGCAGAGTTCGTACATAGGGGCGGCAAAATTAAAGGGCCCATACATAAAAATATAAATCCGGCCCTAATATTATTTTATTGTTAGTTTTTTGTCTGTTTGTAACGAATAAGCTCCGAAACTACTGGACGGATATTTTGAAAAATTATTTTACCATTAGAAGCCGACATTATACCTCATGAACACAGGTACTTTTCACCGCGGGAAAATGATTCATTCTTACGAAAAAACGGGTAATTGAACGTGCGTGCGATGTGTGTAGGAGTAGCGCGCTCGCTCCACCGACTAGTCAGCCCTCGGCCGAATAAGTCCCGGACTTAGCGCTCCGCGCCTCGCGCGCCGCGCACAGCCCCCGCGCTGGTCCAGACACGCACACATAGCCGTGAGCGGTTTTACGAGCACACATGCTTAAGTGTCGCTTCTTTTCGCGTATAATATGTTATTTAGCTGAGTAGGCCAATTGCTAGATTAATAATAACAGATTGTGATTTAAAAAGTTCACTCACTTGTTAATAGGTTCAACAATACCCGTTCCTTCCACGCCTAAGCCCTGTCCTTCGTTCCAGCCAAGCTTTTGCAGCATTTTGAAACCTGAAAATAAGCTATTCATTATGCATCCATACTACAGACATAGATCAAGATAGATACCGCATGTCGCTGCATTTGTATGAAAATGAGCGTGCCACTTTTTATAGCTTTTGTGACGTACCGATGATAAGAAAAGTGCACATTATCTAGGCTAACATTTCTATTTGAACTTCTACAGATCAATAGAGATAAACTACGATAACATGGCGCGCCCCTCCAAATTACTGTTTCAATGTGTGTAGTCATATCCTTATGAAAGAGTTTGTATGTAGTAAGTATTCAACCAGTCATAATATTTCACTTAATGTCACTTATTACCAAGATTTGTTGGTCAACTAATCATAGTTAACCGACCGCGCAAGACAACGCTCCTCAAATGTTTTGACAACGCACTTCAAACATTTTGAATTTTGGAGGGGCGCGCCATGTTATTGTAGTTTATCTCTACGACACTTTTATTCATTTAGGCATTTTCAAAATTCCGATTGGGTGATGTAGATTGTAGAGACGAGTTGAGGTAGATGTACTTTGCTGTTTGGCATGAATATAAATTTGAGTCCTGGGCAAGGACATAGCCCATAGGATACTTTTTATACTGGAAAAATGTAAAAATCTTTGTTTTTTCGCTTAAATGACAATTTCAACTACTAAAACTAAATCAGACAAAATAAAGGCGAAGCAAATTTACAAAGGTTTCTAGGGATGGCTATCATGGAGTTCATTCTAAAAACAGAGAAAATTTTATAGAAACCAGTATTGTACGACACTTCGTTTGCACACAATTGAAAACTGGTCAAATTATCACAAAGGGTTAATGACAACTTACCAACATTATCCTCTCTCAGTTTGTACTCTTTGTAGTCGCTCAGGTCCGGTTCTTTTCCCCCGCTTTTCACCGCTGAATATTTCTCCATAAATCTATAAGTGTACAATTCGTTTATTCTCTTCGAATAACACAGTTAATAGTTATCATTTGGTTATTACTAATGTGTATCATATTACACATTATATTAGTCACTCAACATTAGTACTCAACATATTTTCTAAATTTTAGACTTCCGATCAATCATTATCGAATTAAACGCGACTAAAGCTGCGCGTCCACCGGATCAGGGGCCGTACCACGAAACCGTTTTGAGACTCAAACAATCGAGAAATGACGTTGTTAGAGCAGGACGCGGCATTCTCATTCGATTGTTTGAGTCTCAAAACGGTTTCGCAGTAGGCCTACAGAATCGGAGCGTACGGAGCGGACGAAGCGTCGTCATTTACGAAACTCGGGTGCGTCAACTGCATTCGGATTCAGCATTGGCAATTTAGGTTTTTTTACAGCGCGTTAAGAGCGTTTACACCTTATTTCAAGTTTCCATACAAACCTGTGGCGGACTACTTGAATTGCTTTGCGCGCAGCGATTTATAGTAGTTTTAAAATATTTGTAGAAAAAAAGTAACAAAAGATTTATTGATATTTAAAAACATTTTTTTTAAATTAAAGTGTTCTCCTATGATATGAAGCTATTATTATATTAAATTAAGTTAAATAAATAGGTAAAAAAAAGTTTTAATTCCTTGATATTTCTCATTCTTTGAATTTAAATTATATAAAGTTAAACACCTAAACGAAATATTTTTTCTGCTGACTATTTGCTTAAGGGTCTTGTCAATAGGTTATTATTATTTTTTAATTAGATCTGTCGCTGGTTTCGTAAATTAAAAGCTTCGAAACTGATACTAAAACGGAATTAAGAAAACCTCTGTTAATGTATCGAGATTTAATGTACAAATTCTTTTTAAATCGTATTTTTTTCTCTGCTAACTATATAGACAGTGAAATTTCCTTTAAAAATAAGTTACCAACATTTTTATCAAGTTATGTGGTTGATGATTTTTTCAAGTTTGAAAAGTACAGTTTTAAGCCAAATTGAGCGTGAAAGGTGTAAACGCTCTTAATAGGCGATGACAGTTTGACAAGATAATTGACTTGAAACCTTCCGAATTGGAATGAAGCGTTCACTGCGGATGTCATCAGGACAGATACTGGTATCAGGCGCAGAAATACCGATCCAGCGCACGCAGTACAAATCCGTCCGCTCCAATGATACGGTGGACGTGCACCTTGAGAGCCAGTCCACACGGCGCATTGCGTCGATCGCACTATTATTACGAAGCAGTCTTAACGTCAACACCCCCTCCCGCTTCGTCTCGGGGGCTGCTGTCCGTCATGTGTGCATTGCGCGCTGCTGTCACGACGCAGCGCGCTGTGTGACCACCTTGTGTATGTAAAACAACGCAACGGCAGCGCTGACGCAACGCGCCATGGCCCATGTGGACTGGCTCTAAATTACGCTACATCTAAAGTATGTAACAAAATATATTACTTTTTGAGTTCCTCAGGCGGTAGGAAGTCACCGATGTGGTGTTTGCCCTCCGCCTGCTTCGTCAGCTCGTCCGCCCACTTCTCCGTCGCGTTCATCTCTTTAGCTCGCAATCTGGAATTACACATTCATTAATAAGTAATCATTATATGTAAACAAAACTAACTGCCATACTCAGAGACATTTAATTAGATTAACCTTCAATTAAATGAACAGTTTGACAGATGATTTAATTACATTTAAGTAATTAATGTTCAACTCTGAGTACGACAGTAAAGTAGTACCTAAGTGGTAATACTTTAGGATGTGTGCGTGTTCCTTGTAGAGAGTTCACTGTGAAAGTAGCGGCGCTAAAAGACTAAATTTTTTGAGTTTTGCATGGGGAAAATCGTGACGCTCGGGCCCTTGCTTGTTAAAAAAAATTGGTCTTTCAGCGCTGCTACTTTCACAGTGAACTCTCGACAAGAAACACATACACACCCTAAAATATTATCAATTACTTCTTTTCCACCCTGTATTAACTCCTTGCTACTAAAAACATAATGTAAGTTATAAAACCAATACTCACAGACTTGTAAAGGTTTTTTAGACGTGGTCAGTATCAGAAATAAGGTCGCCATAATATTGTTGTTTAATGTCGCTTAATAGACTACACTGTTTGTGTAAAGCGGACCCTAGACGGTAATGCAGCATGACATTCATTTACATGAATTTTCAGAGTTGTTGCATGACATGTCGATCGCGAAACCATGCATTTATTGCAGGACGAAAAATTAAACAAACTGTCAATCAATGTACAGCCCGTTGTTTGCACGTCATTCGCATCAATCAATACAATAAACGATCGTGCGTGCATGACAGCACGTAAGGCTGCGTTTCCAACAGAGATGTGTTGCGAGGAATAAGTATGTTTTTGAAAACCAATAGAATCGCTTCATTGATGTGATCTCGCTGATCGCTCAGCGCAGCGATTCTATTGGATCAACACATTTCTCGCAACACATCTCTGGTAGAAACGCAGCTAAAGAGCCAGTCCACACGGCGCGTTGCGTCGACGCAGCGTTATCACGAAGCAGTCTACGTCAACACCCTACCGCTTCGTCTCAGGCTGCTGACCGTCATGTGTGCGTTGCGACGACGCAGCGCGCCGTGTAAACACCTTGGTTATTTGTATGTAAAACAACGCAACGGCAGCGCTGCGTCGACGCAACACTGACGCAACGCGCCGTGTGGACTGGCTCTAACGCATGTCATGCTGCATTATCGTCTAGGGTCCGCTTAAATTAGCCTTCTTTGTACTCACTTGTGCTCCCAAGTCCCCTCGGCGGTATCTTCGTCGCTGTCGTACTCGTACTTGTGTTTGCCGGCCGCCGCTAGACGCTCCACCTCCTGACGCTTCTTCAGCATGTCCTGTAACAGATTTTATAAAATAAGGGGGCAAACGAGCAAACGGGTCACCTGATGGAAAGCAACTTCAGTCGCCCATGGGCACCCGCAACACCAGAAGAGCTGCAGGTGCGTTGCCGGCCTTTTAAGAGGGAATAGGGAATCCACGGTGTCATTTTATTTTATCATAAGTAACGCACTTAAAAGTAAATAATTAATCGAAAAAATATCAACACAGTGCTCTCAGCTGTGCGAGCTGTTTGACGCCATATTTGTTTTGGTGGCTACTAGCGCCGCAGTCAGAACAAATAAAACACATTCAAATAATAATAATAAAAAAATATAGGTATTATAGGTCTACCAGAATCTGATGGCAAAATGTGAGAAAATAAATTGACTCTAGCAATACCGGGGTAATAGGAAAAAAATATTTTCATCCTTTTTTATTCCTTTAGCAGCTTATTTTGTGTGTGAAACATGCAAATATAAGAATTTATCCAATGATCAAGGATATTTTTTGAAACTCTGCTGTCAAAAATTGCCATCAGATTCTGGTAGAGTAGACATATAGTTAAAATAGTATTTTAAAAAGATAAAACAAATTCAAAATTGTATGTAATTGAGAATTAAAATTGGTTTATCTCAAAAACTACTGAACCGATTTTGATTAAACTTGTGTTTCTTAAGTTAAACAAATGACAATACCTAGTACAACAAAAAAAAAAAGAATTACTTAAATCGGACTTGTAGTTCCGGAGATATGCGAACACAAACATTTTGCACATTTGTTCAGACACTGAAATAGACTAACATATTATACAAAAACTGGGCAGTTCTGAAAATATTACATACATTCGCGTTTTGAGGTCGGTTAAAAATATTAATTATTAACTAAAGTAACCGACCTGAAACAGCAAATTGAGTTTGAAGTTGTCCTCACACTTCTGCCAGTCCTCCGCACTGAGGTTGGTGGTACCGTAGTTGGTGAGGGCGTACTGCATCAGCGCCTGGTTGTTACGATTCAAGGTGCTCAGTTTGACGCCTTCTTCGTCTATCTTCGCCAGTTGCACACCTGGAATTGCTTTTTGTATGTTTTATTTATGTAATTTGACTTAGGGCCTGTTTCACCACTTCCTGATAAAGTGCCGATAAGGCTATCCACAACTTTTTTGACAGATTCTCCATACTCTATCTGTCAAGTTAAGTGGTGGATAGACTATCCGAAATCCCGCACTTATCAGGAAATACTGAAACAGGCCCCTTATCAAGAAAAATCTTTACAAATATACAGTTCCTGCCCGTGATTTGTAATCTCGTGTAAAAAAAATATAATCTTATATACCTGCGTAACTGGCCTAGTTTCATTGAAACCAGAGTGCTCTTGTGTATTGCGCACACACTTGGGCGCTATAAAATTACTCCTGCGTAACACGGCCTGGTTTCATTGAAACCAGAGTGCTCTTGTGTATTGCGCACACACTTGGGCGCTTTAAATTACTCGTGCGTAACACGGCCTGGTTTCAGAACGCGTCGTGGCCGTTTTCATTAGGGCCACAACACGAATTCGCGTCGTGGCTGTTTATAAATGCTCAGAACGCGTCATGGCTTTTCTCGATTACCACAACGCGTTGTGGTCGAATAGCACGTCAGCCACGACACAAATTTCGCTTTGTGGTATTTCTGTGATTACCAGAATGCGTCGTGGCCGTTTTCACTAGGGCCACGACGCGAATTTCGCATCGTGGCCGTTTCACTATTACCACAACGCGTTGTGAGCCATTTTTTCGCTCACTGAGCGTAACATATTATATAAAAATGGATTTTCAAATGTGTTAGTCGCGCTAAAACTCGAAAACGGCTGAACGGATTAGGCTGATTTTAGGCTTAAAATATTCGTAGAAGTCCAGGGAAGGTTTTAAAGTGACACAAAGTTCACTGGGACAGCTAGTAATATGAATAAAAATCAAAATAATATATTACTCTATATCGGAGTAAACGTGTAACTCTATTTATAGTGTTTTGGTGCGTTGCTTTACAATATATAATTTTTGCCTGACACATGGTATCATCAGAATTCAGACTCGATGCTTTGACGAAAAGATGGACAGGAGATGAAGAAGAAGTTAAAATGGCAACCATGTCTCTTTCCAACAAATTTATAATATTATGGCTATTTATAGTTTATTGAAAAATTTTTGTAGTGCACAATTATAAGCTGCAAAAATTATTAGACTGCGTTTCCACCAGAGATGTGTTTTTGAGAACCAATAGAATCGCTTCATTGACGTGACCTCACTGAGCACATCATTCCTCGCAACACATCTCTGGTGGAAACGCAGCCTTAGCATGTTTAATTAATATTACACATATAATGCCATGATTATAATTACATAAACCATCCCATCATTATGTTAATTACCTGGTAAAGGTGGTGGTACCATCACGCCGGGGGGTTTGATGTCTACAGGTGGGTCGTCTCCCCACCTGGACTTCCTCTTCTTCCGTCTCTCTCGTTTTGTCTCAGCCTCTTCATCACTCTGCGAGCTTGCTTCTCTCTTTAAGCTGAACTGAGTTTGCTGATAGTTTGAGCTGCTGAAAATATTAGATTTACGACCTGTTTCACCACTTACTTAAGTGTTGGATAGGCTATCCAGTATCCACCACTTGACAGATAAAGTATAGAGAATCTGTCAAAAAAGTTGTGGATAGCCTATCCGGCACTTATCAGGAAGTGGTGAAGCACGCCCTTAGTATATTTAGTCAGTGAGCTGAAAGCGAGACCAAAAAAACCTTTATTTATGTACAGTAAACTTTGAAAATAATTCAAGACGTGAGTGGAAGAATAAGGTAAGTAACATGAAAAAACTTCCCGTTTTTTTGCTTAAATGGAGGCTTTAGGGCCGGAAAAGTTATTTGAAATAGAAAAACTATAGATTGTATGTGTAGCCAGATATATTAGCTAGGTTATGAAGTAGATAAGTTACAAGTTTTATTGAAATAATTAGGGAAAAAATGAGTTATTGTCCGTATGTTACGGAATGTTACTTATTCGATTCTTCCACTCACGTCTTCATTATTATATTCTCGATTTTTTTACTTATACCTTGTGCCAACTGTATTGAGAAACGAAAGATACAAAGATTCTTTAGGTTATTGTTACAGGACTTACATATTATGTTTAACTACTTATATGTTGCTTTGATATTAGTATTGCTTGCTATAAAATATAATTTATAGAAGTAACATTTTATTACCTGCTATTATTATCATCTTTATATGGTTTATCATTGCTATCATCATCCTCCAATGAAAACTCTGGCTCATATTTGTCTTCCGGCTTAATCTCTTCCTTCTTTATTTGTTTCTCGTTTCTCATTTTACTCACTAAGTCCCGATACATCTTATACTCATTGGAGTTTGTATTATGGAGGAACCTGAAATTACTCATAAAGTAAAACCAATCCACAAAATACAAAAGTAAAGGATGTTTAAAATAAACCTGTAAATCTGAGGGACAGTATTGTTTTAAGTAAGATTAGAGCTATTTCTTAAGTGTTTTTTATTAAGTATTGATTCCGTTGAACACATAAAAAGTAGAAAAACATATGAATAAACAAAAATAATCTGTTTAAAGTTATTTACATACATGCTGGTGGCAACCAAGGATTTCATTTACGAGAATTTACTACAAACACCAAACAAACTCAGCATAAATATTGATTTATAGGTAGATAGGGGTATAACTATATTATTTGGTTTGGTAATTTCAAGTCAATGTTAATTGTGAACCTGACGATAAATGCCTATAAATCATCTTCCTATTGCACATGATCACAGTCCACAGAAATAGTAATAAGTAAACTGTAAACTAAAAACACAATTGAAATAGCTCAATCTTTCTAGACACAACACTGTTTTTCATATACTCTTATAATGAAAGTAATAAAAATGAATACAACACAATCCTCCTTCAGGATCATAGCTATAGTGGCATTACCACAAAGATTGGTCTTGTGAATTCATAGCTTTCAGAACACTTTCCCAGTGGTCACCATTGGAGGATACTTCGCTGGCTGCTCGGTGGATGGACTGGAACGTATCTGCAGAAAGAACTGCACACCACGAGTCAGCATTTTGTCTCACGTCCGCTCCAAACCCAAACCCATGCACTACATCTCATTTACTATCTTAATCATTAGGTTACTAGAGATATCTTTTTTGATTACTTATTTCTTCTTATCTAAGCACATTGAATAAAAATAACCAAAACATTGCATTGTTTGTGGTGTATAAAATTACTTAGTATTTTTTTTTGTTTCATACAATTACTAATTTACAGTTATTATTACAACAAAGCATCATATTTTTTCATATGAATTAGTCTTAAAGCTCAGATAATTCGAATATTATGTCGTAAGATCTAAAAGTAACTGAGATGTTTACCTTTCTTCTTTTCGTGTTCATTTGGCCGCATAGAAAAATGTTTCATTGAATCCATACTTTGTTCATTGCCAGGTGGAGGCATAGGCATAGAGTTGGGAGGCATAAATGGCATGTTGCCCATATTATTAGGTCCAAAGTTTGGCCCGTTTGGTCCAAAGTTAGGCCTGTTCGGTCCAAAGTTAGGACCATTAGGACCAAAAGGTGGCTGCGGGCCCATAAATCGCTGATCATTATTCATGTTCGGTGGCATCATAGAGTTTGGAGGACCATTGGGAGGGAAAAACGGAGGCATTGGACCATTAGGTCTAGGACCACGGAAGTTAGGACCGCACATGTTAGGTGGCATTGGTCCGCAAGGACCACGGGGTCCATTGGGGCCCATAAAATTCGGTGGCATTGGAAAGTTTGGTGGCCCACCCATGAAGGGCATAGGCGGCATATTAGAATTACCAGGGCCCATATTCGGTGGCATATTAGGATTCCCAGGGCCCATGCTTTGAGGTCTGTTTAGATTTCCTGGGCCCATGTTTGGGGGCATATTAGAATTACCTTGGCCCATGTTTGGGGGCATATTAGAATTTTCTTGGCCCATGTTTGGGGGCATATTAGAATTTCCGTGGCCAATATTTTGGGGCATGTTGAGATTGTTAGAATTACCAGGCATGTTAGAATTGTTATTGCCTACATTTTGCCCAGGACCTGCATTATTGTTTGAAGTACCAGGAGGCATCATGCTTGAATTTGGCCCCATTTGGCCTGGGCCCATTGGACCTGGTCTCATTGGACCTGGACCCATTGGGCCAGGGCCCATTGGTCTGGGACCCATTGGCCCGTGCCCCATTGGACCTGGACCCATTGGGCCAGGTCCCATAGGACCAGCTCCCATTGGGCCAGGGCCCATCGGGCCGGGTCCCATTGGTCCAGGACCCATCGGGCCGGGTCCCATTGCTCTGGGACCCATGGGTATATGTCCCATTTGGCCACGACCCATTGGGCCGGGACCATATCCCATAGGTCCTGGACCCATTGGACCGTGGCCTCCCATAGGTCCGGGACCCATTAGTCCCATAGGTCTGGGTCCCATAGGACCATTCATAAAATCAGGACCAGGTTGGGAATTCATATTATCGGGAGCATGGCTTGAATCAGAATCAAATTCTTGTTTGGTTTTTCTTTCGTAGTCATCATTGGAATCAGAATCGTCCCTGTTCCATCGTGAGCGATTGGGAGATCTATCAGGAGGTTTAACTGAGAGTTGCATCAGGGATGGAATGTGGTTAGTGTCATGAGGTTTACTGTCCTCTACTGTTGGTGTGAAAGGACTATGGCCTCTGTTTCTACTTCTGTCCCAACGACGATTTCTCTCCCTGTAAATAATAGTAAGAATTATGACAATCTATCTAACAACATAGAACATAATAAGGTTTTCTACAAATTGACCTAAGTTTGCTGTTTATACATTTTACTAGCATGATTTAACTTAATGATAATTAAAACATTTGCATTGCATGCATTTTACTACAAACTCAATTGAATATTATAGTAAAGATCTTACCTATGCCTGCCTTCATGATGATCTCGTCTATCGATGGGATAATTTTGATCCGAGTCATAATCTACTTCTTGGGAGGACTGCTCTGACTTCTGTTTAGCCTCATTCTTCTTTCGCTGAAGTTCCTCATTCTTCTCTTGTCTCTCTTGCTTTTCTTTTTCCTCTTTTTCTTGTTTATCTTTACTTTGCTTTTCAAGAAGTGCCTTGTATTGGCTCATGAAACTGCCATCATTGGAAAAAATGTTCTTGGAGCTTGAATCATCTGATGTAGCTGGGCTGAAATTATTGAAATGATTATATTTTAACAATAATTAATATACATTATATTTTTGTTGTATATATGACCTGACATCAAATAGACGTCATATTGTATTGTTTTCAAATTGACCTATCTTCACCGCGTTCCATTTAACGTTAAAAATGAACAAAACGCTCAAAATGCCTCCTATTTTGAGCGTTTTGATCGTTTTTAACATCAAATGGAACATGGGGAGTTTATAACATGCAAGTCTATACATGGGCGCCAGCAGGGGGGTGCCAGGTGGTGCACTTGCACCTCTTGGGAATCTCGGGAAATTATTTATTATTATTATTAATAATTAAAAGCATTTTGTAACCCTATTACCATGCCGTACAAAGTTAGTTCGTAATGTTTCAGCACTAAATGTATTCTTTTGAAGTAAATAGACAGTCACTGTTATTCGTAAAAAGTAAAAAGAAAATAAATGAAAGAAAACTAAAATCTGCACTCCTTGGAAATTATTACTGCTGGCACCCATGAGTCTATACTGATATAATAAAGAGGAAAGGTTTGTTAATCTGTTTGCATTTAATAGGTTTGGAACTGCTAGATGGATTTTTATGATATTTTACACAAATATAAAATAGACCCCACTCCACAGAGAAGGCCATAGGTGGAAAGCGGAAAAACGTACGGGCTAAAAATGTTATAAGTATCTTGTAAATCTGTGGAGGATGTGTGGTAGATACTCTTGTACATATTATGTTATTAATTGAGGAACTTACTTAGAAAGCTTAGCTTGAGCCGCTAGAGCTGCTGCGTTTTTCTGAGCTTCTAGTTTGGCTTGAATCTCCATTTTCTTTTTCTCGATGATTTGTTCCTGTTTGGACATTTGAGCCCATCTTGTACTTAGCGCTGACTTGTTTTTATTATCTTTGAAATGAATCATTTTGTATCGTTACCGTTGTAACATTTACAAAGCAAAACGAATTCAATTATTCCACAAAAGCAACGCCAATTCACAAAAAAAATTGAATGAAATTGAACTTTGAAGTTGTGACATTGACATTTTCATTTTTTTTACCTTGTTGACAAGATCTGACTACAGATAAAAAATTATAGTGATGTACTTGGACACTTGGACATATTATTAGCCAAAAGGTGGCTAAAATTATTTCAACCTCTTTCAACTGTTTTGGTTACTTATAAAATGTCGTAAATATGTTACTATTGTTATATTATATTATTAAATAGGACATTTTATACGTAACTACGGCTTTTCTTCTTAAATATAAAATGAAAGATCTATTACAATAATTTACAATCTGTGTAATTCATATACTTGATACTTGAACTTGCCACAGATTAGTCAATAGTCCTTTATTTATTCATGTAGTCTGTGGAATATTCTATCGAAAGATTTCTATTCTAATGTCTATGTATTTCTTCATGTTTTCATCGAAAATGCAGAAGTCTCTAATCTCTATAATAAAATCAGATTAAAATTGTAATGAGACAAACACAATATTTTTATTGTTTTTGTCTCATTTTTTTATTTGATACACAAGATGAATGTAAATTGTAATAGGTGTAGCTACCATGATCACAGAAATCAGAATATAATTATAATAGTACTCCGCCATGATGCAGCGCCCAATTTATATTTATAAAGTAAATAAAGTGCCTGCATATTGCACTTTTATTTTCGCCGCCCCATGTACGAAATCTGCACGCATGCATGTACACTGCCGCTCCTAGGCCGCGGCCTATTTATAAATCCAGGACTGCTACCTTGGTCCACCCATCAACCATAGTCATCCATTTTTAGGCATCCCTTTCTTTCTCCTGGGCTTGTTCCATAGAGGAAAATAATATGGCTTTCTATCTAATCTAATCTAATCTTTTTACTCAAATTACCTCTCGAGATCCTTTCTTTACGCAAAAACTCAAATCGCGCTACCTACCATATAAGCAGGTACCTACCTAGTCCTTTATTTTAACTATTGGAAAAAATAAAACAGCCAAATCATTGCATATTATTCTTTTTATATTTTTTTCATCAGTTTAAATGGAAAATACAATTTTATTTATTTATAATGTTGTCATTTATTGTAAACAAATATATTATAAAAGATTTACATATTACTATCAAAACAAATATTCACAAAATGGCAGACTAACTAAACAATTATATCAGCTGTTTCTATAAGCTTGCTAACAATTGCATCGTTTGAGCTAAACAAGAAAGAGAAAGTTTTGGCACTGATCCCATAATTCAAATAAAATGATGGCATAAATGCATATTGCAGCAACACTAACCGTCCGAGCGATTAGTTAGTCTGTACTCAGATTTCGTAGGTACCTTTTAAAATAATACTCATTCACAAATTTCTCTTCAGCTTTTACTGTATGTACTCGACTACCCGGCACAGATCTGGTTCCCCTGTCCCTCGGTATAGTCTACTGTGTCATACACCATCGCGAACCAAAGAGAGCATACCCATGACTATTGTTTGAGTGAGTGGTAACTTGACAATAGTTAATAAGCTAATCGCTGCCTCATTATTGAAATTTCCAAAATGACTTATTTAAAAAAAACAACAAACTCTTGTTTCTTTCATAACAATACAAATTCCATCGCATGGATTAAATCAACTAAATCGAAACATTCAAACAATCAATCTATACATAAAATAAAAAAGTACCTCCTCTTCATTTCTGCATTACCCTGCCTTAACAAATTAATATACAAGTAGACAGTATGCGAAACAAAAATATAAAGCAATGGAAGAGGGACCGTGAGCAAAAGAAATCACAAAAGGAACATTCTACACAGAGGTCGCTGAATGCTCGACACTTCTCGCACAGTACTCCTAGCAACAGGGCCAGTCCCCTCCACTGTTAAACAAAATGCCGAAAAGAAAAGTATATTTATAATTGTACCTATACTTCATTTATAATCTATTTTTTTTTACATTTTAATAATTTAAAAAAAACAACCAGCACTCGGTCGAGAAATTTATATCCATTTTTTTTTGTGTATTTTATATTTTGATGAAATATTAGAAGCTAATAAACATGAGCCGATGTCAGGATTCATAGCTAGTCGTCGTTCGCTCGAACCGGCTGGCAAGAATCGGTCTCCCGCCCGACTCGAGCAATATATCTATACACAATAACACTACCGCATCGTCTATACATCTTGACTCGTATAATGCACTGATATCTCAGGGGCACAAATATCGCAGCATCGTTGCGGCGCCGCGCCCCGGCCCGACCGCGTCCGAGCGTGCCCGAGCGTACCCGAGCACGCCCGAGCGCCGCCGAGCGTCCCCGAGCGTCCCGCGACGTATCGCCCCGCCCACAACTCTTATTATACAACACGTAACTAATATAAAATTCTAAATCATAAGGCCGCGGTGCGCGTCGCGGGCGCTTAAGTCGTATATAGGGTGTACACGTTCCCGCACCACTCTAAGCGACAAAAACACTACGATTATATCCTTTTACGCGTTCCGACTATTTACATCGACATAATTCATAGTATTCAGTTTCGGGCGAATCGCCCGAGGGCCGGAGCGAGCGGCGGCCGTTTGTCGGACTGTACAGCAAATTTACACGTACATTGGAGTACGAACCCGATCTACATCTAAATATGTAACGGATAATGTCCGCCCGCGTTCTATAATATCAGCTATATGTTAAGTGTTACGCGATTCGCGCGCGCGACAAACGCCCCACTAAAATAATAACGTTTCGATACATATATACACATACATGAAACGAATAGGCCACGATTCATTGTTACACGTGAATGGGGGTCAATAGATACTTCAACAGAACTCTATTCACAAATCTGGAGCGCGAATTCGACCAATCCGGAGCAATCTTTATCACATCATCGAGATGGGGGCTCGCTATTGGTCGAACTCGCATCACCCGGGCATGCGAACCGAAATTCGTGATTGAAACAATTAAATTAGCGTCTCTTTAAAATCAGCAAACATAACACGAGGCGTTCGTCGCGCGTACGAAAATATACAATTCGGAATTAGTATACTAATATATAATATCTATCTAGGATTTAAGAAAATGACGTCACTAGTATCTAAATATGTCTACTGTACAATGGACTATGGTATTTCAATGAGATATTTCATTCGTATAAATGTGACAAAATACAAACATTTGCGTCCGACCTCTTACTTAATCGGTAACAAACGACCAACTTTTAGACACTTTAACTCCCTTTGTGACATTACAATGTTACGGATATATTAATCTATATATAAACATTATTATTAAGTGGTCTGTGTATTTAGTGATGCACACGTATTTGGCATATCCATATGGCTAAATACAATTATGATACAACGCCCGTTCATAAAATATTTCGTGTGCTACATTAACTCGGTGCATCGTCGAACAGTGCGGGCTCATCGCACGAGCCGATCTACGCATTGGCCGTGCGTAAAAGAACCGTTAAAATCATTAAACAATTGGAATGCATTTAACAGTATCCACTTTTCATAACAAGATTTCGATTTGCGGGGTTGTAAAATTTGTTGATACAATAAAACAAACGCCTTAAACTACTGGTAACAATAACAATTCAACGGACAAATATCAAATAAAAGGGAGACTTGTGATGATATTGGACTCGAGATAACGCGCACGGACTATTACAAGCCCACGATTGGACACACAGTATTATCACATCACTATTGTGTTCTCACTCGCACCAACACTAATTTACATCTTTTGTTCTCTTCCAAGCAAAATCTGATAAACAATATGACGTTGACAAACTGCATGCCCGTCGATCGTAAAAATTACAGCGAATAAATACACTTTAAAAGTTAAATTCGAATAAATAGGGCATAGGGAAGGAAACTCCTTTACATCTAATATCATGACTGCATGAGTATTCCATGAGTAAACGAAACGTGAGCAAACACAGGGCGCACAAATTGACCGAATAACTTGACATTGCGTTTGTTACGTACATAAAACAATTGACTTGGACGCAGGGGCGGTTTCAGTTTTTTTTTAAATACTTGTAGGTTTTGACTTATTTTTGTTCAGCTAAACTAGAGCCGCCACCGCTTTCGCGAAAGAAGACAATAATTGACAAAACTAAAACAGGAGGTTTTCGAAACCTCAATATAAACGCTATACATAAAAATATTATCAATACGTACATGTAACGATGATATATATTTGAAATCATTTTAAATGTGACGCTTTAGGATTAAGGACAGTTCTAGAGTGCTGTTTGTTTTGAAATTGGAATCACAATTGTTTTTTTAATAGTTATTATTAAAAGATAAATAGATCGATTTATGGTTGCCATACCGAATAAATAAGTCTTAATTGTATTAACTTACCAAGATAAAATTTAAAGTTAAGATAAAATATATTTTTAAAATTCAATTTCTAAATTTATTTTCAGTTTTTAAGTAAATAATAAATTTAAAATGTGATTACAATTTCATAACTTATCAGCATGCACTAAAAGAATTTCGATAAGAAAATTTGCATCTTTGAGAGTCAAATCAGAATTACTTAACACTAAATCATTTTAAATATGGACGTTAGTATTAGGACAAAATATGAAAGACGGCATTCCATACATACCGAGCTTTGGACTTTCGAATCGAAATGTAAATAAAACCGATTTCACAAACTTTATAAATAAATAAATCATATTTATTTCATAGTGGACTTTAACGAAATAACGACCGAACACTGAAACGGTAATAAGGGCCCCCCTATATCATAACCCGCCACTGTACTGGGCAAAATGATGAGCGTGTCAAATTAGGGACAAGGGAACTTAGACAACTTGCATTCGTTCCCTTTGCCAGTAAAGTTAGAAATAAAAATTTATAAGATATGACATTACAGTCTTGGCGCTTGCGACGCCTTATGTCAAATCCCATAAGTACGTGTCATATTTTCTATGTTCGCTGTCCAAATTATTATGCAAGTTGTCATTAATAATTTATATACCTTTCAGTATTCAGCCGTTCGTCTCAAAGCTCGGCTGTAGACTAAAAACAACTACATTTTATTGTTGAATCTGGAGGGTAGTTTAAAAAGGACCGGTTACCTTATCCTAATGGATGTTTAAACTGGCCGGTTCTGGCTAACTTTCGTGACGCATTAAAAACTAATTAAATAGGGGTAGCTAACATTGGAACAATTGCATCCAATCGCGTTTCTAAAATAGCAAAAAAGTGATCAAAAGTCAGTCGATAAATAAAATTTGCCCATATAAAGGGTGTAGTTAAATTAAGGGTACAGAATTTATTGTTAACGTTTGATATAATTGTTATATTTTTCAATGTTATAAACATTGATTGACTTTAGTTAATAAATAAATTACGTTTTCAAAATAATAAAAACTACAAATTAATATAATAACGAAATACTTCCTTGCCTTTAGTCACAGCTGTCCCAATGTGCACCGCCCGATTTATATAATTTGGTAAAGAGATAGTCAACGCGCCGTAGCCATTTTATAAGAGTAACGTCATAATAGGATGATAATATTATGTCGTTTAGAATAATTTGAAATTGAATTTTTATTACACAATGTTGCCTGTTATTTATATGATTTTTTAAAAGGTTCTCAACAGCAATCGTAATTTTTAACAGAACTTTTGAAAAGTGAATAAGTATAGACGTTTATTAGCGAAAAATTACAAATACAATTAAAATACCTTTTTGTGTAATTTCAAGAAATGGTTATAAATTTTTGAATACTATAACGTCACAAACCCTGGTGATAAAACATAAATTTGTGACGATTTCAGCATTAGAAAGTTGGTTACGACGCGTTTTAAAATATTGGACTCTCAACAAAACACTAACCGACACCTATGAGATAGGAAAATGGCTATGACGAAAGATAGACACTAAAGAAACTTTGTACAGAACTCATCGAAGGGCAAATCAAACTCTACTTAAAATGACCCCTACTAAAATTAAGTACCTCTTAAGTTGAGTTTGACTTGTCCATAAGTCGATTAGAACACTAGACATAATTTAACAAGAACATGATAACTATATACATGCCCGGCAAGAAATAATGACGTTTTGGATGGATTAAAGCGAAAAGGGGACAGAGCTGCTTATTGATTCGAGATCTATTTAGAACGAATTGACTCATAATTGCATAAGACTTTATCCGTAATACAAACAGCGCAGAAGGCCAGCCTCATTATAAATTGAAATGAGCAACATTTTTGGTATAATTTGTGTTCGACCGAGTTAGATCAAATTGAGATCTCGCATGTAGATGACTTTCTGTTTACTTTTTGTTAGCGAATATATGAAATTATACCTCGAACGGGATAGTTGTACTCATTAAAATTAACACTCCTTTGGACAATATAACAGACGGCAATTATTAGTTTTGATGAATAAAACGTGGACGAAAAAATTCATAGTATCGGACTAACGTGTACTGTCAGTGAAAGTTTTCATAGGCAGATAGCGCTTACGTTATTTGGTAGGGTTAATTCAAGTCAACGTTAGTCGTGATCTCTTACGCAACTCGACCAAATTACGTATGTCACCATGAACCTATGAACTTATTCCTCTGATCGTACTTATTTGTTATTAAAATATATTCAGTTATTTACATTATAAATATCAACCGAAACGCATCACGATCTATTGTTATTCGCGATTGTCGAGTATAATTCTTGCAAGTCGCATTCAACTTATGTATATTTGGCGGCACATTCGGCGACCTTATATAAATATCCACATTTCCGCATCTTGTGACACACAAAGAGGTTATTTATTTATGGGACCTGTGATGCCATCTAAATACATATAATGTTATGTTGCAAAAATATACGAAACATCAGCAAATAACCACATACTGTGGTACAATTCCTATGGAACTTCCTACAGAGATGATACCACGGTACGCATAGTACGTTATATACGTCTGAAAATACGTTATATAATTAGCTAAATCTGCGTATAAAGTTTCATAAAATTTCATATGGGCCCTCATGTCCGGTGACGAAGCTAACTTTAAAAAAAAATAATGGAAGAACTTTTAACTTAAAGTATTCGCCGCTAAAACTAACAACATGTCAACAACGACTATAGCGCCACGCGTATCTACAATTTGGCGTTCCGATAAGGCAGCATCAATAGGAATCTTTCAACGAAAACATCTTAACGACAAAGTGAACGCCTCGTACATTTTGCCACTCACACTACTGCGCGTTGTGTAAGTGTCAAAAGTATAGGTTACACATAAATACACACATTTACAATACTGCAATTTTGGCTTGCGCCTCGCCGGAGACGCGTGCGGGCGACGCCGTTGGTCCGTGCGGTTGCGGTTTCGACGTCGTGCGGTTGGTACGCAGTGCGGTTGACACGCCGTGCGGTTGGTACGCCGTGCGGTTGGTACGCCGTGCGGTTGGTACGCCGTGCGGTTGGTACGCCGTGCGGTTGGTACGCCGTGCGGTTGGTACGCCGTGCGGTTGGTACGCCGTGCGGTTGGTACTCCGTGCGGTTGGTACTCCGTGCGGTTGGTACGCCGTGCGGTTGCGGGTGTTACCGGTACTAGAGGCAGCGGGCGGGCGGCGCGCATCGCGAGTGTCAGTACGCCTGCGTCGTGCTGGCCGCCGATACTCGCTCCGGTTTCAGGTTGCGCTGTAACTTTAGAGAAAAACAAATATATACAATGGATGCCTCTTTGATTGGTTCATGCATGCACTATAGACAAAGTTTCTTACTACAGAATACTATGCCGGCCCACAGACGATCAATCGTATTGTGCAATATCACGCTTCAATTTTATTGAACAGTTTATTTGACAGTTAGATTGAATGCACGCGATGTTCAATATCAACCCTAGTAATAATACGTGATATTGCGCAATAAAATTGCTCGCTTCGGGGCCCGCTAAAAAGACCTCATAAGTTTCTATTCTTTCACATTTCTAATACGCTCCATGCTAAGCTTAGCATGGACTGAACATAACTGACGTCTCGGTAGCCAATCAAATTGCACTAGACATTACACTCCTACGGAACAGTGAGTACAATATTATCAAAATACTGTCTTAACTTTTCCTCGGTACCACCGTTTTCAAAAAGAGTACAACATAGTTCTTAAAATTAACTTTTTAGTCTATACGCAGACAATGAAATGTCGAAACATTAACCCAAGTCCCAACATATTAAGTCCTTTTTGACATTATGCCAATAGACCATACACCATAGTAGTTTTAAGAGCCACAGTATAAAAACTTACTGGCATATTTTTGTAATCCTTTAACCGGGTTCCAGACTTGAAATAAAAAAAAGTTTCTTTTACAATAGCATATTCGTAAATCATAAAGTTTAAATTTTCATCGTCAAAGTCATGGTCACGATGCGACTGTCAATGACATTACGTTATCATCTCAAGTGGCGTGAGGTTGATAAGATGTGACGTCACGTTTCATCATCATCATCAACCACATATACAATGTGTAACAAAATTAAGTGATAATACTCTATGGTGTACATAGGACTTCGCTGTGTAAGTAGCAGCGCTGAAAGAGTAACCTTTTTCAATTTTGTATGGAATAATTATACACAAAAAATTTGCTCTTTGAACTCTATATAAGGGACACATACAGACCCTAAAGTATTATCATTTATCACTTAGTTTTGTTACACCTTGTACAGCTCTTACTAATGATATTTGCGCTGTAGTTATTCAAGGTTGGCTGTCTCTGTCTGTTATATGACTTTTCCAATGTGCCAAACAAATACAGCAGATCTAGTATATTTGTTCGCTGTGCTAGTACTTTCCCTCTACTCTCTATATAATACGGGGTGTACCAAGACTAAGACGTGATGATATTTTAGTGTGTGTATGTCGGTAGAAAATGATACCTATAGTCTACGTCATAAGTGGCATTTTATTTGATGTTTTATCGGTCGCGGCTAGCCGCGTAATGCTGGCTTCTCACAGCGCGTAACATCACGAGCCGCACCGCGCCCGCTCGAGCCACGCACCGTGTGAAGGGGGTGGCTCGAGCAGGCGCGTCCGATCCGATTTAAGTCGGTAACTTCAAAAGCGCGGCCCGAGCTGCTCATATTACGCGCCTTGAGAAAGGGTAGCACGGACTTGGCTGTTGGGTCGTGCTCGGTCGTACAAATCGGCTCGGCGCGGCGCGACTCGTGATATTACGCGCCGTGAGAAGCCACCATAATAGATCGGAAAGTCACTTTAACCGGTGGTACTCACCAGTTGGTCGTATTGGTGCACCATCTGCTTGATGTGGTTGAGCTTGCGGTGCAGGTAGTTGACGCGCCGCCTCTCGCGCTGGTACGCGGCGTCGTTGCGGGTCCGCTGGTACTCCTCTACTATGCGCTGCTCTATACTCTGTGGATAACATAAAAATAATAGTTTAAAAAACTAAAAAACACGCTTTATTAATTAAAAAAAACATTGGCACTTAATACGCGGTCGAGCAGGTCATGGACTACGTCATCAGGAGCAAGACCCACTTACGACTCTAGTCCACCACCGCTGCAAACTGCGAAACAGTGGCGAACCGATTTACTGTCTCATCCGCCATACGACAATGCGTTATATTGCATCTCGCTCTATTCCTGTTTCGCATTGGTTTCGCAGATATATCGCAGTGTCTGTGGACTAAGAGGCGTTCGTCTTGAGGGTCGAGCGTTTCGAGTCCCGTCATAAAGTGAATTTTAGCTCCTTTGTGGTGAGAGTCCCGACACTCCCGACGCATCATCTACCGACCTTCGAGAAGGAGTTCTGGCCGATTCGAAACAATAAAACATAGACAAAAAAAGTTACAATAATGTTACTGTGAAGACCAAAAATGTTGAGGACAATAATACCGATCTAATTTTATTAATATTGAATAAATTGTCAATCAAATCATAATAGTCCAGATAACATAATATTATTTAACTTCTAAGAGTGGGTTGCACCGGCTTACTTTAACTATAACTTTAACCATAACAAAATGTGAAATGAACTGTCAAATCCCTAGCAAAAGTCGCCATATTTGACGATAACCTTAACCTTAACTTTAACTACGCTTCTGGTGTAATTCACCCTAACAACCCACTCTAAGTATTAATTTGGAGCAATTGCCAAAATAACCGAAAGCTTGTTAGAGGTTAATCCATTATTAATTAAATTCATGTTTTGATAAACAGAATTCAGGAAAACAAAACCGACAATAATAATTACTTTAAAACGTGATCACACGTATTTTCCTAATACGTATAATATAATATAGATAAGACATACACGATAATGATTATAATTGCAAATCTACATCAATAATATTTATATACAATGTCGTAACTCGTAAGCCTAACAATCTAAGGGCCGGGACACAAAAACACGATACGACGTCGTGTCGTGGGAATCCACGACGAGCATCGTAAAAAACAACGACGCGACATCGTGACGTGCCACGATATACGGCACGACGTTGCGTCGTAGAAACTCACGTATAAATTCAAAGATGACCCATTTCTTATCGAAAAAAACATACGGTTTCTGCAAGATTAGCGAATCAGTGAGTAGCATCTAGTTAATTATAAAGATACATAATAATCTATTAACATTTACAGATACGTGAGATACGTAATTAGAACGAATTCCTACGAAGTGTGACGCATTGGTCGCCTTTCAGAGAAATCGCTTGGCCTTGCGCGCCTAGCCAACCTTGCATTAAGATCACCTTGTTTCAATAAGTTATCGCAAAAACCTGATTCGCACGTAAATATTGTTTATGATAATACCGATAGATAGAAACAAATTAAATGGGACATCTAAATGATATTGCACTTTAAAAACACATTTTGATTTTTTTTTAAGAAATAAGGGGCAAACGAGCATACGGATCACCTGATAAGCAACTACCGTCGCCCATGGAGAACTCGCAACATAGGTGCGTTGCCGGTCTTTTAAGAGGGAATACGCTCTCTTCTTGAAGGTTTGCAGGTCGTATAGGTCCGGAAATACTGCTGGTGACAGTTCGTTTCGTTCGTTCGTTGATAATAGCTTTTTTTGCCTGAGCAATGGGTAGGACATAGGCAAAATGTAGCTCGTAAACAACTTCACATAAAGTTGCTAACATCACCAAAAAATCAATAAAAGCATTGTAAATATTACCTTTACATTTTTACAAAGTCAAGAATATATCTATGACCTTCAAAATGTCAGCTATCCGTTTTGCTCTGCACATTTTGACTTTGACATTGTCTATTTAGACGAACCATATTGATTTCTAGTGGAATCTACGCTTGTTATACAACAAGAGTTACATGGTTATGCTTATTTGCATATGAACTAAAAATTCGCTTCGTAACAGATAATTTGCATAAACTAATGGCGTAACGCCCCCGCGATGCGAAATAAAAATGAGGATATAAAACTCTTGTGATTCGTTTATGACGAAAATTCAATATATTCATCGTTGCTTTTTTGGATCAATGCAACAATTTATAAGATACCTACTTACTAACCTAAATAATTGAAGTGAGTATTTTAACACAATACTCAAACAAGGTTTATTTTAACTACCAAAAATAACGAACCATTAAAAATGTTTTAAAATGACTGTTGATCTGTATCTTAAAGCAAACAAGGCATATTTTTAGAAAATTAACCTGATTTAAAAAGGCACAAAATTTGATAAAAAACCTGACATTGTCTATGAAGTTTTGTGCTACGATTTGCCGTTTGAACTATACGTGGCGGACTCTCGCCTACTCAGGGGCATAATTATCATGGGCCGACTTATGTCTATACAGGGGCTATGTTAAGGGCGGATTAGGCCGCGTTTCCACTGACGCGGAGCGGAGCGTAGAGGAGCTTAGCGGTGCCGAATTGTGATTGGTGATTGGTCATCACCATACTCGAAATCTTCGTCCCGCTCCGCGTCAGTGGAAACGTACCCTTACACCGCATAGTCAGGGGTGGGGTGGACACTGGACTTACCCGATGCTTAAAGCTGCGTTTCCACCAGAGACGTGTTGCGAGGAATGTGTTTTTAAGGTCCATTAGAATCGCTGCGCTGAATGTTGTCAAATGTCAGGCAAATGAAGCGATTCTATTGGTTCTCAAAAACACATTCCTCGCAACACATCACTGCTGGAGACGCAGCCTAAATCACCGGCTCTCGCCTCAGGGGCGAACTCAGACATGTTAGGGACGGATTCCCACTTACTCGATACCAGTGGCGGATCAACACTCACCCGATGCTGTGGCGACTTGGGCTCCGCGCGTTTGAGCTGCTGCTCGAGGCGCGTGAACAGTTGGGCGACTTCGGCGACACGAGCGTATTTCGCCTGGTATTCGGTGTACAGCTGAGCGAATTCGTTCTTGTAGGCGCGCCGCGTGCTGCTACTAGTTATTGGCGGGTATTGCCTGAAAATTATTGATAAAATAGTTAATATTAAATACATAAAAAATAAACATGGGCGAAGTTCACACTATAGATATTAATAATAATAATAGCTCCCACACCGGTTTCGGTGACGGTGGCCGGTTCCATTGAAACAAGCCCAGCTACGCAGGAGAAATTTTATAGTGCCCAAGTGTGTGCGCAGTACACAAGAGCACTCTCTATTCCTTCACTCTCATAACCCAGTGGGACGGCTGACCGACACGACCGGCGAGAGATCAGGCGCAGGACTGACTTTTTACACGCCCATCCGACGCATGGATCACCTTACTTGTCAGACAAGCAGGTGATCAACCTGCATTGTCCTAACCAAACTTGGGAATAACATGTTTCCAACGCGGGAATCGAACCCACGACCTCCGAGTCAAGAGCCGCGCTCTATACCACGACCACAGTTACTATAGATACTATGTAGTGTGTGATACAATTCTCAGTAATTATAGATTGCAAAGTCAGCTATATTTGATGCGTGGCAATATAACTCCTGCGAGAGATAGTCGTCTGCCCATCGCCAACTTAACTGGTTGTGAAATAAAGTGATTCAGCGCATGCAGTCTTGTTCTGCATGATCCAAAGAACAAATTCATAACTCAATACGTAATTTTTTGTGGAATGATACACAAATACTTAACCGCGTCCAATTTGATGGCTGAAAAAAAAACATTACAACTTATAACTAATTACCTTTCAAAGTCTTCTATTTCAGTCATATTCTCATCGGGGACAGACGTTAACGCTGTATTTTCTAATGGTTCTGTATTTGTAATATCTTTGACTGAAATGCAAAAGGAAACCAATCAATTCATCGCTTGTTAACTAACAAACAGTTTTTAAAGTGAAAACTTCCTTGGCTTCATATTTTTTTAAAAAGGCCCCTCGACAAGCAATGTCATTGCCAATATCACGTATCGCGTAATATTATTGACCGTCTAGGGTTGATATTGAACATCGCGCGCCTTCAATCTAATTGTCAAGCTGTTCAATAAAATTGAAGCGTGATATTGACAACACAATTGATCGTCTAGGGGCCGGGACATAAAAACACGATACGACGTCGTGTCGTAGAAACTTACGACACGACGCCGTCGATACATCCAGGGCCTGTAGACAAGTGTCAAAACGCTAACGCTAACGTTACAAAATGTATGGGATTTGACATTAGTATTCGCTAGCGAAGCGATGACTTATGTCAAATCCCATACATTTTGTAACGTTAGAGTTAGCGTTAGCATTTTGACACTTGTCTAGGGGGGCTGGTAGGTATGATTTATCGACGGCGTCGTGTCGTGAGTTTCTACGACACGATGTCGTGTCGTATATCGTGGCACGTCACGATGTCGCGTCGAGTTTTTTACAATGCTCGTCGTGGATTCCCACGACACGACGTCGCATCGTGAAACGACGCCGCGTCGTGGTACGACACGACGTCGTATCGTGTTTTTGTGTCCCGGTCGTAAGACAGATGCGAAAAACTGGCAGTAAAACCTAACCAGCTGTAGGTATATCAATCGAAATTGAGTTAGAAAGTGTATTACCAAGTTTTCACTACGTGTGTATGTATACTTCTTTGGCACGCTCTGTCTAACGGCCTCACTCTGAGATATTCAATGATTATTACTTAACTTTAATAAATATTCGATTTTCGATATCGTCGTTGCATTTTTCCAAATCCTCTAAGTGTATTTAGTAAAGAGTGCGGCTGCTAGTCTTACATTAGATTTAACTTTTAATTATATAAATTAATAAATAGTTAATAAATACTATAATCTTACCTGGAATTGTATTTTGTTCTACCGGGGGACTATTACTACTAAAACCGTTCGCCTTAACCGGACTGCGGCAGAGATCTTTGACCGTTGTGAAGGTGAGAGTGTATCCATTGTCTTTTTTACCTGGAACAGACAAATATTGTTTTAGAACAAATTATTGCAAGTTAGAAAATAAAAATCTACATTAAAGTACCATCGAGGATATTCCTACTTCCTAGGCAGTTGACAGACCAACGTCATTTGGTCGGATCATATTATCAATTCAATGTTAATAGTGATCTCTCGGCTGGGTTTGACATAACGCGACCAAACTACGTAGGTCCCCCCCATCAGCCTAAGACTGATAGTACTACTCATTTTGAAAACGATGTGCATTTAAGAGATATGTTTTTACAATGTCTTGCATTCATCAACAGCATATTTTTAATAAGTTATCGCTTTATAAGTTTACCAGTCTACAAGGATCAAGATTTTTTCAGTGTAGAAAAATAACCTTTATTTGGTCTGGGGGCGGGTCAACTTTTGCTACGGGCGCCTCATTACATATATTGTCTAGCTACGCCACTGCAATATTTCAGGGTTATACTACCTGTGGGCTCCGGAACGGGGTTTTTCGCTTTAACCTCCTCCGCGGGAAGAGACGCGAGCGGGCGGCAGTAGCTACTCAACATCAGGTGTGCAGTTTGCTCGTCACCGACTTTGTCTGGAATCAAAATGGCGCATATTTAATACAAGATTATAACAAAATATAATAAGTAATAACTAATAACATATAATAGATATCTACATTTATAATACAAGTTTTGCAAAATAGTTATTTTTATAATATTATTATTGTTTATTTGGGTAAAAAAAAAACAATAATGTAATAATGTACATTTATTTTCATTTATTCAAAAGGCTTCTACAGAAATCTAAGGGGGAAGATGCGAGAGTGACTGATTCATCTTTCCACTCAAATTCCATAACTCCCTTACTAAATTAGGAATTAATTTCATCACATTATTTTTCTTTCCGTTGCAAAATACGCTTTGAGGATAGCACAACATGAGCTAAATTCCTTTGCCCTCGCCATAATATGTATTAAATATGAGGCCGGAAAATCTATTGAGTAATGAATTGAATTAGAGCGCAATTTTTATATTATAAATATTATGTAGCATTGTTTACTAACAATTATTAACAAATTACAATTGTAAATTAGTGTGATACCAGGCATGCCGCATGTGTGCTAGTTTTTATTCTGTTATGTGTTATTAATTATTATAATACAGTTCTCGAATGTTCTAGAAACAATTTGACTTGGATTTTATTCAAATTCAACATAATACAGTTGCGATCACCCTCGTTATCTGAGGCATTTACTCAACAATAAAAAAAAATGCTACGGGCTCCCTGCATATTAATCCGCCCCTGCAACTTCTACATACCGTTGCGATCATCCTCGTTGTCCGATGCGTGGCGCTCGCCCGACGACGTAGTGGCGTAGCCCGACGACGGCGGCGAGGGGCGGCGGTAGTGCGATATACGCTGCTTCTTGCTAGTGGGCCCCGCGTCGTCGGGCGACGCCCTCTTGCCGGGGGACGCACGGGGCGACAGTGAATTAGCGCTGTCACTGCTCACCGGCGGCGTAAGGTTTTGAGGTTTCCGCCTGGGGATGAAAGTTTAATATTATTTTTTAAATTAAATTAAGAAAGGGGTTCGAACCTTTGTGGCATATCTAGCCGCCAGCCATCTTGATTTTTTCCGAGCACGATAAAAGTGGTATATTTGGATAGAGGACACTTATACAAACAAAAAATATTATATTATAACATGGTATTCTAAGTGTCACGTTTCCGAGATATTTTGAAGTAAAGATCGCCATTTGTGTCATATGGCGATCTTTACTTCTTCTCGGAAAAAATCAAAATGCCAGGCTCCATACAAAAATGTTCGAACCCCTTTAACACTTTCACAGTCCACGGTATCCAAACGGATAAGAAAACGTGGTTACCGTGAAGTCCATGTATCCAAATGGATGCATTGGCACTGAACACTACACACAACACACTAAAAATTACTTAATAAAATAATAATCCTTATAATCCATTATAAATAAATACTTTACAATGAATATTGTAGTGGACTCGAGGGACTAGATTTTGTTTTTGTATGGTGGACTGTGAAATTGTTAAAAACAGCCCCCGATTCAAAAATTTACTTACTATTCAAAAAAGAGTAGAACACAATTTTGAAATCACATAAAAAGTACAAAAACCTTATTATTGCAAATAAAAATGTGTCAAGAGCGTTAATATTTAAAGTGTACAAACGTTCTCTGAGAAAATACAAGGCACAAAAACTACCATTTGATCATGATTAAGCTTAGAAAATTTTCATCAGCGTCTACTCTTTCTTTACAGACTGTACACTTTTTTGTTATACCTATACTATATGTACACATAAAGGAAAATTTATATAACTACATAACATAACATAATAATATTATGTCTGTGTGTTGTATTATCTCCATCGTTACTACTGTATTGAGTGTGTTTACATAATTTTAATATAAATAACAAGAATAACCTTGACAATATTTATATTCAAATATGTTTGCCAATGAGAAAAATATAAGCCGCTCACCGTGACGAATGTTAACATATAAATATTAAATTTGATATGAATCATATTATGAAAACGAAATCTAATAAATAATTTTCAAATTAGATTTAGTTTCCATCTGAGAAAAATCATTATTGTAAAATTCGTTTAAAATTAATAATATAATATTTTTAATAACCAAGAAACCTCCTTAGAATCAAAAGTGCCTACCGACTTTTTTGGTACAATATCCAATTATTTTTTGTTTCTTTATTACTCGTAAAGTAAAATCCTTACGAAACTGTACTTCCCAAATAAATTCTTCGTGGAAAATGTGCTTGTTTCTTTTATATTTTTTTATTAAATAATGTGCATAGTCGATATAATATATTATATGCATTCGATAATTTTTACAGTAAGGTTATAAATAAAAAAATGTATCCCGATTTTATATAACGCGTCTCAAGCATCATGTCACTAAGCCCCTAGACGAGCAATTTTATTGTCAATATCACGTATTGCGTAATATTATTTATTGACCGTCTAGGGCTGATATTGAACATCGCGCGATAAACTGTTCAATAAAATTGAAGCATGATATTGACAATACAATAATTGCTCGTCTAGGAACTCGCTTAGCGACGCGTGATGAATGTGTGTTGAAACTTGAATCGTTGTGAAATTGTTATCCAAATTATAGAATATAATCAGAGATGATGGGATCAAGAATATGATCAAAAGTCAAAACATGCAATGTTACCTCTTGAGCATTCTCTTCTCTTCCTCGGTGTAAAAGGCCCAGTCCTCGTTCACATCGTTCCAAACGTGCCTACGGAGATGGTAACAGTTGTCTTTGAGCGTGCCAATCTCTGGCAGAATCTTGTTCACCATGGCTCGCTCCTTGTCTTTCAGTCCCTCTGAAATAACAATGGAATGCCAATCAAGTTTGCCATAATATGAATCATAATAAGTTATGATTGGGTGTGGACTTACCACCGCTGAGTCTAGAGTACAGTTCGGGCTTCTTGAAGGGTTTCAGTGCTAATAATTGTATAAGTCTTTCTCTGAAAATAGACAAACAAATATATTAGTGTGCGTCAATTGGTAAGTAAATATAGGTATCTGGTATAGTCATAACAAGCAAACACATAATGGATATTAATAGATATTGTTTTGTGTTTATAAGTTTTGTGTCTCACTTTATGGTTCTGACTATGTTTAACTCATTCATAAGAAATGATATGGAAACTTAAAAAATGATTAAGAAAATCCATACTTCCATACTAATATTAGAAATGCGAAAGTGTGTCTATCTGTCTGTCTGTCTGTTACCTCTTCACGCCCAAACCGCTGAACCGATTCTGCTGAAATTTGATATGGAGTCCCGGGAAAGGACATAGGATACTTTGCATCCCGGAAGATGTACGGTTCCCGCGCGATGATGAATTTTGGCGCAACGGAGTTGCGGGCGTCATCTACTACTTTATATTATATTCTGTCAATAAGTAATCACTAATCAGTAACCAGAAATAAATACTAAATTAGATTTAACCTTTGTATACAATTGCATTTTAACTTCTAATAACTTCTCATAACAATTATTATCAAACACATTTCATTATTTTTTATTGTGTTGTGTTTATATTAGATTTTATAGCAATTTAGCAAGCCGTCAAATTAATTGCGATTAGTATGCTTTATTACCTACGTGGTAGAGGATATTTTAGCAACACTTGCGTTATTTTAACATAGTAATTCAAGTGGAAAACAAGTGGCCTTTAAACGAGTATTTATCTTGAGTAAATTAGCTTTAAACAGCCGCCAACGAACAATAACCTAATGGTACCTTGAAAATGTTTTCAGAGTTCATTTGTGAAAGTCAATCACGTCTGTTACTCAAAATTACTTTGCCAATTCTTCTAGAACCGATGGTTGTTATAGCAGCTTATTATTTCTGTACTAGTTCTTTTTAATATTTACAAGAAAATATTGTGCTAAATATGTTTTATATGGTTTACAACAATTTAACTATTAGGTTACTATTAGGCCTGTTTCACCACTTCCTGATATGTGCCGAATAGGCTATCCACCACTTAACTTGACAGATACAGTATGGAGAATGTGTCAAAAAAGTTGTAGATAGTCTAACCAGCACTTTTAATAAAAAAACTTAATTTGAAGCTACATCAAAGATAAGTGTCCTTCGTAGTAGGTAATTTATACTTCATTTCAAAAATTTTTTATATAAATGTAAAATTATGTACTTATCAATAGAGATACAATGGCACATTTCGGTCAAGTTTTAAATATCAAAATGCTTTAAACTAACCTAACCTAATTGTTTCCGATTTTTCCTAATTTTAACAACCTCGTTTGCTAGTTTTTCATCGTTTGAGGTTAAGCATTTTTGCACAACCTTGGCGGTATGGGTCAGTTGCAACTTGCAGTCAATTAATCGCCATGTAAGTATCGTATTACAAAACCATTAATGGAAAGCGTTATTGTCATTTACATACTTGTCCGGCAAAACACCAAATTCATGGTGTCTGTACAAATATCCATACTAATATTACAATTATGCGAATGTGTATGTCTGTCATCTCTTCACGCTTTTTTTAGTCTATACGGTTAAACTACTCAAATGATTTAGATAAAATTTGATAATAATATTATGGAGATAATTTCAGAGACAATGAAGGATTTTATAGTCAGGGAGTTCTAGAACAATTTTTTTTGTGATTATAAAACAAGCTTTTTTTTGTAAGTAGCTACATTTTGATAAGACGAACAACATTTTTATTTTCGAAAAATCTCGAAAGTGGTAGCCAACAGAGATAAAAAGGATTTCATACTTAACTTGATAGTACTTCTGTAATCAACAAAACTTGGTTGACTACTGTACCCTACAATGGAACCCTAACCAGCAGATTTTTTGTATATTGGTAGGTTAATAGTTAACTTGTCCTACAAATAAAACAATCCATATTTTAGGACCATGAAGTCAAAGTA
Organism: Plebejus argus; assembly: GCA_905404155.3. NCBI lineage: Eukaryota > Metazoa > Arthropoda > Insecta > Lepidoptera > Lycaenidae > Plebejus > Plebejus argus. The sequence continues at coordinate 5,651,774 of FR989944.1, forward strand.
TGGAATCCTTTCTATCTCTGTTATCTACCACTTTCGAGATTTTTCGAAAATAAAAATTTTGTTCGTCTTATCAAAATGTAGCTTACTCACAAAAAATAGCTTGTTAGTAATCACACACATTTGTTCTAGGGCTCCCGTACCAATATGTTATAATAGTTCATAATGCGGTGAAATGTACGGTTTCATCCATAAACAAATTTTCGTCTGGCGATAGTTTGTTCTAGAAGGCTTTATCAAAGTTTATTTGAGAGATACAGATAACAAAATCATATTCCGAGGCACGTTATAACTTTAATTAAATGTTATTTTCACATTAACTTCGGTCAAACTTCCTGCGTAGTACCGCAAAATATCAAAGTTGGTTTTGTATGATAGCGTATAATGTCGTACTGTAGGAAATTGCCTAGTAATTTCATGTCACATATTATAATAAGCGTATTGTTATCGAAACACTAAGACGTCAACCTCTATTATAATTTATAACAATAATAATTTATCACAGTTATTATCGCGTGATAAATTGTATGACGAAACGAGATGTTTCCGACATACACGTGAGTAGCAATTTAAATGTTTTGCAAAACTATGTACAGTTTGGTTTACGACATCGTATTATTTAGTTTGTTAAGTAGTAATTACATATTATAATTCAAACGTTTCATCTTAACCAAAGAACTTTATTATGTTTGTTATTAAATAATAAATATCAATCGAATTTGAACATAATATTGTTTTACGCATAGTAAAGGTATCGAAATCGAATTAGCGAATAGGAATTGAAGGTATGACTGCCTATAATATAAATTATAAAACAATTTGATAATGTTACAAAATAGCTGTAATCTGTCTTCCTGTATTACGGCCGCTATCTGAGCACATTAAATCATTATTTAAATTTAATTTTATGAACAATTTGATGGAATTTTAAATGGCAATATCTTTGTATGGTTACTAAAAAATATTTATCATAGTATTTCTCTTACTGTGGCCGTTAGTCTTATTCTGTTGGTCAGTTGCAATAAGTTAATGATCAAGCATTTTATAAGTTTGAAGAGTTTGTTTGTTTGTACGCGCTAATCTCAGAAGCTACTGGTCCTATTAGAAAAATTACTTCAGTGTTAGATAGCTATTTTATCGAGGAAGGCTAGAGGCTATATTTTATCACGCTAAGTCTCATAGAAACGAAGAAACCGAGGAAAATGTGAAAAAAACGGGGAAAATTATTTAAAAGGGCTTATGTCACGACTCACGAACTACTAGAGCAATTTCTATGTTATTTGGAACAGATAAAAAGTAGACCACGCGAAGGATCGTAGGCTATATTTTGTTGTGGGCTAATTTATCTGTGAAATTCCTAATTTACGCGGGCGAAGCCGCGCGGAACGTCTAGTAAAATAATCAAGCATTACTATGCTCTACTTCCATTTAAATCGGTGTCAAAAAAGCCAATACTCACTTTATAGGTCGCCTGCTTAAGTCTGGGTTGGGTGGAGGCCGCTGCGGCTGATGGGGATTGGGTTGCGGGTGGTTCTGTTGCTGCTGGGACAGGTGAGGTGCTGGGGGTTGAGGCCTCGTGGGCGCGGGTCGTTCGACCCGGTCGACCCGCTCGACCCTGTCTAGCTTCTCGGGTCGATCGGGCCGGTCGATCCTCTCGGGTCGCTCGGGTCTATCCGGTCGCTCCGGCCTCTCCGGTCGCTCCGCCCGCTCCATCCTCTCGGCCATGCTCGGGGCGTGCGGGTACGCCGATCGGACTTTCACCCTCCTCCCGATGTCCGTCTGATTCGGCTTGATGACGCGAGTGCTGAAAGAGTACGCGTGCGCATTATCTAACTAGGAAGATACCGAAATATCGCTGTCGAATTATAGCTATTGTTCGAAACTTACATATCTACGAGGTTAAACGTCAACGGTAAAGGCACTGGAAAAAATTAAATGTGCAACTCGCACACGAAACCGCTACCGTGTGAATAAAAAACGAGGCTGTATTTCATTCAGTTCATAATAATTTTAGACTATAACACTGAAGTAGCCATTAAAACCAAATGTTATTGCTATCATAAATCATGAGCAAATTAACTAATTTAGGTTTTACAAGCGCTAAAGTCCTGCGTCCTACAAAAAAATAAATCCTGCGGTTTACAAACAGGTAGTTTTTTATCCACAAATTTTGGCATCACCGAGAGAATGCTCGGCAGGCTGAATCTGACATCCATTCTTGGAATATGGACTATATAGAACAGACATCGTACAAAATGGATGTCCATTTTGTAAGACAAGAATGGACATCATCTAACTTTCAACGGACCAATTTCAACCACGCCAGATTAAGGCTGCGTTTCCACCAGAGATGTGTTGCGAGGAATGTGTTTTTGAGAACCAATAGAATCGCTGCGCTGAGCGAGGTCACGGCAACTCACGTCAATGAAGCGATTCTATTGGTGCATGATTCTATTGGAACACGTTCCTCGCAACACATCTCTGGTGGAAACGCAGCCTAATAGACGTCTCGTGTACTACCGGCTATATTAGGTACTCATCATAATTACTTACCATTTGCTCTGCTCCGCCGCTATCGTCCTCGACATGCGGTCCTTGGTCGCCTCGTACGAGTCGTCGTTGGCCTGCACTCGCATGCGCCGCGTGAGCGGCCCGCACGCCTCGAGACGCCGTTGACCACCATTCCGGACGCATTCGAACGAACCCTGCAACCATTAATGTCTAATTAGAGTTTAGACCAAAGTTATTTCTGGAATTGCTGGAAATACTCAAAGTGCTAGGAGAGTTGTCTACTGCTATAAGGCCCATAGGATAAGCCTTGTGCTTTTCCGGACGCATTCGAACGAACCCTGTAACCATTCACGTCTTATTAGTTATTAGACAACTTTTTATCATGGAATGCTCAAAACAAGGACTCGAAGTAAGCTATAGATTAAAGGCCTTTAGGGATAAGCCTTTGCCGTTCTGGACGCATTCGAAAGAACCCTGCAATCATTGACGTCTAATTACAACACTTTTAATGCTGGATTGATCTAAGAAGGGCATGAAGACTTGGATAAAGCAAGTGGGAATAAACCTCTGCAAACCCATTCAAACAAACCTTGCAACCATTTATATCTAATTAAACAACATTTTATCGCTGGAAAAGCTGTAATGATTTAAGCGAGAGCTAGAGGAAAACTTTTACAAAGTAATATAGGTGGCAAAAGCTTTGCTACATCTAATATAGGAATAAGTTGCATAATGCACTTGCAACCCCTGAGCCCTCAAGGGTCGCAAATGGGTAAAGCGACTAACACGACAACGCGCCACCATTGTTGCCGTAAGAATTCGCAATGTGTAAGGCTCCTTAACACCAACGTCTGCGATTCGACTGGTCGTTTACAGTCATAGATAAATTCATTCCAAGAACTTTGAACTCAAATCAGTCAGATGCTCTCAATTTAGTCACATAATAAAATTAATAATATGAACGAGTGATATAAGACTCTACATTCCAAACTATAGAATTTAATGCCATCTACATTAACATTAAGATACTGGTCATTGAAGGAAATTTTTAAAAATAAAGAACTGCCAATGCCTATAAAAAGCAAACTCTACAATACATGCATTTTACCATGTCTAACGTATGGATGCCAAACATGGCCAGTAACAAGTAAAAGTAATCATAATCTAACTGTTTGCCAGCGGAACATGGAAAGAAGCATGCTTAATATAAAGTTAAAGGACAGATGGAGGTCATTAAAAATACGAAAAATAACTAAGGTCACAGATATTCTACAAACTATAAGGAAACTAAAATGGAATTGGACCGGTCATATAATAAGAACGAAAAAACTCAAATGGACTAAAGACATTATAGAATGGTACCCAAGAAATGGCAAAAGACGGAAAGGGCGCCAAATCAAACGATGGGAGGACGATTTACCAAAGGGATGGAGAAGGTTAGCTCGTAATAGAGAAGATTGGAAGAAACTAGGGGAGGCCTATGTCAAAGGACAACCTGACCAATAAAATGGTTGCTGATAATTAGTTTAAGTTTTAGATATTAAGTTTAGATAAGTAACAACTGTATTTTTTTCTAACTGTTAAGTATGTCAAGTAAAAAAAAAAATTCAAGTGGTCAGTGAATAAAGGCTTTTATTATTATTATTATTATATTATTATTATTACATTAACATTATTATTATACAAAACATTTTCTCTGACATGTTTGCATTGAATAGGCTCTAAAACTTTTCGACCAATTTTGACGAATTTCAGCACAAATAAAGACTGCAACACGAAGAAGGACATAAGCCATTCTTGGAGTATTTTCTTTTGTGCAAGGTCGCATCATCTAGTCGTATTATAGCCATAATAGCTCTGTGTTTTTGACCTAGGATACCTAGCAGGTAAAAGCCCTCGCTACACACAACTCTGATTTCTTCAAGCGTAATTACCCCATTCCAACTCTAATTACTCATACTAGACATTCCACAATGGACTTTTACATTTTTTATCTAATCAGAGAAGCCGACGTACAATAATTAAAACTTGCCTTATTATAAAATACGTGTTCAATCACGTTAAACGCCAGTAAACTCTCAAGGACGAAATATATTTATGAAAATTTTTAAGCAAGTACGTAATATACCTGTACTAATTATAATATTTTCTTGTTCGAAGTTTTGTAGGTATTTGATAACTCGAGTTACTTCCATTTTCCTAATGAAAAACAAACTTTGTATCTCACGTCCAATTTCAAAGATAAAATTCAAGCTAATTTGACCATCTTCTTAAATTTTATCGGTCAATAGATAGCTGAGCATTGTAAGCCCTTGAAAACAACAACGAAATTACTAAAATACTTGCTAGTAATTACGAAGCATCGTTAAGTATTAGGCTTTGCCTAATTTAAACGTTAAAATTAATTGGAAAGAGCTTAGCAATACGTTATTGTCTTGGTGAAAGTGTAAATACTTGTGAGATTCTTCTAACTTCCTGCTGGTCTTATTGACACAAATACTTAGAAGATTCTAGCACCTTTTTTCTAAAGGGAAAATAATATCCTTAAGATCACCCAGAGCTATGTTTAGGATATGAGGACTAAAAACTCTTTGCATAAGTCTACTTCATTGATGTTAGAGAACTACAAACTATAGAGCACAAGATTCCAGGCACTACAGAATATGAGCAAGATTATAAAAATGATAGAAATAAAAGTAATGATAAGAAATCAATAAACATACAATAAATTAGTCAGAAAGTTACGGTGGAGACAGTTCCGCGACCTACTAACCCACACTAATGTAAACGTCGATGGTATAATGGAGAATCGTTCTTGGAGTATGAACTTGCCATAGAAATTCCATAAACACATTATTTAAAATTTGTATTCTTTCAAATATATAAGTTAACATTATAGTTATGCATGGAAATACTTTTATGATGAAAGTAATACTGGTCAAGCTTAAAAAATTATAGATTCAATGAAATAGAAAAATAAAAGTAAAAAATATGTCAAAAATCAACCTTTTCAAGCTAGCGAGAGGAGAACTTGCTGAGGTGACAAGAAAGATCTTGATTCTAGAGAATAAAGTGTGCTGTGCCACAGAATATATAATAGTACTCGCTGTGCTTTGGTATCATTGTAGGAAAATCTTGTATGAAACATCGACTGAAGAGAATATATTAGAAGGGATACTGTTACATTGATGGAAATGATGATTGAGACATGAGTCATATTGTGGTAATGGTTCATGAAAAGATGACAAACATAGCTGAAGAAGCAATTAATGCAAATTGATATTGCCGTCAAAAAGTCGAGCAACGTCAAATATTTGGCGTCGTCTAACCTAATCTAATGGGAGCATTAAAATATTATTTGAACAATTGTATTCTTATGGCAGCTCCCGAGTAGGTAAATATTATGTTATTTGTGTTCAAATTAAGTTTACAGTTTAAACCTTGTACTGCGCATTGTCAAATTTTAAATGCCTCCAGAATAATATATTTTACTGTAGGTATTCTGTTTGCATAACGTTTAATTGTCTCGAGTTTCGTAACACACACTGCTACTTTCTGTTTATTTACGTAAATCGGTGTACTAAAATAAGTTTATTTACAAGATTTAGACGATGAAGTCACCAATGGGTTAATCTTGTTACATCGCTTATGCGCAACTTAAGTCATAGGAGTTCTTCTCTAAGGCTAATCTGAATTAAACATCATGTCATATCTGCCACTCACTTTAAAGAATGATGGAAATGACAAGACGTTTAACTCAGAGTTAACTTTAACCCAGATCTACGCAAGTCTAGGCGGGTGTCTCGATATATTGATTGTTTGTATCCAATTAAAAGCAATTGCTATATCATTTCCGACTGTGCGACAACATAATATTATTCAGATATTATTTTGGATTCAAGAGTAACAATTATTGCATCTAATGACTCATCGACCTATAGATGTCGTAGATTTCATGTATGGCCAAAATTGGTCACAAACTCCGCATGATATTCATTTATTACCTGTGGTCCCTCCATTTCTGCATTACTACTAATGCTAAAATGAAATGTTGATTCGCCATTGTTGCTGATCGGCGCCGGGATGGAAATTTTCTGAAAAGAGAGAAATACAAAATTAAAAATAATAATATAGAAAAAAATAGCAAAATATTTAATACTGTTTATATCTGAAATCTGAATTACTTTTATTAGGTTACTTTTAAAGAGGGTAAAAAAATATCGTCTCAAAAACGTTAAAATTAAACGAAATAATATCAACTAATAACCGACTAAACTCATATAGAAAAGTCGAAAAGGTATTATAGTCCGACAAGGCTTTATATGAATGTGTCAATGATGTCAAAAGGCGCTGCTGGTAAAGGAGAACTGTCAAACACATGTCAAAAATGACGGTTTTGTATGATAGAAGCGTTTAGTTCCTTTTCTCGCCACGTTCATGTAGAGCCTTGTCGAACTATAATTTACTATGTCATACCGGCACAGCTAGCGAGCAAATATTACGTAAATGTTCTCTTAAAAACTACACCGAGAGTTTAACTCAACCCGCACTTTATAAAGGAGGTTTTATTATCAAGAGCATAAATGATATATTATAATAATTATATCAGTAATGTTGTTATACACATGCTATCTTTATGGCAACAACATAATATTATCACGTCAAAAATAAAGATGCGAGCATATGTGTGGAAGTTCTATACATGCAAATGATAAACGCATGGATTCACACAAGTATGCCGGATATGTAAGTCTAATTTGCAATGCAACAGACGAATCTCATAATCTGATACAAGAGACAAAAGACGAGGCACTGATAGCACATGCCGTCTTTGTCACTTGCAAAATCAAGACTAGAGAGCGTATGATTTCGAGGACATCTCATTTCGATTACTAGTTTGTTCTGAATCGATTATAATTTACATGATACTAAGGGGCTGTACTTCCTGGTAATATGTGTCTGATAGGAGTGATAGGCTATCCACAACTTATCTGACAGAGTATGGAATATCTGCCGTGCCGGATAGGCTATCCCCAGGATAGCCTATCCGGCACTTATCAGGAAGTGGTGAAACAGGCCCTAAATCAGATAGACTAAGACAATGACAAAATTTTCCATACAATAGAATTCACTAATAAGGAGTGAACACGGAAAGTGTCAAAACAATTAGACAGTTGCTTTAGAGTTTAGAGTTTAGACGATGAGATCTAATTTCCGACGGAAACATCGCATACAAATTGGCAAAAGTAGATTGAACCCGAATGGAATTATGGCACAAAGTGTGCACTGTGCATTGTCTATGCAAGCGTATCTCTTTGCGTTTTTATGTAAGCGTCATTACTCATTAGTCATTACTTTAACGTTGCTGTAAAGTTAGGTTCCGTACAAATTTAACAAACTCGTTTAATTTGCTGTTAGAAGTATCACGCATAGCGTTAGAAATAACATTTGAGGTCATCGTAGTGTAATATATGTGGAGCATATATTTAATGATTTTATTAACCTCAATTTAGAAATTTTAATATAGTTCTTAAATGTAGGTATGTATCACGTTATTTTTTAAATGCAAGCAGTAAAACACGAAACTCATGATACCTAATTTCCAATTTTAGCAGACCATGAAATATTGAATGAATAATCAAAGTGGTGCATGAAAATGTATATTATGAAATACATATTATCAAACTAATGACAATAGAAAAAAATTAAGGAAGAGATAACAGTTAACTTTAAAGAAGCAAATTAATTATTCTTATCGTTTGAGAAAATCAAAGTAAAAATTTGTTATTCAAATAAAATATAGAAACAAAAACCTATTGAATTTGTTAGAACCATATGTTTCTATCGAGTTTGCCGCTTCAAAATCGTCCTCCATAAATAATTCGCGTTCAGGTAGAAACTGATCTTTAGTGGGACGACGCAGATATAATAGTGTGGCCGTAGTATTTTTAAACGTTGCTAGAGTTACATTCTATACAGCTGTATTCTACATTTTACAAAACATAATATGTTCTCCATATTATGGAGAACGCGTAATCAAAATTAATAGACTTGGAACTTTACCTAAAATGTCACTAACCGAACTAACTAAAAGTGTTTTGTAAACACAATTTTATTTAAAATACAATTAAAAGAAGATTCTAGAACAGGAACAGGCAGACGTTGATAAAGAAAAAGAAAATGTTGCTTTCAAGGGTATAAAAATTTAAAAGTGAGGTGAGGCAGATTATGAAACCCATGAGAAAAGAAACGCTTAAGACCATATATGGCGTTGTTGCTGGTTAGGATATGGAGATATGGGTGGTATACGTGTGAGGTGCACGTAATGCGCTACAGGGGCACAGTGAGTAACGACTTTCATCGCCAGGAATGGCAACGTCGCGATACAAGTAACTGGCCGATCATCGTACCGTTTCACCATCTACTGTACGCACACGCGATGTTCGATGAAAAACTCGAGAACGTAATATACAATTCTAATCATCATAATTATAACCTAGGGCTATATTTTACTGTTACTGAAGCGCCTGCACTCCTCGCTCTCCTCACGACAGTGTAATCACCGTATGGTTCTACAAATTCTTATGGAGGCACCTACGTAACGAACCACACTATGACCCTTCAAATATGTAGAGGTTTTTTTACTGCAGCTCGTCTTTCTGTTTATGAATTGCAAGCTAGAATAGCTCCAAACGTTAACCTTACGTTTGACCTGTGGGTCGTTTATTTATTGTTTCTGTTTTAAAGATATCGATGTCACCTCTAAAATTGTTGTTATTGTGCGCAGGTTAGTCGGAGACAGCGTGAAAAATGTCAATGTAATGTCACATACAAAATTATATACTATCGAATGTTATAGATAAGGTAAGGTGCCGTCAATCGTCCGCGCATCGTTTGATGACGCAGCCACCTACATGCGTGGCCCAGTGCCACTTTAAGGTCGCGGTTGACAATGTCTGCCAGCACCACAATGCCAGGCAATTAACCTATTAAAAAGTGTACTGCATTACACAAATTGTTGAGGCAATTATTCGATAAGGAATAATGCTAACGAAACTGCACAAAAATATAAAAATCTTGCAAAAAGGATTGAGACCTCGCTCACAAGTATTGAAAATCACGATGACTAACAATAATGTTCAATAACGTAGTCGGAAAATTTAGAGATACTTGTATGCTAATCACGGGGAAAATTATGCTGATGTTTTTGTTTTCCTTTGTCAACATTTCCACCTATATATTTGTGTCGAGGAAACCAAACATGTCGACATCAATGTAAACAAACGTGCGACTTTTCGAACACAAAGGATGCTCAAGTGTTGGTGACAGATTAAACCGTATCAAACTAGTATTACATTAGATGATAAAGAGTATTATAGAGTCGCTTCGCCCCCGATGAACCCAAGGTGAGGTATACTGTATTTAATTAGTGTGTGGCAGTGTGGCTGACGAGGAAAAAACCCGCCACGAGTCGGGCGTTAAGCCGTGCGGGGGAGCGCGGCGCGCGGGCGGCTTTCTCTGCGATACCGCCTCGGCCGATATAAAGAGCGCGTCGTGATGGAACACTTCGGCATTCGGTGAACAGCCGTCTCGCCCCTCACATCACTCGCATTTTCATTGTCATTCTTGTGTTTTTCTGCTTTATTTACAGGTTATTCACTAAAATAGTAGCCCATATGATGCGATAATCTATTTGTAGGTAATGGGTGCAATGCATCAGCTGTACAATATTTATCATGTCAAGGTTGCCGTTCATTGTTTGTCTTTTAGCGAAGGTCGTTTGATTCTGTACCTCGAGTGGACCGGAAAATACGAGGAAATCCATCATCGTTTTTTTTTTTCAAGGCACTACTAACTCGTACTTGTGTTGGCATTACATTCAATTCTTACGTTTTAATCGAGCACATATTCTCAGCTTTGTCTAACAGCATAGTTATGTAATTCGCTATAGGACACGACTACTTTATTTTCAAATTTATATAAGGCATTAATGTATTTAGTACGGCGTACGCAGCCACCGTGCCTTTGTTGGTTACCTAATTTCTCAGCGAGCAATAAGCGGTACACGGAGTTGCAAAGTGAGAGGCCGACCGAACCGGTTCGGTTAGCTCAACCGAGAATAATAAAATTCTAATATAAAGTCTATTTTATCTCGCCACTTCGACATTAACTTCAGGATTCGCGTTAATATCGGCAACACTGTAGGAAATTTCGAGAGGTGCTCTATAATACATTCATAGCGACAGACCCGGACGCAAACAGGCGGTCGCACGCCCCAACCGAGCCAGTTAACGTGTTGTATCTTATTGACGTAACGCCGTGGAGGTGGACGGGTCGTTCGGTGGAATATCACCTTTAAATTGATCGCCGCAAGGTTCATTATGTTCGTCGCTCGCTTCGTTTCAATGCTATCCCACGTCAGCAGCGAACGATAAATAGTTCTTAACACGCATCGTAGCGGGAAATCCACGCAGCTGGGCTGTGATCGCCCATGTTAATTGGTTACCTGCCTGTTAATATCTTATTTTTTATACACCTTTAAGAATTCGTAAGTGTAACTGTAACATTGTATGCCTAGAAACAGATTCCATTTACTCAAACAAAACGGTTGGAACAATGAGTCGTATACATATATTTCTTGAAGTATCTTCATTTTCCTCATTGTTGGCAGCTCTAAATAAACAATTAATAATAATTGTTATTCGTAATTCATAAGTATTCATAACTGACCAACTGAAATTACAAAATTTTCAAAATGTTCTGAAGATATAACGTTTATTTCTTTATTTGAGCTACCAAATCAATGAATAATAATATCACCTTTTTCGTTAAGTTCTATAGTCTCTTTTGTTACTTCAAAAATGCTTTACCATTCATGCAACAAGTGAGTCAGTCCCTATCTATTGATAAACACTCTTTGGAGTGCTTCAATAAATAATAGAATATTGATTGTGCAATAATTGCATAACCTAAAACTTTCACTTTGTAATCTATAAAAAAAATCATCAACGTACGTATGTAAATTGATATTTTGCCAACAATTTCGTAAAAATGCAACTGTGGCATTCAAAGCGTTTGACCCCCTTAAGCAAAGTAAAGGTATCATCATTCATCAGCCACAGGTGCCTTGTGTAAAATGTTTTCTACTATTCGCGAAAAGAAATTCAGATGAATTTGGTGATATCCGTGAGCTGTATCTACATTATTAACAGCATTCGTAACTTTCATCGTAGACACATTTAAAGGCGGAGTGAGTGGCCAGTTATTTGTGAGGTTTCTACGATACTATTTGCATATTTGCCGACTTTCTAATGGACGATATAGTGGACTCGGACGCGGCGGAGTTACATCAGTCTTCGGATGCATGACTTTTTGACAAACAAACGAGTGCCATTTATGGATGCAAAACAAAGTGGTACATATCGATCGTGTGATAAGAATGATAATTTAAATTAATTGATAAGAATGATTATTTTTATTTAAAGCGGTGTACCAATAAGTAAATTGTTCATTAAAAATATATTTTCATGCGGTTAATGAACTATTCTCGCGTTAATTGTTTTTCGTGTCTTACTGATAAGATAAAACCCTACCGCCTGGAAAATATTTCGTTATCACTTCCTAAGATAACGATGACACGTTGCGAACGAGTAATTTTAGCAATATTATTGAAATGAGAAAAAGTTATCGGCTCATTGCGTAAAAATTCGGGCGTGTCTCGTAAGGATTCATTATAGTGCCGTTCTCTTTGCGATCTCTGCTCGCGACCTTCCGTCGGCTAGCGCCTCTCACCGACGTGACTGCAACCACGGCCTTACGTCGCGAGGCTGTATCGAAACCTCTACGTAACTAACGAAGCTCTTTCCACTGGTTACCCAACGCGATAGGAGTTCCGTCGATACACCTATAGGCTATAGCTACACGTCTTGCAGCTTGCTTTACCACTGGCGAATCACGTGATCGCTTGCGTAACATTATTGTCCAGCACACTTTCAAAGTGACTAAATAAAATTCTACACTAAAACGGTCAAAGTAAACAGCAAAATGATCTCCGTCGGTCCTTTCGATAGCGATTTCTACGTGAATTTCAGATCGCGTTTGATGCGAATATGATTTTTTGTACCTTTGGAAACAATGGGAAGTAAAAGGTATTCTTTCTCATTGACGGCTACCTCATTGTCTACATTCGCTAAGATTACTTTTACTAAAAACTCACATTTTCCTCTCATGTTGCAAGCGGCAATTTCATTTACAAAATGTTGCTTTCGTAATCTAACCGTATTTCGTCACTCGTTACTTTTGCACTACGAAAGAAGTAACAAAATATAACAAATTACAATACAAATAAAATTCAAGCAGAAAAGGTCACCATTTCCTAACATTTCAATGAGTTTAATTTATCAATGTCATATAATATGTAGTATAGACTAAACAGTCATTATAAAAGCAGAAAAACACATCGCATCTATAACAATGTCGCAAGAATTTAGATCAAGGTGCGAAAGATGCGTTCGAGAGTGGATATCGTATGAGGAATTTTACCGAACATCTCGCGCTGCCTGCATCATTATTGTGTCGATTTCTATTACATTATATCTAATAGATATATTTAATATATCCCCTCCCCGCCACCTTACTATTAAAAATATCTACATTGGGTATGCAGAATTAATAGTCATACATCTTTTGTTCCTGTCAAACCCTAATTTTTCTAACGGATAGGTAATAAACATTAGGAGGTTACACAAAAAGATATCAAAGGAATCATCAGAAAGGAATAAAATGAAATGGAATTAATAAATAATAATAGATTTACCGACATTATCAATTCCATACATTTTGTTCTTGCGAAGTCAGCCGAGTTATCAGAGCCCCCTCAAGTTAGGGGTTGCAACAATAAGAGCTGCAATTAGTTAGTTTCTCCCTGCACCACTGAATCGATATTGGACACTTGACTATATCGGAACTTTACATAATATTTTACATAAATAACCACATAAGTGTTACGTTCACTTGCAAACATAATGCAAATTACATTCGAATATTCATAATTATTTTAACAATTAGGTTGCGCTAAAATTTTCGTAACATTTGCAGTACAGTCTTTTATCAGAGCGGCTTCATTTTTATCACCATTTAATACTTGAACATGATGAATGATGATAATGTAAAGCATGATCAGAAATACAAAACACCCCGCTGCAGTGTCATCTGATGCTAGTGGATGCAAGCAAGCTCAGTTCTGACATTTCAAGAGTTTTTCTCAAGTTTTTAATTATAGTGCGTCCAGAGATATTCTACCTCCCAGATTCTATAAGTAAATCCGTTTTGTTAACAATTAACATAAAGCAGATTCGTTTTGTTAACATAAACCTCCTAGAGGTAAAATTATCTTGAACTGCTGGAGTTTTAATTCACAATAATGCGTTCAGAATTTCTATAAGTAAGCCTTATGTTGTTGGCACAGAGCTTTTTTTAGAAGTAAAATTATCTAGAATGGTCCGAAAGAAGGGTGTGATTTAGGACGGTCGGGTAGACGCGGCGCCGACGCGGCGTGACGCCGGCCACGCCCCCAACGTCGTGACGATGTACTGGCACCGTGTTTACTGTATCCCCGTACAGAGTTATACTTCCTCGCAGAATCATAAAAGTGGCTCTTATGTGGTTGGCATAAGATCCTATCAGAGGCAAAATAGCTCTGAACATACATCTCAGTACAGTTTTACTCGTGCTTGTTAACAGAGATTAAACAAATTAGACGGCTTGTTTAATTAGAAGTGATAGAGAAACTTATTGATTCGTTTCAGTTCCTTGATTTTATTTGAATTGGTCTTTACAACGTTCTACATTCATCTTTATTGACTAAAGTAAACACAAGCCAATTGTAATAGCTGCTTGTGAAACAACAGCAGATAAGCAGTACCACTATTCACTAATAAGTGCTTGTTACTATTCAGTAAATTACTAGGTACAGAGTTATGGATAGGCAAGTGTAAACTGTACATACTAAACAAACTACGACGGAGATTAGACTTTAAAGCAGACTAGCAGATGTTATATTTAGAGAGACAGCTCATAGTTCCGTCTAGTAACTGCTCAAGGAGCGGCCAATTGTTCAGAACCGGAAACGTAGACCTAATGGTGCTTATTGGCGAATGGTTTAGATCATCTGCAAAACTGTTGCTATGGAGCATGGATCAATAAAATTGAAAGAGCTTGTACTCAAACTGTAGATAAATTAAGAGGTTCATAAAACTTAAGAGAGACAGTTCCAGCATGTGCAAGAATTGGTCATTTGACAAAGAAGTTTGAGAATTGGATTTTTGAATTTCTGTTTTAAAATAACCCAAATCTCTAAAATAATACAGCACAATATATTTATTATATTACATAGAATTTGTAAGTAAAGAACCGTGGGACCGGGGAATCACATGTGGAAAATCCTTTGGGTCTTGATAAAATTAATCGATATCGCGTACGCAGACTCGCATAATATAGCGATTAGCGAGCGAGCTGTCAAGCAATTAGGAACATGCTCCGGAGATAAATTTGCAACAGTTCCTTAGTACTTTTAAGATTTGAACAGATTAAATTGTAAGTAGTAATAGAGATATTAAGATTACGCAATATACTGCAAACCAATTTGTCAATTTGTATCGTCATCGTAGCTTTGGACGTACTTATTGCTGATCCTTTGACCGAAGATTATGAATGATGACATATTGCTTTTGAGGATTTGTCATTCAAATTACTCCTTGTCGTGAAACACACCATTATTACACAGTAGGTATCTTACTGAATTGTGATAATATCTTCTGAAGTCAATAAAGATGTATTCATATACTGGTCTTAAAGTTTGGTCATGTTTGGAGTATTAAAAAAGTAAATGGACATTGGACAAGAACGTTTCTCGAATAGCATTACATAATTAGAAATGAATAATAGGTAGTATCGAAGAGATATTAAATAAGACCACATAATAATATAATAAACGGTCAATCGCCTATTTGAGAACGCGGCTAGATGGGAGTTTCAGTTGCTTGACATTTAAGCAATTTCGCAAAAGCAAGCAAATCGATGACGTTCATTTCAAAGCAATTTGCTCATAAAACGTTGAGCAAGTGGTTGTGGTTGACAGATATTTAATCAATACTTTTGAAGGTTACAGCGCAACACGACAAATTTAAAAACTTCATCAATTTGTGTCTGTTTCTTTAGACAATTCTCTACAATTACATGCCATCCAAGAAACTCCAATGTTATTGAACATTAAGTAACTCATTGGTGTAACCAATTTTATCGCCAATCAAATAAAATTTAACGAACCAAAATCTGGCGACTATCAATTATGAATTCTACGCAGAAAAAAGTTAAGTGTTGAAAGACATACAAGTGAAAGTGAATAACGTTGTTAACATTTTAGATGTTCAACAGAATATACTTAATTATGTAGCAGTAATAGATTTCCAATGCGTTGCGTAAGTTTTTGGTTAAAAAAAATGTTCCTTCAACGTAGGTCCCTCGTGTGTACAATATTTATAGAAAGGGTGCCCTAGCACCCCTTAATATCTCCTGGCGATAATTTATGTGGATTGAAAGTAACAAAATCTTTGTAAAAATTCTGGATTTCATCAACAAGATTATGCTAATACGTAATAACAAAACAGTGGGGCCTTAACACCATTCATGCCTGGAAAATACGCGGCGGATGTGAATTACCATATCGGAGGAAAACTTTACAATGATTCCAATGGCACACTTATTTTGATTTTGACCATTGTAACAGGGAGTTGATATCTCATGGTTATTTTCTTATGTTTCATGATTTACATATTATGGTACCTTTTTAGTCCGCTTGTTGTATAAATGAAATAAAAAAACGGGCACAGGGATCGACCCTGGAGTACACCTTTTTAAAACCTTCTAGATTTTGTGACAAATTGCTGAATTTTAATGAACCTTACAACAACGATAACTTCTTTCGTGTTATATTGATTAATATATTTAAAACACTCAATATCAGCTTCTACAACAATGTTGCAAGAAAACAACGTGACATTGTGAGTTGTGACATTGATTTCTTTTTACAGTCTACGCACTTTAGATTTTTACTATAAATATAAACATTTTATCAGAATTACAACATCGTCAAGTAGCGCATTCTGTTACCAAGCATATACTTTTAACAATACACAAATTTAAATGACTACTAGCTACTTATTGCGTCATATTTAATTGTAATATTAAACATGGAGCTATAATCGTTTTTTTCTCGATTTTCGATTTGTGTTTCATATAGGATGTTCATCCTAAATGAAACACAAATCATAGGACATGACTGTAAACATTTTGTAACTTTGACACTTTCTTATTCTTGAGCTGATTATTACAAAAACCAAAATTGTTTTTCAGAGAAAGAGTTCCGCTCTCAAGTCTCAATGTACGAAAAAGAATCTGAGTTGCATTCTCATTTCCTGGTGTTGTAAATCGAAATGACTTGAAATTACATTTGACTTATGTAACTTAATAAATCTTATACATTAGGCTACAAAGCAACTTATTATGTAACTCTAATTGTTTTGACTCTGGTACATTGTTACTTTTTGTTGTGATTTTGAGCCAATAAACCATTCAACGCGTTAAATAGTTAAATAGGTTTGGTGCTAATATGGTCAAAATTCACGACTTTCTAGATCTTGAAGATCCAGACTAGAGATGAGTAGCCATTTTTTGCCTTTCGAATCACATTTTCGATTCCTTTCATTTTTGTACCCGTCTTCTTTGAAACTTGCTTATTTCGGACTTTTAGGAGTAAGAAGTTTATGCTTCAAAATATTTTATATTATTTTAAAAGAAAATCAACAATAAGGTACAAGTGATAGAACAAACAAACGCACAACTGTCGGGCTAAAATGGTCGTTTATGCTTCAAAATATTTTTTATCAAAGCGCACGGAGTGCGCGGCCAAGTTCCAGCAGGCCGCGCGCATGCCGTGCACTATTTACACGAACGGTTTCGACGCACTTTTGACCCCCTTGTATCTCAGTGCCTATTGCGAGAGCAAAGATAAAATTTTACCTACCTAATTATATACTAGTACTTACGTAATATACCAAATTTCATAGATATAGATTTGTTAGATCCTGAAATATTTCCTTGTAAAAATAGCTAATTTTGGCACTGACTCACTGACCGATAATCAAAATTCACTGGCCACTTCCACTTGTCGTAGCGTTATGAAATTTGGCACACAGGTTGTTTGTTATATGTAGATTAACAAAAAATTAAGAAATTTGAGAAATTGGTCAAGCGTGAGTCGGCTCATCTATGAATTTGAGATAAAAATCGGTAATCAAAACCTCTAGGCCACTTCCAGTTGTCGTAGCGTTATGAAATTTGGCACACAGGTTGTTTGTTATATGTAGATTAACAAAAAATTAAGAAATTTGAGAAATTGGTCAAGCGTGAGTCGGCTTCAAAACCTCTAGGCCACTTCCAGTTGTCGTAGCGTTATGAAATTTGGCACACAGGTTGTTTGTTATATGTAGATTAACAAAAAATTAAGAAATTCGAGAAATTGGTCAAGCGTGAGGCGGCTCATCTATGAATTTGAGATAAAAATCGGTAATCAAAACCAAACAAACAAACAACCTGTGTACCAAATTTTATAACGCTACGACAACTGGAAGTGGCCTAGAGGTTTTGATTACCGATTTTTATCTCAAATTCATAGATGAGCCGACTCACGCTTGACCAATTTCTAAAATTTCTTAATTTTTTGTTAATCTACATATAACAAACAACCTGTGTGCCAAATTTCATAACGCTACGACAACTGGAAGTGGCCTAGAAAAACATACCTGTTAAAACGGGGCCAAGTTCCTATTCACTAATTGTTCGCCTTAAAAAAGAGTTGAAATCCAATTCAATGCCAAGTTTAGATGCACTTCCAAATCGATCATAATCATCTTCATCAACAGCCTGATCCTAAATACTTCTAAATTTGAACTTGGCAGGTTTTCATGCTAGTAGCACTTGATAATTATTGTATAATTTTTAAATTTAAATATAAGATATCTATGTGATTAAATTAACCTGCCAAGTTCAAATTTAGAAGTATTTAGGATCAGGCTGTTGATGAAGATGATTATGATCGATTTGGAAGTGCATCTAAACTTGGCATTGAATTGGATTTCAACTCTTTTTTAAGGCGAACAATTAGTGAATAGGAACTTGGCCCCGTTTTAACAGGTATGTTTTTGGTGAGATTATTTTAAAAGAAAATCAACAATAAGGTACAAGTGATAGAAGCCACAGCCTACAGCACACTCGACTGTCAACTTTCCATTATCTACGCGAGCTCCGCAAAAGCACGCGTAATGAGTATGTGGCCAATCTTCAAAACTCTCATACTCTGATAAACACGGACGAGAACAATATTTTAATTTACTTTATCTACACTTTAATAACACATTATTTACAAATAATTATGAACATACTTACTCATAAATAAATTAATCTACTAAAGAGACGGTAGCAGAGAGTTTTTTAAATTTCTTGGAATGATCTATCCTATTCATAAAAATAAACAGAAAACCTTGAAGATCTAACTACATTTTCCGCGAAACCATTAACAATAATAGACGATAATCAATGATTGATCAATAAAAATTTTGCAAGACTATCTTTTGCAAAATCAAAGAAATGAGAAACTCAGATGAAGCCACTTAAGTACTTGATTTTATAATGATTGGCATACGATTTACGAAGTTTCAACAGGCTGATTGAACGTACAGACTACATAGTTTATACAAAATTGCATAACAGCGTCTATTTTGCGTCTAAAAGTCTCGGGCGTGCCACCACAATTTAGAATAATTGCTGTACCAACAAAAGATTCACCATAAAAAGAATCGCTCGTTGCGTGACCGTCTTTCAGTTTAAGGTCAAACAAAATTCACTTTAAGGTCGTCGGTTAAATTACTAAAATATTCAAAACATTCTATGGCACGGCATACTTGTGAAAAGCAACGATAACGAAAGTTATTTTCTTCGCTTCGTTAAGTCATGTTTTCCTAAAAACGGGGAGTCGGGCAAACACTATCATATGTTTGTAGGGTGACAACGATGTCTTACGTATCCGGAATTCGTTACAAGACTTTCTTAATAAGGTCACGATAACGGTCAATTACTATTTGTCTCGTTCTAGAAATACTGATGACATTAAATTACGATTTACTTCACAAAAAATCTCCTTTCATGACATGATCAAATCTGAAGCCGCTATCATCGCACACACTAATTAAACTATAGTTTAATCGTGTCCCGGGCCTGTAAAAAGCAAGTGCGCGCTACCGTGCGGCGGCGAAGTGAAAGTGAACAACGCGCACGTACAACAGTCCCAATAAGACGACACCACCGTCCGCATACCTCCTCAATTACCACGAGGAAATCAGAACGGTTCCGCCGCGGACCGCTCCCATCGATACCACCCAGTTTCGATACCAGTTCCATCTGAATGTAAACAAAGCACAGTATAATGCTACCGATTGAAATGCAACATTTTTTAAAATAATGACACCTTAAATTGTTACTTTTAAAGTTTTGTTTACAATAATTAGAGGAGCATGAATTGGAAGTATGGGAGTTTTTTAAGGCCCGGTCTCTACCATTCTGATTAACTATTAATTATTACTTGATAGTATTATATAATAATTAATAAATCGTCTCTATTTAATTATTATTTATACGTATTATAATTAATTACCAACAAGGCGTGAAAAACTGACTAGTACAATACACGAAAGGTTCCAACACGAACAAGATGATTCGCAGATTTGGAAAAGGTAGTAAAATGATAAGAATCGTTAAAATTTTAACTATGTTGATGACATGGGGTTCACAATTTAACGAAGCGCCTAAATAAGGACGAAAATTTAATTATTCATAACAAAGAGTATATGTATTGAATTTCGTGATTAATAAAATATATACTAGCCGCATGTTTGGCGAATTTACGCAGACGTTATTATACTAAGTTGACGTAATTTTACAATAATAGTGACGTCAATAAGCGGTTGTTTGATCATTCAGAGCTATCTTATTGAATTAAATTGCAATTATGCATTTATGGTTTATATACATTTTAATTACATTAATATAATTATTCAAAACTCAATATTGATGATACTATCGAAATCTGTATTTTAACCCAACGAAAATTGTAATAGAAATATAATTAAGTATTCAATTTTATTCCAGAAATATGTATAAATTATATTTCTGGATATATCACATGGACAGACAGACTCAGTAACTAAGTAACAACCTAGAGCTAGACAATGTAACACCATATGGTATGTAGTAGCCAGTGTGGTTACTACATACCATACTTTGGAAGATAACTAAAATAAAATTAAGCTACGGTCTCTTTAAAAATCATACTTAACAATAAACCCAAAACTATTTATTATGGCTCCATAATATAATGAATAGGAAACTTCTATAGTTAACTAGCTGTTGCCCGCGACTTCGTCCGCGTTAGCATAATATTATAATAACGGAGATGGATAATTTTCTCCTTTTAAGGTCCCTTACTCAAAGGATAAAAACGGGACCCGCAGCCAAGTAGGCACATATTAATCAAATGACACTCGAAAATTATTGTATGTTTATAGTTTAGGTTACAATCTTTAATAATTTCAGTTCAATCAGTCGAAAGTCTACAAAAATGACTAAAAACTTTCATCCCCTATTTCATCCCCTTAGGGATGGAATTTATTAAATTCCTTTCTGAGGGGATGCCTACATCATGGTATCTTTATGCATACCTACACAGTCTCAGCCCGATCAGTTGAAATTTGACAAAAGTTTCATGCAAAATTTCATCCCCTATTTTACCCCCTTAGGGGTGGAATTTTTAAAATCCTTTTTTAGGAGATGCCTACGTCATAGTAGCTAAATGCATGCAAAGTCTCAGACCGATCGGTTTGAAATTGACAAAGTTTCATACAAACTATCAACTCCAATTTCACCCCCTTGGGGGTAGAATTTCCAAAAACGCTTAAATATACATCAATTTAATTTTAATTAGTAACCCAATAATAAAGTTTCATGTTTCTAACTTAAGAAATGACGGACTTTCATTCACACTTTCAACCCCAATTTCACCCCGTTGGGGGTAGAATTTCCAAAAACGCTTAAATACGTATTTATTTATTTTTATTCAGTAGCCCAAAAATAAAGTTTCATATTTCTAAATAAAGAAATGACGGACTTTCATACAAACTTTCAACCCCTATTTCACCCCCTTCGGTTTAAAATTTCCAAAATTCCTTCCTTAGTGGGTGTCTACTTAATAAAACAACCCTGCTCACCAAATTTCGCAAAGCAAAAACCGTTAAAGGTGGCTGTAACGGTTTTTGCTCTGCGATGATGAATCAGTCAGTCAGTCAGTCAGTCAATCAGTCAGGACTTGTAATTTTATATATATATAGATAGTATGTCTGTTTCTCTGCTTCTATGGAATATGCTACTGAACACTGTAAACCAAACATTGTACAAATAAATATTATCGTCAAACCTTGGTTAAAATTCTCCAACCTCAGCCCCATCCCAGCATAGACCCGTAGCATGACTACAGTAGAAATACGAAAATATAGAGTATAAAGACAAACAGCAGAGATAAACTGAAGGTGCCGTTTCGATCTTTATCGCGGCTAAAATCCGCGCCAAAAAGGTCAGATTTTCCGCTGTGTTCAAACATCCAGAAAACAAATTTGGCTAGATTATATAGTTTTTTGGGTTTTTCTACGTTCATATCTTTTTAATAATTAAATTATGAAAAGAAAGAAAACATAGGGACATGCTAATAGATATTCAGGAAAAAAATTATAACTCTACCGGAATTATCCAGGGAGGAAACAGGGGACAACGTTTTTATGTGAATAGGCATGATGACAGTAAGTAAATTTCATTGAAATAATTTGTGTGTCTAAAGTATCTAAATGCTTGATTATAAAACACTGGTTCTTTTTTTATTTTACATCAAGATTAATATTTTATTGATAAAATAAAATCACTAAATATGACAATCCGCCATGAAATGTTGAACGCCAATCAGAGCGCGTGACGTCACGTTAGAGCACTTTTGACATCGACGTTTGAGTTATTTCTCTTTTACCACAGACATTTTTTTTTAAATCGTCCCGGTCGGGACAGGCAAAGGGATTACCACAGACAATAATTACTGTCGAATGATTCCTATACAGCTGTCACTTGTCAGCTGTACTCTAGAGTGACGTCACAAGTGCCGCCATGACACCTTGAAGTGTTTTGGTGCAAATTTTAAATTTATGATTTAAAAACGAATTTTTGTATACTAAACCATAATTTTTAGCAGAAATATTATGTTTGTTGTAATCAATATATATTTCCGAGTATTATAGAACAGTTTCTCAAAATTTGTCATCATGCCTATTATTATTTTTAACAAAAAATTAAAACCGACTTCCAGGGTAAAAACAATAATAATTTATAATGAACAAAAAAGTGTTAAATAATTCTTACTCTTTAAAGTGCCTTATGCATAATTCTCCTAAACCTCAACTATTTCTGTACACAATCTACATTATTTTGAAGACGGTACCAACTATAAGAATGCTGAGTTGTATGACAAAATATTTTTAATATTAATTAAGACTGGTACCGACTTCAAAATAATGTAGATTGTGTACAGAAATAGTTGAGGTTTAGGAGAATTATGCATAAGGCACTTTAAAGAGTAAGAATTATTTAACACTTTTTTGTTCATTATAAATTATTATTGTTTTTACCCTGGAAGTCGGTTTTAATTTTTTGTTAAAAATAATAATTTCACTCTTTTAAGTGATTTATAAGCTGGTTTTCTGCACAGACTAATATGTGTTATGCTTAGTTACTTTGGATCTAGGATACACTTTCATGATATTATGAGAACTCATTGTCTGATATCACTACTTCAGAATTGCTTACTTAACTCCAAGCATATACCACTGAATACCTAATGTATATGCTTGGCGTTAATCAAGCAATAGTAAAATTAATGTTTATACGCCTGTCTTTAAAGGCTCTAAAGTTCTGTTCAGTAACTTTCTATCATTACACTCATGAAAACAACTCAACATTACTAGATGACGCCCGCAACTTCGTTGCGCCAAAATTCGTTTATCGCGCGGAAACTTAAAATTGTTCCGGGATAAAAATATCCTATCCTATGTCCTTTCTAGGGACTCAAAGTATCTCCATGCCAAATTTCAGCAAAATCGGTTCAGCTGTTCGAGCGTGAAGAGGTAACAAACGGACAGACTGATAGACAGACAGACAGACACACTTTCGCATTTATAATATTTGTATGGATGCTCAAATATAACTCCTCTAATAACTCCTCTAACTAAAAATCGTCCTTATAAATTTTAAGAATAACTTTCCTCATAGATCTTATGATCAAGTTGCTAACTCGGTAACCTAAACACCAAGGTCGAGTCATTTACATTGAAATAACATTCTCAGAATCTATGGAAAAGTAAAGTCGATTGGTTAATAATAATTACAAGTGTCACAACTGTGAAAGAAGACGACTGCCAGGTTTACGACAGCTAAAGAAATATCTAAGACACTGATGTAGATGCTGATGCTGCTTTGTTTCTTTTGGTCTGACCATGTCCTCGTACACAAAACACGACCAATTCGAACGGCCTCAGAGCAACCTTAGGATTAACACTCAGAGGTCGAATGTCTGTTTCTCCGGTTCCGCAACAAGCTCAGAACGTTAATAAATATAAAAGCTGCTAAACGCTTCGGGTTCGAAGACCTTTAAATGGGCGATCGTGGCAATTTTCAAAATACTCATAAGCATAACAAAGGTAAAACACACATAATTAGTATTATAAATACGTAATATGACGCTCGTTTGCATTCTGTAGCCTTCTCAAATTGACGGTCTTTAAAATTATAATACTAGTTTGACAAACTTAAATACCTGTCCCGTTTGAAAACCATGAACATGGCTCCTCTATTCATACTGCTATTGCAAAAAACAAGTACCTGATTCTTAAGGCCGTCACAGATTTAGCTATAATATATACTAATATACCGTATATACCGTACTAAACACACTGAGACCAGAAATATATTATATTATAGCTGAGTGTGTGGTCACGCGAAAATTGTATAAAATATATAGTAATATGCCTAGCTATAAACATATTAATAATATATTATAGCTAAGTCTGTGACGGCCTTTAAATTTAAATTTTACAAAATTTTTCATGTTAAGACGACGCCTTGATAATTTGGCAATTGGCTGTAGCGATATCGATTATTCTCAGCAATTACTAAAGCTAAGAAATTAAAGTTCATTGTCAGTATTCATCATCTTTGTCTTCATAGAAAACAAGCAATCTAAAACATACCCAACACGGTTTTTTACTTTTAACACGGCGTCACCTTAAGGCCAGATAACAGTGAAATAGCGCGTGGACAAGTTTTTTGATCCTGTTTCATTCCTTACATTATCATCTTAAAATTTGGAAAAAATTACGACCTTTACTTGAGGATATAACGTATTCGGCTTCGCATTAATTGACACAAACAGAAGAACTTCACTCGATAGAAAACAAAGCCAAAGTTACCTCTTTTTAAAATCTTTTTTCAAATTTTTTGCTAAGAATACTGAACTAAGCGACCTATTTTTTATAGCTTTAATTAGATAAAATGATTTTATATCCGTATTCGCAAAAATGGAAAATTGTAGCATTTATTTATTGATGCCAGTGACAAGATATCTAGAGAATTCGCGTACGCCGCGGCTTACCGAGCTCCGACAGTCGCGCGGTGGCCCATACAAAAACATTTTGAGTGATAGATGCCCTTAACAAAAACAACTTGACACGTGTAAAGCAAGGATGTAAAAAAGATAGAAATATGCTTACGTTAATCATTAATGAAACTTAAAGCAACGCTATTTATTCATGTGGCTGCAATTATAAAACTAAACTGTAGACTGTAGGTACATATTTTAATAATTATTAATATTTAATATAGGTACTAACAAAGAAGTTTTCGGAGAAAACTTTAAAAAACTTTTCTCCGAAAATTAGCCAAAACTTGACGTGGGAGAGCCATGCTTCGGCACGAATGGGCCGGCTCGACCGGAGAAATACCACGTCCTCACAGAAAACCGGCGTGAAACAGCGCTTGCGCTGTGTTTCGCCGAGTGAGTGAGTTTACCGGAGGCCCTCAGAAGCGAGTGTCCATGGGCGACGGAAGTTGCTTTCCATCAGGTGACCCGTTTGCTCGTTTGCCCCCTTATTTCATAAAAAAGTCGGTATTTGCAGTTAAAAAAATACAGCAAGTAGAGGAAGAAATTACCAAAATTTAAATAATCGTCGTAGTAAACAAATTTCCAAGTCCCAACAGGGAAATATTCCAGTAAAAACTTCCATGAAGGAAATACGGAAAATATTTAAGGAAGGAAACTGACAAGTGTTGGATTACATAATATAGAAACACAATTATTGTAAAAAGTAAGTAATAAGACAAAAAAAAATGGATTGTGTAGGTTGAGAAACCAATTAGGAAACAATACAAAAATTGGATTGTGTAGAGACTCTCTACTTTGCAGAGTTGTAGAGACTTCAAGAAAAAAAAACACAAACAAACCCGTATTATAAGACATAATATTCTAATGATTAAACAAATCGCATTTATAACAATAATTGAGTTATTAGCTTCATTATCTCCTAATCACCAAAAGGATACCAATACAAAACGATGCATGAATTAAGGATTTCGAAGCGTTATAAAAATCAAAATCTTTATCCGAAGGCTTGCAAATAACGGGGTCCAAACCGATGGTCTAAATAAACAACCGTAGCTTAGGACGACGACCCGACTGCATCAAATGGTACACATTTACATTATCGAGTTCAACGCACATTGATTAACAATTCAATAATTACGGATAACAAAATGGACTAATCCGTTACGTTGTGCGACGCATCATCGATGAAAAATCGCAATGAATAATTCGTGGCTTTTGCGGAATATGGACGAGTGAAACAAAGCTCGGTTGACGCACAAAGTTACGGCGGCTTACTTAATATCAATAATATTGCGGGAGCGTTTGTCGGTGCGAACTGCGAGTACGGCCATCGCACCTGTGAAGTGCAATCGCATACCCACCGCGACTGGAACCACTGCTATTTTTACACCCTCCACTCTATCTTATTTACTATTCTCGTCCGCGACTCATTGAATTGTGGTTATTATGTGCAACTTGGATTCGTGCCAGCCGGTCGGACCCGACGCATCGACACCAGATATTCGAGAAATCATAGTACGATAGCGAAGCGGTTCGTGCGTTATCTTATTTTTAGAGATTTTTACAAAGTCAAGGATGTCGTCCGAGCGCGGAGTCGTCCGCGGGGAGCGAGGTGTTCGGCGGTTCGGGAGTCGAATATGGAAATTAGGACAATCGAGGTCGTTTACATACGATACACGAGTACCGAGACGAGAGAAGAGATCACGTCAAACCGGAGCTGGCCGCTGGCGACGCGAACGGTGGCTCCAAACCGGTCGCAGGCGCCGGCCGACGGGCGGGGAATCGCCCGAGGATTATCGCCATGTAAACAATATTGCGTTAGTTACGTTTTTTGAAAACAAGAACATCGAAACTCTCAATGCCACTGACGTTCTTATTTATAGCAGCAGCATCGCCTTATACGTCCGATCGTTTGCCATTTCACTGACAATGTTACCGTGTTTTTGTAGCGGAGTAACCTCGAGCGAAGCCAATTAAATCGTATATTTTGCATTAACGATTACCGACAATTGGAGCATTGTGATTTGCAAAATGCAGCTTATGCGCAACGTTCGAGAGATGAGGCAACGCACTATACTGAGGTCGTCTCGGCGAGCGCGGCTTTTCGAAATGTTTAGGGTAAAAAGTTTTGTAGACAATCCGAAACGACAAACAGTGAAACGAAATCGGCTAAGTGGGTCATCATATAATTTCGCAAGCGATCGAGTGCCGCAAGCGTTAACTGGTACGCCCGAGGCGAGTCAAGGCCCGCGCTAGCGACCGCTCAACCTCCTGCTTCGACTTCTTACCTATACCTTTTATTTATTAGCCACTAATCACCATGTTTACAATTTGTTCGGAGACAGGTGGCTCGTGAATTACCCTGTTCTACAGCTATTGCGACATTTTCACAAAAAGTCACAAAGGCTTTTGTTTTAATAGAGCTTCATAACTCTAGGGCAAAATTCTAGCGAATCTCTATATCGTAGAGATTATACTAGAGCTCTTGGAACTTAAAAATTTCACGTTAAAAGTGGCAGAGACAATGATCTAAAAACTGCGTGCATTCTATCTTGCCTCCGTAAATTGATAGGACATTTTTTGCAAGAAAAACACAATAACCACGAGGATATTATTATATGAAGATGCATTAGAAGCAATTTGGGTCGTTGACAAGGCCGTAGAATGTATTATATCGAAGGATGTTGACATATGACACAAAATTAATATAAAGGAAGGCTATGATTATATTATAACAATTAATGTGCTATTACAACCAAAGTATAATAATTATGGGGAAGACAAAAGGAAAGTCACCAAAGCTTCAGATTTGCTCTACATTTTCTCTTTTTGTGGGAGACATTTATAAAACAGGATTTAAATGAGATATTTACCTTCTTACTAAAAGTAGATTTGTATGCAAATGGTATAAACAAAGTCCTGGTCTGTCAAGGCACTTTTCTGACGTATGAGACATGGACTAAAGTTTGGATATTTTACTAGAAACTCAATATTTTCCGTGTCTCCCACAAAAGGTTAAAACGCGATTGTCTTGTTAGTGTAAATGCAAACTTCATTTGACAATTCAAAACAACTGATTTTGTTTTGATTGTGTAATGCACAGCAATTTTCAACAGCCTACAAGTGTAAAATGACTAAATCGCTGCGAACAGAGGGTCCGGAAGTAGAGCATAATTATGGTCGTTAACTTAAATACATAATATTATAGTATATATTTAATATTTTACGTATTATAATATAGTGGAGTAAGCAATGAGACCGAGTTTTACAGCTTGCCATTTAAAATTCAGACTAATATTTACAAGTAGGGGCATAATATTATTGTCTTTGCATCTGTTACATCTTCATGCTCAAACCGCTAAACCGATATTGCTGAAATTTTGTACCTATAAACTTCCTTTGAATCCCGGTAAAGGATTCACACAGGACAGTTTTTATTGTAACAAAACAAAACGCTATCTGCATATTTTGCGTAAACGAGCAACATCTAGTTAGGACATTTTAGTTAAATATTATATGATATCGCTGGGCAAGGATCTTAACAGAGTGGGCACCGGAAGATGGACGCCGCCGCCGTAGCCGGCCTAGAAAAAGATGGCGCGATGAGCTGGAAGCATACCAGTCAGGCTGGCCAGCGGTGGCGCAGGAGCGAGCACAATGGAAAAACTTGGGGGAGGCCTTTGTCCAGCAGTGGGAAATATGATAGACCAGGCTTTTACATGAATATAAACATACGTTTTAAGAGTTCAAGTACCTATTTACTGAATCGTTATTGAGTCGACACTCGACAGTTAGAGCACAGTTCGTATTCAGCATAATTGATTTGACCCCGGTTCTATAATATGCGGCGATTCTGAACCAAACAATTGGTGACGAAATTCTAGAAACAGGTACAGAAGGCTTCATTTTGGTGTTAAATTTGGGGATCTGGGGGTAGACCCATCGAAAACTCAACACTTTTGGTAACACTTGGGGCTGAAATTATATTATTATTATAATTGGCCCAAGTGGTAAATTATAATATAATTTATAATACATACTAGCTGTCCCGGTGAACTTCGTGTCGCTTTAAAACCTTCCCTGGACTTCGAAGCGTTTCTGTACATTCTACCCCCAAGGGGGTAAAATTAGGGATGAAACTTTGAATGAAAGTCCGTCATTTCTTAAGTTTATTGACGTTTTACGTTTGCTTATAAAGATATAAATATAAATATTATAATATAATTTACCCTTAGTATAAGGAACCCCAAAAAGGGGAAACTATCCATCTTCGTTATTATACTATGTTAACGCGGACGAACTGGAGGAGGCCTTCACCTCTGAAGAGGGGGTTTTTGTAAGTTAATATATATTAAGGTTAAATCCTCATAACTTTTACTTTTGAAAATATTGTATACTAACACATTGAACTTAGGATAATAATATCAAACTAACAATACCACATAATATGTACTTTAATTTACAAAAAATATGGCTATTTTTTTATTTAACGCGGACGAAGTCGTGTATTTTTTTTTAAATTTATGTAATTCGGGGCCGTCTATGGGCTATTCGCCCATATCCTTTTTTTGCTCTCTTTTAATATTGGTTTTTCGCACCAAGGATAATTATGGAAATAATATTATTAATGTAATTGTAGTCCATCACGCCATGGACTTTTTTTTTTAATATATTTTAATTAACCAATTTTAATATACAGCTAGTGTAATATTATAATCGGCAAAATGATAACACACTGTCTCTCAGTAACAGCGAAGAGTATGAAGATAACTTTATCTCTGTTTTTGTAAATGACCAATACGTTTAAAACATCCATACAAACATCGGTTCATGTTTTTGGTTCATTTGAGGTTCGAACAACACAATGTGTTGTGGCAAGTAAAAACTCAAGGACATTTTACCAACAAACAAAAGCAATTTGGAAGACTAAAATGGATAAATTAGTAAACAAAGAAGAGAAGATGTTAACCCTTACGTTGACAAAGTGGAAAAATTCCTTCCCCGAAAAAGATGGGGTATAAATGAACCGTGAGGCGCATTTCGTGCTAGCACACAAGAGGTCGGTCCATGCAGCATCAAACGATATCAGTTGATTCAGAAATGTCCTAGATTACCTAGATATGTATAACTACTGGAAGTTTTGAGTTGATTACTCGATTGTTGCTTACAAATTGACGCTTTTCCTCACACAGAGGTACAATAGTATAAATATTATATATATTAAACCCTCGTTAGTACAGCCAGGGTTAAATATTATATAGAAACAAGGGACCAAAACATAACAAGGAGTCAATAAGATAGTCAGATATGAGCTACCTATTTTTTTTTTTTGATGCGCAGGGGAAACTTTTTATGGGTGCCCCGGGTTGGGGATGTGCCTCAGTTAAGCTGAAGCACCCCGGGGGTATGTGGGACTCCCGACTTCGGTTTACCCACTAAAACCACCTGCGTTTTGCCTTCAGCCGTATACAGCGGGATATCCTGGATCTGTCTAACACAGGACTCCCTCCACGACCGGCCGGTCTCAAGGGACCGGACTTCCACCAAGTTAGGGAACGCTTAGGCAAACTAAAGCGTTCCCCTCGGCGCCGGGACTAGCTAAGCCGGGCAGGTTCCCATCCTGACCCGGAGCCCCGCGGGACGGAAGTTATTGGAGGTTCCCATAGCGACGCCTCCGCACTCCCGTCCTACGCCGGCGGAGTGGAACGGAGGATGGGTCATCCTCTCTGTTCCGCTCGCGGCCTCTTTCTGTGAAAGGACGGTTTCACAGAAAGAGACCACCGCCTGCCAGGCCTCATCGCTCTCGAGCATGCAGCGAGTTAAGAGCTACCTACCATAAACGCTAACAAGAACTTTTAACCTACTCCCACAGAATTAACATTATAAATTATTGTCGTATATATTATGATCTTTAAATATATAAAATTCTCGTGTCACAATGTTAGGCCGCGTACTCCTCCGAAATGGCTTTACTGATTTTAACCAAATTTTATATTATGCAAATTCAGTGGGTCTGAGAATCGGCTACTGGGTACTTTTTATATTGATAAGTGCATATTTTGTTGAATAAATAATAGTAATTACAACTCAAGACTGACGGCGACCATTGTGCGACGGGATAGCGATGGACGTTGGCCATGGTGCCGTACCACGTAGTCACTTCGATAAAATAATATGGGCGAAATACTTTATATGGCAAAACAACGCTTGCCGGGACAGCTAGTATAAAAATATAATTTTCAAATATCAAACCAACTCGGGGCCTCTACGTGTGGCGGCGGGCGTTTCCCAAGATTAATTTCCTAATACTGTCCAGGTGATAAGGCCAATGATTATGTAAGTGATGGATATGTACGTGATATTATTATATCACCCGGGTATTAAAATATATCAAGTGTTCACTGTTCACGCGATGGAGTCTTAAAGTAAAACACCCATTGGTAGAGGTAGATTTGATGCTACAGAGAGTCATATTATTATTGTTGACATTCTTAGTATGTAGGGTCAAACAGAAATCTATGGTGCCAATAATAGGATGACAGGATGACTGTCAACAAAAGTAGTACGCTGTAAATCTGCGTATAGTATGCAATTGAAGTGACATCGATTTCTTTTTCTTGAAAATGCTTTGTTAACCGTAACGTAGGTACAAAATTTCTAAACGAGTGTAGTAGTTAGTCTAGATTTTAAATAAAAAATTTCACCACTTCCAGATAAGTGACGGATAGTCTATCCGTCCTCATATCCACAACTTAACTTGATAGATAGAGTATGGAGCATCTGTCAAATAAGTTGTGAAACAGGACCTTACTTCGAAACTTCGTAAGCAAATAAATCTGCGTATCTTACGAATAACACAAAAGAGTGAAGTAACCATTGAAATAATTTAATATGACCTAAATCATTACTAACTAGAATACAAAACAAAAGACTTACCCCTTCATTGCCAGGTAGGAACTGTATTTTAGGTTTCGCTAATCTATCCTGAAACAGACAAAAAAATAGATTAGTAGTCAAGCCTCCTTATTTCTTACAAAGGTAGTACTTGTACTATTATCTATTCTGTGACGTAGTAAAAGTAATAATAATAATAATAATAATAATAATATCTATGGACGCTCCACACCACGTCAATCTGGCCCCGTGGTAAGTACCTGAAGGACTTGTGTTACGGGTACCAGACAACGGAAATATATTTAATACTTTTATACTATACTTATATTTAAGATTTTTATTATATGATAAATATATTTAATACACATCCATGACCCAGGAACTTTGAAAACTTTTTGTTCCGTCGGCGGGACTCGAACCCGCGACCCCCGGCTTAAGCTACCAACGTGCTATCCACTGAGCCACAGAGGTCGTCAAAAGTGCAAACATTAGTAAACATCTCCCAAACTCTTTACAAAAAATAAAAAGAAGCATCTTCAAATTGTAGCCATATCTATTGCAGTTTGCCATAATATTATGATTTTGCAATACAGAGGTTCTTTTGTAGTACGGGTTTTTCCACAGTACAATACGTTTTTGCAAGGCGTTGGCGGTTCGTGCGAAATTTGTTGCAGGATTCCAAAATGACGCTATCTTTCAACGGGGAATAAGATTCCCCATGCGATATGTGGGACTATAATTGATTAAGATGTCTAACATGTTCTAGTAAAATTGTTCTAGAACACATCAAATAGCGTTGGCAGCTGTAATATTGTGTTGTTCGGAATCATTGTCTATGAATGCCATAATAATTTTGCATATCTTTGGTCTATGGTCTAGCTATGTAAGGTTAAATATTAATTTAAAAGTCTTTAAAGAACGCCAGCAATAGTCCACGCATTGCTCACCTCTGCGACCAAAGTCCTTAATAAAGATTTACGGCCGAACCCAATATACGATCCTAATCCGTTTTTACCAATCCAAGATCGATATTTCAATCCATATTTGTGTTTGAGTGTGCCAATAATGTATCCACAGATTGAAATTACAATCTGTCGTTGCAAGCCATCCATGGGAGGCTCGCTCTATGATTTCGGATAGCCCTCCGTTTGAAAATGACAGTTCGAGTGTATTCATAACCTATCTCACAATTTTGACGTTTCTTTCGATCGGTTTTATGATCCAAATCTGCAATCTTAGGAATTTCTCGGTTTTACTGTTTAAAATATGGATTTGTCTATACTCTCAAGCAGTGATAGTAGTGATTTTGAGGATCTCATACTGATCGTGCGCGAGTCCGACTCGTACTTGGCCGATTATTTTTTATTACTTAATTATAATTATTAATTACCAGTATTGGACAAGCAACAAAAAAAGCGGCCAAGTGCGAGTTGGACTCGCCCATGGAGGGTTCCGCAGCAGCAATAAGGTTTATTTTTATGAAATTAAAATATTTTTGATTTATTTTTATATTTCAGTCGATTTAATGAAATTTAGATTAAGGTTTACTATTTTTGACGTATAAAAAAAACTACTGGCTAGATCTCATTCAAACCAATTTTCGTTGGTAGTTTTTATAGTAATCTACATCATATATTTTTTTTTAGAATTATCATGCCTCTACTTTAGAAATTAGAGGGGGGGGACACAAATTTTTTCACTTTGGAAGAGTCTCTCTCGCAAACTATTCAGGTTAGAAAAAAATGATATGAGAAACCTCAATATGATTTTTGGAGACCTATCCATAGATACCCCACACGCATAGGTTAGATGAAAAAAAAATTTTTGTTTCAGTTGTACCTATGGGGACCCCTAAAATTTTTAATATTTTTTCCATTTTTGCATCAAAATCTTAATGCGGTTTACAGACTACATCTGCTTACCAAGTTTCAATAGTATAGCTCTAATAGTTTCGGAGAAAAGTGGCTGTGACATACGGACGGACGGACAGACAGACAGACAGACAGACAGACAGACAGACAGACAGACATGACGAATCTATAAGGGTTCCTTTTTTGCCATTTTGGCTACGGAACCCTAAAAAGGGTGCGCTCGGTGCGCCATGATGACTGCCCGCTGCCGGCAGGTAGAAAATGAGCAATGGCATGTGTCAACTGTCAGCTTACAGCAAGATGGCGCGTGAAGTTTGTTTGTCAATTGTCAGTGCCATTAGAATTTAACGAAATACTCCTAAATCCGAATTTTGCGGATATATGTTGTCGACTCGAAATCAATATTTTTTTATTTTCTATTATTCACATAAGGTTTCGATCGAGTCTATCGTACCCCTGGACAGAGGGAAAAGATCGCAGGCAATCCGGCCAGAAAAAAGATTGCAGATTTCAATTTTTATTATTGAAACGTGGATTGGAGATCGATCTAAGGATTGGGATCGATCCGAGATTGATTTCAATCTATGCATAAGGATCGAATATTGGGTTCGGGCGTTAAGAAATAATGCTATCGCGGGGGAGTTTTGTACTAAAGCCGATAACGGTCTATAGTCATCGCATAATAGTGCTCAATCTTCATATTCAAGTACGACGAACTGTGAATCATATAGCCCTGCTCCGTCGCCACAGGTCAACAAATCGGTTTGAATTTGCGTTTTGTGTTCAATTATTATTATTCAATAAATTATTATTTTATTACACCATTTATTGTAAGCAACCTTTATTATATCTAAGCTGATTCATCCTGAATTGCACTGCACAGTTTATTTTATTAGGTTTTAATCATCAGCTACTACATTCTTAAATCCTATCAGAATGAAATTCCAATTTCCAACTATGTATAATATTTAAGCAAAGTAAGAATGTATGATGTATCGGCTGAGTTCGACATAGCCCTACAAAATTATGTAGGTCCACCATCAATGAATCTTTAATCAATTTACATGTTTAGTCAGAAGCAACTGGAAATTGTTGATAAGCCATTATCGGGCCCTGAAGATTCGAAGACGGAAAATCACATGATCGATCACAGCGTATTGATTGCAAAATAACTGCATGTAAACAAATGAACACTGTCTGAATGTTAATAAACGCAAAATGATGACCGATACATGATTGATAATAAATTTTATGGAGAATCATCTATCATTAAATTGTCTTTCTGTAATTACATTGCAATATCCTTAATTAAAAGACCATAAACTTAATGTCCTGTTGACGAAATGTGCGAGTATGTTACCTATACTTGCACCATACTCCATAGTAGTCCATACTCCACAGCCTTTACGATCTAAAATTAAGAATCTAGGACATATTAAAATGACACTTCTACAATTGCCATATTCAAGGAAAAAAAATATATTACTGCTGCTTCGGGAGCTATCTTAAAATCTGTCTGCAACTGTAAGGCAATTTATATATGAGGTTAGTCCGATGTTTTAAAAGCTTAGGCATAAAGATTAGACTTTAAGATTGCGCACTTATAAGATTTTAAGAAGTTAAAAGATATTATTTTTATTTATTTATAATTTGAAGATGTAAAGTCAGCGAATTATCTAGAAATTTACGACTCAAGATATTTAAGCCATGGCTTTAATTGAACTTATAGAAGGACCTAAAATGGAAATATTGAAGGAAACTGCAAATTCCAAATTTTCGCAGGTCAAGGAAATCATGTTGATCGCCGGCTATACAAAACAGTCAAATAGGAAGTAATTAATAGGGAAAATAATAAAACTGACCTCATTAATTATTACTTTCAACAAATTATAAAAATTCATAGCGCGGAAATTATTTTTGATCTTTATGGTTTCGTTCTGGTGAATAAATTCAAACATGTCGTCTAAAAACCGTTAAAACCAGACGTTATTACGGTTAACATTTTATAGGGATAAGACGAAGATTGAGATCTGCAACAAAGAACTTCAGGATCTTGGGAGGAAGGGATCTGGGGAGGAAGGCGTTAGGATGATACGCCCAAAGTTAACGAAGGAATGACTCCCAATAACAAGAAAGTATAGCTAACGTCGTAATTAGACGACAAGAAACCAAACTAGTTGGGTAACGAGCAACGAGTCAAGTCGGCCACAATAAGTAAGTGTCGGCAAGTCGTGCTATTGCACAACCCGCGCTGGTCGAACGCGAGAAACATAACTAGGCTGGGCAGCTAGCAATGGCGATGACGTAAACTTAAAAATTGCTTTAGTTACTTACTTAACTCCAGTTGCATCGCCCAGCCGAGAGGGGCCGACCCGGAACTAGGCTCACGGCCGTGACTTTTACTCGTCTACCCAAGGGTGATGAAGGGTGGACAGTCTGTGGACACTTGCCATACTCCATGGAATATACGCTAGTTGGGTAAAATATTAACGTTTTAGCACTTCACAAAGATTGAAACTCGTTGCAAATGTCAAACCAGTTTAGCTGACAAGGTCACGTATCGAATAATTTTTATCCAATTATATTACGAAACGACTCATTTATTCTCATTTGGGGGACCTTTAAATCGGTAAAGGAAACATAAAACCTCAGTAGCAGGGAGTGGTCTAGGCAACTCTTTGTTGTTAAGCACTCGACAGGAGTACCTATGAATAAATATCATAAAACATCAGCTCTTCTGGGCAAACAATCTCAAAAACAATCTCAATGTGTTGACCGTCGCAAAAAATCCGATCCGATCGGGGATTTCCTTGTTCTAAGAAGGTAAGGTACTAGTTTGCAAAACGGTCAGCAACTTTCTTGAAGCCTTCATTCATTGTTAAATATCAATGTATTGACAAAAAACTAAGGTCGGCAACCCACATATTTGCTAATGTTTTGTCAGCGATTCTGAACTGTATTCATTCGAGTCTATGTAAGTCTGTTACGTAGTTAGAAGTTTGCGTTTCCTTGTTATAAACGAATTTAGAATTTATTGCCCACGAACAATATGTAAATAATAAAGAGACTCTTATCTCCTTCGACAGTTACCAAAACGCCTAACGCATAAAATTTTAGCCTTGTATTAAATAATTGAACGGCATATTGAAGCTAAGAAACGCGCGCCAAACGACCTTAGCAGAATATACCAGCGACCTTTTAACAAAATAAAAAAGAATATGAATAACATTGATTCGAATAAGGAGAAATCATGCGCGCAGCGAATCTAATTCCACCTATACATAGTTGGAAGTCGCAGAAAATTCATTTTAGATGGCAAATACCTTAACAATCTTGCTGTCTGAAATCACAGCGAGCAGCAACAACAAAAACAGTACGGCGGAAAGTTTGAAGTTTGTTTTCCAGGTGTATTTCGCAGAACCAATATCGTATGTATTTGTCAGGAGAGCAAACTCCTTATCACCATGACCCCTCAGGACATTTGTTTATCCGGAATATTGTGTCCTATAAAGCTCTAAGTTTGTAAAGTCTGCTAAATCTAATCGCTTACAAATACGACCGCTCCAATTTACATAGAACGGCATATTATATTTAACTTTGCAATGTTAAATTCATCATTTATCACTGTAATAAATACATTAGCCGTAAAATAATTGATAGGTAGTTGTAAAGTTTAATTAGTGCTTTGATGTCTTTCGTACCTAGTCCGTCGATTATATTACCATTTTGTAGAACAAATTGTAATTTTGCTGCAAGAATTAGTTATTTATATATATCTTTAAAGCGTTCCCACTATTTGCGTCACCCATTTAAAACACTCTTCGGGGAAAAATATTTCTGCAGTGAAACCAAAACCATTCGTGTAACAGAATATAACGGACCCTACGTCGATTACAAAGTTGTCCTAGACTTAGGCTAAAAGATAAATACCGCAAATAATCCAGTCACCAGACACCAAAAAAACGTGACCACCGACATTAATCCTAACTAAATTCTGTCTCTCGTGACAAACACGCGTATCGCGATTCCATAAATAAACATTTTACGTATTACATGCCGTTATATTAATAACTTTGTTAGGTTATAGAAACAGAAATTGAGGTGCTAAGTGCGAGCAGTGAAATTGTCCAACGAGAAGGGGCCTTTTAGGTGGACTTTGCCAAAACGACTTTTTTAGAAGAAGAAAGCGATAATTCGGAGGGCGTGGCGGTCAGCCGACCGACAATGTAGGACTGATGACATACATTCCTCGAAAACATCACAGCCAAACATAGAAGCTACGTTTCCAAATTCCAATTTATTTGTTTCTTCGGTAAATCTCACGTAATTTTTTTTCAACCAAACAATGCTATTTTGGTTCATTTCTTCCAGATTGTACGTATGCTTAAGATTTTATCGAAAGCGAAATTGTTAAATACGGTTAAGATCATTTACAAATTCTTTCGAAAGAAATTAATCTACTGGCTGCCTGCACCATTATAATATTTGTTTTACCACCCGTAGATACAACTTTTAACGCATCATTTCGTAACGTACACCTTAATGCTATTAAAATAATACTTATTACCTACATTATTGAATCAATCTACACTACTATTATAAAGAGGAAAGATTTGATTTTTTGTTTGTTTGTTTGTTTGTTTGAGTCGAATAGGCTCCGAAACTACTGGACCGATTTGAAAAATTCTTTTACCATTGGAATCCTGCATTATTTCTGCTGAACATAGGCTAATTTTTATTTTGAAAAAATATAAGGTTCCGTAAGATATTTGGGATTTTTGGACGCAAGGTGTAAAAAATCAACCAGAAAAGTTACTTATTTTGCGTACGCTGCCTAAACTATAAAAGATAGAGGCATAAAATGTTCTAAGTAATTATAGATCTTTTAAATATCTACAAAAAAGTCCGCGATACACTATACCTATCTATGTTGAGTGAGGCACAATAACCATTTTTTTATTAAAAAATCTTGAATTTTTTTGGACTATATTTAAACGCGTTTATTTAAATAATGCTATTGACCCTTATCAAAATAAATTATTTCATCACTAAGTACAGTTAATGTAGATAATATTTGGTTTTTGAATGATTAAAATTGGTCGTTTGGTTTTAATGTTATGGCGAAATTAAAATATTACGATTTCTGCTGCACGTTGCGAATTGGGCGTCAAGGCGCGACGCGCGGGTGTGCGTGCGGTAGGGGAGAGATTTAATTATCAGTGCCACCGACTCGCTCGGAGAGTCCACGTATTGTCCACGTAAATATTACCTCGATCGAGGGAATCGCAGACACAATAGATTTTCAATAGTTATGCGACAGCTATTGATTTGATATAGACTATCGTGCTTCATTATTATAATCCTAATTTCAAAAAAGCTTTAAAAGTTATGACTAAGAAAGTAATATTTTTAGAACTTTTTAAAATACGTTTTGAATGACTATTATTTTTGATTGCTATTATAATTAATTAATTTCTTTAACTATAAATCTATACATTATATAATAAAACTGTAGAAATGTGAATTCTGTACATTAAAGATATTGAAAAAATAATAAGCAGGGGGTGTTACTACATCGCTATAGAAGCCAAAACTGTGGTTAGTTTTTTGTCTGTCTGTCTGTCTGTCTGTCTGTAAGTTTGTTCCACTATCACACGAAAACTACTGATCCGATTTGAATGCGGTTTTCGCAAATATATTTGTCTTCTTCCAACTTAACATCTGGTGTATAAAAATTTCCCCCCCCCCCACCCCTCTAAGGGGACGAAAGAGGGGTGAGGACTTTTGCTTTAACACGAAAACTACTGATCCGATTTGCATACGGTTTTCGCAGATATATTTGCCTTCTTCCAACTCAACATCTGGTGTATAAACTTTCCCCCCACCCCTCTAAAGGGACCCAAAGGGGGGTCAGATTTTGTATCAAGTTTTTTCTTTAATGGACTTACGTCATATTATTAATTGTATTTTCCAACTTAACATCAGTTTTCACCCCACCCCTCTTAGGGGACAAAAGGGGGGGGGGGGTTAGATTTTGTATCAATTACTGATGAAGTAGAAATACTTTAAATGGCAAAACAACGTTTGCCGGGACAGCTAGTTATATAATAAGACAATCTAGTCATCATACAATTTACCTTTATTATATTTTATTATCACAATCAGCTCTATTGCGAGTGAATCCAACATGAACCGTGATGACAAAGTAAAAGAACAAATACAAGAATTAGTAATATTATATAAGTATTGACTTTGGATAGCCAAGTAAGAGTATTATCGGACGGATCACTCTCATGAATGTTCATTCCAATGTGTGCCTCATTCTGGAAATATCATTTTGTGTTCAAACGGGTCACTTGGAGTGAAAAATGCTGAAAAAGATTTTCAGAAGCAATTTCACTGTCACCACGTAGGTCCAGGATCTTTGGACAAGCAAGCATTATTGCATAACAGGATTAAAGCAAAGATCACGGAGAATCTCGAGGCGAAATCTGCCAAATAGTTTTTGAGTGAATATCGAGCATGAGACGATTGCAGTCTAAAATTAAAGTAAACAGTCGCGTACGTGGGATGCGTTTTACACCCGTAGAATCGTGGATTTTTTTCTACCGGATAAAACTATTCGAAGACCGAAAGGTGCGCGAAATACATGTTACGCAAAAAACCCTCGCACTTCCGGCTCGCCAGTGTGTTGGGTTGAGTAATAGTTATTAGATTACATTTATAGTTGCCAGCCGAAATTAAAAATTCCACTTTCTACAGATAATATGC
The DNA here is from genome assembly GCA_905404155.3 of Plebejus argus. Classification (NCBI taxonomy): domain Eukaryota; kingdom Metazoa; phylum Arthropoda; class Insecta; order Lepidoptera; family Lycaenidae; genus Plebejus; species Plebejus argus. The sequence goes on from FR989944.1 coordinate 5,692,679, forward strand.
TATTTAAGTTAATTAGAAAAAATGTATTTTGCGCAATGCTCTTTCAAAAAAAGCAACATCTCATACGCCTGACTATTCGATGCCACAGTCCCATAGACCATACTTCACAGATACTGTTTTCGCACAAATTATTCATAAAATACTTGGTCTCAAAACTTCAACAATTTGAATTGACTCTGATTCCGCTAACAATGTGTGGACATTATACACTCTTATTTTTTCCCATAATGAAAAACATGGCACTCGATTGGAGCCGAGAATGGACACCTGCAACTGCAGAGGCGTCACAAATATATTATGGCCGGCCTTTTATAGGCCCGAGACCTGCCTATTGAGCGACTTTACAACTTTGAGAAAACGGTAGGACTTAGGAGCGAGATTATTCGCTATCCTACATAAGACTCGGCTTTTTATTTCTTTTACGCTCAGGAGTAACAAGGGATCAGTGGGGTCTTATATTCTTAATTTATTTCTGTAATAATACAACGACCGCGACTGGATTCAATAGGTAACCATTTTATTGGAGTCCGATTCGATGAAGAAATGTGGTGTGGTTCTACTAAGAAGAGTTCCATAATCAATTCAATTTTGTAAAATATTTTAAAGCGTCTTCCTTTTAGAATTTAGATGGTATAAGGAGCGCATGATTCGTTAAATTTCCCTGTTACCAAACTGATTACTAGCCATTAACAAAATTATATGTATGTCTTCGACAACAGAATAACTTATATGTAGGAAAATCGCCGACATATTTAACGCCATTTTAACTTGCATTGAGAAAGTGAGAGAGAGTCGTTAAGACTCGCTTTGAAGTTTAGCCTACTGAGTTGAAATGTGGTACAAATGTTATAATAATATTATATCAAAGAACAAGACAAAACCTCAAAAAGTAAAGGCAAAACAGACAACACATGTGGTGCCTTAGAAATTGACTTTACAGAAAGGAGTAGAGTGGAGTACTAAGGCAGAGAAATGGGTAGTTTTAGAAAAGGGGGATAGCGGAGTTTTTGAAAACAACAGAGTTTTAAAAGAGGGAACAGCGGAGTTTTAGGAAAGGGAATAGGAAAAGTTGCGGATAATATAGCCACTTTATGTAACAAACATTGCGAGCTCGGTGAGACTTGTACAGATTGTCTGACATTTCGCAAACCTGTTTGGTGCTAGAGTCACACAAGTACACCTGTGTGCGAGTATGAAATAAATTCAAAATATCCTATCATTATACACATAAATAAGTAAATTTCCATAATAATAATTGTTACATTATCCGGGCTGTATCTTTATATCAAAACCTTCTACAATGTCATCGAGAATCATACGATACGAAGAACCTGCCCGGAGGCGCACCAAAAAGGAAATATGGTTTATTCGATACACGACCGAAAATGAAAGGTAACGACAAATTACTTATCTACCATCTCATATGTAATTTAATATTATACATATACCAGTATTTAATTTACAATACCACTTTACTCTTCAGATAATTTAAAAACTCGCAGACTATTCACCATAATATTTTAACTACTAAATAACTAAATTAAAGGTAACATGAACCATGGTACCATTTTGTTAGATGTAAATTTTTGTCAAAAGTGCCAAGTGGACTTCATCAATAGATGACGCCCGCAACTCAGTTGAGCCTAAATTCGTTTTTCGCGAAGGACCCGTACTTTTTCCGGGATGAAAGTATCCTACGTCATCTTTTCCGAGACTCAAAGTATCTCCATACCCAGCAAGATTGTTATAATGGTTTGGCCGTGAAGAAGCAACAGACAGAGCTGACAGACAGACAGAAAGACAGACACACTTTTTTTATAATATATAGGTATGAAAGATATGGATTAATAGGCCACCCTGACCACACCTTTAGATTTGTGCTAGTACTTCGAAATTCGAATGCAAGCCAACTAAATCAATGACTTATCGCGAGTCATATAGGTAGAAAGAGACGGAACGTCACGGGGGTTAGTGTTTAAAATCGACATCTGTTGGTTACCACTTACCAGGTGCCAAGATTAGGGAGACAAAGGGTGCGACGACCCCGGCCCTACGCCACTTGCTAACTAATCTTGAATTTCAACGTCTGTGGACGGTATGATTTTTATTCACCCCCTTACTATTAAAACCCACAATATAATACAAATGTTGCTGTGTTGACTGATACCACAGAATAAGTACATATTAGTACAACTGATACGTTGAAATACAGTCTACAGAAAGGGACAAACACATGCAATTTTATGGCGTGGTTTTTAAAGGGTTTAAAATTTAAATATAATTATTGATAGATTTATAATAATTAAACTCTGTACCTTTAGGATCAATTACCTAATTAAATTTTTTTATATATGTTATTATCTCAGATAAAATTCTGACACATTTGGAAGCTCTTCAGTCTTCACATTCAGAAGGCTAGTATGCCTTTTCTGTCTTCAACCTAGTAAGAATATTTCGCGATACTAAGGGCCTGTTTCACCACTTTAGGATAGGCTATACACCACTTAACAGATAGAGTATGGAGAATCTGTCAAATAAGTTGTGGATAGCCTATCCGCCACTTTGTCAGGACCAATAATCTGCTATGTTACAACTTTATATCATTTGTTTCCCTTTCAACCAAATATTTATAGGTAGTTTAAAAGCGCCTTACCAGTCCATTCTCCCTAAGTGTTCTCGGAATTTATAAGCAAAGTTCTTAACTGTCATTTAGCTGTTACGATAAGGCTAGAGAATCGCCGCACTCTTTCGCACTTATCGAATATTCTATTGAATCTGTCTCGCTCCCTTACTTGTGATTTCATCTTATGTGCCGATCTGCGTTTTTGCAGAGAACACCTGCCACGGGAAGTGATAATAGAAATACCATAAAGAATAATTTGTTTAGTGCAGAAATTGTTTGTGTCAATTATGTTTTTTAAATTAAGTTCGTAAGGTTTTTAAGTAAAATTCTACTATGGCAGCGATTAGCGAACGAGTTAAACGACATTTTCATAATGTAGCATTATATCAATATTTCCACAAGTGTTATCACAAGTGCTAACATTTCTAGCGAGTCAAGTTCGCATTTACAATGAGAGCAACAAAAAGATTTGTTATCATGCACACCGGTAGTCGTAAAATTTCACTCATAAAAGAAACTAAGGTCGGTACGGTTCTTTCAAACACAATATGTTCAAAAAAGGAACAGATGGGACATTCATGAAACGATACAAAAAAGACCGCCCCGGGTGATAGGAAGTCTGGCTCTTATGCGATACGAGATAAAGCATAAATTGTTCGCGTGTCAGATTCGATATTTATCAGAACAATAAACATCAATAAGCTGCGAATGATTTGGTGCAAAGCACGTGCAGCCTGACGATTTGTCAGGTGGTCGCAAATCGGCTGACTTATTATTTAATGCATTAAATCGATATCAAAATATTATGATTACGGCTTTGAAATTTAGCTAACAGCTAGTACCTACTGTTAAATTTCAAAGATGTAACCCATTCCAAAAAAAATGTTTCATATAAACTTTGACCCAAGTCCCAACCCATTTTTCCAGTTAAAAAGTAGCCTTAGATATCCTTTCTCAGGCTCTAGATTTCTTTACAATCGGTTCAATAGTTTTGGCGTGAAAGCGAGACAGACAGACGGAGATATGTTCGCATTTATAATAATAGTATATCTATATCTAACAATATGTACCTTCTACAGACTACACCTAATTTCTACCCCGGCCCTGCATCCTGAGCTAATAGAATGTCCTTGAGATCACATCAAAAGGATGTAGCGGTTACAAAATTTTATATGAATCGGTGGAATTGTGTGGTGGGTCAATTATTGCTCCTTTAAAAAAGTTTATTCCATGTTCAACCTCCAATTTTTAATCCCATCCTTAGGACGTCAAAATTTTTGACAGATGTTAAAAATTTAGGGGTCAATATGAAATCTGTTTAAATTTGAATCAAAACAATGGAAAAAAACAGAGGAAATGAGATAGCAGAAAAAGTGACCATGGATTTGGAAAACACATTTTCTAGTTGAATGAGTTTAGGTAGAAAATACTTAAATTTACAAACAATTACAGACTTTTCTGGTTCTATTTTAGTCAAATCTCAACATTCTTTAATTTCACTTGATTAACAGAATTCTCGCCATGAAATTTATAGGAGAGATGGACAGCTGCTGTCCAACTGAATATATAATGGTTTTTAATTTAAAAGCAACGTCTTTCAACTTTCCTCATTATAACAAATTGTTTAAATTTGAGGCCGGCCTAATGTTTTAGAATTTAGATGTATGGCCTTTACAAAATAAAGGAATAGGGGTCCCGTACCATTGTAGAGCAAAAATTAGCCAAAAATTTTATTTTTTGTATGTGAGTCCCTCTAACCTCTTTTAAATATAATATATTTTTTAAGTATTTCTTGTTAAAGCGGCAACAGTAGCAATTTATGAAAATTTCAATTCTAACTGTCACAATTCTTGAGATACATCCTGAAGCACTATTATCTATTCTGTGCCTGAAGACAGACAGAGAGACAAACAGCTACATCGAAGTCTCAGTAATAGGGAGATTTTACCCTTTGGGTACAGAGCCCTAAAAAAGATGATTTTTTGTAAGGCTCCGAAATACCTTTAAACTTTCACCACTCAACATTGTCATTGCAAAGGCGCCCGATTCGCTTACCTAATATACTGTTTGCGAAACTGGCCTTTAGAGGCTAGACACGCGCCTTTATGCTAACATTTTCCTAATTTATGTAAAATTTGTTTTAGGTTTAGGAAATAAAAATTTAAAATTTTAGTCTATCCCAAAGCAAAGCACACAAAAACTATTATTATTGATAACACCTGGCCACATAGTAGTTTTTTGGAAAATAATTTATCCAGGTCGTGAATAGACTAGCTCATTAAAAAAAAACAAAACACACTGTAACTTCAAATCTGTATCTGTCATGACTCATGAGATAATCCTCATTAAATCATAGCCATTTATCTCATACATTTTAACAAAATATTAATGACAAATTAATTTAAATTTAATGTGTTCCTTAGTTTGCTGTTACAAGTATGTATGTAATTTATTTCCAAAATTTATCACAGTTATCACTTATCAGTAACACTGATGAATGGTGAAATAATACAGGTTGTGTTCAGGTTCACTTCAGGCAGCTGAGGTTTTAGAAGTTTATCTTTTTGTTTTTGTTTTGTTTGTTAACTGACATTATCTAACTAACATTAATGGTGCATTTCTTTTTTTGTCTTACCAATCATTGCAAATTATGGACATGTGACAACATACCACTACATAAAAATTTTTAATTTTCAATAGTTTTGTGGAATACCGTATCTACTTTATCATCATATTTTGTAGTTGTAAGGTATGTTAGACCGATTATAATATTTTAAAAGTTACATCTATATATATTCATTTAAAAGAAATAAGTTTTTATTATGTGACATTATTTCATTACCATATTATTTACATAATATTATATATTTAGTTTTATCTTGGAAGGTACTTTTAAAGCAAGCATAAAGTTGTCTTGAGACCTTGTAAGAAGTTTGAAATTAATAATTCTATATTAGGATACAATTTGGACATGTTTAAAATATAATATGCGTAACAGCAATAAATAACAAAACAATTTTGTTGGTACAATAAAAATGTGATTAATCAAGCAGTGTCTTTCAACCTTACATTATGCAACCTGTGGTTGGTATGAAAAAAATAAAAATATTACCTATATTAACGTTAACTTCAGTAATATTAAATTTTTATTTTTTTCACAGCTTATTTAATAAATATTTTTTTTTAATTTCGTTTTAAGTGATTAATTTATTATGTAAATATTCTGACTAGAATTTACATTGTTTTATTTACCCGACTAATATATAAAATCTTTCTATTACTATCGAAAGATATTCAAAAAGAGAATGAATAAAAGATTAACCATTCTATTTAAAATTAAACTATATGATTGACACTAAGGGCCTGTTTCACCACTTTCTGATAAAGTGCCGAATAGGCTATCCGCTATTCACAACTTTTTTGACAGATTTTCCATACTTCATCTGTCAAGTTAAATGGTGGATAGCCTATTCGGCGCTTATCAGGAAGTGGTGAAACAGCCCCTTAGTATTGTTTTTCCTCAGAGTAAGCACTATAGCAATACAGACCATGGTAAAAGAGTAATAAATAATAATATAAAACAATGTCATCCTCTTTAAGGACGCTATTACATATATATCAGCAATTTTCCGGTACCCTATTAAAGAATTAGGAGTCAAACTGCGAGGATATTTTGGTTTCAAATGAAAGATAATATATATTCATCTCCACAACTGTACTATAAAAATTCTATAGCCGCATACAAAATTTTCACATAAAATACGTTTTAACCATCACAATAATCGCAAAATATGAAAAAAATGGGGTCTGATTAGGTACCTTAGTATCTAAATACACTGAACTGAGGAAAATAAATTACAAAAAATTGTTGCTTATTTAGTCCCCTATTAAAGTCCGCTAAAAATTTTATATAAAAATAAACAACTTTTCCAGTTATAAGAAAAATAAGAAAATTTCTTAAATTTTTTCATACATTTTCGCCATATCAAGAACGCGGCGAGCATCGTAACCGCCACTGTACAAGGCGCGCTAATATGAATCTTATTTTAATGTTATTAACGTCGATATTCGTACTGACAGACATCCGACCTGCTAATTCTCCGGTTGGAGCATCCTTAAATAATAGTGAATAGACTTGGGAGTTCAAATTTATATTTTCAATCATTCTTATTCACTCTGATGGGTTTTCGGCCTTTGAAATTTTGTGCAACAAATAGAGTACAGTTTTAATTTTAGTATGTATATATATAACTTCTTTTCTTTCATTTTTATGTGGGTTTTTTGCTACAACTCCAGAAGACAATAATTTATTTTTCATTGACAGAGCTGATAGACAATGTCCTTTATCAGCTTTTGTTGAGTAACATACACAAGATAAAATGGTCAGGTAACAAGCAAATAATAATCTGTTACAAATTATTATCTTGGGTAATTCCATTGAAGGTTAAAAATTTAAAATATTAATAATATAATTATATTATGTAATATGAGTAACACTCATAATTAAAACTGTGAGCAGCTATTGTTTTACCAAACATAAAAGGCAAAAGCCTATAAGAGTGAAAGAGAATCATAAAACATATTATCTTTCTTTGCCTAATTTAAGATTGTTCTGGTTTTGGAGTCCAAATTGTAATTATTATTGCTCTCCATTTAATAGGAAACTTATTTTTAATCATACATATACAATATAATATATTTAAATATGATGTAATTCCAATGTTGTAAATTTTGACTCTACGTCCATATTTGACACAAAAACACAAAAGCTTTTTAGCTTTCTTTCTGTGCCATACTCTGATGGTAATAAAAAGCTTGAGGTTTAGGCAAATATTATTTGATATTTCTTTATAAGGGCAAGCTTACATCATAATCATAATAGTTTATTTATCATCAACTGAAGCTTTACATTCAATATGAGATGGATTTTTTGTTTGGGTAGGATAATATTATTAGTTTACCTTGTCTTTATTAAATTGTCATCTATATATATGTATAAGCAGTAAATGATCATTGGCCAAAACATTCTTTATTATTTAATGACTCAAAAGGATAATGCTTGTATTATCAGAGAAGTTAGGACCAGGAGCCCGGCCAGCATAATTTGAGTATGTTATGTCAAACTCAGCTGGCAGATCACATTGAATTGACATAATCCAATCAACAGCTGTAAATTACGTACGTCCGTCAACTGCCTATGAATCAATTTCTTCGATGGTTTATCTTTCAAGTCATGTATAATGGTGCAAATTCCCCAATAGGGAAAGTTTATTATGTGTCCCACTGCTGTTACATCCTTTATCAGATTCAAATAACTTGTCCTTTATACTTCTATTTCAAATTAGGGAAATCACCTGAAAACTTTTAAAAAATTGTAACACTTGAAAATTTACGTGATCACCCATGTAAATAGTATGATTTGGATGTAAGCAACTTTTTTCCTTTTTAATCTCTCGATCGTGGAAAAACGAGACACAATAGATTTCTATTGTTATCGCGGTCGCCGGTGACCGCTTGGGGCTTGAAGCATTAACTGTTTACAGGGAGCATATTACTTTGAGCAATCTAAAATTTTATATAATAATATATTTTTGCCATGGACATAGTTCGGTTTTGAAAGTTTTAAAGATTTTTGTACATTGTAAACTGTTTAATGATTTTAGTACTATAATGTGCAACTGTCATAATATTTTGGTAAAATAATATTTGAAATGGGGATGTTGTCCTATGGCAAAGATAACAGCTATGTTATATTTTAACTTGATTTTTAGTAAAATAGAATTTTAAACAATACATGAACTACATAAATTAAATAAATATTTATATTTTATCTTAGCCAATACGATTTTAAAGGTGTTAGTCTAGTTATATAATTGTTATAAATTTATGTTTTTCTTTATGTTTAACACATTTTTTACATGTTACAGCTGGTATTTAAATTGTTGATTTACAAAAAACAAATAATATTATAAAGACAAAAGTAGTTTGTATAATTTGTTACTTCTTCACATATTTAAAATAGCTGGAGCGATTTAAATAAATTTTGGTATGGAGTTAGTTGATACCCTAGGGATAGAACAATATGCTACTTTTTATGACGGGAGAATACATATAAACAATTTATTTTAATAAACACCACGAAGCATAGCTAGTAACTTTATAATTTAGCTATAAAAAAAATTATTTTAAAAGAAAGTCATGAAATTAATATCAACTTAGCATTTACTTAAATGTTGATAAGATTGTGTAATTTGTTGGAACAAAATCAATTGCATTTTTAACTATTTTTAATGTCTACAGTTTGCAGAATATTATTTCTTACATAAACTCTATTTAAATAGGTACTATTCTTTCAAAATACATTTCCTTAACAATCATCGTAATAATATTTTAAATTACATACTATTTAACATGATTGTTTAGAAAAGAGAGACGGACTTGTAATAATTTGGGACATGTTCATTCATCATTAGTTCTGTTAAAGATTGCTTCAAATTCAATCATAACTCTTTAACAGCTGTTTCTTATTGTATTTTATGTCTTGGTAATTTATTTCTGCGGATAACATATTTTATAATGGCTAATAAAATGTTATATAACAGCAGAATATTATCTGTATGTGAAACATGAAACTGATATAGATTCTAACAGCTTTCATGTCGATATATAATATGAAAGTTACATAGAAACAGTTTTATAAAGTATTTTTTATGGTCCGGTCATGAAGGTCAAGACACTTTCAATGTTTTAAATTATTGTTCTTGAATATTTTAGTACATACTTTAGATTTGAAATATATATATATATATTTGGTTACATCATTTTGAAACCTGAGGAGACAAACAATATTATTGTTTTAATATCGTTCCTCACGGGTATCAAAATAAAGAGATAATAGTGTATTAGTGCATACGATTTATTTATAGATTGCAAAGGTGAAATGTGGGAGAAAGCTACGTCAGCCGATTGCTACGGTTGTAAAGTATCGTGCAAACATGAGAAGAATCCTCTAAATATAGCAGTAAGAATGAAAATCTGTGTTAAAGTTGCAAAAATTTCTACGTGTTGACGTGGCGTGACAATGCGAAGAACGCAACTTTTATAGATACATATACCCTGCCAAACATCGTCACAACACACCATAATGTACGATAAGTGATAAACTTGCAAAAACATTACGATTTTGCAGGTTCATTTTGATTACTTGTAATTTAAGTATGGCGCCTGACACCGTTGGCCTGTTTTGGAGATAACAACATGGCGTATGTACTTACTCTATTATTCCGTAAAAAATCTTCAATCGCTTTCAATGCTGAATCCGTAAGTTTCACAAAAACGAGTTCCTTATTGTTTTTGTACGTTGTCTCTGATGATAACGCATACTGAACACCTGAAGGCAAGGCCGCCATTTCTTAATCACTATTCGCACTATGGACCAGCTGACTTCTTTGCTAGCCGTCACAATTAATATCATTCACTCATTTCTTAACGTAATCACAGATTCACAACCTATATAAAATTATAATTACAATAAAGATAGGGTCTAAAGTTTCCAAATTAAACTATTTTTTGTAAACCCATCGACTCGGCCTTTGTTGGCAGCACTCATCAGTCTGCAAGGCCGTACTGACTGTCATGCGCAATGGAGCTAGGAAACGCAAGCATTCACTGCGACAACAGCGCCAAATTTTAAGATTTCGGTAGAATTTTATTCAAGAATTTGATTTTTTGTCCATTTATTTTATTCAAATACTAGTATTTAAATTATAGCTCTGATTGTTCTTTATGTGTGCACAAACATGATAGAACTACTTTAAAAGTCTCTAAAGAATGAATTTCGTTACAAATACTGACCCTCTTATTTCTTTATGATTTTATTTAAATCCTCTATTCTTACACAAATTTTCTCTGAATACTTTAAATTTTAGCTTATTTAAGATTATGAGAGAATGCCTATTATCAAGAAACAAGTTTATTTTAAGAATAAAATAAATATGGCTAAATCCTATGGCTAATGGCTAAGAAAGTGGTAAATCACACATCCCTAATGGGATGTTATATTTCTCTATGTAATCTGAACAAATTTAAGTAGGTATTAGAACATGTATAAATAAGTAACTCTTCCTACGTACCTATTTTTACTGTATAAAAGCTTATTTTTGTAAAGTTAAGTTTATCTTTTAATAAAAAAAGAACTCTGCAGGGTTTTACGAATTCAGTTCTTTGCGTTTGAAATGCGTTTAGAATAAAAAAAATGTTTATATTAGCCAATGACAATGCAATATAAAAAGAATCAACCAATCATGTTTCAGAGTGATATTTAAATCAACCACTGATACATTTTGTTGATTGGGATGTTTTTTTTTCTGTGATGATGACGTGTAAAAAAAATCTGCGACAGCTGACTGCTGACTGCCGCGGCCGGGCTGACTAGTGACTGCTGGCAAGAACTGTCAAAATCGAAGAGATTGTGATTTGTGAGGTTAGTTTGAATCTTATTAATTATTTTAATTTTTGGATAAAAGCGTTTATATTTATAAGTTGGACATTATAGACATATTTTTTTATATAATAATTTTAACTATAAAAATGCATTCCACTTTTGTGTGGAATGCATTGTGGAAGTGGACACATAAGGCAGAAGATCACTCATAACAATTAGGTATTTAAATTATTGCTTAAATTATATTATTTTATTAAATTTGTAATAAAATGAAGTTTTTAGACTTGCAATAATATATGCTTTTTAATTTACAGCTTCCACGATGGCCACCTGGGAGGAAAAGAAGCATATAATTACAAGAAACTTGCAAGAAGTTTTGGGTGATGAAAAACTTACAGAAATTTTGAAACAGAGAGATCTTAAAATTTATTGGGGTACTGCTACAACCGGTCGTCCTCATGTTGCGTATTTCGTTCCTATGTCTAAAATTGCCGACTTTTTGAAGGCAGGATGTGAGGTAACTATTCTTTTTGCTGATTTGCATGCCTACTTGGACAATATGAAAGCACCTTGGGATTTACTGGCACTCAGAACTCAATATTATGAAGCTGCCATCAAAGCTATGTTGACGTCACTGGGAGTCCCTCTAGAGAAGCTCAAGTTTGTGAGAGGAACGGAATACCAATTGAGTAAAGAGTACACTTTAGATGTGTACCGTATGTCATCAGTTATCACAGACCATGATGCTAAAAAAGCTGGTGCAGAAGTAGTGAAGCAGGTAGAGCATCCATTGCTTAGTGGTTTGCTGTATCCAGGATTGCAGGCTTTGGATGAGGAGTACCTTAAAGTTGATGCCCAATTTGGAGGTGTCGATCAAAGAAAGATCTTTACTCTTGCTGAAAAATATCTGCCTCAACTTGGCTATGCCAAAAGAGTACATTTGATGAACCCCATGGTACCCGGATTAACTGGAGGTAAAATGTCAGCATCTGAGGAAGATAGCAAAATTGACCTCCAAGACAATCCAGCTAATGTAAAGAAGAAGCTCAAGAAAGCCTTCTGTGAGCCTGGTAATATCTCCGAAAATGGTGTGCTATCTTTCACCAAACATGTAGTTTTTCCTCTAATGAAGTCAGGTGAGACTTTCAAGATCTGTAGAGCTCCAGAACATGGTGGTAATGTTGAATATTCCAGCTTTGAAGATTTGGAGGCGGCATTTGCCAAGGAGGATATTCACCCAGGTGACTTGAAGGCATCAGTAGAGCAGGCTATCAACGAGCTTTTAGCACCTATTCACGAAATATTTAAGGACCCCAAGTTGCAGGAGTTGACTAAGAAAGCTTACCCACCTCCAGTAAAAACGAAAGGTAACGCTGCTACTACAGATGAAATCACACCGAGTAAACTAGATATCAGGGTTGGACGCATTGTTGAAGTTTCCAGGCATCCAGACGCAGATGCATTGTACGTAGAAAAGATTGATTTAGGTGAAGGAGAGCCGAGGACAGTTGTGTCGGGACTCGTCAACTTCGTACCCATTGAAGAAATGCAGGATAGAGATGTCGTTGTATTATGTAACCTGAAACCTGCTAAAATGAGAGGTGTGGAGTCTAAAGGAATGGTGTTGTGTGCATCAGTAGATGAGCCCAAACAAGTGGAACCGTTGCTAGCTCCAGAGGGAAGCAAGCCAGGAGATAGAGTAGTAATTGAAGGATACGAAACTGGGGAGCCAGATGAAGTATTAAATCCCAAGAAGAAAGTATGGGAAAAATTACAAGTGGACTTGAAGACCAATGACAATTTACTTGCAGTATGGCAAGGCAACAAGTTGATCAGCAAAGTCAATGGGAATCCAGTTACAACTAAATCTATGAAGAATGCACCCATCAAATAGACAAATATTATAACTTGTTGCATTTATTGCGCTTTTTTTGCTTAATTATTAAGGAATACAGATGTATTTATTGTACTAATTTTCTAATAAATTTTTGTTTTTTTGACGAAATATTATGTTTTCGTTGTAGTAAAATCAATTATAAATAATATTATTATGGTTATTGGAAAATATGTAACTAAGAATGTGTATGAGAACTGAGAAGTGCCAAGAGTACTCAGCCAGGGCATGTTTCACCACTTCCTGACAAAGTGGCAAAAAGGCTATTCTATTTTTTGACAGATTCTCCCTTACTCGATCTTTCAAGTTAATTGGTGGATAGCCTATTCGGCAAGGAAGGAAGTGGAGAAACAGGCCCTAAGTGTGGTATTTTTATTATGCCGCGGCCGCATATGCGAAGTGCTTCGCTAAAACCGATACTATTGAACGATCTGCGCGTATCGTCCAATAGTATCGTCTCATAGCACGAAGCTTATTCGGACGATAGACGCAGATGCGGCCGGGCCGTTATTGTCACAAACAGGAAATCATCGAAACAACGCCTCCAGTGCAGTGGCTAAAATGTAACCAATTCGACGCCATACTTAAAAATAATTATATTTGTAATGCTGCGGCCGCACATGCGTAGTGCTTCGTGCTTGAGACGATACCATTGGACGATCTGCGCGTATCGTCCAATAGTATCGTCTCATTGCACGAAGCTTCGTGACGATGTGCGGCCGCGGCATAATTATAACATCTGGGGAGTGAAAACTAACTATTCAACATATTGTACAAGTTAAAATTTTTAAAAACAATATCTACAGTCTTGGGATTTATTGGTACTCGACCATCCTCTAATATACTTACCTAATACTGTTAAAAATTTGAAATTAGTCATACTTAACTCTGCTTCATTATATACATGGACTCGTGTGACTTTTGCACAGAACACAAATACTCCTACCGGATGACTTGAGTCCGCCACTGCCTGGAGTTTTTGTTACCTTTAGCCCGGCCGCACATTGTCCGAATTCTGATCAGAAACATTTGAATTCCTCCGGAAGTGACATGATAATGAATAAATAATAATGTATAAAAAATTACAAGTTACAACCGTCTATACAGGGTGTAACAAAACTGAGTGATAATACTTGTGTATGCGTTCTTTATACAGCTTATACATATCGAGAAAAGGTAAGTAGTGCCAGAGTAGGTAGTGCCCTTTGCGCTTCGCTTGGCTCATCTTGGCGGGGGCACTCCCGAGCCCCAGATTTTCACTGTGAAAGTAGCAGCACTGACAGAGTGATTTTTTTAAAACTCTTGTATTGGAAAATCCATGACGCTGGGGTGCTTGCCCGTACAAATCACAAGAAAAATTTGCTCTTTCAGCGCTACTACTTTCACAGTGAACTCTAGGTACATAGGGAACACATACATGCCCTATAAGACGTACAAGTTACAACCAATAAACATCTTTTCTCATGTTATAGGTCGCATTGCAGTATCCTTTAGTGAGCTACCTTTACGTGGTAAAGTATTGAAAAAGCGATAAGTCAATCCTCATTTACGTTGCCTAACTACCACCCACTGCATCACCCGGCGGATATATTACATAAACATAGAAATTACTTGCCAAAAAGTCCTCTCGAGTTTTAAAATACACAAAGCCCTGGCCCTAGGAGGTGGCGAACAGGGCTATCGCCCGGGGCCTCGCGTCAAACAAATAAAACAGATTTTTACATTCAAATTTTATTTATTTGTATAACTTGAGCATTTATCGTCAAACATAACGAATAGCTCCCAAACAACCACTACTTTCGCATCACAAAGGTACTTTTGTTTAGGACAAAGGGCCTCGCAAAGACGTGTCGCTCGGGGCCTCGCAATGGATAGGTAAGGCCGCCACTGGAGGGACGTCACGGGTCCCTCTAGTGTTGCGAGTTGCATTGCTGGTTATTGCCTTAAAAAACACTTGAGAGGTGTCATGGGACACCCGGATAGAACGAATTAGTAATTTCCCGCCAGTTGACGTCATCTCTATTCGCCACATCAACACCCTCTGCCCCATACTTCGCAGCCTGTACTAAAATAAGTGTCGGTCAAAAAGTGTCGTTACAACTTTTTTCATCTACCCCCCTTTCGCAACGCGCGATAAGAAACTTCGTTCCAATAGTAAAGTGATATTACGACCTCTTATATCCAGCCAGTTAACAGTTTCCAGCCAGTTTACAAGCCGTGTCTATATGCAACGGCCTGTAAACTCATAAACCTATAATGCAATTATAAGTCTATGTGTAAACTGGCCTGTAAACTGGCTGGATATAAGAGCTCATATTAGCCACCAGGTCTTACCTTAGCTTACCTCACTCGAAAAAAACACAACGATGAGTGATGACATTAATTAATTATCTATGACGCCGGCCAAGAACTTCGAGAAGGGATAGCCCATTCGTGCTAAAGTTAGGGTTGCCATCGCCGGTCAGGCACGAGAAAATTCCCGGACATTTGGCCAAAATATGGTTATTTCCCCGCACACTATTTTACGATTACATCTTGCCAATTTTTTAAAAATCTGATTATCTCAAGTCCGTGCAAGAAACCGTGTTACATGCTTATCGAGTTTTTATCTTTCGTTTATTGCTGCATGATTAATTAATACTCTAAATAGTTCTCTTCACAAAAGTGTCTGGATTTTACACTGACACTTTTCAAAAACCCGACCGGACGCTCGCGCTCCCCGGACTCCAAACTAGGACGAATCCGGGGAAATCCGGATGGATGGCAACCCTAGCTGTACTTTCTGAGTTATTACTAGACTTAGGTTAGACTTTCGATATATATCTCAAACATAAACATAAATAATCTGAAATCTGAAAATGATAATGCCGCGTCCTGCTCTAACTACGTCACAACAACGTCATGTCTATTTTTTTAGAGTACGTGGTATTCCGATTTGTTTGAGTCTCAAAACGGTTTCGTGGTACCGTAGTCCGTACGACCCCTGTAGGCCTACTACGAAACCGTTTTGAGACTCAAACAATCGGATGAGAATGCCGCGTCCTGCTCTTACAGCGTAATTTCTCGTTTGTTAGAGTAGAACGCGGCATTCTCGTACGATTGTTTGAGTCTCAAAACAGTTTCGTAGTACGGCCCCTGTTCCGTAAGGCAGAAGGCTGATTTATTTCTGATACTATTATCGTATCTCAACTCTAACGGCGCGCGGCGCGGCGTACCTAATTGTCAAGATTATGCGATAAGCTGTAGAAGCCTTACGAGCTATCCAAAGTACCTAGTACATTAAAAAACACAACGCTCTTTAGCGATGTCGGTTGAGAATTTTTTTGTTATTCGATAGCAACTAATAATTATTGTTACCACACGTAATAGCCCGTGAGTTTGGAGTGTACCCGCCACCCCTGCGTCCGACACTAGGGTCCGATTCTAGAGACTCGTTTCTGGCTTCTATCGCATGTAGGTAACATGATTGCACGTGAGCGAATGGCAATCAGACCGCAACACTGCACTGCAGCGTCGCATCGTAAAAATCGGCCAAGTGCATGTCGGACTCGCGCTCGAAGGGTTCCGTACCGTAATATAGCAAAAATAGGCAAAAAATTGTTTTTTGTTTGGGGCTCCCATTTTCCCCTCCCATCCCCTTTAATATTTGTTTTATTTTAATTTTATTATCAGTTATCAAAGTACAAATATAATTAAGGATTTTGTGAAAATTTCAAGTGTGTTGTTGTTGCCATTATTGATTACGAGCAAAAAAAGGCCAAAAAATCACGTTTCCTGTATGGGAAATTAGGAACCCCCTTAATTATATTAAATTTATTTTGTTTTTACTTTTTAGTATTTGTTGTTATATCGGCAATAGATAAACACAATCTGTGAAAATTTCAGAAGTCTAGCTACTTATAGCGGTTCTTGAGATACAGCCTGGAGACAGTCAGACGGACTGACTCATCTGAGTAATCTGTAATGGGGTCCTGTTTTTACCCCTTGGGTATGGAACCCTAAAAACAACATTGCTGTTTAATATAGAGCTTTACGATGCTTTGTGGCCTGGACTAACGTACTGTTACGTGTACCTACTGTGCTTCAGTCACAGAATAGATAATAGTAAAGCCTGACCAGAAATATAAAAAACCTGCGCTGAGGGCGCTAAATGAACTACAGTGGAGCGTCGATTATCCGAACGTCGATCAACCGAACGACCGCTTATCCGAACGTAGTAACGCGCGGGTCAATGCCCGATTGAAACCGAATTGAAAAGGCATGGAATAAAGTTTTAGGTATAGGGAAAGATGTGTAAATGAGAAACACGAAGATACAATATTTTTATATTTACAACTAAAAATAAGTATTTAAAATATTAAAACTAATCAACACAAAAGAAAAGGAATTTATTAAAATTAAGTACTACAAAATTAACAAAGAAAATGGCAACACGGACAGAGTTTAAACGTAACGAGCACGCGAAAATGTGAGGAGAAAAGGACGAGTCGACGGGCGCGTTCGGCTTATATAGCCCGATCGCGTGTCGGGAATCTGGCGTCTTCTTCATCTCGATCGGTAGAGGGCGCAGGCGGCGCAGCTAACAATATAATATAATATGTAGTATGATATTCTTCCTAGTCGTTTCGTCATGGCTGAGGGACGTGACCACCAAAATTTGCGTTCTGGGATAGGCTGGTTTGAAATACAGGCCGAGAGCGACCAGTATCATATTAACTGTTCTCAAAAAAGTACGTGATCTATAGCCGCTCGTAAGTGGGTAGGCTTGCTTCGGCAGACGAAGATGTACGTACGTAAAATTGTATGGCTGAATCAATATTTTATATGTACGGTATGTACAATGTACATTAGTTCGATTATCCGAAAATACCGGTTTTCGAGAATCGCAGCCATGATACAGCATAATCCACTGGCTAAATACGAGTCTGACGCATTTTTTGGTAGTTTCCGTTGAATGTAACGTCAGCTTTTGTAAGGTTCTTTCACCTGGAAAAGTTCAAATGAATTGAAATTGTTGGAGGCGATTTTTAGGTTTACGAACTATTTTGAATTGCCTATTCTCGCATGCTCATAATTGAAGACGTGAGTGCATGAATGAGGTAAGTAACATTTTTGAAAATTTACGTTTTATTGCATAAATGTAGCTTTTAGGACTTGGAAAATGATTTGCAATCAAAAAATTTAGAATTTTACGTATACTTACAAAGTTAGCCAGATGATGAAGCAGGTAAGTTACAAGGTTCGTCCAAATGACTATGCAAGAAGCGGGTAATTACATCCCATACAAATCCCATATGCGTTGCAGTACGGGAGATCGCTTGAATATTTTACTTTTTTTAAATAAGGAATATTATGTCGACTTTTTTATTGTTCTATTATTCAAAGGCATAGATAATTTAGTATATATTTTTTTTGTTAGCGTTTGGCTCTGACACCGGGGGTGTACTTTGCCACATACAAAGGTATAGTCAGTCTTCTTCATAATAATAATTTTCATCAACGTTTTTGTTTTTACTATATTATCGTCATTTATGATCATATCTAAAGTCTAGTCAAAGTCTAAGTAAAAGTCAAGTCAAGCAGTCAAGGAGTCAGCTAAGTACCTGAAGGACTTGTGTTACAGGTACCAGACAACGTTGTATATTTAAGATTTTTATTATATCATACACAATACATATTTATACATATAATAATCAAAGCATATTTCATACACATCCATACTCTTTTATACTACGATAGTTATTTTATTAAAGACTAGGCGCTTTTCGTTGTTTCCAAACAAATTAAAATTTTGGAAAAACCTATCGTAACTTAAATGGTACCTACGTATAAAATATTTTGTTTTTGTTTTTATTATAATATTAAATTGTTGGAAATATAAAAAAATATTTAGGCATCAGTTTGGCTGTTTGCATTTATCCTGTGCTAATACTTTTATAGCGTCGCGTCGCGTACCTAGTGTATTTATTCTTTGGTCGCGTCGATACTTCATTCCAAATTCAAATGAGCGCGCGGGCCAAATTTGAAAATCGAACTAGCTATGCTCGACAAAGAATTTTTTATTTTAAGTACTTGACTGTTTTTTTTACTAGGTATTATGACGTACAAGCCATAGTCGTGAAAACGCAGTTAAAAGTAAGTTAAAACCACAGATTAAGGATATATAGGTAGATGCAGTCGTAGCCCGTCATCGCGTGGCCATTTTGTGCTTATTTTCATACAAGTAGTGTGCGTTTATTTTCTTGAATATTTCTATTTGTCGATCATTTCGAAGCACATTATAATCCAGAAAAGAAAGTCATTTAGTTCATGATATCGATAAGTTCAAGTAATGAGAATCCGTAAACACACGTAAAAAGCTATGCAACTTTTGTAGTCAAATTATTAATGTATGTAACATTTTTAGCACTAATGCCTTACATAGCACGAATAAGGGATTATTAAACTTAAATATTATCCTTTTTAGCTTACAAAAATACCGATTGAGAAGCCCAAAAAACGTTGTTCAAAACTTACGTATTTAATGTTAAATCCACGTGTTTGAGGCATTCTTTGGCCATTCTTATGGTTTATAATTTAGCGGAACTATAGAACTCAACAATATCTAGCATAAAATGTTCATTAAAAACCTTTATTAACACTTTTATTACATTAAATATGCAGACCAACTCCTTTGTTATGTCCTAGTAAGTAGGACATAACATTACACGCTTTTGACGCTTATACACTGATATAAGGCTCTCTCCTCTACTATAGTATCTCAATGGTTAAAACACAATAAAAACTTGAATTAGTATTTTGTTCTTTTAATTGTAACATTTGAATAGTGCATAATTTAAGTTATTATTATTAATATACTTAAATTTATTTACTAAGTATGGGTTCATTTTAAACAATCTATAATATATCAACTTTGAGAAACCCAAGATATTTTAAAAAATTAATTGATCTTACTAGTAAACTATAAATTGGGAAATCGTGTTTGTATGATCTTAAATGCTTCTTAACACTTAAACGGCTGAACTGATTTCGACGAAATTTGCTTTGGAGATTATTACTTTCATCATCTCGTTTTCTCTACTTAAGATGAAGTGGTAGGGTGCGCATCGCGTTTCTGAGGGGGTGAGGTATGAAGCGTGGCGGGAGCATGCGCGGGGCAACCATCTTCCGCCCCGCGCACGCCTGCTAGTAGGTGCGTAGCGTAGACAGTTTCCAATTATAAGAATGTACTCTGTGGTAGACAGTGCGTGCGGCAGCGGCGACCGGGCATGCGAGTTCAATATTTTACCCTCTTATTATCTTCTTTTAGACAAATTTTTTCCTTAGTAGGCATAAATGAGAATAAGGGTCGCCGCACACTTGACCGGGTATAGTTATAATTGGTATTATATTGTTTTTGAAAATTTTTTTTCTTAGTTGGTATTGTATGAATAGAAATAAGGGTCACCGTACACTTGACCGGGTATCGGTATCGGTATTATCTTGTTAGAAACACTTTTTAACCTCAGTAGGTATGAATGAGTAAAAATGAGAATAAGGTTTACCGTACACTTGATGTACACACTTATCGGTTGATTGTACAAGAGAATACCGATACTTACCTCATTAGTTACCGATTCCAAATTGTCTCGAATGCTTCCGTACGCTCACAGATGCTCTTTAGTGCTGGGCCCAGACCCGTAGCTGTAGCCCATACCTATCCCTAATTCCCGACTCAAAGTCTATGCTAGTATGTATAGGCCGCGCATTGAACGTGAGTAAACTAATCCCTGGCTAACTTCAGGCAGATTCTTTTTACAAACAAACAAACATAAATAAATGAATGAATGATATTCAAAGTACAAGCCTACTTGACATACGTTATGAGATAATATGTCATATTTATTAGGTTATTATGTCAGAGTATACAATAGTCAATTTATTTATAAAAATATATTTATTAATTTTTAGGGTTCCGTAGCCAAAATGGCAAAAAGGAACCCTTATAGATTCGTCATGTCTGTCTGTCTGTCTGTCTGTCCGTCCGTCCGTATGTCACAGCCACTTTTCTCCAAAACTATTAGAGCTATACTATTGAAACTTGGTAAGTAGATGTAGTCTGTGAACCGCATTAAGATTTTGATGCAAAAATGGAAAAAATATTAAAAATTTTAGGGGTCCCCATAGGTACAACTGAAAATTTAAAGCAATAGATTTGGATTTAAATTTCTCCAAATGTGAACTTTTTTTTAACGGCCCAATCGCACAGCCGCATGACGTAATAATGTCTAAATTTAACAATTTGGCCCCTAGTATCAAAATTCTCAGTAAAGAATCCCTCCGCCTTCTAGGTGCCCCTATATTCAACGACGGTTTTGAGCCTTACGTTTCGGAACAAAAACAAAAATTCGTAGTATCTTCTGGCAAACTCGTCGCAATAAAATCCCATATGGCTTACCAAATAATTCGTTTTTGTTTGTTTGTGCCCCAATTCACATATGTCCTGAGGTGCTGCCCTCTATGGGAGTACCCCAACCTTCTTTCCCATTTAGACACTATTTTAAAAGACACAATAATGAATATTTTCAACTGCCAAATCTCTGACACCTCTTGGGCCCAAGCTACTCTCCCCATTCGTTTCGGTGGCTTGTGTCTTAGAAGCGTGTCCAGTGTGTCCCTTCCTGCCTTCCTTTCTTCAGCTCACAGCATTCATCCTCTTTTCATCAAAATCATCACCAATTCTTCTGGAAACGTAGGCATTGAGTCACTAGCTGAGGCGATCAACGCTTGGAAACGTGTTTGTCCTAGTGACGTTTCAGTTAACCCCAATATCCAAAAGAATTGGGATGAACCACTAATCAATTTGGCACAATCAGAAATTCTAAATTCCTCGTCCACCACAGATCGGGCGCGTCTTCTAGCGTCCGCCGAGCCGGAATCAGGCTACTGGCTCCAGGCTAACCCATCATCCAATACCGGAACACTTTTAGATAACCACACATTCAATCTTTCACTCAGTTTGCGACTAGGAGCCAATATCACCGAACCCCACCGCTGCCCCTGCGGCGCCGCAGTAGACCGCCAGGGTCACCACGGTCTATCTTGTCGACGCAGCGCTGGCCGCCAGTCCCGCCATGCCTCCTTGAACGACGTTATCCGCAGGGCCCTTGTCTCCGTCAACGTGCCGGCTACTCACCCGGCGTTCAATATTGTTATTGATACTGGACAATACCCTTATTCTCATTTCTACTCATTCATACCTACTAAGGAAACAATTGTGTCAAAAAAATATTATAAGTATCGATACCCAGTCACGTGTACGGTGACCCTTATTTCTACTCATTCATACCTACTGAGGAAAAAAAAATTTAAAACAAGATAATACCGATACCGATACCAGATCAAATGTGCGGTGACGCTTATTCTTATTTCTACTAATTCATGCCTACAGAGGAAAAGAATAGTCAAAACAAGATACCCAATACCCATATCGGTACCCGGTCAAATATGCGGTGACCCTTATTCTAATGCCTACTGAGGAAAAAAATAACGTCAAAAAAAAGATAATACCGATACTCAGTCAAGTGTACGGTAACCCTTATTTCTTTTTTTCCCTTAACTCTTCTTTTTTTTTTTAATTATTCTTTTCCGCAAAAGGGATATTTTTTTCCTCTGCAGTTTTTATTTCCCATTTTCACATCAAATTCTCGTAAAGAGCGGGCCGACGAGTAGTACGTGTCTGCTTGCGACGAGGCTCCGCGGCCGACTGAATCGCCACCCCGCATCCCCGCCGCCCTCATACAGTGCGAGCGTTATAGGTTATTATTTTATTTTGAATAGCTGTCCCGGCAAACGTTGTTTTGCCATTTAAAGTATATTTTCTACATCATCAGTTGATACATGTTTTACCCCCTCTTTTGTCCCCTAAGAGGGTGTGGGGGGGGGGGGGGCGGAGGTCATACACCAGATGTTAAATTGAAAAACACAGTTAATAGCTAATATGAAGTAAGTCCACTAAAGAAAAAAGTTGTATACAAAATCTGACCCCTCTTTGGTCCCCAGAGAGGGTTGAGAGGGGAGGGGGGGGGGGGGGATGATTTTTATACACCAGATGTTGAGTTGGAAGAAGACAAATATAATATATCTGTGAAAACCGTATGCAAATCTGTGAAAACCGTATGCAAATCGGATCAGTAGTTTTCGTGTTAAAAAAAAGTTTTGATACAAAATCTGACCCCCTCTTTTGTACCCTTAGAGGGGTGGGGGGAAAAAATTTTATACACCAGATGTTAAGTTGGAAAAAGATAAATATATCTGCGAAAACCACATTCAAATCGGATCAATATTTTTCGTGTGATACTGGAACAAACATACAGACAGACAGAAAGAGTGACAGACAGACAGAAGACAAAAAACTAACCACATTTTTGGCTTTTATAGCGATGTAGTGACAAAGGTGTAATTTCGGGTGTCATTTCATATCTTTTATGTACAGAATTTTCATTTCTACAACAATATTGTCTTCCTCTCGCACGCGCTTTGGTGACGCCCACTATCGTAATATTTTAATTTCGCCATAATTTCAGAACCAAACGTCCAATTTTAATCATTCAAAGACCAAATATTATCTACATAAACTGTACTTAGTGATAAAATAATTTATTTTGATAAGGATTAATAGCGTGAGTAAAATATATCCGTTTAAATGTAGTCCAAAAAAAATTCAGGATTTTTAAATAAATAAATGGTTATTGTGCCTCACTCGACATAGTTAGGTATAGTGTGTCGCGGACTTTTTTGTAGATATTTATAAGATCTACAATTACTTAGAACATTTTATGGTTCTATCTTTTATAGTTTAGGCAGCGTACGCAAAATAAGTAACTTTTCTAGCTGATTTTTTACACCTTGCGTCCGAAAAACTCAAATATCTTACGGAACCCTACTTTTTTCCAAAATAAAATGTAGCCTATGTTCAGCAGAAATAATGTAAGATTCCAATAGCAAAAGAATTTTTCAAATCGGTCCAGTAGTTTCGGAGCCTATTTGACTCAAACAAACAAACAAACAAACAAACAAACAAACAAACAAACAAAAAATCAAATCTTTCCTCTTTATAATAGTAGTGTAGATGACTAACTATCATTTTAGTGAAAACCATAAATACTACCTTATGGGATTTGATGAAAGGTTTATGAAAACATAAATTTTTTACTAGAATTCTATCTAAATTCGCCGTAAAATCGAAAAATTGCAATAAAATGGCAATTTATGATGATTTTCACGATTTTTTTCTATCGAGGCAAATTACTTTAATCGTGTTTCGAAGAATATAACGTTATTAGGCATATCTTCACCCTTACGCCGGTATGAATAACATTGTATGAATTTTAGCGGTTGATATCTAAAAACAGGTTCAAAGATACCCTAGATCGCGATATTATACGCTTCTGGCCCTACCACTTCATCTTAATTCCTACTAGATGACGCCTACAACTCAGTTTTGTTTACATTTAGTTTTCTAATGCGGAATTCCCTTATAATCTTTCCCGTCTTTCAAAAGTATAATCCATTTTTGTTTAAATCTGTTTGGCCGTGAATTTATTGTCTTTTAAATTGAGTCTTGTTTCATCTCAATAAAAAAAAGTGATTTATGTGTACTTCATGCATTGACAGTCTTTACAGATTTTGTTGCATTTAAAAGTGAAGAACCGAGTAACTTCACATTTTTCCTAATTTATCCTAGAATGGAGATTTTTTTATATAATTTTTAACATAACAATAAAAACGGAAGATATTTACACCTCCTGATACAATTAACAAAAGCCATTACTTGATTTGTGATGAAAAATCATAAAAAGTTTTTTCAAAACTTTAAACGCGATTTACTCGAAATTCGAAATGTGTTACATACCTCATTCATGCACTCACGTCTTTAATTCATATTGTATGCTCACATTCTCATTTCTGGGGCCCCATATTTAGACAATTTTAATTGTAATAATAATTATTATGCGACACAAGCTAGCAATTAACAAGATTATCCTGTAGGGGAGGGGAGGGTGCCATTTGTGTAGTCACTCCGCCATTCCGCACTCGAGCGTCATGGACACCTAGAAGTTTTCTTACATTAGGTAAAACTGATAAAAAAATAATAAGAGCGTTTTTTATTTTAGCGGTGGGTTCAGAAACTGCAGCAGCCATTTTAAAGTTCTGAATCAATAAAAAAAGGAAAGAAGAAGATAACATTAAAATTCTTTTCAGCGCCCATTTAAATTAATTTTATTTAACACTAGCTGTCCCGGCAAACGTTGTTTTGCCATTTAAAGTATATTTTCTACATCATCAGTTGATGCATGTTTTACCCCCTCTTTTGTCCCCTAAGAGGGTGTGGGGGGGGGTAATGTCATACACCAGATGTTAAGTTGAAAAACACAGTTAATACCTAATATGAAGTAAGTCCACCAAAGAAAAAAGTTGTATACAAAATCTGACCCCTCTTTGGTCCCCAGAGAGGGTTGAGAGGGGAGGGGGGGGAGGATTTTTATACACCAGATGTTGAGTTGGAAGAAGACAAATATAATATATCTGTGAAAACCGTATGCAAATCGGATCAGTAGTTTTCGTGTGATGCTGGAACAAACATACAGACAGACAGAAAGAGTGACAGACAGACAGACAGACAAAAAACTAACCACATTTTTGGCTTCTATAGCGATGTAGTGACAAAGGTGTAATTTCGGGTGTCATTTCATATCTTTTATGTACAGAATTTTCATTTCTACAACAGAATATTGTCTTCCTCCGTGACGCCCACTATCGTAATATTTTAATTTCGCCATAACTTCAAAACCAAACGTCCAATTTTAATCATTCAAAGACCAAATATTATCTACATAAACTGTACTTAGTGATAAAATAATTTATTTTGATAAGGATTAATAGCGTGAGTAAAATATATCCGTTTAAATGTAGTCCAAAAAAAATTCAGGATTTTTAAATAAATATGGTTATTGTGCCTCACTCGACATAGATAGGTATAGTGTGTCGCGGACTTTTTTGTAGACATTTATAAGATCTACAATTACTTAGAACATTTTATGGTTCTATCTTTTATAGTTTAGGCAGCGTACGCAAAATAAGTAACTTTTCTAGCTGATTTTTTACACCTTGCGTCCGAAGAACTCAAATATCTTACGGAACCCTACTTTTTTCCAAAATAAAATGTAGCCTATGTTCAGCAGAAATAATGTAAGATTCCAATAGCAAAAAAATTTTTCAAATCGGTCCAGTAGTTTCGGAGCCTATTCGACTCAAACAAACAAACAAACAAACAAACAAATCTTTCCTCTTTATAATAGTAGTGTAGACTAGCTGTCCCGGTGAACTTCGTGTCACTTTAAAACCTTCCCTGGACTTCTACGAATATTTTAAGACTAAAATCAGTCCAATCCGTTCAGCCGTTTGAATCGCGTTTTAGCGCGACTAACACATTTGAAAATCAATTTTTTAGGGTTCCGTACCCAAAGGGTAAAAACGGGACCCTATTACTAAGACTTCGTTGTCTGTCTGTCTGTCCGTCTGTCTGTCTGGTCTGTCTGTCGTCAGGCTGTATCTCAAGAACCGCTATAGCTAGACTTCTGAAATTTTATATCAGATTGTGTAAGTATATCTGTTGCCGCTAGAACCACAAATACTAAAAACAAAATAATATTACTTAATATTTAAGGGGGGCTCCCATACAACAAACGTGATTTTTTGGCCTTTTTGGCTCGTAATCAATAATGATAAGAGGTAGGCACTTGAAATTTTCACAAAGGCCTTAAATTATAAGAAGATTGCTTTCAGTTCTGGGACCAGCCAGCCAACAAACGAAATTTTATCAATAAGCGACAGCACGCCTTCTTATGAATGAAATCAGCTTTCTTTGAGAAAACGAAACTAATAATTTTTTTACAGCGATCGACAATCACAATCACAAGACGACAACTGGGCCAGTTAAATGCGTCCGCGTATTGCATTAAAAACATGTAACCATATCCGATATGCACGGATAAAATTAGATATTCAATAATGGGAAAGGGGAAACGGAGGTCGCCATTTTGGAAGTTGTTCGAGGGCTATTCGCGAGGGGACCGCGCATGCGCGGCCCGCACCCTGTCTTTGATCCCGGCTCCCGAGAATATCATGTCAAAAAACTTATTCTCTCCCCACGAACAACTGAGAAACTCTAAATAATAATTATCTTGTTGCGAAAACGGCCAGCGATGATCGATCGGCCCGGCCGTCTCCAAGTAGCGAAGATACCGGACAATGACAGCCCGTGAACTTCATTGATAACTCGCCTGGCCCCGAGATGTGCAGTGAAAGTGAAGTGTACATGTGAACGATCGGACGATATGGGATGACAGCAAATACAGATTCATGGAAAAGGTTTGGAGAAGGGTCGGCCTCCATTCCTCCCGGAAGAAAAGGGATGGAAGCGGCACCAGCGGGGAAGTGACGGCGGCACCCCCGGAGGCGGAGTACCAGAATATTCACACGCTGCGAACGGCGGATCTGATCAGGCAGAGGCAAGGCGAGGAGAAGTCAACCTTGCGCTCCTCGTACATCATCAGAAACGGGGACAACTTTATCCTGGTGGAGAGGCGGCGTCGACGGCGTAGACGGAGCGGTACTCGGGCCTCATCGGGCAGCCGGCACCAGACGCCACCTGTGGAGGAGAACAGAACCGAGCAGAAACGTCGCCCGCCTGCCAAGTTGAAGATATTCGGGATACAATGGCCCCTACACTCCAGTGACTCAAGGTAAGCCCGATATGTAATAGGTTTTCATTAAAAATTCCAGGCATCTTTAAAAAGTTTTTCACCAAACTCTACATAATTTGTAGAGCTATTTACCTGCTTTGTTCCTATTATTGGCTGCTGCAAGAAAACTATGATTAAGGTCCCATTTTGTAAACTTGCAAAACGTAATCTCAAAACTAGGTGTAGAATAAACATCCTTTCACGTTATACCTACATACCTTTATGCGATATAAAAATTTACATAACTCAATTAGTGACCACTTGAATACAACATTCCAATTTCCAGCTTGTTTACAGCAATTAATTTGTTTCGCCAATCGCTCATTAGTCGTAATAAGTCGTAATCCTGTTTTTAATTATGAAATAATTGGAGTTATAACTGAGGACTGAGGAGGCGTTAAGCTTATTATTGTTCATAATCTTTCTTTCCTAATAGAGCTATATTTAATGGATCCGCTAAGGAATTCATCCAACAAGTTGGGAATGCGAAATTATCAACTTGGATTTTTCATGTTGCCAAATCTGTAGTTCACCCTTTCAAATCAATCTAAGAAAAATAAACCGGCCAAGTGCGTGTCGGGACTCGGGCCACGTGCAATATAGGGTTCCGTAGTACCGCTAGTTTTTGAAAATTTTTGTATGGTCAATGAATGTACATTTGTTACATGTTTTACACTACTAACAACATCATCTCAGTTACTTTCAAAGGAATTTGAACGAAACGTTCCTTTATACTTCGCCGAAAACATTTCTTTTAGTTGATCGACTATTACTCAATAACTTATGAAGTCTTCTTAGTCGTGATAGTTTAAAGTTTTCCTTTTAAATTCAGCATATTTCCTACTCCCGTGAATTTTTTCACATTTCCAGAAGCAACCGTTTAGCTGGTAGAAGGGGGGGGACACTGGACTCTAACGATTTTTTCCACTTTAAAACTTAATATTTCACAAATGGATACCTAAATCGGAAAATGATCTAAGTATAAATATAATATTTTTAAAAAACCTATCCAAGGACACCCCACACGATGGGGTGGGCGCGAAAAAAAAAATTCAACCCCACTTGATGTGTAGGGGAGGTACCATAAAAAATATATTTTTTAAATATATTATGTACCATTTTGTCAGCATTATTAATATGTGTATTCGTGCCAAATTACAGCTTTGTAGGTCGTATAGTCTCTGAGCAAAACCGCGGACGGACAGACGGACAGACGGACAGACAGACGGACAGTGCGAAACTATAAGGGTTCCTTGTTGACTACGGAACCCTAAAAAGGGATGACACTACGATGTTGCCACTTTTTAATTTCGTCACTTTTTTGACAGACTATACCGTGTCCGACAGTTTAGTTTCACGCGGGAACCGTATATTTTTCCTTTCCTTATAATCCTGTGTCCTTTTCTAAGTCTTATAGTATCTCCATAATTATATCAGTTTTAGCAAAGTCGGCTGTGCGGTAACAGACATGCACATAGACAGACAAACGGACAGTCTAACTGATAGACCCACAGACTTTCGCCATAAATAATAATATTATTTTTTTTATGGATTATGAATTTAATACCGCTCTATGTTAATTATGTAAGTACTTCACTTTCACCCCTTCATAGTATCTTTGAGTAAATCATCTCCAGTCTACGAATTTAAACAGGTATAATAATATATCAGATTTTAACTCTGACTGACATCAGACATGGCACCCTTAGTCCTTATGTCAACCACATAAGCATCACTATTGAGAAAATCCTGCGAACGGAAAATAGCAATAAATTCTGGCAAACAATCACGTCAGTAAGTTATACCGCGGGGGGTTCCCCAATGTCATACACACTCGTTTATTCTTCGAACGGTGCTGCACAGTGTGCTGCTTCTGATGTTTTGAATATCGAATCATGTATTTTTAATTTGAATTTCGAATGCATATTTTTTATGGCAAATATGGCAGTGCTTGGGCAGTGCTAAGTTGCTAGTGTTATTCAATAAATATTAATTTCTATCCTAGATGTTGTCCACAACTTCGTTGCGTCAAAATTCTTTATTGCGCGACGGGAACCATAGATATTTGGGGATAAAAACTATCCTATGTATTTCAATTTCCTCGAGACTCAAAGTAACTTTACACTCAAAAAAATATTGACGTGGTTTAAGGTGACGCCTTTATAATTTGGCTGTAGCGATGTCCATTTTTCTCAGCAATGACTAAAGCTAAGAAATTAAAGTTCACTGTCAGTATTCATCATGTCTTTGTCTTTGAATTATCCATAGCATAACACGATTGGTCAACTTTTATAACACAGAATAATCAATCAAAAAGACCTCTGTAAAAAAATGTGATGAGTTCAGTTTTGCCAATAGAGGAGAGTGATATAAGCTTCCAAAATTTGTACATAAATTGGTTCTAGTATACACTTTAATTTGTCCATAGCTTATATGAAATGTATTTATGGTTTTTAAATTACGCGACAAAAACCATTTCGTCGCTACGCCCTTTCAATTATTTGCTGTTCCATTGCTTGTTTTCTATGAGAGGCCGGGCCAGCCTCGCATAGAAAACAAGCAATCTCAAACACATCCAACACGGTTTTTTACTTTAACATGGCGTCACCTTAAAACGTGAATTGATTACTGACAGTAAGACAGTAGTTATTTGTGTGAAACATTTAAAACCTTCATTGGAATTAGCCAAATCGGTTTAGGAGTTCTCTAATTATAGACAGGCTAATAAAATTTAAATCTATTTTATATTACTTACATACATAGATAATAAATGACAATACTTATAAAGCATGGACTATACCTACTCTATAGTATGGATATATAATATGGATACGATATAATATGGATACAGTTTGACACTCCACATCCTTAATTTCAACAAAGTCTAGTTCCTCTGTTCCAGTATTGTATATTTTATTCTGTGAGTTGTGACCGCTAAATAAATTACTACCCGTTCGCGCTAAGTTTGCCGCTGTCATCGATTTATATGTATCGATGACAGCGGCAAACTTAGCGCGAACGGGTTATACGTGCAACTTGAGTCTAGACAATATTAATGCGGTGAAAATGCGTCATGACTCATGAGTCAAGACTTAATGATACATTCTGTATAATAGTGCATACAGGATGATATGACGAGAGCCTTGTCTGCATTATGAAGTGGAGTTTTATAATATTATGTAACACATAGATGTAACATAATAATATTAATATCATAAGAAGAACGAAAACGTAAGGTTTGCTCGTAATGGTAAAGAAAGGTTTCTTAAATTAAGTCCTTAAAAAAGACTCTTATAAGTTTGTTAATTGATTCTGTGTAGGTATAGAAAAAGGTCTCAAAGGGTTGCTTTAACATCATAATATTATATCACGAAGACAAAGGGGTAGGACTGAAGGACACATTTAAAATATTTTGATCGTCGGAAAATGTACGGTGTTACTGTAAAATGTAAGGAAAATGTCGCTAAAACCATAAGTATTACAAAAATTACTATAGCAAGCCTGCTGTAGCCTGTAGTAGAAACCGCTTCTATGGTAGTGGTCACCATAGAAGCTTCTTTTGAAGTCGGTACTGGCAAAGTTCTATGTCAAGTAGGTATCTCAGTTCTGGTATCTACCGACTTCAAACGAATGAAGATTGAGTACAGAATTAGTTGAGGTTTTGTAAAACTTAAAAAAAGGCAGTGTAATGAAGAATGAGAATGACTGATCATTTTAATAATATTGTTTTTGCCTTGGAAGTCGGTTTAAATTTTTTGTAAAAAAATAATAATTCACAGCCTTCCACTTAAGAGCGGGCTCCCAAATTTTGCTGTGTTTTCTAATAACTTAAGTATGACGATCCCGGAAGACTTTTATCTGAATAGTTGAATGATAATCATTATTCATTATAATTAATAATATAATCGTGGAATTGTTGTAAGGATAGTTGCAAAATGCATTTAATTATTATTCCTAACATTACAAGAAAATTTTTAACACTTCTTTAACCCTTTTAGAACAGTGGTTCTTAACCTTTAGTGATGACTCATGAGTCATGACTCATGACCCATGAGGATCGAGGGACCTTCTTACCAAATTTTTGTATTGCCGGGGACCACCCTGTTGGTTCACCTAAATTAAGGGTGGTTTGATAAAGAAAACAAGCACATTAAATATTATATAAAATTAGCACTCATTTTTCATTTGGAAAAAATCTAAAAGTTACAGATTTTAATTTAATGTGATTCTCGGGATTGCATACTCTATAGTCTATACCTCTATACTAACTTCTGAATTCTCATGTATTATTAGGATGGCTTCACGGACCACTTGAAATGCCTTCAGAGACCACCAGTGGTCCGTGGACCACCGACTTAGATTGGCTTAGAACGTAACGTGAAATTACGCCTGTGAATCCTTTTCCGCTTTTCTTTGTCCGTTCTTATTTTACCTCGGATCCTCAGTAAAGTCAACCTTATAGTATGGACATAAAGGTTATGTCAGTGCTGTTTATTTGTTTCTGCAGCTTAGTTACCGTGAGCATTGTTGGCGCAAATGTTTTGTTTTCAGACTCGTTTTAACTTTTAAGCCTTTTCAGAGGCAAAATAGCAAGTTGGAACTATTTAATCGTGTTTTTTAAGTTGTTGGAATATTTGAATGGTTTTTGGACATAGCAGAAAAACAGAAAAAATAAATAAAAAATGCGAAAGATTCAGTATTGTTATTAGGTACGGCTTAAATTAATTTCATGTAAGAAAAGATCACTAGTAACTAGGTAAGTTAAAAAAAAAACATACACAGTCGAAGTTGTCGAACGTGTTACCCCCTCTTTTTTGGAAGTCGGTCAGCATCTCTAAACCATGGGAGATAAAAGTTAACGTATAGCTAATAATATTATTATAAACAATTTCTCCAAAGTGATAAAAGTACGATATAATCCAGAAAAGGAGGAAAGTGTTGTATTTTATTAATAATTAATTATACAACTCTAGGGTTCCGTACCCAAAGGGTGAAAACGGGACCCTATTACTAAGACTTCGTTGTCTATCCGTCTGTCTGTCTGAGAAACAAAAGAATTACTTCTCGTTATATTTTGACTATCGTAAATAAATAATAATAATATAATAATGATAACAGGAGTCAGGACTCAGTATAAGTAGGGTAGGGTAGGTGTCCGTCTGTTATCTCTTCAGGTCCAAACTGCTGAACATAACTGGAGTTATTGTACTTTTTTTGTTACTATGCTTATTGCTTACATTTTTTGTCGATCGTAGTGATTTATTTGGACAGAAATATCGCATTGATTTGCTCACTTTGGTGATCATTTACTATATTTTGGTGATCATTATACTATAATATTTGGTGATCATTTACTATATTTGGTGTTCGATTACAACTTGAAGTGTAGCCGTGACTGCCGTGACTAAAATAGCTGGTAGTATTGGAATTTTATACTTTCTTTTTTTGGTGGAAAATATCTTTTTTGGTAAACAAGCTTAGGGTATCAAACTATCAATGCATTTTTTTGGTGGTCATTATATTTGTTCCCATTCTAAATTTCCAGGCACACGTCGATAACTCGTCGCTTCTGTCGCGGTCGGCGGTCGCGCGACGACAACGAGCTTTACCGCTCTAACAGCTTCAAGTTCGAGCGATTCGCTCGCGAGCAGCCGGCCGACGAGTTCAGCACCGGATCACAGGTATTAGCTATTGCATTGTAGTGTAATGACTAATGCCGCGGCCGCATATATGCGTGGTGTCACTGGTGCTTCGCGCTAAAGCCGATACTATTGGACGATCTGCGTGTATCGTCCAATAGTATCGTCTCATTGCACGAAGCTTCGGACGATAGACGCAGATGCGGCCGGGACGTAAGGAAAATATACGTACTGAGTGAACAGTCTGAGCCACAGAATAGATAATAGTACTTATAGTATCTGAGCTAAAATATTATTTACAAACAGCTGCGATCTAAAAGTGAGCGCAGCCAGCGCCTATCCGACAGCTGGCGCCATTGCGACGCGGCGGGATAGGAGGTCCCGAGATTTTAGAGGTATAGGTTATGAACTTATGACTTTATGACATATCACATACCTACTTGAGTTATGAGTGTCATGACTCATAACCCCCCGGGCTGTGACCAGTTATTGCCATGTAACTGAATGACAGTAAAGATTAGTACCTACTTAACAACCTCATAAAACTGAGTGATTAGTCAGATCATGATTGCAGAAGGCTTAGCAAACTCCATTTCTTAATACCCTAGAGTCTAGACAGTGGGAATCCTAAAGTCTTTATTATTAACTAGTTGACCCGGCAAACGTTGTTTTGCCATTTAAAGTATTTCTATTTCATCACTAATTGATACAAAATCTTACCCCCCCTTTTGTCCCCTAAGAGGGGTGGGGGGGGGGGGGGGGAATTGTGTACACCTGATGCCTGATCTGATGTTAAGTTGGAAAATACAGTTATTAATATGACGTAAGTCATGCGTAAGTTCATTAAAGAAAAAATTTGATACAAAATCTGACCCCCTTTTTGGTCCCCTTAGAGGGGGGGGGGGAAGTTTATACACCAGATGTTGAGTTGGAAGAAGGCAAATATATCTGCGAAAACCGTATGCAAATCGGATCAGTAGTTTATACAAAATCTGACCCCTCTTTTGTCCCCTTAGAGGGGTGGGGGGAATTTTTTTTATAGACCAGATGTTAAGTTGGAAGAAGACAAACATATCTGCGGAAACTGCATTCAAATCGGATCAGTAGTTTTCGTGTGATAGTGGAACAAACATACAGACAGACAGACAGACAGACAGACAAAAAACTAACCACATTTTTGGCTTCTATAGCGATCTAGTGACACCCCCCGCTTATTATTTTTTGAATATCTTTAATGTACAGAATTCACATTTCTACAGTTTTATTATATTATGTATAGATAATAATAATATGTTATTTGCTACTTATCTGAAGAGAATACATATAAAATTCTAACTCATGTAATAACGGTTAAAACTTTGTCTATGGTTAAAACTATATTTTTTCTTACAATTTTAAGTGTTTTTACCGTAAGATATACAATGCTGCATGGTAAACTACTTGTAGGCATTAGCTAGGAAGGATCCTTTGAGTAAAGTTACCTTTTTGTAGCGCCCACAGGTCACGGTGAAAAACCTGCTTCTTATCTTAATAGCTCATCTTGCTCACAAAAGAAGCCCTTAAAATAGGACCCGTCTGTCCCGTCAATTGATAAATCCTGAGGATATTAAATGAGTAGTGCCTAGTGACCGAAATGTCATGCTTAAACTAGTTAAACATAATATTATTATAATAGGAAATACTGAGGTAAATATGTATGTAATATTATTGTTAGCACAACCCAATGGTACAACCGAAGATAAAATATTATATTATACAGGGTGTCAAAAGATTACATCACATAATAATAAATGACTGTAGTCTGTACCTATATTATAATATTATGAAAAATTTATGAAACGGCAGACGGCCCACGGCCGTATTACAAAAATGACAACGCCATCTATCGGCGCCATTTAAAACTATTTAGAATGGTAAGAAGCGACATAACATTTCAGTTTTTATCATCACCAATAGAGGGCGCTTAGTTAGAGTTTACGAAGTTTAAGAAACGCAAGTTTACGGATTTCAACGATAGGTGACGCACTCAGTAGTATTTAAAGTAATTATAAAAGGTTTTTTTTTCTTATATTCTACAATTTTAACACGTCTATTTAAAGGGCTTTTGGGATGCAACTAGAAGATATTATTGGATAAAAATTTTCAAAAAATTAGTACAAGTACCGTAACTTTGCGTTTTACTGTATATGCGTGAAGTGTGAACTAAGAAAATAACTTCTAAATCTCGCAGTTTGCACCTAAAGACAAAGATCAAAATAATGTTATAACAAAATCCGGAACATCTAAATAATAATAATATGAGAATCGACACTTGTTACAGTAGGGTCCATATATTTCACGCCCCCCGGGGACATGGTGTTAATATCATGTCCTATCAATTATATCGACGTGGTCACCGCTGTGCCCTGACCTGACAACCAATCCGAAGGAAACTGCGAAAAGTTCGGCACAGCTTTTTCTGATCAGGGCTGTCACACTTGTATTTTTTTCGAAAACTTTGGGATTACGACGTGTATTTAATCAACCTTAGAAGTTGTCACTTTTGTTCTTATTAATTGTTTACGTCTTTCTGTCTCCAGTCACTCTCCAGGCTGTATCTAAAGAACCGCTAATAGGTACATACTGCAATTTTCACAAATTAGTGATACTGATTACCTATGTAGGTACTTCTGTTGCCACTATAACAACAAAATACTAAAACCAAAATAAATTAAATATTTAAAGGGGACTCCCATACAACAAACGTGATTTTTTTACTATTTATTGCTCGATGTCAATGATGGTAACATTTAGGTACTTGAAATGTTCACAAAATAAACAGTTGTATTTATACTTTAATAATTAATACCTACCTCGACCGTGGGAATCGCAGACATAATAGATTTTCAATTGTTATGCGACAGCCGAGTGCCGCTTGGCTTGATGAGTTAATAATAAAATTTAAATGAAACAAATTATTAAGAAGGGCTCCCATACAAAAAAAATAATGGCTATTTTCGCACTAAACGGTACGGAACCTCTCATGCGCGAGTCTGACTCGCACTTGGCCGATTATTACCAATATTTTTAGTACAAAATAAAGAACCTTGTGACACCCCTACGGGCAGTGTAAATCACGTTAGTATCGAGATTGGCTCATCACCATACTAATGCGTGCGGCAGCTGCTGCTGCCTGCTACTGCTTTTATGCTCGTTAGCATTTTTACACCGCTATAGATACAGCTCGTGTATAGGTAGAATGTGAAATCTCAGTCTAGACTTTTTGAATTACTTACTTACATAGAAAAATGGCAAAAAAATATTTTTACTAATGAAGATAATGCATCTGAACAAGCGGCCACAATAAAAGTACGAAGTAAAATTTAGTAATCTGTGCCCAGAGTAATTATTATATTGTAACATAAGTTTTATAGACTTTATATCTAATTATTATGTATAAAATTCTCGTGTCACAGACCACAGTGTTTGTGCGCGAACTCCTCCAAAACGGCTCAACCGATTCAAATAAAATTTTGTATGTACATTCGTCAGGCCCGAGAATAGGTTTTTATCTACTTTTTATATTGATACTAGAACTAATGTAAGTATATAGCAAAACAATATTTGCCGGGTCAGCTAGTGTTATATAAATAGGGTTGCGGGTAACACCTAGTAACTAGTTAATTAAAAAATAACAAATAATTATACAGTTGTTTTCACATCTTTGATTAAATAACTTCAAACTTATCGCAACTACACACCCTAATATAATTTGATGGAAAATTGGGAACGTCGCTTTTCCGTTGTTATGGAAATATAAAATGTCAGACATCTACCGAGGCCTTGCCGTTTTATGAGAAAACTTAGACGCCGTCTACAAGTTATTTTCACAGGATTTTAGAACTTAAACGTAAAATGCTAAGGTGTAACTTCCCATGAAGATAACTCTTGAAAAACGCTTAACTTTTGATATGAGGTAATGATTTTTCTTCAAGACTTTAAATCTAATTTTTAAGAAAACATTGTAGAATGTGTCTACGAGTTATATTAGACTAAACTTGTTCAATATTTTTGGTCTTACTACAAAAGATTAAACATATTCTATTGAACAGTTGCTTTGACACTATTATCAATTATGTACTGATTTTTTTTTTCTAATCAAGACGTGTTTAACAGGTGTTTAAATCTTTTGCAGTAAGACCGTTTATTTTTAAGCCTTAACAGCTGTAAATTCTATCTGATTTCAGTTTGGTATTTTTCGTCTGAATTGAATCATAAGTGAAAGTGGATTATCCACACAGGACACTGTAAAAATGTAGTAAAATTTACATGTACAAAATATAAAGTAAAGGTTCGGGTAACTTATTCTGTCTCTCTTCGCGTTTTAACTCCTAAAACCTTGACGAACAGAGGTAGGTATATATTTTCAATATTTATTACTTTTTGTCACGAAAAATAATAATGATAAAATGTAATATTGTGTTAAAACTCTATAACTAATAAATATGAAATTAGTATGAATTGAATACGAATTACTAGATATAATAATATATGAATTGCATGCAAAGTGACCATTTTGCGATTAAAAAAAAAATGAATCCCATTATGATTATATTATGCCATTTTAGGCCCGCTGAACAATAAATCTCTAAAACAATTTGTGTCCCAACAATAGAGCGGCAATCACGGAACAATATTTGTATTTGCGAGACAACTTTTATACACTCCAAACAGAGTTAGACGAGGCTGCGGGATAAACCAGTTTAACACAGTAGGGTTGCCAACATCTACTTACTTGAGTGACATATTTTCATTAGAAAATTTGCATAAAATCTGTCTAATTTTCTCTGAGATATCATTTAAATGAAGTTAAAAAATATGGGCCTACTGCTTGTAGGTATAATATTATTAAATTTTATAATATTATGTATAATCAAACTACGCTTAAGAGAAAAGCTATGTTTACCGCAATTTAATTTGCCTACCAAATGTCTGTAATTTATAAAAAAATCATAGTTTAATTTCATGTGTCCCGATTTTTACTTTTTTCGTAGAGAAATTATACATCCACAATTGTTGACATGAGTGGATGAACCGGGTTACTAACATTTTACAACGTACAACAGCAATTCCTCATTTTTTCCCTTATGATTTGAACAAACCTTTTAACATAGGTATGTTAATAGGTTTGCTTATTACGTTAAAAGGTCTGTAAATTGGCCTGGCTAATGTATCAGCTTAGATACATAGTGATCCACCTTTTTTTTATTTAATATCATTTTTTCTGTCTTGAAGGCTTCATTTTGCAAAAAAACGACAGTTTCTTAAATGTTACTTACCCGTTTCATCTACTCATGTCTTCAATACAGTTCATAGGACATAATATTAGCTTGTACATTATACAATTACTTCATTTTCATTGTCCTTCTGATATGTGACAACTGACAACCCTAATCTCGATCGATAGGGAATCTCTACATTGTAAACAACCTAGAGACGGGAATGCTAGAGACAGAAAATATGTAAATTTTAATGCAGTCGACGGAAGATCAAAGTATCTGCGGATTCTTTTCGCCTTTTCGTTAACACCACAAGCACTTACATTCATTATTTATACGAAAATAGTTATCTCACCAAAAACATACCTGTTAAAACGGGGCCAAGTTCCTATTCACTAATTGTTCGCCTTAAAAAAGAGTTGAAATCCAATTCAATGCCAAGTTTAGATGCACTTCCAAATCGATCATAATCATCTTCATCAACAGCCTGATCCTAAATACTTCTAAATTTGAACTTGGCAGGTTAATTTAATCACATAGATATCTTATATTTAAATTTAAAAATTATACAATAATTATCAAGTGCTACTAGCATGAAAACCTGCCAAGTTCGAATTTAGAAGTATTTAGGATCAGGCTGTTGATGAAGATGATTATGATCGATTTGGAAGTGCATCTAAACTTGGCATTGAATTGGATTTCAACTCTTTTTTAAGGCGAACAATTAGTGAATAGGAACTTGGCCCCGTTTTAACAGGTATGTTTTTGGTGAGATTTCAATACTTTTTTTAAGGAATCATA
Organism: Plebejus argus; assembly: GCA_905404155.3. Taxonomy (NCBI): domain Eukaryota; kingdom Metazoa; phylum Arthropoda; class Insecta; order Lepidoptera; family Lycaenidae; genus Plebejus; species Plebejus argus. Next base: position 5,732,123 of record FR989944.1, read on the forward strand.
CCAATTTGTTTCTTTCCTCCTCATCTTATTTCAGTGTATTTACTTGTACATATTAATTTTTATCTCAAATTCATAGATGAGCCGACTCACGCTTGACCAATTTCTCAAATTTCTTAATTTTTTGTTAATCTACATATAACAAACAACCTGTGTGCCAAATTTCATAACTCTACGACAACTGAAGTGGCCTAGAGGTTTTGATTACCGATTTTTATCTCAAATTCATAGATGAGCCGACTCACGCTTGACCAATTTCTCAAATTTCTTAATTTTTTGTTAATCTACATATAACAAACAACCTGTGTGCCAAATTTCATAACGCTACGACAACTGGAAGTGGCCTAGAGGTTTTGATTACCGATTTTTATCTCAAATTCATAGATGAGCCGACTCACGCTTGACCAATTTCTCAAATTTCTTAATTTTTTGTTAATCTACGTATAACAAACAACCTGTGTGCCAAATTTCATAACGCTACGACAACTGGAAGTGGCCTAGAGGTTTTGATTACCGATTTTTATCTCAAATTCATAGATGAGCCGACTCACGCTTGACAAATTTCTCAAATTTCTTAATTTTTTGTTAATCTACATATAACAAACAACCTGTGTGCCAAATTTCATAACGCTACGACAACTGGAAGTGGCCTAGAGGTTTTGATTACCGATTTTTATCTCAAATTCATAGATGAGCCGACTCACGCTTGACCAATTTCTCAAATTTCTTAATTTTTTGTTAATCTACATATAACAAACAACCTGTGTGCCAAATTTCATAACGCTACGACAACTGGAAGTGGCCTAGAAGTTTTGATTACCGATTTTTATCTCAAATTCATAGATGAGCCGACTCACGCTTGACCAATTTCTCAAATTTCTTAATTTTTTGTTAATCTACATATAACAAACAACCTGTGTGCCAAATTTCATAACGCTACGACAACTGGAAGTGGCCAGTGAATTTTGATTACCGGTCAGTGAGTCAGTGCCAAAATTAGCTATTTTTACAAGGAAATATTTCAGGATCTAACAAATCTATACCTATGAAATTTGGTATATTGCGTAAGTACTAGTATATAATTAGGTAGGTAAAATTTTATCTTTGCTCTCGCAATAGGCACTGAGATACAAGGGGGTCAAAAGTGCGTCGAAACCGTTCGTGTAAATAGTGCACGGCATGCGCGCGGCCTGCTGGAACTTGGCCGCGCACTCCGTGCGCTTTGATGTAGAAATGGCCCGACCGTCCTGAGGGATTAGATTTTTGTATCTAAAGGGTAAAAACGTTTTTTTTTGTCAGCCAGACTGCGGTTTTAGTCTTAGAAATCTCTAGAATTGTTTATTCCTCTTAAAATAATGGTGTTTTCGTTTAAAAGTACCAGAACCAAAGAGCAAAATTGAGTATGTGTGTCATTTTTACTTAAAAAAATGTCAAAATATTTTTATTTCTCAGGCAAAAAAAAACGTGCACCATAATAATAATAAACGAAAGTACCCGTATTATCATTTTAGGTAGCACTATTTCTTTAGAAGGTATAATATGAAATCTAGTTAACAATATTTATTAACATTATCAGTTTTATGACCATCATTTAGAAGTTTGCCGCTTAAGAGTTTGGCCGTTTCAGTTGTTGTGAGACACCTTATGGTTAATAAGAAGTATTATGGCCTCGTTAACGGATTCTTTTGTGTGTAAGCAAGCCTTAATAGTTATATGTTTGAACTTAGCTCTACTATTTTTAAAACCAATTTTAGCCGGGCCCGTGAAGATGTTTGAGAAATTGATGTTTCTCTGTCTATCGACAACACTGACAGAGATATTTAATTATTATACTTAACTTCATGAAGATTTTGACGAAAAATGTATGGAATAAATATGGATTAAAATCCAAAAGCCAAGCTTTGTGAGGGCTCGTGTCGTTTTTCTGCGTGGTAATAATCTTTAAGGCAGTTTTTTTATATTTTAATAGTAATGCAACCTTGAGTAACACGTCTACATATTATAAATAAAAATTAAGCTATGTTAAAGCACAAATCAATAGGTGAAATTGTTTTTCCGTAAGGTGTAAGTACCACAAAAGTGCTCGGGTTGTTGGATATACTCGTACTACAGCTCTTTGCGCTCGCCGTGACTAAAGATTAGTAGTCATTAAATATTATATATTCTGTAAGTGCTGCAGAGCCAGTATCATCATGACTTCCAAACGGATAAAACTATTTTGATGTAAATTTTTTTGGAAAAAATCCTTAAAGTCTCACCAGTTGTGTAACTATATACAACCATGTCAGCCTGTCAATCCAGGATAAGTTGAACACAAGTAAATCAAGCCCCCGTATTGGGGGGTTCCCCGTTTATCCAAAGCCAGCTTACCGAAACTATTTGTTACAAAACTTTACCAATAACGAAAGAGCGATTCGCACGCACTTCCTTCTGAGATTATGAAATAGGGAATATGGGAATAAAAGTATAATTACGGCTAACCGTATACACGTTTTCCGAATACATAGCGTCAGTAGGAAATACTGGCGCACATGTTCGCTTTTTCCGGACGAAACAAATTCCGCTCGTATTATACAAGTGCAATCCGAGACGTTCGCGCGTACAAGCCCAACGTTTGCGCTAGTGACTAGTCTCACGAGTCACGAAATTCCGAATACGGATAACGAATACGGAACACGTGTGTATGCGGCCAGCCTTTAACCTTGGAGTTAGGCGTTAGCAGTAAGACGTTAAGCCTTGAAGCTCAAACGTAGCAAGCTGTTGCAGTGAGTTTAAAAAAGTAATAAACAACTCATCCACAGACTCTACAATCTACATTCTACATAGATCAAGTTAGATACCGCATATCCCTCCATTTGTATGAAAACGAGCGTGCCACTTTTATCCTAGCTACTGTGACGTACCGATGATAAGAAACGTGTCCATTATCTAGGCCAACGTTTCTATTCGAATTTCTACAGCTCAATACGGCACAATTAGGTATTTAGGCATTTTTGAAAATTCCGATTGACGTCCGATTCCGATAGCAGACTAAAGAACAGACTTTCGAAAGACGAGCATTGCTCGTCGTTTGGGAGCGCGATATGGCACGCGATGACCGATGTACATACACATGCGGTATCTATTTTGATGTATGTCTGTGAACTCATTACATTTAGGCAAGATATTCTAAGTCCTATTAGTGCAAATTATGATCATAGTCGTGATGATGATAGTTACAACTTACAACGTTGTTTTCAAAGTGATGCAGATGATATCGTCAATTTCTTACGATGCAATGAGACTAAGCAATAATCAAATCGTTTTTATTATTCATAAACATTAAAATTATCAACAAAGCACTCAAAATGAATTCAAGATTTGCAATGCATTTTTATAATTATTATCATGTATTTGTCTTTTTTTTGGTAAACTTTACCAAAATTGGATGCTGAAACCTACAAAATGAGACTAAACTTCATTACTAAACCGCTCGGAAATGCATTCAAATTACTAATGGCATGATGAGAGCATTTCGAGCGTAGTTTTTAACTGCATTAAGGGCTATTCCCTACGGCCAGGCGTAATCCTGTGGCCTAATTCTTATACCTCGAATGTCGCTTCGAAAGGGGCGTGTAAATCTGCCCGGATGAGTGAAATACTGCCTGTGTAGTGTGTTATAAATTATAATAAAATAGCAAATAAAAACGTCTGAGTTTTAAATAAATAAAAAAAACAAGAGAGATTAATAAATAAAAACCAAATACATAATATGTCTTAGGAATTATTGTTGATTTGCTACCGATTCAGGAACTAAACGGGCCACTTTTTATACAAATTTTTCATGTAGCTTACGTTACCTGCGTCTATTTTATTGATACCGCATTTGTTAAAATCGGACCAGCAGCTTAGTCACTACGAGGGCACAGACATACCATCGAGGAAATTGATACCTAGGCAGTTGACAGACTAACGTCATTTGGTCGGTTCATGTCAATTCAATGTTAATTGTGATCTGTCGTCTGGGTTTGACGTAACGCGACCAAACTACGTATGTCCCCCATCTGCCATACTGCCAAATTTATTATCCTTCCTTTTCGCTTTACTATATTCAGGACAAAAAGTTTACGTTCGTTTTGTACCGCTTAAAGCGAGGTTCGAAGCACGAGAATAGGTTCCATTCTGTTTCGGATAGCTGTAATTGAAAATGTCGATCGCTGCGATGTTCATTTTCCACTAATTAATCGTCGTGATGACATCGTCCCCTATCATGACATGTAGTGATAGGATATTAGTGGTTATACATGAAAAGGGATTAGGAAATTTATGTTAGCTTATGTGAATGTGTACACTTTGCATAAGTGAGGCAGAAAGAGAGTCAACTTGAGAAGTCACGTTAAAAAAAGTTTTTGAAAGACTTTTATTATAATATTTGTGTTTGTCCCCCTATGATATTGATCGTTAACATTTTTTCCCATCAATTTAATACGGATAATTATTTTTCATACTCTCAACCCCATTAACTTGAACTGTTAACAATAAAATCATGGTGCTAGTGACATTGGTCAAGTTCTGAGTTCAATAATTATTGTTCCAGTTATTGCTAAAATTAACTTGAGAAATTAACCTTAGCTGTCACTATAAAAACGCCTGTGGTGCAGATCACTCATAGACATATACCTAAGTGTATAATACCTAAGCTGTTGATGTGCCAAAATAAATAAATAAATGAATAAACAATTATTATGAAATAGTTCCAGGTTTCTAAAAATTAAAATATGCAAAGATAGACATTTCTGTAAACACTATACAAATTTAGTTTCACTGTTAGCAGATTTAGGGCATGTGTCACTATAACTTCCTGACAAGTGCCGAATAGGCTATCCACCACTTAACTTGACAGTTAAAGTATGGAGAATCTGTCAAAAAAGTTGTGAATAGCCTATTCGCCATTTTATCAGAAAGTGGTAAAACAGGCCCTAAGAAAACAATTTTAGCTTGTAAGTGAGACTTATTTGCCAGTGTGAAATGTGAATACAGATTGGCAATCTGCAAAGTAAACTCTAGCTTGTCGTTGTTGATAGTAAGCCTGCAAGTCTCGATTAAAAAACTAAATTGATACGAAAACTATTTCTTTTACACCCTTAGTTATAACAGTCTTTATTGGGTTAGAAATAAAACGATAATTACTATTAATAACAATTTATTCATTAACCTACAATTAAAATAAATTTCTTTTTACAAAAAAGAAAATACTCTTCCAAGGAACATTCATTGCTTAGCAAAGCGAGATATTTACTTTCTTAGAAATCTCTTTACGCTTTCAGTAATGATAGTGAATTATTGATGCAAACACGCAACAACGAAAGATCATTTTCACATTCTCTTGTTACGCCCATGAAGTATTATAATTGCTATATTGGAGAATACCTCAGGAGAATATCAAGGGTGGCGGGAGTCCCGTGTTTGTTAGATCCGGGATATTCCTCCTTTATACGGCTGAAGGCAAAACCGCAGGTTGTTTTAGTAGAGTAGAAGTCTCACATACACATACCCAACCCGGGGGACCCATGAGGGTTTCCCCTGCTCATCAAAAAAAAAAAAGGAGAATACCAAGGGCTTGGGAAAACCGGCAAAAAAAGGGTTGGTGATCGTTGACCTAAGTGTGTTCTTACAGCTAGCTCACGACAGATATTGTACATAGGTATATCTGTTTGGATGTACGTCGGCCATGTTGGAAATATTTTACATTGGGAAACGTCCCAGACAAAGACAACGGTCTTAATGGTTGTTCCGTCAATGCACGTTACACACTATAAAAATTACAGCCTTAAAGCAACACAGAAACTTCTCTGGTATTTATTTTGCTTTAGGCAGAGGTAGCTTCGCTTACCGTCAAATGATCTGCTCCTTACCGGTCTAAAAAAAACGTTCTTTTGTAACGCATAAAATTCAAAACAATTTTTCAAAACGTTAACCATAAAATTGCATCAGTAATAATGAATCTTTTAAAAAAATTGCATTCTAGTTCCGTTTTTCAATCCCCCTGTTTCCGTGTAGACTGACAATGAGTTCCGTTTAAGGGCTGATTTTTGCCGCGATAATGAATGAATAAATAAATATTTATTATCCAGGGACTGATCATTAAATTCTTCGTCACAAAAGATATTCATTATTTTATTTTCTTAAACTAGTAAATGCATAAATGCTGTTATAATCACAATATATACAAAATGCAACCTAATGACTAATGAGGCTTTTGACTTATACCACAGAATAAATAATAGTACTCCGTACAGAAGTTTATCTTAGAAAATGTATCCAACGAAATGTCTTCTTTAAATCTATAAACATATGGTACCATTTAGAATGACTCAGAGTTCAGCGCCTGTTCGTTTATTTACCTACAAAAATTTATTACAAGCCAATTTCATTCTTATGCCTACGGATAACGATCCATATTACACTGAACCTATACATTGAGCGGCCCGCTCGAATGTACTATTGTGCCGCTAGGGCAGCTAGGGCTGAATGTACCAAAAAAATACCTGCGCGCATTTAATTATAAACCATAAACAACTTTTTGTGATGATTAATGGAACTTTCTTTAAATACTTATTATATTCAGTATAATGAGAGTAATTAAGTAAAAAAAAAAACGAAAATGGTGTAACAGACGTGCCTATGACGTGCCAATAGAGCAACCAAAAAGATACGGGCGAAATACTTTATTGGCATTTAAGTATATTATTTTATGGAAGTAACCAAATAAGTATGTCACCATGGCAACGTCCATCGCGTATACGGCAAAACAACGGGACAGCTAGTATACTTAATAAGTGTTATATTAATAAGATTTATGTTTAATGTATTACCTACATAATGTAGTAAAAGGTACCTATTCAAAGTACAAATAATACTTTGCATAAGTCATATTATATTACTTACTTTTCAGCGTCCTTAGGTAACCAAAAAAAGCGGCCAAGTGCGAGTTGGACTCGCCCATGGAGGGTTCCGCAGCAGCAATAAGGTTTATTTTTATGAAATTATAATATTTTTGATTTATTTTTATATTTCAGTCGATTTAATGAAATTTAGATTAAGGTTTACTATTTATGACGTATAAAAAAAACTACTGGCTAGATCTCGTTCAAACCAATTTTCGTTGGTAGTTTTTATAGTAATCTACATCATATATATTTTTTAGAATTATCATGCCTCTACTTTAGAAATTAGAGGGGGGGGGACACACATTTTTCCACTTTGGAAGAGTGTCTCTCGCAAACTATTCAGGTTAGAAAAAAATGATTTGAGAAACCTCAATATGATTTTTGGAGACCTATCCATAGATACTCCACACGCATAGGTTAGATGAAAATTTTTTGTTTTTGTTTCAGTTGTACCTATGGGGATTGGGGACCCCTAACATTTTTAATATTTTTTCCATTTTTGCATCAAAATCTTAATGCGGTTCACAGACTACATCTACTTACCAAGTTTCAATAGTATAGCTCTAATAGTTTCGGAGAAAAGTGGCTGTGACATACGGACGGACGGACGGACGGACGGACGGACGGACGGACGGACGGACGGACAGACAGACAGACAGACATGACGAATCTATAAGGGTTCCTTTTTTGCCATTTGGCTACGGAACCCTAAAAAGATAAATTTGTATCGCAATCAGTTTTTAAACAATTGAATACAGCACCATACTTTTTAGGGTGTTTCTTTTTATTTTAAAAACAGGTCAAAACTTAAAAAGTATGTCCGTCGCTGCTCGCTCGCGCAGCCCCACTGAATTATACCCTGCGCAAGGGCAGCCGCGCGTAGGTATATTTTCGATACCTACGCGCGGAGTGAGACAGGCCTGCTTATACAAAGGTTGGTGGCAAGTAGCTTTTTAGGGACGGTCCGGCCCTTCCTAAAGGCGGTAATCCTAAATTATGGAAAGTCTTAATGTTACGGTGCGTTAATTCTGGGTAGTGATTGCTCGCGTGGTTATTATTCCTCTGTCGTTGTAATACTTTATAATTTTTTATGGCTCCATGTAGCTCCTTTTGTTGATTGTTTCTAACCTGGTAGGAATCATTAAAATCTTCCTCTGTATTGTCATTATCTTTAGCATCTATATTGGGTATGTAACGTACAGGTTTAACCTCTTTGTGACTGTGATTCTGGCTTAAATTAATTGAACCGACATTTTTGGGTCTCATTTTAGATGATTCGAAATGATTCTTTAGTGTTACATAATTTAAGACATCGTTTATATCAAAAGGTTTTTTCTGGGTAAATTTTATTTCATTTTGTGGGCTCGGCTGATATTGTAATATTTTAGGAGCTTTCTCTTCTTTCGGTTCTACCTGGTAACTATCATAAATATTTGTATCTTTTTGCTGGTCATTATAAATTTTGTTTACATTTTTATATTCACTGGTTTTTGGCTTAAGAAGATTTCTCAAAAATATGTTTTCCTTTAACGATTCCTCATCACTAGGAATATTTGGTTTAGTTGTAGTTTCGTAATACTTATCGTATACTGTTACTGGTTTGAAGTCATTTTTGTTGCTTTCTGCGTCTGCAACTTTTATTTTAATTTCTGAAGTACTACTTATGGGAATGTTCGTTGAGCTTGTTACTTCGTTATTGTTATTTACCCATGTGCCGCCAAAGTATGGGTATTTTGTTTCACTTTTTGCGACCTTTTCTTCTTCTAGTGAGGTCTTTTCAGTGCTTGCGATTTTCTTTGCTATATCGACATAAATATCATTGGTTACATCTTCAATGTTATATGTTTGTGTAACTATACTACTTTTTGGTACAAAGTTTTGGCTGCTTATTATTTTGGCATAAGTTTTAGTTTGCTCTATTTCATCTACATTTTTTGTTTGATAAGAATCGAAATAATCATTAGCGTGGGCTGTAGTTGTGGGTGAAGTAGGCGTTTCTGTTGATATTGTTGTACTTGCTTCTTCGCTTTTGAGGAAATCTTTTTGGGGCTCAGTTTGGTCATTGTTATTCGATTTTATAACAGACACTTCGTTACTTGGCGGATAATTAGTATTGATAGGGTTATAAATGTTATTAACGTTTGAATTGTCTAAAAACACAGACGAATCTGCTGTAGCTTGCTGTCCCGATATTTCTGCGTGTAGCATTCTTGTATATTGTTCTGGGGTCATGTCCGTGAAATTAATAATGACGTCATCTTTTTCGCCGGATGAACGAGATATGGTGTTTTTGTTAGGATTTGTGTTATCATTTGAATTTAACCCATATTGCCATCTCCAAAGACCTTTGTTTGCTTCCGGGTCTGTTTCTTTAACACCAGCCTCATAATTGACTATTTGAGGCATTGTTGGTCTCTCGGTAGAGACAATTCTAGACGCAACTTGTTGTGACTGAGAAGAAGGATTATGAGCCCCCTGGGTGGCCAAAAATGTTACTTGTGGGGCAATTGGTGCATTATTTTTTGGTTTATTTTGATCAGCGATAACTTCATAGCTCGCTTTCACTGGTACATTAGAACTAGCTGAAGGTATCAAATTGTTTTGCGAATTAGATCCCTGTGCAAAACCTAAAGAAAATGCCTCAGGCGTTCTTCCTGTGAATAAATTACGAAGTGATGTTATGGTGTAGCGATTGCTAGTTTCATCATTTTCATAATCTTTACTTTCGGTTTCCCAAGATTGCTTGAGATTAGGAGGTCTTCTTGCTTCTTCAGCCAAGTTGTATTGGATCGCTCTAAATAAAAATTCGAAGATTACTTTAGGACATCCAGCTCAATTAAAAAGTTTTGAAAGAAAAATGGTTCTTACCTTTGAATAATTTCAGGAATCGGTGGTGGTACTGGTAAATGGTCACCGCTGGCTCTATACCCATTAGAGTCAGCTACGTAGTGAACGGTGTACGTTTGCCCGTTATCTCCAACGTAGGAGTATGAGCCTTCGACCACTTGTTCCTCTTTATCAGTGCCCATGTTTTCCATGCGACTATGCTGCACGTAATGGGTCTGATCGGCTCCTAGAGCTCTGAAAATCAATTTGTGTAATTAAATTCTTGATAAAAATAAAAATTTGCACAATGTTTTGTCATTATCTTACTAATAAAGGCTGTCTTGCGCAGATCTGAGTTAAAGTTAACCCCGGACTAAACGTTATCTCTTTCGTAAAATATATAAACCCGGTATTAACTTTAACCTGGATCTGCGCAAGTGGACCTAAGCGATTTAGAGACCAGTATGTTATAAATGGGCAGATGCACGATTACCGTTCGACTCAGATTCGGAAATTTTAGTCGCGATCTTTGGTCAATGCTTGGCGCGGCGTTTATTAAATGTTATGCGGTGAAGTTTCCGAATCCGAGTCGAATTACAACATCGTAAATCAGGGCCTAGGACAAAACATTGTTTAATTGTAAAATCTTTATACAAATTGTGAGCTTTAGGTTTGGGTTTGAGATTTTTAGTTCAAGGCACAAATTCTAAAATACTTGGTCGTTCATTGGCTGCAAGTAAAAATACACAAAACAATAACAACCGAATATAATTTCGTTGTAAAATTCATTACGAATACTAGCAGTTGCAATTATGTAAATTAAGTTCAAAGGTTTCGTGAAATTTAATTGAAATTTAAAACCTGTTGTACTTATATTTTAATTTTAACAATATTATTATAATTAAATATTCTCTCAATGGACACTTCTCTTATTCCATATTATATTTTTAAAGGAACCTCGCAAAGATATAAAAGGCTGAGGGAAAATAAATGCGTTATTGTAATAACGCCCTCATGCAAGGTTTTATGTTGGCAGTACTTACTCGTAACTAAAACTTCCGTCTAAATCCATCTCATTAGATAAACGCAATATGGGGATTGCCGGTTCAGTTGATGCGATAATAACTCCAGGCGCTTGAATATATTGAGAGTTAGCGTACGAAGCAGCCTTTATTTGGTCCATAGCATTTTCATTCTGAATTTCACTGGTCACTATCATTCTTCGTGTTGCCGGATTTTGGTTAAGTGTGTTGTGTGTTTGTATTAACGTAGCCGGAAATTGGGGCTTTTTTTGTTCCATATTCTCAAAATGTTTCATATTGTCCATTTTCTCTGGAAAGTTTGGCATTCTGTGAATCGTTTTCATCTCTCTCCTTTCTGCTTGTTGACCGATATTGTTACTGGTGTTATTGATGTTTTTATCACTTTGTGGCGCCTGTTGTATCGCAGGACGAAGTTTTGATATTTCTCTAAAGTTTTTCATTTCTTCATCGAAATTGGGGCGTGCAGAAGACGATACAGAAGGAAAGGGAGTTGGGTATATAGAGGGAGCCTTTGCAGCTGTCGGAGGTAAATATTTAACTGGATATTTATTCATATTATTGCCATGAAAATAGGGCATAGGGGTAGATGATTCTGGAGGCAGGTATATGGTGCTATCAGAGGAAAAAATTGGAGTATTGGGCGTTTGGAAATGTGGTGGGAACGGATACTGTTCCTGCTGGAACTTCTGACATCGGACATTCGTTGCCAAACTTAAAAATGCTATAATCCATATCTGCAACATTTTACGAATTGTTATAAACGAACTTACTGGTGTAAGAAAAAATCCAAAGAAACACATCACTCTCACCGGCTTCATTTTGAAGCTGTTTCACATCACACGTAACACAACTTGCACATGAAGAAAATATACTGATAATGAAAATTAATCCCGCTCGTATTTATATGCACGCGATGCTGGTCAGGCACTTGTGAAAATCATCCAATTAAAATCTTATTTTCTCTTACACTTGGCTACGGCGAGACTATCAATTTTAACGAACGTTAGAGGAAATTGAACGAGACAAATGTAAGACTATTTCCTTGGAGAACGTTTCCAAAATTATAACTTTTGTGTTGAGTAGTTCGCTCTAGTTTGCCATAACTGCTATAAAAATTTGTCTTATCCGTTAACAGAAGATAATAAATGAACAATACACATTATTAGAGTGGGTGAAGTTATTATTAGTCGGGGTTGCTCGGTGGTGTTTACTACCACGCACAGTAAAGCCTGTGGTAAAACTCTGAAAAGTACTGTCGCCAGCAGTATTTCCAGACCAATACGACTTGCAAATCTTCAAGAAGAGATCGTATTCCCTCTTAAAAGGCCGGCACCTGCAACTCTTCTGATGTTGCGGGTGTTCATGGGCGACGGTAGTTGCTTTCCATTAGGTGACACGTTTGCTCGTTTGACTCCTAATTTTATTTTCCTAAATTCCTTTCAAGCCCCAAGCGGTCGCATGCGACCGCGATAACAAAAGAAGAACAAAAGATTTCCGAGAATCTGTGATCGAGGGTTTACAAAAAAGAACTAACTGAAAAGACAATAAAGTAAGAAATTATATTAGCCATCTTCGTCACAAACCTTTGCGTTTTTATTCCGCAGCACAGGAACATGAATTTTGCATGGGTATTAGAATTTAGATGCGTATTTCATTTTAATGACCACAAATCCCTGGGTCCGGGTGAAAAAAATAAAACTCGTATATAATTTATAATATTTTATTTGGAAGTCGTTTCTTTATATCCTGTATTCACATCCGACGTTTGTAAAAAGAAAAATGATGCAAGGTTCGTTAGGGCCAATGTCGTTGAACGCAAAAACATGTTTTTTATGTTTTTTCCAAGGACGCGGTTTAACGAGTTCAAAAACGAATTTGTTGCCCCCGAGCAGTGCGTACGATTAACTTTTACTATTCAAAACTTTTTAATTAAGTTTATCCATGAGAATTCAAAGATACTCGTGCCTTCCAAAATTAACTTGGCATTTGGAAGTGAATTTCATAAAGGTTTTTTGGCTATTATGTTCCTTGATACATATTTAAATAGTCACATTACGATTTATAAAATTACTATTGAGTTTATTGGTGTATTAATAGATACAATTTTTAATCTGATAATTTCCGATAAACAAACAAATCTTCTCGCTTCCAAGAAAGCTCCCTACGAGTTTGCACTTTTTCTTATTTGCAAAACAGAAATATATCTAATCTCCAAAAACCCAGGCGTATGCGCTGCAATCATCAATTAGAACTGTCATTTTTAGAGAAAGATCGGTATCGTGAAAAAACCTGGCGAGCATTTAAAGCACGGGCTTAGATTCCGGTTTAAAAATAAAAGGTACTACGTAATATTGGTTCCTATCCCTGCCAATGAACTTTTGAAAGCCAATTTTGTAATCGTTTGTTCACTTAAATTTATTCAACGGGCGAAATAACTTTGTAAAAGAGTTCACCTGCTGAGAGTTCATTTGCAATTATTTGGACATTAGGACGATAAATTTGGATAAGCCGAAGTTATGGATATTGTATGGACATATTTTGTAAGAAATCGTAATTTGGAGAAATTTTTTGTGTCGCTTATGTAGTTTTTTTAACTTGATGCATCTTAAGTATGGGTCGTATCTTACCAACTTACCGAATGTAACCCTTTCTTTACAATGCTCGATTTCAGCAAGACAGGCAAAATATTTTGTTTTTAGTCATTTTGTCTTTGTTTTTGTATGCCAAAATAAAACTGGATAAACTTACAGCTACATTTTATTATTCAGAGGAATCGAAATTCGCTTATTAATAAAATTAAAATTTATTAGCTGACGATGTCGCCCCGCAGGTTTTGGCAGAGTAAAGCCAAAATTTGTCGCCCGAACTAACTGTAAATGCTATAAATTATTTTAATTCGAAATTAACTGAGGTCACTTATCTCGAATCCGTTAGGTTGGCTAATAAATTTCGTAGGATTTTTGGTAAAATTAATTCGGCGACGACGCGAAGACGTGGTACCATATTTAGTGCTGTGAGCAACTAAATTTTTTTATTTTTTTTTGGTTTATCTAAATTGTCTTTATAAGCCTCAGTGAAAGTATATAATATAAAGTCCAGAACATGTTGTCTTTCAGCCAAGTATATTATGCTTAGCCTTATTTACCATTATCCATCGTCGTTCATGTATGATTCAATTTAAATGTCTGATTAGAATGGCATAATATAAACAACATTATAAACTCGCAGCTACATTGGTACAGCTAGTAATTATTATCATACATTATCTGTCATTTTTTTATTGAAACTAAAAATGTTAAGCACTATTATTGGCAAGATGATCCTCATAATTATATTAAAGAAGATGATACTACGTATAGAAGTACTGTATAGATTTTAAAGATTATAAGGGTTGTTCACCAATACATTAAAGTTGTAATGTGTCATATTAAAGCACGTAGGATGATTGAGGAAATAAAAGTAAAAAAACACAAACATAATTTGTATAAAATTATAATTACATATACATCACATATCACTCGTATTTGGGTTACTTATTGTAATAATACATACTATGGACAGCTCTCGCTAGTTTGGGTAAAACTAGGAGAATTTCAATATTTCAATTTTCAACCCAATTGTTTTGAAATACTGAAATACACTAACAGTCATCAAGTTCACAAAACATTTCGTGAACAAGATTACTGATATAAATGCTTCATTACTAGGGATGTTTGTTCCATTTGGGTAGAAACTAATTTGTACGAAATGGCACTAGTCATTGTTGACTATATTAATTGTAAAAAATTACACTGCGCGATCAAAGTCTGAGTGAAATCTGTTAAGAATAAGTTGAACTATCCCTAGTAGTTTTATCCCTATTTTTGTTATCCTAATTATTTAACTATTTACCGTATCCACTAGATCCTGACTGGGTAGGATACGTTTGGGGATAGTACTGTTGGGTGGGATATGTGAACTGCTGTTGGGGGTTGGTTGGCTGTGGCTTAGTTGGTTGAGGTATCGGCTTAGGTTTTTCCTGCCAGTTTTGTTGTTGCTGTTGCTGCTGCCATTGTTGTTGCTGTTGTTGTTGTTGTTGCTGTTGCTGCTGTTGCCATTGTTGTTGTTGTTGCCACTGTGTCTGCTGCTGCCCTTGATTCTGTTGCTGGCCCTGTTGCTGCTGTTGGCCTTGCTGTTGCTGTTGTTGTTGCCACTGCTGTTGCTGCTGCTGTTGCTGCCACTGCTGTTGCTGCTGCTGCTGCTGCTGTTGTTGCTGCTGTTGCTTCTCTCGTTCGGCCTCAGCGGCAGCATTTTGTTCGATCGACCTGCAATGACAATAATTGTATTATGTATATTTCTACAAACGTATTTTTTGTACAAAAATAGTAAATTGTTATAAAGTTTTACGACGATAAAGAAAAGAAAAGACCTAATTTGCATAAATAAGATTTAGCATTCGTAGCATTAGTCGCATTTAAATAAATTAATATTGTATATTATAAAACAATAAAAGTTTTTAAGACTACAATTTTTAACAAATGATCTTTGTTTATCTTTTCAATCTCTTGTTCTTTCACCAACAACATTATCATTTGTTTTATTTGGTTTCTTAAATTATTGGTTCATAAATTTATTTTATTCGTGCTCATAATTTTAAAAACCAACGAGCCTTAAATTACAAGAGTGCGATTTCTTATTATCTTTAATCTCATGTTCCGTCAACGGAGACAATAAATACTATTAATTTCGCATTAGTAAAACTGAATCGCATTAGTAAAACTAAATGAATCATTAATAATTTATTAAATAAATCAATAAATCGCATACATTTTATCTCGTAAGTTTATTCACGCGACTATTGGATACATATTTTATTTTCATTCTTCATATATACAAGTTAAAGATAGTGACTCAACTATTTAACTAGCTATTGTTGTTATTCTGGTATCGATAAAGGAACAAGATTTGAATTTATCAAAAGCAGAAATAAGAAATCAACATTAGAATTGGTCGCTGGTCATAAAAACGGTTGTAACAACCTACAACTACTTTAATGGGATACTGAATTTTTATTTCCGTGCGGGAGTCTAATTTTTTATGATAGTTGTTCTATAATATGTTTCGCAGATTTCGCAGATCTTAAGATTAAATTTTAAGATAAAATTAAAAGGAATATTGATAAAGTAAATTGAATACGAGTATCTCAGTTTTTGCAGGTGGTTTAAAATAATAAAAAATAATACCATTTCTTTCTATTTTGCACTAAAACCTAATTTCCTGTCATTGACATTTGACAGCTATTCACAGGTGTATGAACTTCAAGTGACTTGGGATTCTCATCTTGTATTTTTTATTATGTATTGTTTGCAAATTTTAAACTAATTTTAAACGGTTTGCAATTAAAATCATTAGCTTTTGTCTTCATTTTGATGGCGACAAACAAATTGTAAAGAATCATGGCCAAATTTGTATAGGAGGTGGACTCGACTTTTATTTTTGATGTCCAAAATAAACTATAGTTAGATTGGATTGTTCTTATGCTCTAAACATAATTCCGTTTGAGAATTATGTCTAAATAACCACGATTTTTTATAATAATTATTAACGCTTACAATTATTTTGAGGTTAGACTTAAGAACTACCTTTTTTCCGACGGTGTAGTCTACAAGTGTATATTCGGCGATCTCGTTTCTAATTATTTCAATTTTTCCTAGAGTATTACCCAAAAAATAGAACGAATGCGAATGATCGCCGGCTGTCAGAACATATGAAAGGCAACAACGAAACTGATCTTTTTTTGTGGCTATTTATAGACACATATTTTCTAACTAGCTGTCCCGGCAAACGTTGTTTTGCCCATATAAAGTATTTCTACTTCATCAGTTGATCCAAAATGTTCCCCCCTCTTTTGTCCCCTAAGGGGGGGGGGGTTATACACCAAATGTTGAGTTGGATCAGTAGTTTTCGTGTTATAGAAAAAAGTTTAATACAAAATCTGACCCCCCTTTCGTCCCCTTAGAGGGGTGGGGGGCAAAATTTTTATACACCAGATGTTAAGTTGGAAGAAGACAAATATATCTGCGAAAACCGCATTCAAATCGGGTCTGTAGTTTTCGTGTGATAGTGGAACAAACAGACAGACAGACAGACAGACAGACAAAAAACTAACCACATTTTTGACTTCTATAGCGATCTAGTAACACCCCCCGCTTATTATTTTTTGAATATCTTTAATGTACAGAATTCACATTTCTACAGTTTTATTATACTCGTATGTATAGATGTTTTTCGATGCTTTAAAATATTATGGAATTTTTGCTACCAATGGCATATCGGGACGCCACCACCCACCTAGTACGATTTAGCCATTGTTCTTTATCAATTAAGTGTTTTGTGCGAACGATCAACATAAACGATTTTCGTTTCTTTGATTGATGAGACTGAAATGGTTCCATATCAACATAATAACAGTTTTGATAAGACAAGCATTAATAGCTATACTTGGTTGATGCATTGGCTTTTATGGACTGGAGTGAGGCTCGCTCCAGTAGGCTTTAAATAGACGACGAGCCTTTTTAGGTGTCGAGTCTCAATTTAATTTATTATATTGAAATTATATATGAATTTTGAATAATAGTTTTTTTTACATTAGAGACACTCACGGGCTTTCGAACTATATTATTTTTTCCTTATTCGTTTTTTAATATCTATTTTTTCCAAGGATTATATATTAAAAAGTATTTAATTTATATTTAGTAATTTTAAAAATTTTACTTACGCCTGAATCGCAGGAGGTACAGGGGGTGCTACAGGCAAGTGCTCCCCAGATGCATGGTAACCAGTATCATCAGCATAGTAGGTCGTCTTGTAGGTCTTGCCATCAGCACCGACATAGGAGTACCAGCCCTTCTTGACGAGGATCTCGTTGTCGGTGTTAGGGTTTAAGATGTAACCTTCTTCAAAAACGTGGGTGCCATCTCCGAGTTCGTACCTGTGAAGTTTTTAAATTGATGTTTGTTAAAATTAAATTTTGTTCTGTAGCCGTAGCTTGTCTTGAAAGTCATGTTAAGACCAGAAGCTCTAGTTTAAGACAGAAATAAAATTATTTTGATCGTTTTAATTCGTTATTTAATTTTTATTTTAATTCTGCAATACACTTTTAAGCTTGTTTTAGGATTTCAATGTCATGACAACTTAACTAATTCTCACTAATGTATTCTTTATTGTTTTCTGTTAAGGAAGTAAGCATAATGAAACAAGTTAATTTTTTGTTCGAAATAACAAAACCGTTACAACCTAATTTTATTGAAATGAATAGGTTTAGCTTATCTATTTTTTATTTCCTTTTATACTGCATAAATAATTGTTATATCTGATGAGTCAGCTATAAAATACTTGGGATTGCTAATTTAATAATTGTCATTTAGTTCTCCTAAAGTCTTAATTTAAAAATCAACTTACTCGTATTTGTAGCTGCCGTTTTCACCGTAGTACTGGTCGTTTTTGATGACTGGAGTTTGAGTTGTTGAAGGTTGGGGTTGAGGCTGGGGTTGGGGCTGAGGCTGGGGCTGTGGCTTGGGCTGTGGTTGAGGTTGAGGTTGTGGTTTTGGTTGAGGCTGTGGCTGAGGTTGAGGTTGCGGTTGAGGCTGGGGCTGGGGTTGTGGCTGGGGTTGAGGCTGGAGCTGTGGCTGTGGCTGAGGCTGGGGTTGAGGCTGTGGCTGAGGTTGTGGTTGCCATGTGTTCCAGTTTTGAGAACCTTGATTCCAATTACTCTCCGTACCCTGGTTCCAACTGCTTTGGGTACCCTGGTTCCAAGTGTTTTGTCCACCCTGGTTCCAATTATTCTGGTTGCTAGTTGTTGGTTGAGGTGGTGCAGCTGTTGGCTGTTGGTTGGTTGGCTGGTTCCATGTATTTTGCGGAGGTGGGTTGTATGTGTTCTGGGGATGGTTTTGAGGTTGATTCCATGGAGGTTGGCTCCACTGGTTTTGAGGTTGTTGGTTCCAATTGTTTTGCGGCTGCGAAGCAACATTATTGGAGCTCTGGTACCCACTGTCGTCGTCGTCATCATCGGGAGTGTTGTAAGCAATCTTAGGGGCAATGTTATCGTAAGGGTTCTTGGTTTCTGGTGCGTACGTGGTCGCGTACTGAGAATTCCAATCAGGATTCGAATATTGAGATTTACGAGAGTATTGGAGAACTGATGTGTATGAATTTTGGTTGATTGGCGCTGCGGGATTTACTGGCCTTGAAGAACTCGAATCTGATGAAGCTGAGTATAATGGATAGTAGGTGCTCGATGGGTACGATGGGGTCGATGTTACTGGTGGAAGAGATGGTTGAATCGTGGAAAACGATGGAACGTAAGACGCTGATGATATCTGTGGTGAGGGGCTCGGTGCCAACGCGGTTGATGCGTAAGAAGGAGGTGCGAAAGTGGTAGATCTGTATGAGGGTGTTGATGATACGAACACAGGGGAACTGGAGTATGCAGTGTATGAGATGGGGTGTCCGGATTGTGAGAGTTCTACTTGGGTTGGGTAAGGGAAGCGGCTTTCGGAGACCTCCAAGCCATCCTGAATCCTCTCGTGGCGTATAGAGTCGATAGCTTCGGAGTCCTCATAGAATTTCTTCGCGCTCTTCGCGTGAGCGATAGCGAGGATCGCTATAAATATGTACAGCTGAAAAAAAAACACCCAGTTATCAAGCAAGTATTAAAAAAAACTTTTATTTGTCATATCTAAAACTTGGTTCTGGTTCTAAACAATCAATCAATCAAATCAACTGTTCCAAATCATAATATGATTAACTAGTAGTAGTTAGTAGTCTAGTTATCAGATGACTGAGCACTGATCAAACTCAAATTATACCTATAATATCAATTAATTTTAAAGGCTGCTTCGTATCAATTTTCACTTTACAATATTACACTGTTTAATGTTCAAAATGGTTTATTTATTTATTAATATTTATTAACTATCATATTTCCTAAAACCTGTTTGTTGTATATTTTATTTAGTATGAAACTTTGAATTAAAACAATACCCGTCGATCGTGAGAAAAATAACTTATCTATTATTATCGCGGTCATGTCGCGGTCGCATGCGACCACTTGGGGCTTGATGAATGTACAATATTTGAGATGGCTACCATACAACAAGGAAAATTATTTTATTAGGCATTTAATTTTATTTTGTGCGTACAAATCGAAGTATTCATTGATTTAAGATTAAGATAAGATCTGCTCGAAATCTTGGTCGTATATAACGGAAGAAATTTTTCACGATTTTGGAATGAATAATTTTTTAATTTTATACGAATGTTATGCACGAAATTAAATAATAAATTTAGCAATGGCTTTTAATCAATTTTAGATTTTTTGCATTTCGAGTTAATTAGATATGATTTAGAGTTTGAAACCTTATAGGTATTGTAGAATTTCCACCAGTCTGTTTTTTTTCAGTTGTTTTTATTTACTTTCTACTTCGTTACTAGTTACCGTATAATACGAGTATTATCTCATGTATTACGTTGCACCGTTATCATCATTTTATATTGTTTATTATGGATTGTGTTCAAATGTCCTATTGTTAAATATATTTAATTTGCATACACAATTAACATGAAATTTAAAATTTTAGTTTAATTTTGAAATGTTAAATACAGATTATAATTATTATGTTATAATAACATGATTGATAATTAATATTCATTTTGCTAATAATTATTTATTTAAGATATTCAAAATTTTAGCTTCGCAAACGTTTTTTCCCATCTCACATTGATAAAGAAACGAAAATTTATGTAGAACTTACGAATTTTTGAAAAAAAAAATTTTTTTTTTCAGGCGGTTAAATCTACGGTTATGTTATCTACGTTCTAAGTTTATCGCTACATAGAGCTTCGAAAATATAGAGTCGATAAAAAACTATCATGATTGCAAACTCGCAAAAACACTTGCAGGTACGTGCAACTCGCTCGCAGAGTCCGATTTTCGAATTTTTTCACGATTTTTTTTCCACAACACTTTTTTTCTTTTTTGTACACTTCACTTAAAATCTTCAAGGACTCACCAGCTTCATTATGTCCTTCCGATAGCGCGCTCAGGTCGAAACTGTGACCAGAGGTGGTCTCGCCACATTTTTATAGGAAGTGATCCTGCGACCGAGATGAGAATTCGCGAGTGACCTCACTCACCCGAGATTTATAAGGGATTAGAAAAAGTTTAGGGCATAATTTAGGTTCTCGATATCGGGAAAATCTTCACGTAGGCGTATTATCGATTAACACTTAACAATGCATTCAATATCGATTTAATAAACCATAATTGTTTTACACCAATCGAAACCATATTTGTGGATGATACGAAATTAAATAATCGAAGTGCAATTAAACTGATACAGGCAATTATGTATTGTAAACTATTTTAATATTTTACCATAAAAGTGCATTTTTTTGTGCAAAATAAAGGTAAATTGCGAAAATCAAGAGGAAAATATTTGTTTTTCGTAAATTGGTTTAACCTTTAACAAATTCGGTTACAGTCCAAAAAACTAGATGAGTTATAATCACTTTA
The DNA here is from genome assembly GCA_905404155.3 of Plebejus argus. Classification (NCBI taxonomy): domain Eukaryota; kingdom Metazoa; phylum Arthropoda; class Insecta; order Lepidoptera; family Lycaenidae; genus Plebejus; species Plebejus argus. The sequence continues at coordinate 5,753,470 of FR989944.1, forward strand.
TTTAAGTGCATTGTATGCTCTATGAAGGATGTAGATTGTAGAGCTACGCACAGAGATTTGAAGCAAACTCTATATTTCGGTGTTTGAACTTTACGACAGATCATCACACATATCTAATCCATACTAATATTAATAAATGCGAAAGTGTGTCTGTCTGTACTCTGTCTATCTGTCTGTCTGACCGTCTGTCCGTCTGTCTGTCTGTCTGTCTGTCTGTCTGTCTGTCTGTTACCTCTTCACGGCAAAATCGCTAAACCGATTTTGCTGAAATTTGGTATGGAGAGTCCTTGAGTCCCGGGAAAGGACATAGAATACTTTTCATCCCGGAAAAATATACGGTTCCCGCGCGATAAACTAATTTCGGCGAAACGGAGTTACGGACATCATCTAGTATCTTATAATTCTAAATTTACATCAACATTACTATACAGTACAGTATACTATTATAAAGAGGAAATATTTGTATTTTTTTTGTAATGAATAAACTCCAAAACTACTGTGCCGATTTAAAAAATTCTTCTACCATCTACGCGGTGTACCACTAGTATACCATAAAGAGGAAAAATTCATTTGCTTGTTAGTTGTTTCCATCGAATCAATCTTCCAAATGGTTTTAGAACATACCAAATGTTCTAAAACCATTTGGAAGATTTTGATAAAAGGCATGGAGGAAACAAAAGTTCTCAACAGGGTAGTCACTAGTCATATACAAATGTTTACCAGCTTGGCCAATGGAATTCATTTTTGCGAAGTTACAGGCGCGATCATAATACTAAATCATAAGTCGGTTTCATATTATGAAGGTATCGTCAAATATATATAAGTATAAAGTTTGTGACAGTAAGCCAGCTGTTTATGAACTGCTTTGCAATAATGATTGATCTTATAATTCTATATTCTATACATATAATAAAACTGTAGAAATGTGAATTCTGTACATTAAAGATATTCGAAAAATAATAAGCAGTGGGTGTTACTACATCGCTATAGAAGCCAAAACTGTGGTTAGTTTTTTATCTGTCTGTCTGTCTGTATGTTTGTTCCAGCATCACACGAAAACTACTGATCCGATTTGAATTCGGTTTTCGCAGATATATTTGTCTTCTTCCAACTTAACATCTGGTGTATAAAAATTTTCCCCCCCACCTCTCTAAGGGGACGAAAGAGGTGGTTAGATTTTGTATCAAACTTTTGCTTTAACACGAAAACTACTGATCCGATTTGCATGCGGTTTTCGCAGATATATTTGTCTTCTTCCAACTCAACATCTGATGTATAAACTTCCCCCCCTCACCCCTCTAAGGGGACCCAAAAGGGGGTCAGATTTTGTATCAAATTTTTTCTTTAATGGACTTACGTCATATTATTAACTGTATTTTCCAACTTAACATCAGTTTTCCCCCCACCCCTCTTAGGGAACAAAAGGGGGGGGGGGTAAGATTTTGTATCAATTACTAATGAAGTAGAAATATTTTAAATGGCAAAACAACGTTTGCCGGGTCAACTAGTATTATAATATCTCGGTTTAACATATGAAGTTCCGCATAGATTTATACCGTGGGAGAGCCATGCTTCGGCACGAATGGGCTGGCTCGACCGGAGAAATACCACGGGCTCACAGAAAACCGGCGTAGGAAAAAGGGTAGGGGATTGGGCCTCCGGTAAACAGTGCGTGAGTTTACCGGAGGCCCAATCCCCTACCCTTTTTCCTACGCCGGTTTTCCTACCCTCCCTTATTTCCTTCCCTACCCTCCCCTATTCCCTTCCCTACCCTCCCCTGTAAACTTGTAAACTTTAAAGTTGGACCGCTTTCTATTAACAAATAGGTTTGGACAATAATAATCATATATTTTCTCGTCTTTATAATTATACAAACCGAAAAGATCATTCCTTCATTATTGGGATTATCCTACGGAACCCCAATCAACACAATTGAGGCGAATTGCTATGCGCGGCCATCGCTCATACACTGTCAAACCAATGTGCGTTGGTCAATGACAGCACTCGTTTATCCAACATCAAAGTCTGCGCCGCGCCGTAAAGCTGGGATAAATATTGCTAAATATAACACTTTAGGGTAAGTATAGGCAAATTAGTTTCAGTTATGATACTGGGTGTAAAGTTATGTGATGTCTATAGACGTGACTTTAACATGTGTGAAGGTTAAGATTAATATGGTACTTTTTTATTTGTTCAAAATTGTTGAATTAATTAATGGGTTGTTGTATCCTGTAGGTTAAGTATAATAATAATTAAGAAAATGCGTCTTTAAGGCGGACTTGCGCAGATCTGAGTTAAAGTTAACTCTGAGTTAAACATCATGACGTCATCTCTATCATTCTTTAAAGTGAGTGACAGATATGACATGATGTTTAACTCAGAGTTAACTTAAACTCAGATCTGCGCAAGTGGGTCTAGGGGATGAAAAATATAACTTTGTACAATGTATGCAGCGTACTACAAATTACAATACGCAATAACAATGTTCCCCATAAGTCATAACCATAACTATCTAGATTCTAGTACATCGAATAAGATGCAGTATCCTATGTTCCTATTGACCTATTAACTTAAATTTTATCAATGGAGTCGCCGAGATAGATATTTCGGCTGTTTTCATGTCCAGAGATGATTCACAAACTTTAACCTTTACATTTTAATTCCACTTTTATCATTTGAAACGATAATAAAAATCAAAACTCTTTCGGACATTGACACGCAGTTAAATCAAAATTGAATTTATTTTAATCGTTTCTAACTTGGTACCGTTATGTGGTATAAATTATGTACAGTAAAAATAATACAAATTTTATTTTAGTTTGTATTTTTAGTAATGAATTTATCAAAATAAATTATTTTATCCTTATTATCATACATAACATACAAGACATATTTTTTTTTTATTAGCCTATGCTGTCCCACTGCTATTTTAAAGATGCTAATTTAAAATTAATGATTCTGTTTGTCTGTCTGTTATATTTAAACTGCTGAACTGACTTTTATGTTGTGGGTACGAAGAAACTTTAATTCTTAGGAAAGTATATATTTTTAACCGACTTCAAAAAAAAGGAGGTTATCAATTCGACGCGTATGTATGTAATATTTCCAGAACTGCCCAGTTTTTGTATATGTTAATCTATATCAGCATCTGAACAAATGTGCCAAATTTCAAAAATGTATGTATGACGTATGTATGTATGTATGTATGTATGTTTTTATGTTTGTTCACGCATATCTTCGGAACTACTGGTCCGATTTGAGTGTTTCTTTTTTTATTATACTAGGTATTGTTCAACTTAGGGAATAGTGCAAGTTTCATCAAAATCGGTTCAGTAGTTTTGGAGATAGGAAGTTTTAATTCTCAATTACGTACAATTTTGAAGTCGGTTTTATCTTTTTAAAATACAGTTATTTAACCAGAAAACGTGCGTTAATTTAACGAATTTCTCTGAGAATGTACGAACCTTTAAGAGGATACACCAAGGGCTAGAGAAATGAAAAAAGCACTTGTAATATCTATTGCTGTCTCCCTTACCTCAACCCTCTCCCTGCTGAGCGCGATAGAGACAACTGCAGAAAATCAACGATTTGTTGTCCCCTGATTTCTTCTTCAAAACTTAACCAATTTAAATACTTTTCTTATTAAAAAATTAAAGCAAGGCTTGAGCTGTGTTCCTATGTTTTATTTTTTTTGTATAATCTAGACAAATTTGCTTTCTGGAAGTTTGAACACAGCGGAAAATCTGGCCATTTTTTTGGGTTTTTGAACGTTCATATTTTTTTTAATAATTAAATTATGAGAAAAAAGAAAACATAGGGACATGCTAATAGTGGCCATAGATATTCAGGAAAAAAATTATAACTCTACCGGCATTATCCAGGGAGGAAACAGGGGACAACGTTTGTATGGAAAAAAGGCACTAGTGGATCGTATTGTTACGAATGCGGACACGTAGTGTCATCTAGCGGCAACCAGGCGAAACCATCACAGACAGCGTAAATCCCCTATTCAATACCAGATGCCGCTACTTGTATGTTTTTGTTACCGGCGCGTACCTGCTCGAGAATTTTCCCACGGTTGTTTACATGTTGATGCGAAATTGTGGAATATTCTCGTAAGGTCTAGAGCTCGCCCCGATCCGTATAAATACGCAGCTAGACGGGCCGGCCAGTCAGTCTTCGAATGTTTTCGAGTGAGCGATAATCAAAGCGACTTCGGAAGTGAGAAACAAGTGACTTAGTGAGTGAACCAGTGATAGTGCTTAGTGTTTGAACTTAGTGCATAGTGTTTGGACCTAGTGCTTAGTGTTTAGACATAGTGATCTAGTGTGTGTAAGTGTAGTGTAAGTGTTAAGTGTAGTGCAAATAAAAGTCTTCAAGAGAGTCACCAGGTCTTTTTCTCCGAATCATCGAACCTTAGCACGTAACAACTGGTGTCGGAAGTGAGATTTGGAGATGCCATTGACTCCGAGAGAGGACTTCAAGGGGAGTGTCAGGACAAGGGCACAGCGAGCTGCTGCCATTGACTCCGAGAGAGGAGTTCAAGGGGAGCGTGAGGACAACGGCGCAGTGCCATTGACTCCGGGAGAAGACTTCGAGGGAAGTGTCGGGACAAGGGCGCAACGGGCTGCGGAGGCCACACCCACTGGGGACCAAGCTCCGCCCACTGCGGGGCAGGCCTCACCCACTGGCCCCGCCCACCGGGACCCGCCCACTGGCCACGCCCCTCAGGCCCCGCCCACTTTGGGTGTGGCCACGCCCACTGGCTCCGCCCACCAGGCCACGCCCACTCAGGCCACGCCCACTGGCTCCGCCCACCAGGCCACCCCCACTCAGGCCACGCCCACTCAGGCCACGCCCACTGGCTCCGCCCACCAGGCCACGCCCACTGGCGCCGCCCACCAGGCCCCGACTGATCAAGCCCCATCTACTGGCTCCAGCCACCATGCCTCGTCAGTAGCTTCTACAGCACCGCAAATGGCTCTTCATTTAGAAAGTTTAATTAAATTAATGGAGCTGCAAAGGGCTGATATTCAGGTTTTGCAAGATTCTCAAAGGGCAATGATGGAATCACAAGATCGCAAGCTCGGCGCTCTGCAAGATTCTCAAAGGGCTGACATTCAGGCAATGATGGAGGCACAAGACCGCAAGCTTGGCGTTTTGCAAGAGTCACAAAAGCAACAAAAGGACCTTCAAGAAAAGGCGCTTCTGGCAATAAAGGATGTTGGTGACACGGTGACCAAGCTTCGGAAAGATGTCGACATAATGGAAGAACGCATTACCGGGCTAGGAGTGGATATGGAAAATGTGAAAAGTGGCCTCACAGAACTACAGAAGTGGAAAGTGCGCCTGGAAACCACAGGAGTCGCGACGTCGAGTGGATCTACCGGAGCAGTGGTACAAGGGCCAAAAGTCAAGGTGCCGCCGTACGACGGTACTACTTCTTGGAACGCTTATCGTCAGCAATTCCAGACGGTTGCTACTGCCAACGGATGGACTGAAGACCAATGCCTGACCGCTCTCACTGTTGCGCTCAGAGGGCAAGCTTTGTCGGTCCTGGAAGCACACACAGGAAATGGGTTCCAAGATCTGATGGAGGCGCTTGAATCCAGATACGGGGAGCGACACCTGGAGCACGTGTTCCGTGCCCAACTTCGTGACAGAGTCCAACGCTCAGGAGAGGGACTACAACAATGGGCGTTGGAAATTGAAAAACTGGTCAAGAAGGCACATCCAGGAGCAGACTCCAAGATGGTGGACTCGAACTCTATTCAAGCCTTTGTCGACGGAATCAGGGATCTGGAAGTCCGAGCTGCAGTAAGGCTACGTCACCACACCTCGCTAAAGGAAGCGTTGGCGCATGCTCTAGAGGTCGAGGCTGTCCGGCGTGACATACGGCAGACCTATAAAATCCGCGAGGTCTCGGAGGAAGTGAAGGAGGTCAAGGCTCCTACGAAGAGAAATTTTGGAGCCATGTGCTACAAGTGCGGCGAAAGGGGTCATCTTCAGCTCAACTGCCCGCAGAAGGATACCCAGATGGCAAGAATGAAAAGGCTTGAGGAACAGATGGAGGAGCTGAAGAAGCAAAGGGCTTCAGCCAGGACTAAGGGGCAAGTACTGCCTGACGCGGAAGAAGCCCCAATAACTGTTGTCTCCCAAGCAAGCAGCGGGAATAGTCTTGTGATTCAGGGGACTATTAACAGGACGGATTGCAAAATTACTCTAGACACAGGAGCCTCTAGAACAATAGTGAGCCCAAATCTGGTAAAGGCCGCAAGGGGACATAAGAGGAGAATTAATTGTCGGCTTCTTACTGCCTCCGGTCAGCCAATACCCGTCCTGGGAGAAATGTCAGTTACGATTAATGTAGGGGGGTCCCCATACCCTCATGACGTTATCGTGGCTGAAATAATGGATGATTGCATCTTGGGCTTGGATTTCATGAAGAAGCATAACTGCAGGATTAATGTCGCTGACGGAGTTTTCAAGTGTGGCGAAGAAGAAATTTTCATCCTTGGAGGCGCCTGCGGGAAAGTCGCATGTGTAAAGGAAGTCCTTATACCTGGACGAGCGGAAGCCCGGGTGCTGGTGAAACTACCGCCAGCTGGAAAGAACAAGTCTAACAGATGCGTGTTGATCGAAGACACACCCACCAAGACATCAGCACGAAAACTGATGACGGCAAGAACCCTTGTGAGTGGAAGCAGTCACGCTGTGGTCCGGGTTTTGAATCTTGGTGAACGCGAGATCTGCTTGAACAAAGGTGACGTCATTGGAAAGTGCGAGGAAGTTGTCTGGATGAGAAAGTGCAGTTCGACGACGGACGCAGACCCAGCAAACAGCAGCAACAATGGATTAGTGACTGAGCTACTCGATGACTGCAAGAGTAATCTGACTTATTCGCAGAGGATGAAAGCTAAGAAGTTTTTACAGCGCCACGCGAATATCTTCTCCAGTCAGGAAGGTGACCTTGGAAGAACGTCGATGGTTCAGCACAGGATAGATACCGGAAACGAGAACCCGATTCGTCAACGAGCAAGACGGATACCAATTGCAAAGGAGAAGGAAGTGGAAGGCCTTTTGGAGGACATGAGAAGGCATAAAATAATTGAACCGTCTGCAAGTCCGTGGTGCTCACCTGTGGTATTAGTGAAGAAGAAAGATGGCAGCACAAGATTTTGTGTGGACTACAGGCGTCTCAATGATGTCACTAAGAAGGACAGCTACCCATTACCTCGGATCGACGACACTCTCGATACCTTGAGTGGCATGAAATGGTTTTCGACCCTGGACCTGAAATCTGGATACTGGCAGGTGGAAATTCATCCAAAAGACAAGGAGAAGACAGCTTTTTCCACCGGTAAAGGTTTATGGCAGTTTAACGTCATGCCCTTTGGATTGTGCAACGCACCTGCCACATTTGAGCGACTCATGGAGTGTGTACTGGCAGGCTTAGTTGGAGAGGCTTGCTTAGTCTACTTGGACGACGTCATCATTGTTGGCCGCGACTTCGAGGACCATTTGCGAAACTTAGAACGAGTTTTCGCCAAAATAGAGGGGGCCAAGTTAAAGTTGAATCCGAAAAAGTGTCGTTTATTTAGGAGTAAGGTCAATTATCTCGGCCATGTTATCTCCAGTGATGGAATCCAGACGGACCCGGAGAAACTGGAAGCAGTTCAAAATTGGCCAACCCCTAAGAACAAAACCGAAGTGCGAGCATTTCTCGGCCTATGCTCCTACTACAGGCGTTTTGTTAAGGGATTCTCGGAGATAGCCAAGCCATTACATCGGCTGACAGAAGATAAACGACAGTTTATTTGGGACGAGACTACTGAAGATTCTTTTCAGAAACTGAAGAAACATCTGTGTGAAACACCAATCCTGGGGTATCCACAACCTGAAGGTCAGTTTATAGTCGACACGGACGCAAGCAACACGGCCATTGGAGGGGTGTTATCTCAAAAACAGGGTGAAAGAGAAGTTGTGATTGCATATTTCAGCAAATCTTTATCCAAGCCAGAGAGAAACTACTGTGTGACAAGAAGAGAACTCTTGGCTGTTGTAAAGACGCTACAACATTTCAGCAAATACCTCATCGGCAGACAGTTTTTACTGCGAACTGATCACGCAGCCTTGAAGTGGCTACTGCAATTCAAGAACCCAGAAGGTCAAGTAGCACGATGGATTGAGCAGCTCCAGGAGTACGACTTCAAGACCGAACACCGCAGCGGAAAATCGCATGGGAACGCCGACGCACTCTCACGAAGGCCGTGTTCAGAAGACTGCAAACATTGTGTTAAGCAAGAATCTAATGAAGTGACAATAAAGTTAACGAGAACAAGTCCTTTAGGTCCATGGGAGAATGATGCCATGAGGGAGGCTCAAGAAAAAGATGACGACCTTCGGCACATCATCACATGGAAGAAACGGGGTGACGTAAAACCAACCTGGAGTGAGGTTGCACCCACTGGCGCTGTCACTAAGGCGTACTGGGCGCAATGGGAGAGTCTGGTACTTCAAAACGGAATACTCTACCGGAAATGGGAGAAGACTAACGGCAGAGAGTTCCATCTTCAGATAGTCGTCCCAAGAGCGAGAGTACCCGATATTCTCCGTGAAATGCACGATGGCGTATCAGGAGGTCATCTAGGTGTCAAGAGGACGTTAACAAAAGTGCGAGAACGATTCTACTGGTTGCATTGTCGAGATGACGTGCAGGATTGGTGCCGCAAATGTACTACTTGCGCTGCAGTGAAGGGACCACAGACCAGGAGCCGTGGGAACCTGCGGTTGTATAACGTTGGCGCACCGTGGGAACGAATTGCAGTTGATGTAGCTGGGCCATTTCCTGTAACGGAGTCGGGAAACAAGTATTTCATGGTCGTCATGGACTACTTCACCAAGTGGCCTGAAGTGTTCGCCATACCAAACCAAGAAGCTACGACAGTTGCTTCTAAGCTTGTGGAAGAAGTGATATCTCGCTTTGGTGTGCCTCTGGAAATCCATTCCGATCAGGGCAGGAATTTCGAATCGCAGGTCTTCCAGGAAGTGTGCAGAATCTTGGGAATGCATAAAACGAGGACCACCGCGTACCATCCACAGTCTGATGGAATGGTTGAGAGATTTAACCAGACCCTTGAGAGGCATTTGGCGAAATTGGTAGATGAAAAACAAAAGGATTGGGACAAGTACATACCGCTCTTCCTTCTGTCGTACCGTACCGCCGAGCATGAGAGCATAAAGGCTACCCCGGCATATGTCAATTACGGTAGAGAACTACGAGTACCAGTAGACCTCTTGACAGGAGGGTCACCGGAGGAACCAAAGACCGTACAAGACTATGTCTGCGATTTGAGAGAAAAGATGCGCTATATACACGCCATGGTTCGGGAGAATGGGTTACATTCAAGTGAGAACATGAAGACCAGATACGACCGGAAATCGAACACGAGCGGCTTCGAAGAAGGGACACTGGTGTGGCTGCATAACCCAACTCGTCGAAAAGGGAAATCTCCAAAGTTGCAGACCAAGTGGGACGGCCCATACAAAGTGGTTACCCGATTGAATGATGTGACTTATAGGATTCAAAAGCAACCAAGAGGGACATTCAAAGTGGTACACATAGACCGTCTGGCGCGTTACCATGGCAGTAACAATGATGCTCGGGACGAGCATCTCTAAGAGGGGAGTAGTGTTACGAATGCGGACACGTAGTGTCATCTAGCGGCAACCAGGCGAAACCATCACAGACAGCGTAAATCCCCTATTCAATACCAGATGCCGCTACTTGTATGTTTTTGTTACCGGCGCGTACCTGCTCGAGAATTTTCCCACGGTTGTTTACATGTTGATGCGAAATTGTGGAATATTCTCGTAAGGTCTAGAGCTCGCCCCGATCCGTATAAATACGCAGCTAGACGGGCCGGCCAGTCAGTCTTCGAATGTTTTCGAGTGAGCGATAATCAAAGCGACTTCGGAAGTGAGAAACAAGTGACTTAGTGAGTGAACCAGTGATAGTGCTTAGTGTTTGAACTTAGTGCATAGTGTTTGGACCTAGTGCTTAGTGTTTAGACATAGTGATCTAGTGTGTGTAAGTGTAGTGTAAGTGTTAAGTGTAGTGCAAATAAAAGTCTTCAAGAGAGTCACCAGGTCTTTTTCTCCGAATCATCGAACCTTAGCACGTAACAGTATGTAGGTACTTATGTAGTCATTTATAATAAGTTATAGCCTACATTCTTAATCATAATCTCTATTGTTTTAAAATACTACTAAAATTGAAAAGGCTAGGAAATCATCGACTGATAACAAATCTTCAATATTTAGCTGTAGGTCTGGTGCACATACAGGGTGTAACAAAACTAATTGATAATACTCAAGGGTGTGTATGTGTTCCTTATAGGGAGTTCACTGTGAAAGTAGCAATGCTGAAAGACCAAATTTTTTTAAAGATTTGTATAGGCAAGCTCCCAGGCATCTCGAGTTTTTCCATACAAAAGTGATTTTTGTTTGCTATTTTGCGCTGCTACTTTTACAGGGAAGATATATTTCAAATAAAGGACGACGCAGGACCAAATTACGGTTCGCGCAAAACTTCACGCACGGAAAATTCAAAAATTTTTAACACAAAATACATTTTTTATTTTCGATTCGAGAAGACTTGAAATGATTTTAAAACGAGAATTCTAAGTCCTAAGTACACTACACGGTTTTGGTAAGGACGTAGTTGATTTATTCAAGAATTCTTTGAGCCACTCCAGACAATTTGGAATCATCTTAAACGATTTCCACGAAGAAATTTCATGCATTCAGACAAATATAATTTTGTATACCAACAACTGTATTTATTTAAATTCGTTTTGTGTTAAGATAAAAAATACCTGTTACACTCTGGGACTGCCGCGGTATAGCTATTGCATAGAATTTTTTATCAACTTATGCAATTATAATTCGCATACTTCTCTAGCCATACGTACACAAACACCGTGCCGGCACCACACCGTAAGCCACATCGAGCCGAAGTCTGCCGAACTGAAACAACGTTAGACGAATATTAGGTGTTTTTCGTTACGGAATATCTTGATTCGGTCGCCGCGCACAAAGCCCGCGATAAAAGTTAGGCAATAGCTTTAAAACTCTCCTATGTTATTTTCCGAGAAACAAAATATCTTCATACCAAACATATTATTATCATAGACTAATTTATGCATTGTATAAATTAGTCTATACTCTATGATATTATACACATTTCTGAGGTCTGACAGACAGACATAATTTATTACTCCCATTGTATTTCCTATCAATTTTAAGTTAAAAGAAACGAATTATTATCAAAACACAAGCAAAATTGGATTACTAGTTTTGAAGATCGTCTTTTCCTGTGCAATTTCCGCCCCTATGGCATTTTCAGGAAATCATGAACCCCTTGTCAGCCTCGACTCTCGCGACTAAGACGAATCTGATGATACCTCACATGTCACATGCCATTTATTCTGTTATTGTAGAAATAAAGTAGAGTTAGGTACCTGGTACTACAATTATTTTGCTATTAGCACTCCCATAGTTTGTAATTTATTTAAATACCTACTTATAAAAAGATGGTTGAATACCAAGTGCTAAAGTGTCATTTAAATGATTGGCGCTTATATTTAATAAGGCTTACTACGGAACCCTAAAAAGTTAGCAATTTAATTAATTTCAAGCTAATGCGAAAATAAACACCGAAGTTTTTAACCACTTTTAGATAATAATAATCAGTCATAATATTTAGAAGTTCCTTCCTAAAATCTATATCGATCGAATCCATACTAATATTATGAATGCGAAAGTGTGTCCGTCTGTCTATTACATTTCACGCCCAAACCACTGAACCGATTTTCTTTAAATTTGACATGGAGATACTTTTTATCCCTGAAAAATGTACGGTTCCCGCGCGATAAACCAATGTGTTGTTCTCTATCAAGGTAGTTTTATGATTTATTAATAAAACTTCCATATCATTCCGAAAATGTCATTAAATTATCTAAAACGATAACTTACCAATTATGATAATAAATCGAATGAATTAGGTACCATTAGTGTAATCCGATGCTTTTTGTTACAGAAATAATTTGGTGAAACATATTTTATCTAAGGCTTAAGAGGGTTTAGTATTTACATTATAACAATAAACATTTCATATCTCTGCATTAATAAAATGTACCAAAATGGGTTTCCGGATAAAATTATGAGTTAAAAATTTGAATTTATTGGACTTATAATTTTTGATTAAGAGTGCATTAACGGACATTTAATTTGTTCAAATTGTTAAGTAATTGATAAGATTTATTATTATTGATTTACTTATTTTTATAGTATGTAGTATTTCTATTTTTGTTTGAAATACGTTATATTGTGTCTTTGGTACTTATACAAATTATGCTATGTATATTGTTATATAAACCATAGTATTATAATATTGTATGCTTTTTCAACTTAAAAAATGTGCGTTCATTGTATATCATTCTCTTATAATATCCCGATTTTATCTGTTCCCGAATATAATATTTCACGCTGTTAAAAAAACAATGCATTTGATAAATTACTTTCCGATTGTAATGTAATTACGAATCCTTCTTTTATTTTCATAAGTAGCGTGAAGCATGGCGCTTAAGGTGACGCCATGTTAAAGTAAAAAACTGTGTTGGATGTGTTTGAGATTGCTTGTTTTCTATGCGAGGCTGGCCCGGCCTCTCATAGAAAACAAGCAATGGAACAGCAAAAAATTGAAAGGGCGTAGCGACAAAATGGTTTTTGTCGCGTAATTTAAAAACCATAAATACATTTCATATAAGCTATGGACAAATTAAAGTGTATACTAGAACCAATTTATGTACAAATTTTGGAAGCTTATATCACTCTCCTCTGTTGGCAAAATAGGAATCCCTTTTTTTACAGATGTCTTTTTGATTGATTATTCTGTGTTATAAAAGTTGACCAATCGTGTTATGCTATGGGTAATTCAAAGACAAAGACATGATGAATACTGACAGTGAACTTTAATTTCTTAGCTTTAGTCATTGCTGAGAAAAATGGACATCGCTACAGCCAAATTATCAAGGCGTCACCTAAGGTGACGCCTTGATAATTTGGTCGATAACGTATATAAGTCGATAACGTGAAGATTAATAGCTTCCTAATCGATATTAAGTTTGGGTCCGAATGTTGCCTAAAGTGCGTACACAATATACCTATAAGTACTATAGGTACTCAGTATAATAATTTTAGCTCAAGGACTATACTAGCTCAAAGCCGAGCTTTGTGAGGCCTCGCGTCGTCACACCTTGGCTGACTGATGATAACACATCTACATATCGACGCCCCCACCGAATAACCGGACAATGTGCTATTGTGGGGTTTTTGCTGTTATGCGTTTTTTGGCATCTAGAAGTCAAAATACATCCTGTGAATTTTTTTCAGAATTTTCCTATGGATATTTACAAAGATATAAAAAATTATGTGTTTATTCCATAACAATACTTAAAATTGTATTTTACACCAAAAACCGGGCAATAGGCTATTGCGAAAAAATATGTCAAAACGATTTGACGATAAACGAATATTGCATGATTATTCGGGTAAATACATTGCTGCCTACTGCACATTTCCACTCCTGCACATCCCACTTTCATACTCCTTCCACTCAAATAGCCGCTGATTACCCGCCTCAGGATCCCCAGACACCTAACGTCAGCTAACCGAACCATTACAGCTGGCCACCAAGCATTGTTGAAGGCCTCTCCTGTGTCCAGCGATTGTGGCATAAAGGCATATTGGTTAGGTTTTATTTTGGACAACTTGTAGAATCTGAGTCGAACGACCATCATATCGTGGTGATCATCTCAGTCCACTCACCTCCAGCCTCCAGTCTCAGACCAGCATCAGATCAGTAATCGCAGAGGTTTACACGGGACCCAAGAGTCAGGAATAGTGAGACTTTCTTCATTAAAAAAATAAGAATGTCTGACTGTCCCTGGCTAGCTTTTTTTTTAATGTCTGAAGTCGTCATAGACGTAAGAACGACAAGCGATCATTTTGGAAGACATCAAGTGGTAAAGTTCTTCCTTACATTCGTTAAATTATGTACATTTCTAATATTAATATCATAATCTGTTTCGATTTTTGTAATGAGCATGCGGGTTTTCTCACAAACAAGCATGTATGGGCAATACTTGCTACAAAATAAACTAAACGTGACCGATAAGCAGCGAGATTTGTTACAAATAAACGAGAACGTATTTAGATATTTTCTTCTTTCGCAAATACTCCTAAGAAGTGCTTAAAATTGTCACGACAGCACTTATTACAGCTTCACGCCTGCAAGCAGCTGTTGTCAGACAGTCAAACGTTATTCATGGAAGTGGTCCTGCAGCCTGCAGGTCCTAGTGGGTTCTAACTCAGTATTTAATTAGGAATGCGATTGCTAGCTACTATAAGATGTGCTGCTACAGTATTGTGTGTGTGTATTGTATTGTAACTTGAGAAGTTTTTAACATAGTTTTGATCCTGATTACATTGAACTGTACTACGATGTAGATAGAAGTCGACGATTAAACCACCATCATATAAGAAAAGGCCTACGATCCTCTCGGAACACTGTCTAAAGCAAATTCCTGCCATTATCATTCATTTTATTAGAACATAATATGATATTGATTATTGTAACACCAACTCAGGTGGCGATGAGGGTTATGAATTATGACTAACGTTGTAATTAACTACAATGATTATTAAAATGATAGAGCCAGTCTCCAGAGTGTATTTTTTCGAATCTAGAGCTGATTCGATTGCAAGAATGTCATTTATGACATCAAATAATGAATGTATTTAAACAAAAATACATATTATTTTTATTTTACCCATAGTAGAAAATCATTGGAATAAACCACAATGACTATAATTCTAAAGTGTACAATATTTTTTAATCACCGAAAAGTAAAGTAATAGGTGTTTACCAATATTTTTATCCTAAACAATTTCCCCGAATAATATCGCAATGAGATATTATATGTGCATTTTATTACAGCCGAAACGCAAAATTACCCGAATAACCATGCAATAGACAATGATGATCAGAGCTTGGCCTACTCCAGAACGATAAGTTGCGTTTTGCTTTATTAAAGAAAAACCTTTGGTGGCAATTAAATATTGTTGAAATAGCAAGATGGGCAAAAAAATTAGCTTTCATTTGAGATATAAAAAGTCTTTGAAGCTTTTTTTTTAACGGAGTTATTAACAAAAATCAGTTTTTTGGCTCTCCTGAACATTTTCATTTTTTCGATTGTCCGGTTATTCGGTGGGGGCGTCGATATAAATTTAACGCCTCCGTGGTCTAGTGGTACAGAGCGCGGCTCTTGACTCGGAGGTCGTGGGTTCGATTCCCGCGTTGGAAACGTGTTATTTCCAAGTTTGGTTAGGACAATGCAGGCTGATCACCTGATTGTCTGACAAGTAAGATGATCCATGCGTCGGATGGGCATGTAAAAAGTCGGTCCTGCGCCTGATCTCTCGCCAGTCGTGTCGGTCTGCCGTCCCACTGGGTTATGAGAGTAAAGGAATAGAGAGTGCTCTTGTGTACTGCGCACACACTTGGGCACTATAAAAATACTCCTGCGTAGCTGGCCTGGTTTCAATGAAACCGACCACCGTCACCGAAACCGGTGTGGGAGCTATTATTATTATATAAATAAAAAATATTATGTTAAGGCACAAATCAATAGGCGTGATAGTTTTTCCGTAAAGTGTACCACAAAACGTAAAGGTTGTGGGATATACTCTAAGCTCGCTTCGCTGCCCCTGATATTAATTATAGTGCTCAAAATTTGCGGAGCGTTGCGTGGTATTTCTTTCTCCATATTCTTCTTTTTTGTCTTACAATCCATTGGTTGTATCGAACAAGGAGCGAAATAATTTTTAAGAAAGATGCTGTTTTAATACTTTTAATTTTGTTTTTTTTTAAATGTGGTATGTTAATGTGGTATAGACGGTATAGTACACTGTTCACTGTACATGTGAGTTTTGTACTTACAGTGCGCATGCTTCTTAATTCTTCGTAACCCGGTGGCGATCACCTCAACGCGAACGCGCTGAGATTGACCTTGTCCAAAGTCTGTAGTTATTTTACTAGAGGACTCTTAAGTTAACGATATAAGGATTACTATCATAGAAACTCCGAGGTAATACAACTGTGAACTGTTAGTAGCTTTTAAAACACACTCGAAAAATCCCTTTTTCAACAGATATGGCTGCAATTAAACTTTTTTTTAAATACCAGGTGATTTTTCTACGGCACCGGCAAAAATGGCAATTTTTACCGATTTTAGAAATGGCATTTAAAGTTCTTTGCAACTCAACTTCGTTGCATAGGAGAATAGCAGTGTTTTGTTAATTAAAAGACAAAAAAAGTTTTTCTAATAATAAACAATTATTAGAATTTTTTTTGTCTTTTATTAATAAAAATTATTTAATATTTAGACAACGTTGCTAATTAGATACACAATCGAAAACATTTAGAAAGTATTTAAACTAACAGTCAATATTAATTATGAATTTATTTAATTAAAATATTTGTTAAGCTATTAATTTTGTTAAAGTTATTAATGTTGCGTTAATTTATTAATTAAATATAATTAGACTTTGACGACCTCTGGGGCTCAGTGGTGAGCGCGTCGGTAGCTCAAGCCGGGGGTCGCGGGTTCGAATCCCGCCGACGGAACAAAAAGTTTTTCAAAGTTCCTGGGTCATGGATGTGTATTAAATGTGTGTATCATATAATAAAAATCTTAAATATATATTGTATAGTATAAAAGTATTAAATATATTTCCGTTGTCTGGCACCTGTAACACAAGTCCTTCAGGTACTTACCACAGGGCCAGACTGACGTGGTGTAAAGGCGTCCATAGATATTATTATTATCATTAATTAGTACTACAACATTTCTTACCAAAACCTACAACCAATATTTTAACGGTAGAATCAAAATAACACAATAAAAATAGTAGAATAAATTGTACTATTTTATTACCCTTGCTCTACTTATGCGGAGCCAAATCCTTTAAAATACCAGTCAACTTGACTCAAAATCGGCGATTATGCAAAATACTCCCGTTATTCGGCTTACTTTAGGTTGATCATTACTTCGGCTTTCGGCTTGTAATGATTTTGTGTTTCGGGAATCGTTCATCACCCGTGCCTTGTACATCGCGGTAATAAACGTCGGTTTTCGCGGCGCCGTTTTTAAGACTTGAAAAACGTTTTTAGCGACAGTTCTAGGGTTCCGTAAGAAGATTGTTTTTCGAGAGAAGATAACAAGAATTTAGTAAGAGATAAACGTATAAGTATCGAATATTATACGAAAAAAAAATTCAGGGGCCCCATTCTCTAACATCATGTCGCTTCGATGTAAGTGCAAAGAATTCGGGAAGGATCGAGCACCAAAACACTATTATATATTCTGTGCCAAAATGTCTAAGTAGAAGTTCATTTTTTATAACTGCTCGAAATGTTAGGTAGTTATTGGATTTAACTGAGCCTGAGAAAGGTCATAGGCTACATTTTGATGAGGGAAAATATCTTATTTCCATGGAAATATTGATGAAAATGATTGATTTTAAGGGGGGGGGAGACAACTGGTCCAATGTTATAACTTGCAAGTCAGAAGCAAAGCGTAGACTTGTCATGCAAAAAGAGACGGTTATTTTTTCAACTTTGACCTGCCTGCATTAATCTTTTTTTAAATCCATCTCAGATTATTAAATAGTACCTCTACGGAACTCTACGTGGTGCGAAGTTTACGCACTTGGCCAATATTTTCGGTAATAAGTGCCTATAATTACAGCTTCGGAACCAGGCGAGATGCCCGTTGAACATCTTTATTGGCAAATTATACGGTATTTTCGAAAATACACTTACAAATTTACAAGTTTATTAGTCAAGTATGCGAGAAACTCAGTTTTATGACATCTATACGAAGAAGAGCCCTACGAGGATGATAGGCTTTGTCCACTTTATGCCTTTTTCAGTTCGTCATGGGCATGCGTTATAGCGCAGTCAACAGCGAACGTGAGGCATGCCCGTGACGCGCGTTAAAATCGTAGCGCTCGCTATGACACTTTCAACGCGGGTGGATTTTGACGCATTCAATTATTGAATATGCCAAACGACAGTTGAATAAAAAGAAGATGACGAAAATTGAAGATGAAATTGCATAATGTGGAGTTGTGGACATAGCTATGTAACGAGTGGTTGAAAATTAGTGAGGGCGCTTTTCCTGTCATGCGTGTCATCGCCCGCGCGAGGATCTGGTCCGCATGAAAGTTGCCCGCTTCCTATCATTTCATAGATGTTTTCCTGTCATGCGGTGACCCACATGCAGACCAGATGCGCGCGCGGGTTGTCAAATACATGAGAGGAAAAACGCCCTCACGATGCCATCCTGAGACACGGCTATTTTACACCGTCCACTTGACATTGTCGTCCAAAAATTGCATGTAACCGAAATGAAAATTATCGTAACTTTCTTAACTTACTAATGAACATACTCAGTGGAACGTTTCAACTAATTTCTGTCTTTTACTGATAGTTTCTAAAACATTTAAAAATACTTGTGCCCGCAAAAGTTATCCACTGTATAAATATTTAATAAGTAAAAGAGTAAGTGATTAATTAGTAAGTCCCCGTAATAGGGCGTGAACGGTAGCCTTAACAAGTGCATACCTCTGTAAACAATGTACCGTACATGACCCGTTATATGAATGAGCAAAATCAACAACTCTCTTGAGGCCACATCGCTCCGATACGTTGCGTCGTCGGCACGGAATACGGGCGTTTTTCCTGCCATGTGCGTCATCGCTCGCTCACGGATCTTATTAGTGAGATTTGCAAACCTATTATTGACCGTCTAGGGTTGATATTTAACGTGCCTGCCTTTCAATCTTATTGTCAAATAAATTGTTCAGTGATATTCCACGATAAAATTGATCGTCTAGGGGCCACTAATGCGTCTCCCAGACAGACGCGGGCAGCGGTGGCGGTGGCGGTTAGTTGGATGACTTGAGAGTTCTAGGAACGACACAAACACACGCGGTGGCAGTACAAACAACTGACCGCTCGCCGCCGCCACCGCCACCGCTGCCCGCGTCTGTCTGGGAGATGCCTTAAGGGCCCGTTCTTCGTAAATTAGCAGGTCGATTTCTGTCAGTGCGAATATCGACCTAAATGTCATTACAATAAAATTCATATCAGCGCGCCTTGTACGGTGGCGGTTACGACGCTCGCCGCGTCCATGATAGGGCGAAATAAGAGAAAAACCCGTTTTACTTAGATACAAATATTATAACTAAACATCTATCCAATGATTTCCCTGTTAAATTTTAATAGCTATCGAACTGTCCAAATTATTTTTTGATTGAGTCTCTGTAAGTCCTATAAAACTCAAAATGCTTTTAAAATCGATGTTGTTTCGGAATTTTTTTTTATCGAGCCAAATTATCTGTATTGTGTTTCTATCCAATGAAAGCACTAGTTAAAAGATGCATCTATACATGTATTTATTTCTCAGTTTTTTTGAATGACGCTTTCTATCAAAAAAACTCATTCTAGAAACGTGAATTTGGAATAACCGGCCCTTAAGTTGCCCGTATCCAATCATTTCATAGATATTTTTTCTGTCACGCGGGCAACGCGCGGCCAGGAGCGTTTTGTTATCTACCTGTTGATTTGGTCCGCGCACCGGTCACAACACGCATGACAGGAAAAGCGCCCTACGGGTGTTGAGTTTCCAACGAAGATCTGCGTTGCTATTATTATGTTTTTGATCAGCTTAACTCAGCTCCGGTATAAAGCATCAGTACGCATTTTTTGCCATATAGCTGTTTTACACGTTCGTCAACAGAATATAGACAGAAGCAGCGCAGAACAGTATTAGGCGTCTCCCGGACAGACGCGGCCTGCGGTGGCGGTAGCGGTGGCGGTCAGTTGGATGACTTGAGAGTTCTAGGAACGACACAGACACACGCGGCCACGCGGCCATTGGCCAAGTCATCCAACTGACCGCCACCGCTACCGCCACCGCAGGCCGCGTCTGTCTGGGAGACGCCTTACCGCTCTTTGCTCATATTTCATCCCCTGTCCAGCGTTCCGTCAAAACAACGCGTACGCGAGGACGGTATCAGAGTTGCGTTCCAACGGAAACGCACTGATCAATGTGGCTTCACACTGAAAGAAACCTTTAATGATTTTTCGAGGAAGAGTACTCGAATTCAAGTGCAAGGGCACTGTTTGTGATTCTTTTGGGTCAGTGGAACAGTCGAAAGGGTATAAAAATAAAATAATTTTAAAGATTATTTGTGGGTGATGAATTATGAGTTATGACTTACGAGAAACTTTGGCTTTATTGATAGTTGATTTAGTTTTTTTTTTTCAATTTTTAGTAAATAAACAGTATATTATAGTGAAAGTACTATAGTGAAAGTAGCAGCGCAGAAAGACCATAGTGAAAAAAAGTTTACTCTTTCAGCGCTGCTACTTTCACAGAGAACTCTCTACAAGGAACACGTACACACCCTTAAGTATTATCACTTAGTTTTGTTACACACTGTATAATATTATATTGAACAAGAAAAAATCTGTTCACTTAAATGACATAACCTCAAAAACTAAACGTAATTTGGACGTTGTTTTTGAGGTGCAATGATATCTTCGGTTTCTAGCAATTATTTCTATTGAGTATTGACATCTTTAACTTAGGTCATGTTCTCTATTATCAAAGGTCATCTTTAACATAATGCTCTTATTAGGCAAAAAATCAAAACAGCTTCCAAAATATTCTAAGGAAAAATTAGCATTCTTTGCAGCAAATAATGACGTCATAACCTTATACGTGGCTGTAAGGCCTTCCATAACCTTACGAGGATGTTAACGACCTACTAACTGTTCGCGATTCTTAAAAACTAAAAGCATAATGTAGCGCCAAAATATGACCGGTGTATAGTGCCTCAAAGTTATAACCTAGACGTGAGCACTAAAATTAATGTCTAAACTTCTAAAGAGACGTCTAAAAAGTTGTTAGGTTTATGATAAATACATAGACCCTTACGTCTATACATACGGACCGCATTTCAACTGCAATCCAACCGCAAATTGCAGTTCAAGTGCAGTTTGAATGCAGTTGACACGACTGCAATAGAACTGCAAATCAAACCGGTTCTCACGACTGCACGCCAACTGCAACTGAACTGCAATCCGACTGCGCTTTTGGTTTGCACTTGAACTGCAATTTGCGGTTGCGGTTGCGGTGCAAATGCGGTCCGTCTGTATATACCCTTAAAAGTGTATAAAATGTAAAGTTTTTTCCAAGAAGCAAAACATTAATATCTAGTGGAGACTAAAATGTAGAGATCTTATCTTATCATACACCTGCAATTTTTCGCCATCGTCCCACGCGAAAAACATACCATCCTCATCACCTTGATGAGTGGCAGTCTTCCACAGTGCGTTTTTCGCGTAACTTTGTGCCGCGCACTGTAAAACTCTAGAACGAACTTTCACCAGCAGTATTTTCGGACCTATACGACCTGCGAACCTTTAAGAAAAGAGCGTATGCCCTCTTAAGGGCCGCTTATTTCAAATTCACGTTTCTAGAATGAGTTTTTTTTAAAGAAAGCGTCATTCAAAAAAACTGAAAAATATATACATGTATAGATGCATCTTTTAACTAGTGCTTTCATTGGATAGAAACACAATACAGATAATTTTGCTCGATAAAAAAAAATCCGAAACAACATCGATTTTAAAAGCATTTTGAGTTTTATAGGACTTACAGAGACTCAATCAAAAAATAATTTGCACAGTTCGATAGCTATTAAAATTTAAGAGGGAAATCATTGGATAGATGTTTAGTTATAATACTTTTTATCTAAGTAAAAAGGTTTTTTCTCCTATTTCGCCCTATCATGGACGCGGCGAGCGTCGTAACCGCCACCGTACAAGGCGCGCTGATATGAATGTTATTTTAATGACATTTACGTCGATATTCGTACTGACAGAAATCGACCTGCTAATTTACGAATAAACTGCCCTTAAAAGGCCGGCAACTCACCTGCAGCTCTTCTGATGTTGCGAGTGTCCATGGGCGACGGTAGTTGCTTACCATCAGGTAACCCGTTTGCTCGTTTGCCCCCTTATTTAATAAAAAAAAATGTACTCTGAAGAACAGCGGTGGAGTCAAAGTAAAAAAATATCAAGATTTATAAAATTACTAGATGACGCCCGCAACTCCGTTGCGCCAAAACTCGTTTATCGCGCAGTAACCGTACATTTTTCCGGGACAATAAGTATCCTATGTCCTATTCCGGGACACAAAGTATTTCCGTACTAAATTTCAGCAAAAGCGGTTCAGCGGTTTTGACGTGAAGAAGTAACAGACAGACAGACTTATGGAGTTATGGATGAAAAATCGCACTTCCATATGCATGCGCTTGATTTAGGTGGTTAGTATGAAAATAGCTTGATTTTATTTTTATTCATTCCGTGGTTTTGATTTACATAATTTTGTTTTGTAAATTGTAACGTACAATTTTCCACAATAGCTTATTGTCATCAAAGTCTCAAAGAGAGATATTTAGTCGCAAATTCTTTATTAAGATCCGGGTGCTACTGACCCTCTTATATATCTATAAAGTATAAATTAACATAGCACCTCATTTTATCATTTATACGTTTTATAGGAAACATATAAGCTACCGTTAGAGCAATTAGCATATAATTTGGTGGCTGTGTGTTCATCAAACGTTGTGATGTTATTATTTGTCCGCTAAATGCGATATAGCTATGTGTAGATTCCCAAGAGATTTGGAACTAGTTTGGATGAAATTTTTTACCTGGTTGTTAAGGTGACGCCATGTTAAAGTAAAAAACCGTGTTGGAAGTGTTTGAGATTGCTTGTTTTCTATGCGAGGCTGGCCCGGCCTCTCATAGAAAACAAGTAATGGAACAGCAAAAAATTGAAAGGGCGTAGCGACAAAAGGGTTTTTGTCGCGTAATTTAAAAACCATAAATACATTTCATATAAGCTATGGACAAATTAAAGTGTATACTAGAACCAATTTATGTACAAATTTTGGAAGCTTATATCACTCTCCTCTGTTGGCAAAATAGGAATCCCTTTTTTTACAGAGGTCTTTTTGATTGATTATTCTGTGTTATAAAAGTTGACCAATCGTGTTATGCTATGGGTAATTCAAAGACAAAGACATGATGAATACTGACAGTGAACTTTAATTTCTTAGCTTTGGTCATTGCTGAGAAAAATGAACATCGCTACAGCCAAATTATCAAGGCGTCACCTTAAATGTTTAGGACTTAGGTTTTTAGTTGTTTATTATTAGTATTAAGTCTCTAAGTTCCTATCTATTGTGTTAGGTTATCCTGTGATAATAGATATATTATATGTGTTAAATAAATAAATAAATAAATGAAAAGGCTAAATGACTATCGTATAAATCGCGCTAGAACCATACATTTTTCCGGGAAAAAAATATTCTATGTCGTTTCCCGGGACTTAAAGTAAGTAGCTCCAAAAAGCAAAATCGGTTCAGCGGTTTGGGTGTGTAGAGGTAAGATAGACAGACAGTTATAATATTAGTACGGATAATAAATTCTGTTTAAATCAAAGCAAAAAGCGTAGTCATTCCTATCCTGATTTTGAGGTAGATGGCGTCGGTCTGATACTATACGCCTAAACCACTAGACTGATTATGATGATATTTGGTTCGAAGATACGTTTAGTCCCGTCACAGGACTTAGGATAGATTTTTTGCGGAAACATTTAAATATAGTTTTTGCGTGAAATATAAAGTACATAAGTCACTATGGATGAGTCACTCATCGCCAATGAACACTCAACATGAGTGTTTATTGGCGATAAATGTAACAAACTTTTAACAAAATGCATCTAATATGTTTAAAAAATTGTCCGCATAAGTCTTCTTAATATCATCATTTAATTAGCTTAAATAAATATTGCATTTTGTATGCTTTTATTGAAATTAGATAAATTGAAATCGCATTATGAGATTAAGATCTCAGAGATATATCAAATCCTACATTATAATGCCTCTGTAAATATTAAAATTAAGAGCGAAATATAATATTAAGCTTTTTAAGTATTTGTCACTATAATTTTTGACAGTAAGTTATTTGTTTTATTATAATAAACTTCTTATAAACTTTTTTTTTTTTTTTTTTTTTTTTTTCCGGAGGGGGAAATGCATTACGCGTGGTATGGCGCAGGGGGCGACCCGAGCGGTGATGTGGGACTCCCGTAGCTGATGAGACCACGGTATACCCACTAAAACCCCCCCCCATCTTCCGCCACGCCGCCTTTTGACGGGGCCACGGGAACGATACACACATCCGCGACCCCGCCAGCGGTCCGAAGACTCCACGATGGGCGCACGACACGTGCGCCCTCCTCCTCGGCCCCCACCAGGGCTGTAGCAGACGCCCCCCGAGTCTGCTACTTGGAGGCCATGTGGCAGATCAGGTCTGTGGCTCTGCCACCGACCACACCTCGGCCGCAGAGGATAGGGCAAGCGGCGCACCGCAATACCTACTTGCCTCTTCCTCTGCGGCCCCACCAATGCCGTTCAAACGGAACGGCCAGCTCGCAGGGGGGGTAGGGAAAGCGGCAACCTACCACAATGCCTCTCCCCCCCCCCGCGATCCGTCCTCGGCCGCAGAGGATAGGGCAAGCGGCGCACCGTAATACCTACTTGCCTCTTCCTCTGCGGCCCCACCTCGGTGCGCATCCGCAGCGGGCTCCTCCAGTCCGCTGGGAGCGCCCTCCTCGGGCCAGGCGGCGACACCGGCCGGCCCTGGTTGCCTCTTCGCTTCACCGCGGTTGTCCAAGCCGCGGTTACTGAGCCCCACCGCCACGACAAGGCGAGCAACCTTCGGGGGGAAACTTCTTATAAACTAAACTATTCTAAAATAACCTGTCGTAACTTAGACCAGTGTCTTTCTCAACAAGACGAATAAATATAGAAAGAATTATGTACTCTGTAGTATAAGTTTAGGCCTTAAAGCTTGCCAAAGAAATATACAAAAACACAACCCTTTTTTTCTTCTTCCGTCGAGAAGAAAGAGAAATGAAACTTGGCCATGTTGGACAAGACAACGGAGTATTTTATAAATGGACATGTTTTCTCTCCATTCAGCTGAAAAGACTCGACTTACTATTATGTACCATCAAGAAACGGTAGTAAGAAATATGATATTTATTGTTTTGTTTATTAGCTTCAAAGATGCCTTCCTGAACTGTTATCTGAAATTAACTATTGTTGTTTCCTCATTTCTTTGATTTGAACAAGAAGAGGAAGGATTAGAATTTCCCATTACAATTTTAGCTTTAACTTATTTATAGTACTAGATGACGCCCGCAACTGTGTTGCGCCAAAATTAGTTTATCGCGCGGGAACCGTACATTTTCCGGGGAAAAAATTATCCTATTTCCCGGGACTCAAAGTATCTAAATACCAAATTTCAGCAAAATCGGTTCAGCGGTTTGGGCGTAAAGAGAACTGACAGACACACTTACGCATTTATAATATTAGTATGGACTATGGATGTATTGTACGTATATATCAAATACATTATTTGGCTGGGTTAATGTCCCACGACACAATTAATGAATGTAAGGAAAGGGCACTACCACACTCCATTTTCTGCATTACCAAACAAATCATTTTTTTGGGTTAAATACGATTTTTATTAACTTAGGCTTTAGTTTGACTAGAATCTAGATTTTTATATAACATAAAAAGAATTGACTGTAATACTTTAAGACTAGACCTGTCGATGGACCGACGATTTGAGGAAAGTGACTGGCAGCGGATAGATGAGGGCTGCCCAAGATCAGGATGGTTGACGCTCATTGGGCTCCCCCAAAAAGCGTAGTCACCAGGCGGCAGGCCTCCTCCTACGTTCAGCAGACAGCAGTTGACGGCAATATAGACTGACTATGATGATGATGATGATGATGATAACGAATAATGATTAATAACTTAAAATTAATTTATTATAAAACCTATTAATAACTTTTAGTTGGTTATCAACCGCTAAACGCTTGACACAAAACTCTTTTAAACGTATTAGAGTATTGAGGTAATCATTAATTTCTCTACAACTAATTATCATCTTTATAATTTACCGTTATCAGTTAAAACACATTTTACAAATCGATTGCAACTATTAACTCTCATAGCATTTTTATCTTTAATCAAAATAGTTTTATTAATCATTATTTTGTCTTCGCCTAATTTATCCAAGATTTTATCATCACATGTTATTTGTACGAAAACACGAAAAGTTATAATAATATTTATAAATCACTTTTATCACTCTATTATCTATTTCATCTTAAAAATTTGTTATGTTTAAGGCGCGTTGGTGGAATTATTTTGACAGTTCCGAAACAAATGAAGTGTGTATTTGAATTTCCGTTATTTGTAGGAAATGTGTGTCACAATAATTTATGTTGAGTAAAGTGCATTTTTGTGCAGATTTTTTTAAATGTGAACTCATAAAAAAGTTTTTTTATAAAATTTTGGGGGCAAATGAGCAAACGGGTCACCTGATGGAAAGAAACTACCGTCGCCCATGGACACTCGCAACATCAAAAGAGTCGCCGGTCTTTTAAGAGGAAATACGCTATATTCTTTTATTTATTTATTTATTTATTTATTTATTTATTTGGCACATCAACAGCTTGTAGGAATTTACATTTACTCTTAAAATAATTAACAAGATTAGATTCTATCCTATTCTTGAAGGCTTAATAAGTTCTGTAGATATTTATTATTAGAATTCTGTGTACGACTCAAAATTAAAATACCTAGCAGTCATGTTTCAATTTTTAAACAGGGGAAACAGTATAATAGACTATTTTATAATATTTTTACATTATTATTTTTTAAATTTATTTTTACAAATAAAAAAAATCATTCGTAATAGGTGCAATTAGTATTTTTTTTAAGTTTTAGTAACTTGGAACCATATAACCTTATCTGTAATCCAACGCATTAAAGATTCGTCACATTACTGAGAAACATACCTCAAAAAGATTGAAATCTGAGGATTTTACCGCATATATAGCATACATGATACCGCATACACGATTTATTGCTGTTTTGATAATTTAAGTAACACCTGTAAGAGTAAATGTAACGAAGGTGTTGCCTAAAATTTGTTTTTTTTAAATACTTACAACATTTTTAAAATTAGCACGAAACTCCATTATAAAATGGCTATAATTGGTATACGTAAATATAATAAGATTTTATTAATAAAGAAGATATTAATTTCTTACTGCAAAAAAATTAGAAGATCCAACCCTACCTAAAGAGGGAGATAGCTAAGAATTAGAATAATGATGATAGTTAATGTGGTTTAGTTAAATGCATTTTTTTTAACACGCTTTTATGAGCTTGGGCTGTATGTATGTAACGGAACCTTTGAGCACGATTTTTACCTATTTTCAGTAGTCTAATTAATTCGAAACTTTGCATACGTATTAAGAGCCAATAACAATACAAAAAAATTTTTGAATTGAAAATGAGGGTTTTTTTTAAATTATGTTTAACTATTATTATTTACGTATAATTAAGAGCCAATGATAATGCAATAATTTGTTAAAATTTTTGAATTGAAAATTAAGGAGTGTTTTTTTAATTTTTAAATTATTATTATTTAATGACAATACATAAATAATCGTTTAACAGTTTATTTCGAACAAAAAAACTTTCTTTAATTCATCAACGATTCTGCTCTACATCAAATAATCGGCCAAGTGCGAGTCGGAATCGCGCACGAAGGGTTCCGTACCATTATAGAGCAAAATTAGGCCATAAATTGTATTTTTTGTATGGGAGCCCCCATTATTTTTTTATTTCATTTTAATATTATTATTAAATATTAAAGTACACATATAACTAAGGATTTTGTAAAAAATTCAAGTACCTACCTATTGCAATTTTTGATATAGAGCAAAAAAGGACAAAAAAATCACGTTTGTTGTATGGGAGCCCCCCTTAAATACTCATTTTATTTTATTTTTAGTATTTGTTGTTATAGCGGCAACAGATATACATAATCTGTGAAAATATCAAATCTCTAGCTATTACCGTTCTTGAGTTACAGCCTGGAGACAGCAAAAAAGGCCAAAAAAATCACGTTTGTTGTATGGGAGCGCTCCTTAAATATTCATTTTATTTTATTTTTAGTACTTGTTGTTATAGCGGCAACAGATATACATAATCTGTGAAAATATAAAATCTCTAGCTATTACCGTTCTTGAGTTACAGCCTGGAGACAGACAGACAGACGGACAGACAACGAAGTCTTAGTAATAGGATACCGTTTTTACCCTTTGGGTACGGAACCCTAAAAACCAGTAGATTGCGTAGTTGTTTGTTCCATTTTGTAGCACAAATATTTTGCTAGTAACGGTACAATCACGTTTGCCATATTTTATGGTATGTACGAATCAATTTGTTATCATACTTTGGCCTGTTTATGACGAAAGAAAACAAGTTCTAAGAACTTTTTCGGCGTAATTTGCCTTTATCGAAGAAGAAAAGCTTATTCTATTCCTTTCTAATATCCATGATATTGTTACGGAAAAGCAACGTTTACATTTTAAGAAGGAAAAAAATGTTGAAGAAGGAAAGTTTTATAGGATTAGTCCAATCTACTAAAAGTATAGCGTTTCGCTACCGTCGTAGAGGTGATGAGAATATTTGGTTTATGATTTGAAGTTAGTAACGAAGCAGCTGAGCCATACACATTTTACTGATATGCAGAATTTGTTTAAGTCAGGGTCAGTAAAGTTAGGCCGTGTAGATTCAGAAAAGCTTCTGAATCTACACGGCCTAACGGCTCTACATGAGATCTGGGGGGTGAGCCAAAATGTTTTCGTTTTCGCTTCGTTATAGAATCGCCGATGAAAATGTATGGAATTGACATAAGCGTTCGTTAATATGACGTTGACGTTCGACTCGTCTTATGTCAATTCCATACATTTTGATCAGCGATTCTATAACGAAGCGAAAACGAAAAAGTTTCGGCTATAGGCCCAGATATCTTTTTCACAATGTAAACCTTATGTGGTCGTCTCGGCAACATTTTACGTGAAACGTTTTTGGTGGGATTTCAGTTCTTTTTGTAACTTAGTTCTAGTAAGTATTATAGGTTTTTAAGTTACTGTTTACATTCCTGTGTAAACCTTCATTAAATTAACATTAAATTCATTAAATTGGCTAATTCATAAAAGATGAGGGCGAAAGTTGTAGGTTTATGATTTTTTTTTGGTTGTATACTAAACTTTGGTTACATACAAAATTTCAGCTTTCTACTACTTTAGGAAGTAGCCAAACATTTTGATGATCATCAGTATGTCAGTGACGAAATCGGTGTATTTTAGATATCAATAAAATCTAAAGTATTAGAGCTATTCAATTGAGACTTTGTATGTTTACTGTTATTGAAATCATATCCTAAGAATATGAACTATCTGGTAGTCGAAAACCAACTCTATGAGTGTAATATAACTTACGATTGAAGAGTCCTAGCCTAGTTGATGAGCTGGAATCGCGATGACAGACTCTTTCTTCAACTACCTCACTTTTTACACATAAACAAGTCACTACCCGCATTGTCCATATATAACATATCTCCCCCCTTAAGAGAGTTCACTAATTAGTTTAGTTCACTTACACTATTAGTCCTAACACTATCATTCACTTACTAACACTAGTATTCCCTAACCTAACATTCCTTATTTAACTTAGATCTCTTCATTATCAATCTCTAAGTCTAGGTCTCCTAATTCGGACCCATCTAATTCCTTGTCAGTATTAGACATGGCTAAGCGCTTAGGCTCAATTAAATCAGGCGATGAATTCGATCGTGGACGTTTAGAAGTATTGACTGCTGTGGCATCTTGTGAATTCTCATGAATAGTTATATCCTGTGGTCCTGACACTCCGACTATATCCGCCCAATGACGAGGAGATGGTATCGAAACTCTATCATCATCTTCATCGCTGTCATCCATGATTGTGGTTGACTCTGGCTCTGGCTCTGAAACCATCTGTTGACTTTCCTCCCCGCAACTCAGCATTTGATTAATGTGTCGCATTAAAAGTTTATCATTCCATTTAACCAGATATCTGCATATTCCCACTCGTTTTTCTACTACTCCTTTCAACCAACGCGGTGTACCACAGTAGTTTTTTACATAAACTGACTGTCCCACATTAAACTCCCTGTTCTTCGTATTAATATTTTTGTCTATTATCTCATCACTCTCAGTGTATCTGTAGGAAAGAGGGTTTAACTTATCGAATTTTGTCCTGAATCGTCTGTTATTTAGAAGCTCAGCCGGTGTTTTATCATTGATACTGTTTGGTGTAGTACGTAATCCATATAATATTCTTGACAACCTAACGTCCCATGGTCCTGACGTTAGTTTCCTTAATTTTGATTTCAGGGTCTGTACCGTTCTTTCTGCTTGTCCGTTGGTCGCTGGATGATATGGAGCTGACAACAAATGCCTGATATCTTGCGAATCTAAATATTTCTTAAATTCCTCCGAGATAAAACTTCTTCCATTATCACTTACGACTACATCTGGTAGGCCTTGTTCAGTAAATACATCTCGCAATATTTTAATTAACGTAGTACTACTCATATCTGGGACTATTTTGACTTCTGGCCACTTGGAAAATGCGTCAATTATTATCAAAAAAGTTTTCCCTTGAAATGGTCCTGCATAATCTAAATGTAGCCTAGACCACGCTTTATTTGGTTTTATCCACTGATGTGTGACTTTATGTGGTAAGTTCCGATTTTCTGCACATACATTACAGTTTTTTACCATGTTCTCAATCTGTTTATCTATCGTGGGCCACCAAAAATAACTTCTGGCCATGGCTTTGGTAATAATAATCCCATCATGATTCTTATGTAGCTCCTCTAACACTTTCTCTCTCATCTTTTCTGGAATAGCTACTCTGTTGCCCCATAAAATACAATCCTTATAAATAGACAACTCATCCCTTTTTCGCCAAAAAACCTCATAATCCTCCTCACTTTTAGGTGGCCATCCATTTCGTATCCAGAATAACACTTTACTTAAACACTTATCTTTTTTAGTTAATGCTGCCACTTCGCCTGCGGAAAATTCCAATTCTATTGGTGTCTCTTCAATCAAGAGTACCCCTGAAAAATCTTCTTCTGTCGCCGCTACCTCATGATTCGGCCAACGGCTAAGGGCATCTGCATTACCGATTTTCTTTCCTTCTACATACTGTATTACGTAGTCGTAAGAGTTTAACAAAAGTGCCCACCTCAACATTCTCGGTGAAATTATATTGGGAATTGGCTTCTTCGAATCAAATATTCCTAATAAAGGCTTATGATCTGTCTTGATAATCACACTTCGACCACTTATGAATTGGTGAAATTTTTTCAATCCAAATATAATAGCAGCGGCCTCCTTGTCTATCTGTGCATAGTTACGCTCATGTGTATTCATAGTCCGAGACGCAAACATCACAGGTCTAATGCTCCCGTCACTCATCTCATGCTCCAAAACCGCTCCAAGACCGTATTGCGAAGCATCGCACGATAGAATGAGTTTCTTTTTCATGTCATAATGTACCAAAGTGTCCTTACTCGAAAGCATCTTCCTTAGTTTCTCAAATGCATCCTGATGCGACTTTTCCCACTTCCATTTATTTTCTTTATCTAGTAACCTGTACATTGGTTCAGCAATTGAGGCCTTGTGTGGCAAAAATCGATCATAAAAATTGATTAACCCCAAAAAGGCTTGAAGTTCTTTCACATTACGTGGTGCTGGTGTCTTCTCAATCGCATGAATTTTCTCTTCACATGGATGAATACCAAATTCATCGATGACAAATCCCAAGAATTGAACACTTGCAGCAGCAAATTTACATTTATTCTTGTTTACCCGTAAACCAGCATCCTGTAATTTCTGCAGCACTTTTTTCAACCGATTATTATGTTCCTGTATTTCTGCGCCAGCAACCACAATATCGTCTAATAGAACGGCCACACCAGGTATACCCGCCAGTAACGATGACATCAATCGTTGAAATATACCAGGGCACGCCTTTACCCCAAATGGTAACCTTTTCATTTTATATAAGCCCTTCGGCGTATTTATTGTCAACAAATCTGCAGTTTGTTCATCAACACTGACTTGGGTGTAAGCGCGTTCTAAATCGATTTTTGTAAAAAATACCCCACCCTGTAGTTCTGCAAATGCTTCAGTGAGAGTAGGTAGAGGGTATGTGTCGGTATCAGTCACAGCATTTACTGTAGATCTATAATCCCCACACAACCGCACCTCACCGTTTGGTTTGAGTACAGGTACTATTGGTGTTGCCCATTCCGAATGTGAGGTTGCCTCGAGAACCCCTTCTGATTCTAATCTGTCTAATTCTCGAAATATTCGATCTTTCAAAGCAAATGGTACTGTTCTACTCTTATAAAATATTGGTTTTGAACCTTCTTTAGGTATAATTTTCACCACAGGACCGGTATATTTACCTAATCCTTCTTTAAAAACGCCTGCATACTTTCCTTGAATTTCCTTTAATTCCGTCTCCAATACATTTTTATCAATTTTCATATTATACACTCCTTGCAGCTGTATACCCAGATCCAAAAACCAATTTCGGCCTATTAAGCTTGGCCCATTTCCTGCCGCTACAAAAAGGGACAACTTCCTTTTTATGTTTCTATATTGTACCACAACAGTAGCTTTACCTAATAAACATAGTTTGTTATCGGTCCATGTCTTTAATGCAATTTCCACATCATTCATCGCAGGCAACTGGCCATTCCATATGCACTTGGCTGTCTGCTCACTTATGAGAGTAAAAGCACATCCCGAGTCAACTTCCATGTTTATCATAACTCCATTTAGCATAATTTTAATCATAAATGCTGGTACTGACCTATCTTGTCTCATGTTATTGACAGACTGATGATGACAGATGTCTTCATATAATCCATTACAATCTGATTTCGATAAATTATTTCCCTTAATCTTCAATGAGCACACTGCTGCGATATGGCCTGTTTTCCCACAATTATTACATTTGGCCCATCTGAATCTACATACGCCCCTATGAGACCTGCCACAGCGAAAACACGATTCTGTCTGCTTATTAAGTTTTCTGTTTGTAAATTTATTGACTTCCATAGGTGTCTCTAAATCACCGGTGGTTTTACTTGAAGACGCCCCTACAATCATACTAGAATCTATACCTGCAGCTTCATGAGATAAGGCTAGTTCACAAGCTTGATCAAATGTTAATGTACTATGTTGTAACAAGCGTTTCTGTATTTCTTTATCTCTGATACCGCACACTAGCCGATCCCTTAGTGTCCGATTCAGGTCTTGAAAATTACAATCAATACTCAATTTCCTGATCTGAGCTATAAAATCCCTCATTATTTCCCCCTCCTCTTGATATTTCGAATGAAATTTATAAGATTTTATAATTTCATTTGGCTTCGGGTGGAAATGATCATTTAATTTACTTACTATTGTAGTAAAGGTAACCTCACTTACTTTGGTTGGAGCAGTCAATGATATTATCAAATCATACAAATCAGGACCACAAACAGCTAATAAATTAGCCTTTTTCAAAGCATCATCTTCAATCTCACTTGCCTGCAGACAGAAACTAAACCTTTCTATGTAGTTTTTCCAGCAACCATGTGCTATATCAAACTCCCCAAACTTAATGCCCATTTTGCACTGTAATTTTTATTTTTATATATTTTCCACTATAATCACGCACTTTTACACACTGATTCCGCGTTTATCTCGTCGCCACTAATATAACTTACGATTGAAGAGTCCTAGCCTAGTTGATGAGCTGGAATCGCGATGACAGACTCTTTCTTCAACTACCTCACTTTTTACACATAAACAAGTCACTACCCGCATTGTCCATATATAACAGAGTGTTAAATAAAAAAACGACAAAACACTTAAAGAAAAGGTAGGCACAGCTGTGCCCCCAGATTTTAAAGTCAATGGCCGACATTTCCTAAGATTGAGTTATAGACCTCCTGTTGAGTTTAAATAAATTGAAAGTTCTAAAACACATTTTTACATAGCGGACTTTAACCGTTTGGGTAATAATAATAAACACCTTTCTTATAATATAATAAAGTACGTGGACTAAATAGAAAACCTAAGATGTAGGTGACAAACATTATAAAACATTGATATTTGATTCAACATTAAATCGATTACTATAGATGACGCCCGCAGCTCATTTGCGCCTAAAATTCATCTATAGCGTGGTAACCGTACTTTTTTACGGGATAAAAGTATCCAATGCAGTATTCCCGGGGCTGGAAATATCTCCATACCAAACAGCATGCGTTAGCATTCTTTATAGTTTGTGCAAACAGCTAAGTCGGTTAGCGGTTGAAGAGGTGACAGACAGACACACTTTCGAATTTAAAGTATTAGTATGGATTACTGGTATTAAAATTTAAAACATAATATTATAATCTTAGCAATCCCGTACCATTCAAAAAAGCATTCATAATTTTCGCGAACTGGACACTACATGCATTTGATTCTGTGTCGAAAACTTAGCAAATGGGACAAGACAAATTTATATGGCAGCATGAAATTGCTAATTATTTAAAGGCACAATGAGAGTATATTGAAAAATACTTTCCGATGCAACGGTTTTGGGCAGGATAAAAATAAAATGAGTTATTTTATTGCTGCATTGCTGTGGAGGGGTTTTTCTGGTGGACAATTTTTTTTTCAAATTAAATATGACTAAGCTATTTTGGTTTAACTGTATATTTTGTCAGATTTAAACTAAATACACTTAAAACTCACGCTAAAGGAGACCAGATAAGTATAGGAGACTTTTAATTAATAATTTGTCTTTATTTCAGGACCTCGTAAATCAACTGTCCAAATTGAGATCCAGATGATTTAAATTGAGTTGGTAATCTGACGTGGCAATGAAAATTTAATAAGCTTTCAACGATACCCGTTGACTTACTTATTAGTTACCTATATCTTTCTTAAGGATATTCCCTGTCTAAGCGTTAAAATGTCTCCAATCTAAGTGTCCCATTACCTAACTTATAGTGAATTCAGAGAGCCACATTTTGTCTGTAGTATACAGTTTTTACTTCGAATAGAACGCCTTACCAATAAATTAATTATATTATTATAAACGTTACAGTTATTATACTCATGCAATGTTTTGTTTTCTTCTGATTAGTTTTATAACTAATCAGAAGAAAACAAAACATTGCAAGCTCTTATGAGCTTAAATTTAGGTAACGAAGATTAATATGTTTGTTGATTAGTATGAAATATTTTATGTCTATACAACTTCTGACATAAGCTTACAGTGAAGTGAAAAGTAAAAACTAAAAAGATGTTTTTAAATATTATAATTAAAATATTGTATCATCGGGTTGCGAGATTTAAGAATGCTACGACCGACGTGCTCGTAGTTCGTACGTGCGCCTAACAGGTTCGTAGAGGCTCATACTTACTTTAGAATTCATTGACGATTCGTTTAAGCTGTCCATCACTAAAAGTATGTTTGGAGTTATCGAATTTTAATTCATATTTTACGGCTAATAAATATGACAATAGTGTGGTAAAGCATTAACAGTTACATATAAAAACCGGCCAAGTGTGTGTCGGGCCACGCGCAATGTAGGGTTCCGTAGCCTAGTTTTTGAAAATTTCTGTATGGTCAATGAATGTACATTTATAACATGTTTTACATTACTAACAACATCATCTCAAAGGAATTTGAACGAAAAGTTCCTTTATACTTCGCCGAAAACATTTTTTTTAGTTGATCGACTATTACTCAATAATTCCAGAAGCAACCGTTTAGCTGGTAGAAGGGGGGACACCGGACTCTAACGATTTTTTCCAATTTAAAACTTAATATTTCACAAATGGACCCCTAAAACGGAAAATGGTCTATGAATACTCATAATATTTTTAAAAAACCTATCCAACGACACCCCACACGATGGGGTGTGCGCGAAAAAGAAAAATTCAACCCCGCTTGATGTGTAACCAGAAAGAAAAATACTTTTTAAATATTTTATGTACCATTTTGTCGGCATTATTAATATGTATATTCATGCCAAATTACAGCTTTGTGGGTCCTATAGTCTCTGAGCAAAACCGCGGACGGACAGACGGACAGACGGACGGACAGACTGAAACTATAAGGGTTCCTTGTTGACTACGGAACCCTAAAAATCCTGTTATAATACTAATATTACAAATGTGAAAGCGTGTCTGTCAGTCTGTCTGCCAACTCTTCATGCTTTAACGGCTGAAGTCTGAACGTTATCTGTTAAAAAATATATATGAATCCCAGAAATTATGTAGGATAGTTCTTATCCCAGAAAATGTGCGGGCGATGAAGTTGCGGGCAAGATCTAGCAAAATAATATATGAAAATGAAATGCAACTTGCAACTTGCAAGGCGGTGTCGATGAACTCCCAAAATTTTTAAACCAATTAATAAGATAAAATATTTCATATTACTTTTGCATATGAATCATACCCGATAAACTTAAAAGGAATGTGCATTACGATAAAAGAAGGCTGGATTTTTTTGGAATCTTTGGAGGATTAGGTATATTGGTACTTTTAATTCTATTTACCTTGAAATAAGTTTGGAACTATATATTGTAAGCTGAATATGTCCACGACGGAGAATAATTTCCTACTACTAATATAATAATATTAAATGGATAATTATTACTAACAATAATATTATTAAC
The DNA here is from genome assembly GCA_905404155.3 of Plebejus argus. Lineage (NCBI taxonomy): Eukaryota > Metazoa > Arthropoda > Insecta > Lepidoptera > Lycaenidae > Plebejus > Plebejus argus. The sequence continues at coordinate 5,790,401 of FR989944.1, forward strand.
AACTAAATACTGTATGTAGAAAACAAACAAAATTTAATTTAAGTTTTATTTTCAAAATATTTGCTTGTCGAGATCTTATTCGACTACTGTACAATACCTGACGTATATAGTATAGTACATAATAAAAGTATTAACGAGTATGTATGTCGAATTGCAATACATCTTGCATTAAACATTTTTCCATTAAATCACCTTGTCTCCTGAGGGCATATTTTAATAATTAAATTTCTTTAATACATTACTCGCACTTGACTTTAGTTTATAGCCTTTAGTTAGCGGCTTTTTATGAGTTCTTTATTATGCAAATTAAAGGAAAGGTTGTAGAGCAAAATGTTTTGGCACAATATAAAAATATATTATACAGTTGACCAACTTCATACTACACTGAGTTAATCGTTGACATAAGAAAATTTCAGATACCGTATAGCAAAAAAATGTAGTTTATACAAAACATTGATATTAGGTCATCTCAACAATAACCTAGGTTAAACAATATCTTAGATAGAAAAAGAAACCTTAATAAACTCATAAAATACGATCTACTATCATTAAATTGTCACTATATTGATGAATAGTATAATTTATTTTATCATCATTAACACAGTATATACTGGGTTCCGATAAAATCTATGCCAGATAAGGATCAAATAGCCAAAAAATGTAAATTGTATCAAAAACTGTTATTCGGCGCGACGGAGTGTCCTCCAGTGCCTGCGCCTACGCTGCCAAATTGAATATTAAGCTTCCCACAAAAAAGTAACATTTTCGGTCATGACAGAAATCTGGATCAAAATTGTTTTTTTTTTAAATTATATAATTTATTAAAAAAGGGGGCATACCAGCAAACGGGTCAACTGATGGAAATCAACTTCCGTCGCCCATGGACACTCGCAGCATCAGAAGAGCTGCAGGTGCGTTGCCGGATATTTATTTATACCGATTCTGTCTTTTATTCGTTTAAGTATTCTTTTAAAGTGTAATAACATTTACTTATTAAATAGTTCTTTAATTTATACTTAAAGTGTTTTAATTCCTCAATATTTTTTATTTTCTTAGGTAGTTTATTGTAAATTTTGGGTGCCATACAAACGATACTTTTTCTTTTAAATTCCGATTTAGCTTGTATTGCTAGTAGTTTATGATCTTTATGTCTAGCCGAGGAACATGTTTCGTATTTCTCTAGATTTTTCCTAACATACAAAGCATAGGACGTGGTATTTCTCCGGTCGAGCCGGCCCATTCGTGCCGAAGCATGGCTCTTCCACGTCACATTTGGTATTAAATGAAGCCCGCAGCTCCGTTGCGCCAAAGTTCGTTTATCACGCGGGAACCATACATTTTTCCGGGATAAAAGTATCCTTTGTCCTTTATCGCTGATCAGATACCCTTAAAATAAATATATTTTAATAACATGTGTTTTTGTGTTCTAATAAAAAATACTCACTCACCACTTAAGACACTTTAACATTAGTTTAAAAGTTTCGATAAATTTTATTTGCCTTATTAAAATTCGAGAAAAAAAATGTGAACTGACAAACATTTATATAATTTATATTAGTTTAGTGGAAACAATTTATAAAACGGATTTTTTGTCGGATTGTCACTGATTTAATTATTTTTTATCCCCTAAAAAAGAAGGTTTGATAAGTTTCACGTGTTTCTCTGTCTGTGTGTCTGTTCGTGGCATCGTAGCATCCAAACATCAACTAATTTTGACCAAATCTGACAAAATCCAGAGTGTACTTACCTAGGTATGTTTCTTTTTTGTACAAAACAGGTGAGTTCCATAGTTACCCAGGAAGTTAGATTTAAATTGTTCCAGAAGTGAACACCAGTAAACTCCAGTGCTTCATCAGTACTTTACCAATATTCCAAACGATTCCAGCAGTGCCCGTTATGTACTGTGATCCAGCGCTTCTATCCAGTGACACTGGCGCAGGAAAATTATGGTAATCGTATTGCTATAAAGTTCCCACTTACGGTTTTACTTGATCGAGCAATCACGTAGAGTAAAAACCACGGCTCGGGCTTTCGTCCACTGTCCAATATAAAAAAACTAAACTAGCAACGTCTTCTCCCCATACTATGCAGGAGGTACTGATAAAAAAGTTTAGTTACAACTTTTATCGTTCAGCTCCCGCAAGGCGCAACGCGCGATAAGGAACTTCGATCCAATATCCTAAGACCTAAAGTGTATTATTTCACTATATTGTTCCTACATGGTTCCTATCCTATGTTTTTCCATAACATACATGACATGTATAACTTTTTCGCATATAACACAGTTAAATGCTAACAACTTTAGGATACATAAAAAATTGGTGTTTCTAGACACGTCCTACAGATATTATCATTATGAAGGTTTATGGAGAAAAATTCCTGATGTGCTGGATTTGACATCTGATCTCAGTGGCGGTTAGAACAAAACATTATAATATATTCATATGATTCATACGAATATGAATTGCGCAATTTACTTTTATGGTACCGTTTGCTCGTTCGTAACTTTGTGAGTTTCTTAAACTGTTAGTGAAATCACAAAACTAAGTAAGCTGTGGTAGAAAATTATCCATACCATGGACCAATTATACATCCTCTATGTCCATACTAATGTTATAATGCGGAAGTGTGTCTGTCTGTCTGTTACCTCTTCACGCCCAAACCGCTGAACCGATTTTGATGAAACTTGATATGGAGATTCTTTGAGTGTCGGTAAATCGGGAGTTTTGTCGCGACGGAGTTGCGTGCGTCATCTACTCGTAGTCCATTATAAAGACAAATATTATATTTTATTAATGTGTAGGTTTATTACTCCTACAAGCAAAAACTCCGTAACTTAATGTGGTATAATGATAGTAGATTAAATAAATAAATAGTAATCACATGCTTTTGTATTTTGTAACTAGAATATAATAAGAGGCCTCCTAATTTAATATACATTTGAGTGTTTGTTAAGCATACGAACTACCTTTAGGCACATTTGTACTGAACATAGTATATTTTAATTTCTTTTTAACCAATGGCAAAAAAGAAATAAATTGTGATTCATCCATATCAGTTTATAAATTAAGATTCGAAAATCTTCCCAGTTAAGTTTCACATCCTTGTGAAATATCTTAAAGATACAGATATCGTTGCAAGATATTTATTTGTTTGTTTTCTACGCTCGAATTTGTTGAACTTGATTCAACTAACAAAACTGTTTTAATACTTTGACTGTTTACAACTGTTTTGTTTCAAATTTTGCTATGAAATTATTTTCTACTTGTAAGTAAACGTATGTTTTAAAAATAAATCGACATATAATTAAGTATTTTGCTTTGCAATTTGATAATAATTTTATAGATATACGAGCTTTTGCCCGCGGCTTCGCTCGCGTTAAGAAGTATTATTATATGAAAACTTTCACCTCTATTTTAACCATTTGGGGTTGGAATTTATCAAAATCCTATCTTGCGGATGCCTACGTCATAACATCTACCTGCATGCCAAATTTCAGCCCGATCCGTCCAGTGGTTTGGGCTGTGCGTTGATAGATCACCATGTCAGTCAGTCACCTTTGAGTTTTATATATTAGATATATAGATAGATAGTAAAATAGAGCAAAGCTCTACAATAGAGCTGAAAGAGATACTATGTGAAGAAATAGTTTTGGACTAGTATAATTATTATTGCTATAGAATGTTTCTTTTTACAATATTATTAATTAAACATGTTGTATAATTATATAAATATGAAATGCTCAATTACTTTCCGATTAATGTTGCATTTTTTTAAAAATGTGGTAGAATTATGCGAATATCCTCAATAAATTACGAACAGTTCATTCGCTAATATATTTTAACACAACATTTTTATCTCATCAATTTAATTTGTTTGTCATACAATGCTAGATTTATTGTTCATTCAATATGTAGGTCGAAGCAAAAAAATTGATTGCTTTTACTCACGTTTACACTATTTGATTTGTCACAGTATGTATCTTAAAGCTCACTTCCTTAGCCCAATTATTTAGGTTTAATATTCAACATACACATCAAAATCGGTTCAGCTGTTTCACCATGAGGAGGTTACAGACGGACAGACGGAAGTCATATTTACCGATACACTTTCTCATCTATATAAGTAAAAATGGATTTTCAATTTGTTAGTAACGCTAAAACTCGAAAACGGCAGAACGGATTGGGCTAATTTTAGTCTCAAAATATTCGCAGAAGTCCAGAGAAGGTTGTAAAGTGACACGAAGTTCATCGGGACAGCTAGTTCATAATAGAAATATTGATTCCTGTCTAGCCATTTTGCTATTCCACTATAGATATTAGAATAATGAATAAAGGGTGTAAATCAGTGTACTTTCGCGTGTTACGTGACCGTGCCGTTTTTCAGCGTGACGTGTGGTTTATCGGCTCTATTGTGCGTCTCAAATGCACTGGCAGATTAAAAGCCAGAGAGATATCGCAAAATGCATATGCATCAGGTAGGGTTAGAAGAAAAATTTTAACTAGCTACAATGTTTTAAAATGAAAAAAAATCTATATTATATGATAAAAATGGTTCATAATCTGAATCTTTCTCAGTTACTCTTACATGCGCACGCACACACATGCATAAAACTACGCTAAATTGCGTCACTATTCGTAATTTCGTAAGTGATCATCTGACTGTATCACATAAAAGTTGGACTAACATGAAAAATTGGCCTCACTTTGTTTAGGGATTCTGTCTTTGATTTGGTCAGAGTTGATTTAAGTATTTTAAATCCTTGCTAAAGCACTTTATGTGCACAATATTAATAGTTTAAAAACTATAACAACCTTGAAGTAGTAAACTATAGTGTCACAACAGTGCCAACATGGAGACAAATAAACTTTCAGCTAAAAAATTACTTACGGAACCCGCAGAGTGTTTTGTTTACCGAAATAGCCGCAATAAAAGTCAGTGGTGTTGGCAGACCGGTCGATAAATTGTTAAGGACGATTTATTATAGTTTTGCGGACCCTACGCGCCATTTTGTTTGCTTTTGTACTATCGGAGCCGAGGCGCAAATGCAAGGTAATCGCATATAAAAGGTTAGTTACAATTTCATCTTCAATCATCTATTCAGTCAGAATCCAAAGAAATCTTTAGGTTGTTTATTTTGATCGATCGCTCTTATAGGTTATTTTAGTGTTTATTGAGAGTAAGTTTACCGGTGATAGTAACCTATCGAGTATCGGCTAAAACTGAAATTCATACCTCAAGACTCATAATAATAATTATTAATTATTATTACGAGAAAATAATATTTTGGTCCCTTTTTAAATACTTAAATAAAAAAATATTTTGATCCTAACAGTTATCAACATAATATTATGACCTATAAAATAATAGTGTAAGTATGTTAAAGCAACTTTAATAGCGAGAATTAACTTTAGAGTTTAGAGTCAATGACCTGTAAAGTGATATCTAGTTATGATTTATATGTATTATAACTCTTATAACGTCTCACGGGTAAAATATTATATTTTGTTTTTTACCATCAGGTTTTTTTCAAAAAAATTCTTACAGAACTAACACTATTTTAGCACTAATAACTCTAATAAGCCTCTGTTTATATACCCCAGTGGGAGTCCCCATCCCCTGCGTCGAATGCACCACTGATTTTCACTGCGTCAAAAAAAAAATCCTACCAGAAATGTTTTTTTTTTAAATAAATATATAAATAAGTAATTCAGGGTCAATTTCACAAAGAATTATATTTTTTAACTCGGAATTCAGAATTTCTATAATATTTGTCTTTATGTTGTCACTAGAAAGATTCTCAAAGAGGTAAAACAAACTGTAATTATGAGAAACAGCTACATACTTTTAATAAAATAATTATTATATGTCGATCTCTAGTTTTTTAATAGGCAAAATTTTATAACTTCTGTATTTTTTATGCAATCGTAAATTTTCCGACATAGTAAAAGCTTTGATTATTTACACGTCAAAAGCATAAGTATCGATTTTAAGATTTTAGCAAACAGATTACATATAATAACGAATTAAAAAGCATTAACTGTTTGCTTGACCACTTGTAATGCTAAAAAGGCGTCGTTGTCAAAATATTTACAATAGTGACTAAGCTTAAAGCTATTACCGACTACAGAAAAAATATGCGAAACATAACATGGGAGGATTTAAACTGTAGCGGTAAAAATATAGACGCCACTAAACATAGATAGTGGTAAATGATAATTTCATTTTTGGGGTTCATAAATTATTTTGAACCCCAAATTCCAAAAGTAATATTTTGGATAAAATCAACAATATTGGTGAAAAGAGGATTCAAAATCTCGGAAGGAGTTGCCATATATATTTTATTAAATTTTTATTTGTTACATGAACACACTATAAAATCTGATAAAAAGTTCATCAAATTTTAAAACCGTTATATTATTAGAGAACAATAAAAATTAGCTTGAATAATATTTTTAATATATCGTAACATTACAATATAATAAAGATAATATTTTTTTGAAGACGAGTAACTCAAACAAAAGCCTAAACGTACTACTATTTTATATTTTTTCAGGGATTTACAGTTAAAAACTTCGAAGACTTGTATATCTGTAATTTTTAATTTCTCGTGCCATATCCTGCCTTTCATAGCTCTGTATTGCGTATGATCTGCAAAAAAATATCATAATATAACGGATCATTAACAATAACAAAAAGTTTGTGAGTGCAAAAACAATACAATGCCTTTTTTGTTACAGGTACTAATTTGTTTGGATAGCTTTGAACTATTGTTACAAGGTAAGTTTATCTGATAAGTGGAATTAAACGATGATGAAAGAAAGAGAGCATCGACTTCCTGGCTATTAATAGATCGGGGGTAGAGATCAGGGGTTCCCAAATTATTTTGTTTTATAGACCACATTCAAAATTTTGCTGGATCCGGTAGACCGTAAAATTAAAATTTATTGCACCGCCAGCTTAAGATTGTGGACCCCCAGTTTTTGTCAGGTTTCCTTTCTGGACCCCTGGAGGTCAACGTAGACCACATTGGGAATTACTGTCATAGATCCTAGACCTTCAAATATGGCCCACCACTGTATTTCCGATGACTTCTACGGCACTCAAGGTTGTGTGATTCCGCGTTGGAAAAATGTTGGAAAAACTTTTATTTGCAAACCCTATAAGCTGTCCAGGGAAGTAGTAAGTATATCTGAATTTTCTGAATGCAGTAAGTAAATGCGAAAATTACCTACTATAGTAAAATGTCAGACATTGTTTTGGCATTTTAATGATGGCGGTTAAATGGAAATGATTTGCGGGCTGCGCACAAAACCTCCCATGTGTCACGGTTAATTGATCGTGGTAATTTGTAACACAAATACACAACTAAATAAAACCTCGATTTTGAAGTTTCAAACCGTTAATTTGGAAAAATCACAAATTTTAACAATAATAACTGTACGGGTTTGCACACCTTATCCTTATAATGATGATGATAGAAACAGCTTCAATGATAAACTGTTTATTGATGTGCAAATCACAAAGGTACAATATTATGATAATGATATAAAAAAGTGATAGCGTATTATAGCGGACAGATTTTATAAACTAGTAAGTTAATGATGAGTTCGGTAAAATTGTTAAGTTATTGAAATATTGACTAAATTGATAATATGTATATTATGATATTGATAATATGTATATTATCAATTTAGTCAATATTTCAATAATTTATGACTAAGAAATAAGAATATGTGCGGTGCTTATAATTTGTATCGTACAATAACGATAAAGAAATATTAATATTTTGAATTTTTCGGGACTCGGGACACCTCGGGAGTCGGATGACGGGTGTTGACAGTTTGAGCGTAAGGAGGTTATAGTCAATAGAGGTTCCTAAACACGTAGGCCAAGTGGCCACTTTAAAAATTTAGGTGGGTACGGTGGACCCCCTCGAGCCGCAGCTTGGGGTCCATCTGGCCCACTTTGGGAATTACTGTTATAGACAAACAGATATTATTGGTATGGATGGTATACTAAAGCTAAATATAAACTAATGGTATTCAATACCGACTAAAATGTAAAGTGTGAATACCTTTATCTGATTTAAATACTAATGTACTGAGTCACGAGATAGTCGCAGAATCCGTTTGGACCCGATAAACACTGTTTGGTAGGTTGTTTTATGTGATTTATGTCTGTCCAGGGAAATTCCTAAAACGTACAAAACTTAACCCTCTAATGGCTTCTGATTCCATCTATTATGCAGTTCGTCTCTTACTCACGCAAGAGTCGATAAAATTTGGGACAATGTTAATGACTCCGGATTAACATATTATTGTAGGCTACATTTTGTCTATTTATGACAAAATGTAGCCTACAATAATATGTTACAACTGTATACAACAGTGCTACGGGGTAAAAATTAGACAAGCTGTCATAAAAATAAGTAAAAATTTCAAGGTAAAATGATGATTTAACACTGCTTTTGGAATCTAAATAAATACATCTAGCCATAATAATCTTAACAAGCAGTGAATCTAAATATTCGGAACGTACTTATGGGCACAGAAACAGTGCTTGCGTATCCATACTAATATTATAAATGCGAAAGTGTGTCTGTCTGTCTGTCCATCTAGTATGTCTGTTACCTCTTCACGCTCAAACCGCTGAACCAATTTTGCTGAAATTTATTATGGAGATACTTTGAGTCCCGGGATAGGACATAGTATACTTTTTATCTCAACAATTTTTGGCGCAACGGAGTTGCGGCGTCATCTAGTTTCTTATAAAAATATGAATTGTATTTTAATATTCTTTAACAATTTTGCATTTCTTTGCTGGGCTCTACATTGTTGGCTTTACATTGACCTCCAAAGTTCTTTAGCACCGTTAAGTTAACATTGTTAAGGGCAAGTGTGTCAGGCCGAATATACGACCGATTGAAATATCCCACTTCACACATTTGCGGCCCCAACTCATTTTACTTTCCAACGTTTTTTCCTTATCTTAATAATATAACAAACACGCAAACTCGTTTTGCGCTCGAAAATACTCTCTTAAATTTTTCAGTTTAAATTCTACGTAGGGGAGCGGGGGGCATGTTGTTACAATTTTTAGATAGTTGTTAATATGACAAAAGATATCAAATAAATTATACATTTGATTACTTGTAATGTTAGTATGTCTATTTAGCTATCAAAATACGACGGTTTTTTTTAAATTTATGTAATTTTTTCACAATGGACAATTTAACTAAACAAGTAGATTGTAACATCTTACCTCGGAATTGGGGCTAGTTGTTACATCATCGGGGCACGATGTTACGGTAGATAAATAAACAAAACCATCAGTGATACATATTTTTTATTTGTATTTCAAAACGATATAAACAATAGAGATCACTTTATACGGTCTTCTAACATTTATGAGTAATTATAATATCTATTATGGTAGTTATTTAAGTTTTTCTGCTGCAGCAGATTCATAAACTTCTTTACTAGTTGCACCAGGTACCTCTTTCTGTTTTTCTTTTATAGTTTCTCATTCTGGAATAAAAAATTATATGTAGAACTTTTAAATTAAGAAGTCGAACGGTACAATACCAGATTATAATGGTAATATTTTTGGGGTAACATATTTGTATGTAACAACTTACCCCAAAAAATTGTAACTACTTGCCCCATGGCACGTTTTTTAATATAAATTGATCATTATTAATGTATATCGATAATAGAATAAAACAATATTGTAAATTAAAGGTAGATATATTATGAACGTTGGAGGTTAAAAATTCTGACAAAATAAAAAAATATAGTCATCAGGAATCAAACAATTCCTAAAGGATTTTTTTACTTACTTGGTTGAAATTGGGACACACGCACACAACCTAGCAGCTCAGCGCTTGGCGGGTCTCTGGTTGTTTTTATCTAATGCACGATGTTATAAGAAAACAAATGAGTCCAATTATGTCTACCAAAGATTTTAAAATCCCGGTAAAAAACGCGTGTAACTTCTTACCCCTGTAACAACGTGCCCCCCGCTCCCCTACAGGTAATAGGTAACATTCTAAAATAATATTATGTTAACAATTAACATGATACCCTCTAATTGAATCCAACATTGATATTATATTTTGATACGGTTTCAATTACAACCTGTTAATTTCAAACCAACGCGCGTTGAACGCGTTGACTAGCCATAATTTAAAAACTTTAGTGACGTTTGTTATAACTATTCTCTGTCCTTGTCCTGGGACTCAGACTCCAAATAGCTAATTCCGTCAAAAACGCTTAGCGGTTTTAGCGTGAAGAAGTACAAGACAGGTAAACACACTGTGCCATTTAAAACATAATTATATTATAGACAGACATACAGATATAAATACAAATTGTCATTGTATCTCATGATTGATTGATTGCTTCAGCGGCTGGATTAGACAATGACATGCACCAGTTCGCACTGGCAAACCCTCGACAGCCGCGGGTTAGAACAATACACGTCTCCCTGAAACCTTTAAAGCCCTAAGGCTGACGGGCTTATCCGACCATCAATACTCGATCAGCGTTGAAGGGTTAAATTCTTTTTTGTCTTTTAGTGTTACTAATTTCGTTTTGTGATCCTGATATTCCGTATAGCCTCTTTACTTTCTCGGCGAAATCGAATCGTTCTTTCACGCCAGTTTTCTATACCATCATGGTATTCAGTCGAACCGGGCCGTTGATGGGGAAGCATGCCTCTCCCGCAAATCACAATAATATAATATTAAGTAATCATTATTGTAAGGGCCTGTTTCACCACTTCCTATTAAAGTGCCCGATAGGCTATCCACAACTTATTTGACAGATTTTCCATACTCTATCTGTCAAGTTAAGTGGTGAATAGACTATCCGACGCTTATCAGGAAGTTGTGAAACAATCCTTTTTCTAAATGAACTAATAAGCTTTACGGCTCACGCACATTGTGACTCGCAGACGGGGCGTAACGGGCAAGGATGATACTATAATTCTATGGTAGCGCGCCGCATTTTTCACACAAGTACAAGTAAAACTTGTATGAAAACTGCGTCTCGCGCTCCTTTACAATATGTGCGAAGCTATAAAGATACCTAAGGCATGTTATTACCATAATTAAAGGTGATAAAACCCAGACCAAATATGAAACCCTCTAACAATTAGCTAAAAACATCCCAATATCGACATGGAATATGTAATCCGAATGTTATTTAGACCCCTCCCCCATATTCAACCTTATTCCATTAATTATAAGGTCGACGAAACTCTAGGGTTTTCACTGCACCTAGGGGTCTACATAAGGGCACCCTCCCTTTGTTTTGGGATGATAAATTAGCCTTACCTGTCGCTAGGATTATGTCCCCAGACTGATCAAAGAGTGGACTTTTTGCGCTTGAAATTGATCACTTGATCAATTTAGACGTGTGGTGATGATTGGTATAAATGGTACGGATGTTTGATGAGTGTTTGATCATTTATTTTTTTATGTAAGTCTAAAAGTTGCAATTGAATCTAAATTCATTCACAACTCAGTCGCATGAAGGCTAAATTCAGTCACAATTCTGTCTCAATTTAATCGCGATTCAGTAAAATTTCGATGCAATTTTCGCAAATCATCGCGATTTTTTCTAATACCAATTCAGTTGTATTTCAGTTTTAAGTTCTTGAAGATTGTCAGAAAAAATGAGCATTGATCGCGCCTGATACTTTTTCACGCGAGCGAGGCCACTGGCAATAAGCTAGGAACATGATAATTTAGTTTTCTATGTACAATTTAATATTATACAAAAGTTGCAGCCAATAATAAATCGGCAATACAAAATAAATCATGGCGGGCCAATCCCAAATTCTGAGAACCGCGTGCCGGCAATTAAGGGACGCGTGTAGCATCTAATTAAAGGTTCAGTTATACTCGGTGATTAAATACTTATTATGTTAATCTGTACGTTCAATAAAGGTATAAGTAGAAATTGATGTAAGCATACCCGATTAAAAGGAATATGATTGTGTTCTTAATTTTTTTAATTGTCGCTTTAATTTTGTTGAAAATTTTACTGTTGGTAACATAAACAAGAATTGATTTAATGACCTTTAAACAACAACAATATATAATTATATTAACTTTCGTATAAAATCAGACTTTTACCCGATACCTACTGATAGAATTTCTTTGGTAATACTTGTTAATGGCTCCTAAATAAAGTTACTTACAATCATTGCAAAGCCAAGAGCTGTAAGATTAAAAAAATATATTATAATATTTTAGTAAATAAAATATAACCACAAATTACTAAATACTGGAAGGGATATAATAATATGATTATTTATCAAAAAAGGAAACCTTAGAAAATACTGTAAGAGAAGACTGTAATTTCTTTATGATAATAATATGTGTATTTAATCTAAATATTATACGGAATATACTTTTATTCCAGTTACCTGTAATACCTGAAATTGTATCTTTTAACGACGTCTGGATCTGTATCCGCTATACCTTTATCTAATTCCGTTTGGCAGGTGTCCATAATTTTTGGAAACCAATCTACTGAGCCAAGGTAGTTCGGCAAAGAATAAAGTTTAAAAGCCAAAGATTTATCTTATATGGAAGTACTTGAGGAATTTATAGATCTTTATTCTGGGGAAAAACGATTTGTCTGGCCATTCCGATATTGAATAAGTTGGCTTTCATGTTTCATAAATTATATACATCTACCTGCGCCAACTAAGCTAGTAAGGAAAGGTATATATTTTAATTGGTAGTATCCTGTATCGAAAAGAATCCACAATCGACCGATTTTGGTAAAATTAGGACAAATGTAGTGTAGAGCACTTACGTCATTATAAGGTTCCAGTGTGCTATTTACACGGTTGAATTCGCGGGCAAAGTCCATTAAAATGTAGTATTTTTTTTAATCTATTTTGTATAGATTATTTCCTAAAGCTCGCTCTTGGGTTTTCATTTAATTTTAAACTTAAAAACGTATAATTTACAAACGTGTGCCACAGTTTTGGTTCTTTATGAACGAGTCTCATAAACAATCAGGTAGAAAAAAGTTCACACAAAGTCTTCAAATTACGTGAAAATATTTCTAAAATAAAAATCGTTAAGCCATGTTCACACCGGCGAACGTCGGCACAATTTGTTCGTCAGCTGTCGCGAGGTTTTTGCTCGCCTCTATCAGTAATTATGACAGCGTCGTTAGCTTAAATATTTCCAGCGCTGTGTTTGGCATTGCCAATTTATAAAGTGAGGGAAATGCTGAAACTCCACATAATATTTTGGAGTTTTATAATATTATGTTTGTACTTCAACGATGCAGGTTTTACTACGTTAAATACTACGTATTGTAGAAATGTAATCGTAAGAACCGTAACATTATTGGAATTCTTTAAGTAAAAATGGAAAAATCAATAAAATGATTTTATTTTCTTAATGGCTTAGAAATTCATGATTTCAGAATTGTTGTACGTAACGCCTACCTCCGCTTCAGGTATTAACATTGCTAGAAGAAATAATTTCCGAAAGTTTATCACAAAGGAACGATACATTATTCAGGGATAAAAACTACGTCATTATTTTTTACCGAGACTTTATAGGTAGGTACATGGAGATTGGAGGAATCTCCATTCTAGACACCAAAATCGGTAAAACCTTTTATGCGTAACAGACAGATAGACATAAACTTCATGGAATGAAACGGTGTGGTAGAGATCGTGGAGTGAGCCCATGATTTGTGGATTCAAAAAATTTAAGGCGCTTTGACACCAAAGCAAAATGATGGGCGAAACAATTTATGCATCACCGTCGGTGGTTCGTGAGTTATGCCCTGCGACGCGGTCGTTAAATAATACGAGCTCTGGATACTTCATGCTGAGATCACAGAGTTATGGGTTTTGGTATGATGGGGGGAGTTTGGGAAACTTTTTTAGGCGCGTTGGGATATTTTCTATTTGAAAACAACTATTTAGGCCTAGTCTACAGTAGATACCTATTGTAGAGACTAGAGGAGCGGGGTAGGTAGTAGGTTGTAAGGTGGTGGTTCGGGGAAATAACCACTCGATGCTTAATTAAGGCTGTGTTTATTATTTATATTAAATTACCATTGCAATATAGTCCAGCCACCATTATATTATAGTGTGACTCTAATCTGGGGGCATGATAGTGACCGCCAAGACGAGAAGCTAAATCATGAGAGTTTCTTACGGACCAAAGGCCCACCACACCTTCATAGTTCATACAACTGCAACTCCGTTGCATCAAGCCAAGTTGAACTCAATTTTTTCTGGATTTGACGTAACCTACCCTTAAGTGATATATTATCATAGCTTTTTTTTATTAAATAAGGGGGCAAACGAGCGAACGTGTCACCTGATGGTAAGCAACTACCGTCGCCCATGGACACTCGCAACATCCGAAGAGCTGCAGGTGCGTTGCCGGCCTTTTAAGAGGGAATACGCTCTTTTCTTGAAGGTTTGCAGGTCGTATAGGTCCGAAAATACTTCTGGTGACAGTTCGTTCCAGAGTTTTACAGTGCGCGGCAGAAAATTACGTGAAAAAAGCACTGTGGAAGACTGCCACTCATCAAGGTGATGAGGATGGTATGTTTTATAAATATTATGTAACCAAAATAACCTGTATTGATCAACACTTAGTTTAGATCATATTCCTAAAGAAAAACAACAATAGACATAACTACCGAACCTGTGTTTTCAACGTTCATGTTTCATTAGGGGGTATCAAAGTATTCGGTGGCTTAGTTTGATACGCTCCTAGTGTGGGGGATGTCACATGGGGTGAGAGGGTTAAGACTTAAGGCCGGTATTGTTTTAAATAGGGCGGTTGATACACTTTTGACTTCTATTCGCATATAATGGTAGTAGCTAGGCACTTGAAATACTAACAATATTCTGAATTATATTTGTACTTTAATAATTAATAATAAAATTAAAATAAAATAAATATTTAAAAGGGGCTCCCATACAAAAAACACAGTTTTTATCAACTTTCGCTCATTAACGGTACGGAACACTTCGTACGCGAGTCCGACTCGCACTTGGCCGATTTTTTCTTCATCGCAAAAGTATTCTATAGCCTTTCCAAGACAAAAGTTGCGCGATTTGGGCGTGTAGAGGTAACAGACACACATATTTTGGAATTTGTAATATTAGTAATGGATATGCATTAACACATTGAAGATCAAAAATACTTTGTCCAATGTCCATAACCTTTATTAATGCACGGCAGAGTCCTTGTAATTTAATAAGCGCCTGGAGTGGCAGACGGCAGTGCCCGGAATATAAACTGATGTTGAATCATTGTATTATTCGATATTTGTCGAACGTGAGTGACCATGAGGTAAGAAATTTTGGGAAAGACTTTCTCTGGGTTCTTTTTTAACCGACTTCAAAAAAAGGAGGTTATCAATTCGACGCGTATGTATGTAATATTTCCAGAACTGCCCAGTTTTTGTATATGTTAATCTATTACAGCTTCTGAACAAATGTGCCAAATTTCAAAAGTGTATGTATGTATGTATGTATGTATGTACCTATGTATGTATGTTTTTATGTTTGTTCGCGCATATCTCTGAAACTTTAAGTCCGATTTAAGTGATTCTTTTTTTATTGTACTAGGTATTGTTCAACTTAGGGAATAGTGCAAGTTTCATCAAAATCGGTTAAGTAGTTTTGGAGATAGGGAGTTTTAATTCTCAATTATATACAATTTTGAAGTCGGTTTTATCTTTTGTAGCCTTCAGATATAATACGCAGAAGTTTACTTGAAACCTTGCCTTATGGAATCACTGTGAAAGCATATTGTGATGTGTCAAATGTACTGTAAATAATTGTAAAAAAATCAAAATGGTTTTCGCAACTTTTTGCCGTTTTTTACAATTAGAGAAGTTGATACATAGACAGATGGGGCCCCTAGAGTCTAGACGATCAATTTTATTGTGCAATATCACATATTATGCAATATTATTGACTGACTAGTGTACTATTGAACGCGCCCGCCTTTTAATCTTATTGTCAAATAAACTGTTCAATTGCACAGTAAAATTCATCGTCTAGGGGCCCACTTAAATACAGCCGACATAATATCTCTGATCATCTGACTAAATGACGTAGGCTCGTCAAATGCCTATGTACGAATCAATATTTTTTCGATGGTACATTGGTAAGGCTATTTAGCTATATACAGAGGCAAACGCAAGAAAATTTTCGCTTTATAAACATTACTGTTTAATAAAAGTGATTATTCTAAACATAAACTTACCACTATTCTGGAAGCTGTATCTTTAATACAAGTACTAAAAGATTATTTCCATGATATTATATTCTCTACATTCTGCATGTTCTTTACACAGCTTTTCTAGTCTGATATAACGGTATTTCAGTCTGAAACTGCTATACATGTATTTCTTAGCAACAAAGGCTCTGAGATTGCAGTCTCGACGCTCGGCCTATTGTGCCCAGACGGATGGCAAATTAAAACCTTCGTAGCGCCGTCCAATACTGATTGAGTGTGAAAAAGCACTCGCTAGATTACAATCGAGTCAGTCGATCACGGGCTTCAGGTATGATTAAAATAGTGAAAATGTTAAGGAAATTCATACTAAAATAAATGCGAAAGTGTGTCTGTCTGTATGATACCTATTCACGCCCAAACCGCTGCACTATGGAAAACGAACCACCTTAAAGTTTGGGTGCATAAAAATATTGAAATGAATACACCATATTTTGTGGATAGCAGCAACAGTTATTACAATATAATCTGTGAAAATTTAAACTCTCTAGCTATTACCGTTCTTGAGTTACAGCCTGGAGACAGACAGACAGATGGACAGACAGACGGACAGACAGACGGACAGACAGACGGACAGACATCGAAGTCTCAGTAATAGGATCCCGTCTTTGGGTACCTTTGGGTACGGAACCCTAAGAATGACGTAGTAAGGTTTAGGTGCATAAAAATATTGAAATGAATACTTACACTTTAAGCAGGTAAAAATGACAAACGTAATGGTGTTTCGTTACCTTCGTTGTTTCACGATATGGAAATCACAAAACGACTATAAAATGAAGGGTATTGGGTGTTTACGAGATAATATAACTCAATTATATTAGACGTTACAACTTACAGTAAACCGTTATAAGCCGAATAGGGATGATGACAAGGTCAAAGATTAGCAAATTTTGTTAATTAAATAAAGAAATAACGGTAAAAAATAAATGTTCCCAAAATTTCAGCTCGATAGCATTTGTATTTTTTTTGTTATGAGCCTTCAAAGTTGGATAATCAAGTCGATTTTTTTTCAATTAAATTTCTTAATATTTGTATACCATTCGATAACTTATGTAATTAAAAGCAACTTTTGTTATGAAACCACTTTCATAAACGCAATATTTAATATACCTATCGAACAAAGTTCTCTCCCGATACGTACAAACTAAGAAAGAGTGACGTCAGTCTTTCGTACTCACTTTGTATGGAGCGTTTCGGGCAGGTCTATTTTATGAGATGTTTGTCGTATCTTGGTGAATTTTTAAGCTATCAGAGTCATTCTTTCAGTGATGTTTCTATTTTTTAAGGTTCTTTCAATTACCAATAAGAAAAAAAAAATAGTCATCAAGCCTATTGTATTGTACGTTTACTATAACTGAGTACTGTATATTATGCGGCTTCGTAACGTTGTCCATAATAGACAAATGGATACAGGATAACGAACATTTTATAACATAAGGGCAGTTATTTTTAGGGTTCCGTACCCAAAGGGTAAAAACGGGACTCTATTACTGAGACTTCGCTGTGTGTCCGTCTGTCTGTCCGTCTGTCTGTCTCAAGGCTGAACCGCTATAGCTGGACTCCTGAAATTTTCACGTATTATGTATTTCTGGTGCCGCTATACTCCATAGCAACAATTACTAAAAACAAAATAAAGTTAATTTTTAATGGGGATTTATAGGGGAGCCTATAATAAACGTTATTTTTTTGGTCTTTTTGGCTCGTAATCCATAATAACAACAAATAGACACTTGAAATTTTCACAAAATCCTCAATAATTATATTTGTACTTTAATATTAAATAATAAAATTAAAATAAAATAAATAATTAAGGGGGGCTTCCATACAAAAAACACATTTTTTACCTTATTTTCGCTTTACAACGGTACGGAGCCCTTCGTGCGCGAGTCCGACTCGCACTTGGCCGATTTTTTTCCTTTATATTTTGAACAAACCTTGCAATTACCTACTCCATATTATCATTTACGTAGCTATACATATTATAATCCACATTTTTTTATTTCAAATTATTTTTCTGGTCTTTAAACCTTCATTTACTTATGCAAAAAAAGAGTAAAATTACTACAGTGTGTTTGACTATCCATAAAACAAGAAACCTGCAAGAAACATCTATAATCTGACGCCTTCATCTCTCTTTTCACTGTGAGCTGACCTTAAATCAAAGAAAAATGTGTAGAATTAAAATTTCCGCTTGAAAATAATCGTGGTCGACTTTATTGATCACAATATTATCAATGCTAATGAAAGAATTTATTCTCTCCAGCCAAATGTAAGTTCGTCCCGATGTAAACAAAGCGATAAAGTAATTTTATCTCTGTTGTTTACAGCCTGCTATATAGCTAATAACCTGAGACGGTTTTCGGTAGATCAAGAATCCAGATAGATACCGCATGTCACTCCATTTGTATGAAAACGAGCGTGCCACTTTTTTATACCTACTGTGACGTACCGATGATAAGAAAGGTGCCCATTATCTAGGCCAACGTTTCTATTTGAATTTCTACAGCTCAATACGGCACTTTTAGGCATTTAGGCATTTTTAAAATTCCGATTGACGTCCGATTCCGATGGCAGACTAAAGAACAAACTTTCGAAAGAGGAGCATTGCTCGTCGTTAGGGAGCGCGATATGGCACGCCAAGTACATACACATGCGGTATATATCATGATTTATGATCTATGTCTGTGATTTATAGCCTTATAGAAATTTATTTACTTTGAATGTGGGTACCAAACTGAAGTTAATAATTTTGGCAAAAATACACGAAAACGGAAAAGGACATGGGCTACTTTTCGGGACAAAATGTAGCTTCTGAGTTTTTTTTGCGAATGAGGTTTAACATGCTATGTATAATAATTAAAGTCTTATTTAATTTTTTGCACTGTTTTTGTTAGAAGTTAAGCAATATCATAATGTTTGTTAAATTATTATATTTTGTCTGCAAATAATTCCTGGCCCTGACCTACCTCTACATAATATTCATCAAAGTGACTTTCTAGTGTTCGAGGGTCGCTCATGTCGTAATTAATCCTGCTACGGTGAATTTGTTTGCCTCCACCCCGCCGCTAAAAGCCGCCACCGAAAGGGCAAATTAAATCATATACCGTCTCGATATTTGAAAAGCGCGCTATCCGCAGACGCAAAAAGAATGGCGCTGGTCCTTTGAAAAGCCCATTGGGGTCGCTCTCAAAGCTGTCACTCCCAGGACACTCGACGAGCGTAAACACCCCCGCATTAATGCAGCAATGCGGGAGCATCGCCGATTCGCTCCCGTCTTCGAGGAACGGGCCCTAAGTAAAGCGGCAGTGTGCAGCGGACGCGGTCTGAAATCGTTTGTTTGGGTCGGAGGCGTCATGGCGGCTAGCGTAACGCGCATGCGCGGGGGATTCCTCCCGATTGGTCTAGGATGACGTCATCGGGGTGAACCCGAAGGTTTGAGTACCAACAGTCACCCCACGGCTGCCGGAGGGTTCGCATGTGCCCTACAGGCGTACAAAACAAATACCAGGACTGTCCGCGGTAAACAAAAGAAGTGATAACAGTGCTTGTGCCAGGACAGTCCCGATCACGATCATCCATATCTAAAGGTTTGTACCTATGTAAAATGCCGTCTACGAAAGCAATTGCTCTTTCGTTCATCGTTTTGTTTTGCCGCAATACTTGAGATTATGAATCTTTTAATATAACAGCGAAAAGCCGTGTTTATTATACTCAACAATACCATGAAACTCGCAGTCACTTTGTACGAATATTTTAGCTATTTTGTGTAAAACATTTTCGTTCGCGCCTGACAGCAAATACTATTAGAGTTTTATTTTATTCCTCTGGGGTGATTTAAAATATTCCCTGCATTTTCGGTTTACAAAAACGTCAGTACATTATTTTTTCGAATTTCATTTACGGGCAAGGCTACTCAGGTGCTTTAGATCTAAAGTTAATTTCTACCCACAGATTTCTTAATACAAACTAGGGTTCAACGACTCTACCTACGTGTTTTAGGCTCCGAATATAGAGCTTTATAAGTAATCGGCTAGATTCAATCTGCACCGTTTTCACCATATTAGGTCATGAATTTATAAACTCCTTTCCGAATATCGTAGCGCCTACGCCGTAGCGAGAATTTGCAATTTTAAAACCTAGACGTGGCAGTTTTAAAATGTCAGCAACTCTTTTATATGCTCCTAGTTTTATTATTTATCCCACGGGAATACTGTACGTACCTTTTGGGAAAGTAGTCTTTGTGTCAATTCAAAGCCTGAGCCACTGTCATGCAAAATTTTATAAGATTCAGTTTTACTACAAAATTTTATAAGATTTCCTGCCGGTTGTCGTTGTGTATAGAAATAGCATACACACTCACAAACTTGTGCCATAATTATAAAGAATGTGTTTTATTATTATTTATACTGTGACCTCTAGGTGAACATTAAAATACATCTTTTGGCTTGTAAGTTGTAACTATTTCGTTATCTGTTAACGTAAACATCAATAACGTTTTCAGTTATTAGTAAAAGCTCTCTTTTTCACTCAGATAAACATTTTTCACGCCTCTTAAGCATTTCCGTAATTTTTCTTATGAAAATGTTTTACGATACTTGAGCTCGCTACGATTACGACAAACAAGCCTCGCGATTGTACGTAAAAGTAAAGTAAGATTAAACGAACGCCATACTTCGCGTATAAACAGCTACGTTTATTTACTTTGCGCCCCGTTTTATGCTGCATCTCTTAAGTAAAAGTAGAAAGTTTAAAGCAAGAAATACACGGTCGTCAACGGCGGTTGACGACCACGCAAAATCTATAATGAAAAACTAGTTGACAACTCGTTGGCAACCGTGTGGCTGGCAACGCGCATACTATATTTTGCTGTTGACGACCGCCGTTGATGATGTATGTGTCTGTCTGTGCTTAAAGAATACTTTTTAGTAACATTTACTTATCTCTTATTTCCTAAGGTTAGAAAAGCGCCCTGAATATGTAAGCTACTTACTACTAAATGTATGTTTTCCATGGGATTTCCTTGTCGTGTATAAATTCATATAATATAGTTTTATCTATTTAAAAAGCACCAATTGTTTGTATGGATCTTATTAATTTGGAACAGGTTTTCCTAAACTTTACAGTTCGTCTTTTTATTGTATGGAATATTAGAACCAACCTGATGACTACTTCACGAAACCCACTTTGGGAATCACTGAGATAGAGTAAAGGATAAGATGTTATCCTTGAATCGACACGGACGATTTCGTTCAGAGATTCGTTTGTGTTGGTAATGACTTCGTAATGGATATGAAATCGCTGGAGGCTTTGCTTACTTAGTATTTATACAGGGTGTAACAAAAATAAGTGATAATACTTTAGGGTGTGTACGTGTTCCTTGTAGAGTGTTCACTGTGAAAGTAGCAGCGCTGAAAGACCTATTTTTTCACTTTTGTATGGGCGAGCGTCCCAGCGTCACGAGTTTCCCTATACAAAAGTAAAAAAATGTGTCTTTTAGCGCTGCTACTTTCACAGTGATCTATCTCTCTACCAGGAACACATACACACCCTAAAGTATTATCACTTAGTTTTGTTACACCCTGTAGATAGAGCTGTGGCAATACAAAAGTAACGAAAGATTCCTATCTTTGATAAAAGGACTGGTTATGAATTAATATTAGTGTTTTTGAACAGCTATGTACAAGTAATTTTAAAATCAAAAGTAAAATTAATAATAAAAAAATACATATCTACAAAGTCCTGCGCTGTAGAGTTATCTATACTTTATTTACACGTTTTATTTTATTTTCAACGTTGAACTCGAAATGAAAAAAGTGTTACTTATCGAACCTCGTGATAAAGTGTATTGTTATTTCGACTATAACACAGGATGTTGAATATGAGTATAATATTTCATGACGTTTGATATGATCTCTTGTGGGGTAAATACGGGAATTTGTGTGGGGAAACGCGGGAATTTGGGGAAATAAATGCGCCACCACGCCCGCTTTTCATCTCAGGAAGTGCCCTGTGAATGGACAAAACTATTTTAAAACAGGATTTCAAAGGATAAAAGGTATTTTAGTAAAAAAGATTTTGTTTTAGCCAGAAAATGGCAGCGCAAAAATAGTGAGCAATAGAATTCGAAGTGACAAATAGCGTTCGCCAAAATATATGTATTTTTACTACCGGTGCATCGGAAAAGTGTACAGCGAGCAAATTTTTGTGACTGAAAATTAAGGCCATTGGGGGAACGGCTCTTCAAAGGCTTTCGACTATAGCCCCGTAGTGACATAGTAGTTTTTTTGTTCGTACTGAAGAAGGTGCAGGTCGATACCAATGGGACGTTTTCAGGCCTAAGGTGTATTTGTGAGGTAACCTGGGTTTGTCCCAGACGTGCATTCTTCTGGACTGGACTGACTATGACGTGGTGCATTCTTCTAGACTGGACTGACTATGTTGTAAGACTGTCTTTTGGGCATTGGGTATACTGCATCATACGAAAATATGAATTAACCTATCCTAGACCACAGATTTTGTAGAATAGTCACTGCAATCGAAGAATATCCACAATATCCACAAATAAAAACACGAGTAAATAAAGTGGATCGTTATCATTTTACAACGTAAATTCATTTGCTCATTTTTCCCCTTAAAATTTGAACAAATCTTGTAACTTACCTCATCATCTAGCAAATATAGCTATACATAGAATTCATATATTTTATTTCAAATCATTTTCCCGGTCCATAAGCAATTTTTGCAAAAAACGTTAGTTTTCAAATTGTTAGTTACCCTACTTCATCCTCTCATGTTCTCAAATATGCAAAGGCCTTAACAAATTATGACAACTGTCAGCCTCACAAGTTAGATTTCATATTAAATTAATTTCTCTCGTTTAGTCATCAACAACTTAGATATGTCGCAGTCATCTAGTTCAATCTGCGGTTCGATTGAATGACTAGCGTATTCATTGAATGACACCGTTCTATTGAATGACTGAAGGACAACTAGTCAAGACGCTGACTGTAACGTTTAACGTCTTGACTAAACGTCATCATAGTGAAGTCGTTAAATGGAATGCTATGATTTTTTTTAAGTATTTGTTGGTGGCGTAATAATAGGTTAATCTAGAAACTGGCTTCAATTATGAGGCGACGGCTACTTCTGGGTGGTTTACAAAAAAATAACCACGATGGCTAAGGCGGGAGCTTCGCTGCGCTACGCTCCCGCCTTGCCATCTAACCTAACCAAATCCAATCGTATTGGACAGACGGAGTAATACCTACATTGCTATTAATTACCTAAGAATTATATACTGTTCTTATAATTTCCTATTCCGTTAAAAATAAATACATTCAATTACCTGACTGATTTCATATCCGCTCTCTTCAAAGGGCTATGTTAAAAATCGCTAACTAGTTGAACGTTGAGGGACGATCGTTCAGTCGTCGTTCGGCCGAGTCGTTCAATTGAATGGAGTCATTCAATGAATGCGCTAGTCATTCAATCGAACCGCAGATTGAACTAGATGACTGCGACAGATACACTGCTCGGGTTACACTATTCCCAACCAATTTGAATCAATATTGAGATCACGTTTTAGATACTCCGCTAGTAGCGCGATCCGGGCGAAATTAATGTCTCCCACCCCGGCGAATCCATCTCTGACCTAACTAACCATTACTGGCTTTTCCATCCCATTTGAATATTCAAAAGAACAAAACGTGCAATGTATATAATGCTGTTTTTCGTACGCGAAGCTAATTCTTCTATCGGGTAGGGGATTATTTGGATAACCCTTGAGTTTAAAGGGATATGAACTAGGGACTGAACCTCTATTATGCCTCGGTTTTTCTTTTATAGCTTTTTACGAATCAAATGTTCAGGAAGCAATTCGTTTTATTGGGATAAGAGTTAAGTGGTTTTGTTTGCGTTAATTAATTCTCATGTGTGTTGAGAAGGGTTAGGTTATGGAACTCTACAAATACTTTTATTAGGGTATTGTAAGGTATTGCATCAGGGTTAAAGTTAATCGATGATTACTAATTCGTATTTTTATCTAAGGGACTGTCTCACCACTTCTTGATAAAGTACCGGATAGGCTATCCGCAACATTTTTGACAGATTCTTCATACTCTATCAGTCAAGTTAAGTGGTGGATAGCCTATCCGACACTTATCAGTATGTGGTAAAACATGCCCTAAATGTCTCTCAATCTTTAGATATAAGAGGCAGGCAGGATCATGTATAATATTTTGGATAAGCTATTAGCTTGCCTCCAGAATCTTCCATCGAATAATCATGCCGATTCTAAAGAAGTTTTTCAAAATACAACACTTTATGTAAAACTAGATTTTTATAGAAATTTCAAGTTCCTAGTAAAAGTCAATTCATGATGATACTTTTATTCGGAGTTAAGCTCCTAATCAGAAGCGAATGTAATCAATTGGCTATAAGATCGAGCTGAGCTCAGCTGACAGACGGGATGTAATGGCTCCTAATTTGATTGGCACAGATGGTATCAAGAAACCAACTTATGGGTCAGTTAGAGTCGTCCTTTTTTGCAAAAAATATGACAACATTCTAAGCAATTAGGCCTACGGTTGTACAGAAAGAAAATATTCGTAACATGCTGTAGGTACATGTATTGCCTTCAACTTTATTCGTGCGAAAAAGTAGCGTGACTTATGCAGACTTTATACATAGATTACATAAATATTTCTCAATAAATGAAAAATGTAATAAAAGAAAGGTTTATTAAATCCAACAAGAGATTTAAGGGTTTAAACCGTAGGTTATTAAATATTTTGAAATGAAAAATAATGTTATGCTTAATAATGTTACCACGCTCTATCAATTTTTCTTAGACACAATTCAAGACGTGAGTGGAAGAATAAGGTAAGTAACATGAAAAAACTTCCCGTTTGTTTGCTTAAATGGAGGCTTTAGGGCCGGAAAAGTTATTTGAAATAGAAAAACTATGGATTGTATGTGTAGCCAGATATATTAGCTAGGTTATGAAGTAGATAAGTTACAAGTTTTATTGAAATAATTAGGGAAAAAATGTGTTATTGTCCGTATGTTACGAAATGTTACTTACCTTATTCTTCCACTCACGTCTTCTTATATATATCCCTTCTAAGTATCTTTTCATCAGTGGCTGTTAGAAGTCAATACGGAACAAAATGAACATAGATTGCTCCCTCTTACTTTGGACACGATAAACCACTTACTTCATTTGGCTGTATTCAGTGTTTTAGTTCTTCGCACTTTCTGACACCCTGGTAAGAAAGATACTTACTTAAAATACTTGAGGAAATAGAGATTTTTATGGCTATTGATAAAAAATTGAGAAAAATAATTAAACCTTTTTTACCTTCAGCTTTCCTGTGAAAATGTTGTTTAAATTATTATAAAATGCATTTCGAGGACACAGTTCCTATTTTCATGTCCTAAATTTTCTTTGTTAAGTATTTGCTCAAAATATTCAAATCTTTGATGTACTCTTACATAAATCAAGATCAAATTAATAACGTCTCAACTAATCTGTATCGTAAAGACGTTAAATTTAATCGTTATTTTTATGTAGTAACATAAATTGTATGAGTAAGCTTACTGTGAGTAAGCCAACATCAAGATGTCACTGAACTGTTGAAAGAAAAAATATTATGTCCTTATTATCATCTAAATAAAAAGTTCCTTTAAACAAGTGACAAACGTTAAATTACTTTTCAAACTATAGTTTTATCTCTTATCTGTCAAACTCTTCGTAAATTTGAAGTTCAATAGTAATTAAATACCTCCCAGTGCGGCAATTACTAATTCTATAATATATTATATTCAGTTCATTTAGAGTAAGAGCCTGCAACGGCCAGACTTTCCTCATTTTAGAAAAGCTGAAATTTTACATGTATGTGACCTTTACAGAGGTAAGAACGACCAGCAACTGTGGAGTTTCGGTCGCGGTTACCTTCGAGAAAAAGTAAAGCTCAATTTCATAACTTATACTCCTAAGGAGGACAATTCTAGGATACCTTCTTAAGTAACCGCGACCGAAACTCCATGGTCGCTGGTCGTTCTTACCTCTGTAAAGGTCAGAAACAGGTAAACTTTCAGCTTTTCTAAAATGAGGAAAGTCTGACCGTCGCAAGCTCTTGGTCCACTTTAACGCCTTCTGATGAACATAATCCCATATGATATTAAGGTAATCATCACTCTTACCCTAAATTACGTCGCCGAAGCTGTAATAAATATATAAATTACGCTTAATCCGTTAAGCGATTTATCACGTAGCGAGCGTTTTAGCGCGTTTTGCCCCGAGCGGCGCGCGATTGAAAAATTGTATCCTGGGCCTAATACGCCGCGGGTGGCGGAGGGTTGGGATCTTATCGCGGCTCTGTGGAGCGAAACGCGTATAAATATTGTTTTTTTACTATGCGTAGGAAAATATTGAACGTAGTTTGTTTTCCGTTTTTTCGTTACGAGAAAAACGAAATTCTAAACGCAAAAAGCAACAATGTGAATCTAATGTTTCTTTGATATTACTATCCATCTGTTGAATTGACTAATGTTTTGACCTGATTAGTGGTAGTCAATATACGCCTGTCAAAAAACCTTAGAAATCGACAGTAATCAAAGTGTTGTAAATCGAAAACTTTGTATCACTTAACTCCTAAAATTTTACCGTATAAACCTTTCCTATCATACTTAAACGAATATATCTAGACTAAAGTTCTCAAGTTTAAGCGACGCTAACAAAATTGAAATTCATTCATATTTACATATTACTATAAATATTTAAATTTCTTACCGAAAATGCGCGTAAAGTTTAAATCTGTAGATTCTATTTCTATCTGGCGTTATTGAAACCGCAAATGATTTTATTTCGGCCAACGTTTGGAGACACGTAGCAATACCCCCCGGTCGCGTCTGTTTATTCACAGTAATTTATGAATAAAATATGTCGGGGTAGTGCGAGGTGGTACCTACGCTAGACCTGGTGAGATGATCCGACGTCTTGCATTACGATGCATGTGGCATCGTAGGGTTTTTTTTTTTTGTAATTCGGGGCTGTCTATGGGCTATTCGCCCATATCCTTTTTTGCTCTCTTTTTATATTGGTTTTTCGCACCAAGGATAATTATAGAAATAATATTATTAATGTAATTGTGTAAATGTATTTTTTTTTTAATTAATATACATAATATTAATATTATATAAAATATATAATACAACATGTTATATAGTTACAGATATAGATAATAATATTACTTATATGAAGTTATATGTCATAATAATATACATATATATACACATATACACACATAACAATATATGATACTTCCCAGTGTGTCGGCTAGTAGATCCGACATTTTCCGATTTTCTTAGATATTATGCTGCTCCACCCTTTGCCTTTAGATGTTGTGACAGGCATCGTAGGGTTAGAAACCATATAGAATTTAGATGCTTACAGTATAACCATTGACCATGTTTTTTGCCTCGCCTCTGTGGTCCAGTGGTTTAGAGTGTTGCTCTTGATTCGGAGGTCGTGGGTTCGATTCCCGCGTTGGAAACACAGTATTATCAAGTTTGGTTAGGAGTTAGGACAATGCAGAATGATCACCTGATTGCCTGACAAGTAAGATGATCAATGCGTCGGATGGGCACGTAAAAAGTTGCGCCTGACCTCTCGCCAGTCGTGTCGATCGTCCGTCCCACTGGGTTATGAGAGTAAAGGAATAGAGAGTACTCTTGTGTGCTGCGCGCACACTTGGGCACTATAAAATTACTCCTGCGTGTGTGTATTTTTCCAGTTTGTGACTTTCGTACTATTGGGTGCCTTGTAATCTCTATTCATCTTAACAAAAATGCTACAGCCCCATCTAACATGTCAAATTTTCTTGACAGTTGTCATGTCTGTCCTTTCATTGTACCTGCGCTATGCACTCAGACGAGTCCCGGGCACAAACGACCCGGAATAATAATGAACAATGACTGGGAAATACTACAATGCACTGGAAATCCTATTAATTTATCTTCAGATCTGTCTTGAGATGTGTAATGAATTGGAAATAGAGTTTAAGGTGCGCCGTAGTTTTAGTTAATGACTATAATTGCTCTATCCATACTAATGTTTTAAGTGTGTCTGTCTGTCTGTTACCTCTTCACGCCCAAACTGCTGAACCGATTTTGCTAACTTTTGGTATGGAGATGCTTGCAGTCCCGGGAAAGGATATAGGCTGAGTGAAATAGAGTAAACAAATAAATATATTGACTTTAAGGATAATAATAATTGGTACCGGAAAAGCAGTAGGTCGTCGTTCACATAGCGGCTAGCGCACTACGAGTATTAATTTAATATTTTCTTTAATAACTAACTTTTGTCCTATATTATACTTATTATTGTCTTGTAATACCTCGATCGAGGGAATGGCAGACATAATAGATTTTCAATTGTTATGCGGCACCCGGGTGCAGCTTGGGGATTGACAGGTTATTAATTCTTCGATCGCGGATTCTTGGAAATCTATTAATATGAAATCTATTCAAATATAAATTAGCGAACAAACACACCTTATAATCTATGATGTTATTTTTTCAATATGCCAGTCAAAGACAAATAGGCAAGATCTATTTAATATTTCGCAGTGTGAATATTTTTATTAGTAAATATTATGTCTATACACGGTTGGCGAAAACAGTAATATGCAATCGAATCACATCATGGACCCCTGGGAACCCTGCACTAAACACTTATTACGCGGGGCGGCAGGCGGCACATCTCTATTAATATTTTATGTACCTCTGTTGTTTAAACTCTGTGTACAAACAACTTTACATGATCGAATAAGGGATCAAAAGGGGAGCATAAAAGGTTATTCGACGAAATATTTCTGCGGTTCTTCAGTTTTCTTGCAAAGAAGCAGACATATTTTGTTTTTCGCGTGGACGTGTACATTTTCAGGCATAAAAAGTATTCTATGTCCTTTTCTGGGATTCAAATTATCTCTATATCAAATTTCATCAAAATCGATTCAGCGGCTTCAACGTGAAGAGGTTACACACATACACTTTCGCATTTATATTATTAGTATGGATGTAATGATGCCTACAATTTCGATGCGCAAATTAGATATATCTTGCGCAGGAAGCGTATATTTTTCGGCTTTAAAACTTAATAGTTCTTTCTTGGACTCTACTATATACAGTGTGAAATTTTAATGGTTGTTTTCCCGCAGTAAAATGATTCTATCTTAGTAGTACAATAGATTTGTAAAGTTTTTTTTTATTAAAATAAAAAAAAATCGGTCGGGTCCATAGTAACTCGCGCCTATCGGCATAAAGTTTCCATAGTACGTCATACAAAATATATATATTTTTTTAAATAACATGCATGGTTCGATAGTACTACTATAGGTAAATCGTTCTGCTGCGGGAAAACAACCACTAAAATTTCACGTTGTATATTATCTACTATGTGGAAAACCTCCCTACCTAAGATTAGTTACCTAGTTTCTTCTTCAAATAATAGACATTAAATTTCTAGATACATTCTCTATTATCGTTCACAATAATTATTCTGAGTTACATTTTTTCTCACATTCCACACAATATTTTTAAAGACAGAAACAACGTAAAACGGTATTTTTTCCATAATATTGAAATATGAATCCTTAGGTGTTTACTCTCCTTTCCCTTATTAAAAATGAGAGCTCATGCATATTCAACAACTTTTTTATCGAATTGTACTGTTTTCTTTCCATTGACACCAATACCTAAAATACTAGTATATTACAGTGTATTAATAAATAAGGCACTTTATATTATGAAAGAAATAAAGAACTAAGAAAGGACAAAATGAAATAAAGCTAATACTTAATTACATTAAGATAATTGTTGAGTCTTAATTGCTCATCCTAAAAATATTATTTAATTTTGTAATAATTATTTTCCTGAATAAAACTGTCTTTATTTATTCTGTAATATTTAAACACAAATTGATCATAGTCAGTCAAGCCAATGACAGCGATACTTGGTCGGCTGAGCTTGACATTACCCGACCAAATTACGTAAGTCTATAAATCAATTCCTTAGACAAACTTTTAGTAGCTATTGCTTGAAGTTTTTGCTCAACGAAATCAAAGTTCTCCAGGAGACATGTAAAATTTATTGAAATTAGGTTAGGAACTTTTCAGCAAAAACAGAAATAAACAGAAAACTATTATACATTTGAACCTTACTGCTATGACGATAAGAAGGATAATACAACAGTACCTTGAAAGATCTGCTAAATATTCAGATAGTTGCATGAGATACTCCCGACTCCCGAGGGCAAGTAATTTGTAAACGTGACGGGTTCATCTGTTTCATCCCGACGTAATAAGTATTTTTGAGTGGTTTTCGTTTAGGGTTATAAACTTGTGCAGCATTTCAAATGATAAACTGACTCTATATTAGGTAGTAAAAACGATACACAACTTGTCAAGCCCACGGTTAACATCGTCTTCAAATAACTCAATCGATTTACGCAGATCAGGTAATAGTACAATATTAAAAAGTAGTCGTAGAATATAAAAACGACTCACAGAAGTCTTACAGTCTACTACATAATATCTAATACTTGAATATACGCACGAAGGCATAATTTACATTTAATTTTCCAAATACGTGAAAATTATTCAATTTCTTCACCAAATACGTATAATTAATTGCGCAAATCTGTCATTGGAACGTGCAGGTTTCATTACGCTGGCCATTTTGAATTCCGAACCCATGTGAGGCCTGTGAGGGCAAACATGTTTTAATGACGCGCCGCCTGTTAAAAATTTTAGCCAGCGATATCCAGCGTAATTGCTATATTTTTTCTAAAGGCGAAATTAATAAATGCGCAGTGCGGGAAATGTTGTCTTTGCGTCTACCATCGATCCAGCTGCGACTAAGTTTTTTTTGCAAAAGTATTTAGATGTTCAGTTATGTATTTTATAAATGGTATTTTTGGTAACATTTTGTAGGACTGATAAGTTTATGAAAAACCATTTTAATAATGTAATTAATATTTGTCTCCTGCATCTAAATAATAGCAATGATGAACTTTATGCTTGCTAATTCTTTACTATTCATTTTAATTTCATTATAAGGCCAAATAAAATATAATTTTTTGCTATTTCATACGACTTACAGATCAACATTATTTACCTCGTTCAGAAGGATTACAAATTGTAATCTTCCACGTAACAAACAAGTATGCCACGATTCTAGGTCTGGCAATATCAAAATGCAAAGGTAGAGGTAAACACGAAACGGGGACACATTCTGGAAACGTCGAATGCAGACTAAGTACTAACACAATGCTATGCCTTCAGTTTGCTTACAAAAATTTTTGGTGCCTCTCTGGGATTGCTTTCTCAGTTGTCTACTATGTTATGTTTGTTCCATAGTATGTCTTAGAGCCCCCGTCTCTGACTTTTAGTAAACCGATTTGTAGCGACGAAAGAATGTACTTAACTTAAACCCCAATTTGGTCAAACTATCGACCAAGTGTCTTGTGCCGAGTGTGAGTTTTTGTTTCACGTTCGATGGTGAACACGTTTGGCGTTTACTAAGATTTTGTGTGGGATTTGTATAGTGCTACCTAGCGACTCACGAGAGTGACCCAGCCCAGTGAGTAATCCCATACAAAATCTTAGTAAACGCTAAACGCGTTCACGATCGAATGTAAAACAAAAAAAACTCACACTCGGCACGCTGTAGTCTCTCAGTTGGTATTCATATAACTGTGATTAACCCTGAAAATTAGAAGAAAATATACGTCGTATCTGCTCGTTAACATTAACCTACGTACGAAAAGAATTTCGCTAACATAATTTTTATGTTTGAACAAAAATTTATATTTGTAGCGTCGCGTCTTCATTATATAGGTATTTTATTCGTCAACCCCTATTCATACGGCCTTTAATTTAGTGGGATTAGTTCACGTGTATGTCGTACCAAAAGCGCAAATCATTACATAACAGCAGCAGCGCTGAATGTAAATTAATTTTACAGAACTTTCTAGGTCATGGTCTGGCATTTAAAACTAAGCTTGAATATGAGTCTTTGAATTGTAGTAAGGGAATGTTGGTAGGGTTGATTTGCTAAGACTTTTCCGACTTAAATATAGTATCGTATTGGGTGAAAGACTGTTCAAATAAAAGAAGTTATAGTGATTAAGAGTGCGACGTGGAATTACTTTGAGTGAATAGTCCTGTAGAGTGTCAAGATCAGGCTAACCTTGTTTTGTACTATCAGAGAAGTTTGTTCCTAGGCAGATGGGGGAACTACGTAGTTTGGTCGCGTTACGTCAAACCCAGCCGACAGATCACAACATTGAACTGACATGGGCCTGGACAAGTGGCAAAACGCTAACGCTAACGCTAACGTTACAAAATGTATGCGATTTGACATAAGTCATCGCTTCGCTAGCGAATACTAATGTCAAATCCATACATTTTGTAACGTTAGCGTTAGCGTTAGCGTTTTGCCACTTGTCTACAGGCCCAGATCCGATCAAATGACGTTGGTCTGTCAACAGCCTAGGAATCAATTTCCTCCATGGTACATTCCTAATTTCTGATTTTGTTGATTGATTGGAAACTGACTGGACCTAACATGGAACGAAACTACATTATCCAGACAGTATTCTTGCATTATAGTTCAATCAGGACTGATGATGATGAGTCCTAAGCCAGTTATTATGTTACGGTTTAATTCGTACAACAAACAAATCCATTTTCCAATTTGTTTTCATTTATTCAGATTGGCTTAATCGGATTTGCGCTAAGAGCTGACGGTGTTTGTTATATTTTTATACACTTCCATTATTTGCTTTCCGAATTTTACGAAAAAATTGTTATTGTTACTGAACATTACGAATGTAGGTTTCATGGCCCAGTATTTAAAAGATAGAGTTTTGATAAATACTGCGTATGCAGACCTGAAAATGACTAATTCATTAATTGTTATATTTTATTTTCTTTTCCTTTCTGGTAGTCGGTCAAAAATGTAATTTATGTATAGAGATGCTTTTATTCCTGGTAAAGGACTTAGGGTTTTTAAGGAAAATGTAAGGTTCATGCATAATAAAAACATGAATGATGGAAATTACAACCCTTGAAACATCTAGACCTAAAATAAATATCTTCTAGTCTAGATCACGCTAGAACTAGCGCCGAAATATTTTGTCTATCACGTAGGAATAGAACATTCATTTGTCCGAGGTAAAAAGATAAAAAATATTCAGTGGTTTGGGCGTGAAGAGGTAACAGACGGACAGATACACTTTCGCATTTATAATAATAAATAGCTGTCCCGGTGAACTTTGTGTCACTTTAAAACCTTCCCTGGACTTCTACGAATAATTTAAGACTAAAATCAGCCCAATCCGTTCGAGTTTTAGCGCGAGTTGCGAGTTCGCGACTAACACATTTGAAAATCTATTTTTATATTATATAAGACTAGCTGTTGCCCGCGACTTCGTCCGCGTTAGAATAGTACAGTAATTAATAAAGGAGATAGATAATTTTTTCACCCCCTTGGGGGTAGAATTTCCAAAAACGCTTAAATATGTATCCATTTATTTTTTATCAGTAGCCCAAAAATAAAGTTTCATGTTTCTAACTCAAGAAATGACGGACTTTCATTCAAACTTTCAACCCCAATTTCACCCCCCTGGGGGTAGAAATCCCAAAAACGCTTAAATACGTATCCAGTCATTTTTAATCAGTAGTCCAAAAATAAAGTTTCATGTTTGTAACTCAAGAAATGACGGACTTTCATTCAAACTTTCAACCCCAATTTCACCCCCTTGGGGGTAGAATTTCCAAAAACGCTTAAATACATATTTATTTATTTTTATTCAGTAGCTCAAAAATAAAGTTTCATGTTTCTAACTTAAGAAATGACGGACTTTCATACAAACTTTCAACCCCTTTTTCACCCCCTTCGGGGTAAAATTTCCAAAATTCCTTCCTTAGTGGGTGTCTACTTTACAAAACAACCCTACTCACCAAATTTCGTGGCTGTAACTTTAACAGTTTTTGCTCGGCGATGATGAATCAGTCAGTCAGTCAGGACTTGCAATTTTATATACTGCGTGACTGGTGAGACATGTTCAATACTCGAGGACGTGATATTTGGCTATTATATTAGTTGGAAAAAAATAATATAAAAAAATAATATCAATTGATCACTGAGTAAATGTAGCTTAAAGTTAAATAATTATTTACCCAACGTATGGACACCGCGAGCGGGAGGGGTAGTTGAGTGGTGTTTCTTTGGTAGCGCACGCCTCTGCACCGGCCGCATAGTATGCCTACTTGCCTAGCCGCGTAATTTACTTAGTATCCATGATTCATTTATTTTTGGAAAATTCGGAAAAAAATTAAGAACCTAATTTTATTACATAATTATAATGAGAATCGAGTACAGAGTACTCTACATAAGTATCGGTATTGTCTCACCAGTCATGTTGTATATATAGATAGATAAGAAGATATTATGGATAGTGTATCGTGTTTATAAAATCTTGCGTTCTCATATTATTATGTTGTGGAAAATCTAGATTCTAGAATATTCCGACAATATGGCGTCTGGGATAATTCTGACTTCGTAACATAAGACGATAGGAGACACTCGGTACGCGGTGTTAGCTTCATATTCAGTAATTGGGGGGGAATTTACGACTAGCCGCGACCACTTTGCACTGCAGTTGTGAAATTAATAATTAGGAACTTACCTAAAATATCCACACTGTGTATACAGAACTTATTAGTTATATGTAGGTACTTTGTTTTTGTCTGATAAGTTAAAAGTGATTTGAAAGACAGGGGCAAAACGTTGTATAACAGTTATTAGATGACGGCAACTCCTTGGCGCCCCAAATTCTTTTATCGCACTTCAACTGTACATTTTTACAGGAGAGAAAGATCAGAGAGACAGGAAGAAAAGATAAGAAGAATCTAAGTATCTCCATACAATTTCAGTGAAATCGGATCAGCGGTTTGGGCGTGAAGAGTTCACAGAAAGACACTTTCGCATTTATAATAATATTAACTAAACCTATGGATTAATATCATTAGTTCCTGAAGATTTTAAAATGCAATCAAAATGACGTACGCCAATTATTTGTCTTCGCAAGGAGTTTCCACTAAGTAATTTCTGGAAAATAATCCAGCTATAGAAGAAATATGGGTAATAACTCTATCGATATCACCATAGTAGAAGACGTAAATGGATGAAGTGAATTAACATTGTTTAACTTACGGGCAATTACTAATTTTTTACCTTATAATTTGAAAAGCCTTGCATGTTATCTATTTCATCATCTGGCTAATTATATATCTGGCTATACATAAAATACACATTTTTTTATTTTAATTAATTTACCCTATCCTAACTTTTTTGCATTAATAGAGGCTCCATAACGTTTTTATTTGCATAAATGGAAGGTCTATTTACGCAAAAAAATCATTTTACGCATTGGCAGTTATCCACTTCATCCTCTTACGTCTTTAGTTATAGGAATTAAGATACTCAAATTGCCTACGAACGCTGTCAATGCCGACTTAAAGATTTCCACAGTCTGAACGGGGAACGCATGAACTTGTTAATTTATTCTAATCCGAACGGGGGCGTCGTGAACATTAAAATGTGAGGCTCGTCAGGTGTTAAGTCCATAATTTCCCGGGGGAACAATTGGGAATTGCATTTTAAGGGTTTTAGCAGAAAACTTTGTTTGGCGACCTTAAAATGCTATGAATTTTTGTATAATGAAGTTATTTTGATATCTGTCTGTGATTTGTTTAACTGAATGAAATGTTTTCATCTCGACATACCAGATAGGCAGATACAAGGTATATAATATTATAACCTAGAATGACTAAAGTACATCTCTAATAAAAATATGAACCACATTACATAGGGACCGAAATATTTAAAATAATTATGAGGAAAACCGAAACATAGTGAGTGTTGTTACTCTTTTAAAACTGAAGGAAAGAAAACACTTTAATGTTGTAAAATTTTAGCGTTCTAATTTTAAGATGGTTTCGTCAAGAAATATGTTAGTGGGATATCTTATTCCCCAGCACTTGGCTTTCAACCAAAATGTCCGCCAGAGAATGCACTTTCACTGAAATATTTGGGACAATGTGTTACAGTTTTAAAACAATTGTCTTCAAGATTCTTGATGTAGACAAAAGGTATAGAATCGATTGTCTAATAATTTAATTTGTTTGAATAAAAGCTATGATTGGAGTGCTAAGTTCACATTCACTATTTGTCGCTGGGTGTTGTTTCGATGTCATACGAATTGATAAAATTTGAGTGACCTAAAATAAATTAAAAAAAAAAAAGACCTACCAAGATCGTTCTTCCTCTCTGAAATACCCGAAACACTAAATTTTATTTGCAACCGACGAACGAAGATTGTCTTATTAAATGTAATACATTATTATCATCCTTGCTTCCTTCCGTCCTTGTTACATCGGCGATCATTTAATGTATTTAGAGAAGTGTAAAGTAAGTATAATGTTATGTTGATAAATGAAATGAAAGAAACTAAGTGAACATTTTTCTGTTCCAGGTAAACAATATACATATTTTGCTCTACACCGGTAAGCTGCTAACTCTACTATGTACAGAACATAAGTATCTGAGCTTGGACCTAGGTAAACAACATTATTTACAATCTACGAACTTTCGAGACAGTTGGTTTACCTAAGTGCGAACAACGAGGATGATCCGATTTGTCCTAACTTTGATTTCGGTAAACTTACAAAAGTTTCTCATAAGTTTTGCATAAAAAATTATTTTGTACATCGTATTTCGAGTTCTACGTGCACTAGGCTGGGTGGATGAAAATGGCACGAATAAAGGCACGATGTATAATAATAACGAATAGCTTTCTTCAATCAATCTTCAAGCATTATTTACCGAAAATACGATAAATAATAAGATTATCTTAACGACTACTATATCAAATTGTTACTGTTTACAATCTTTCTTCGAGTTAACGTAAAAAGACAGAATTAATGTTGGAATTATCCATTGCAACATGACTAAAGGCGTGTCAAAGTATGATCAATGAATTTTCGTGTAATCTAATAGCTGTTCTAAACTATGTCAAAACTATCTTCAGTCGTTAGGGCCCAAGGGACTATAGAAGAAATATAAATTAATTTAGCCTATACAGCAACATCTTTTGGGCAAACTTTGACAAGGACGGTTCGTTACCAGTCGGACAAGTTTGCCAAGCGTTCCGGACAACTTGTTAACTATGTACCCCATTCGCCTTTATACTGTAGTTTTTGCATAATTGAAACGCTACCAGATTTCGGCATTAGAAAGTGCGGGAAAGACAATAAGTACTTTATAGACTATGTAAAAGTAGTAATCTTTTGTAGAATTAAAAAAAAAACTGTTATTATTTTTATATCATACAATAGGAGCCTTGCCTTGAATTATATTTTTTTATAAATAAGAGTTAAACTGTCACTTTACTTCAGCTGAAAAAATCAACCTTTGTACTGTTCTGACGTTCACTGAATGATTAAACGTGGTTAAGAGAGTTCAATGTTTTAATTGATATCCAGGTATAATTTAGACTGACCTGTCTACGGTGAAATTATCTGGCGAAATGGATTCACAGCCTAGTTATTTCTAGACTGAAAACAGTCTTTGTTTCGAAGACAGATCTAGCTCACTGAGCTGCAAAACTCAGTGACCCGTCTGTACATAAAAATGTTGTCATCCTTTCGTCATTAAATTTTACTCGAATTTAACGACTAGGTGATTAAAACGATCGTTATTACGTCGGCATAAAGAATCGTCCCAGGTAAAATAACTGCGAACGACACAAGAGGGAAAAACATTACTCGATAACTTTTTAATTACTTGGGAACAATCGGCACTTTTGCCAAGTGGCAAATCTTGCCGGAAGTTTTGTTTGTAGATTTTAATAATCATTTAAAAAGTTGATAAGGGTTCGTTTAAAATTATTCTTTAGAATACTGAGCTTCGAAGTACGTATTTCGCTGACCGAAACGTGAAGTAAGTCTTAAGATATTTTGTGCATTAAAGTTCAATGTAGAGAACTATATCAACTTTTTAAGATTTTAATGTTAACATTTTTGTTACTTTAGTTAAATTAATGTGACTTGTAGGTACTCTTTTCAGACATTTATACAAAAACACTTTCAACCTGTGGATGCAGAGCCTTGAAAATAAAATATTCTAGCCTGACGTAGTGACAAGTTTTCACCGTCAAAATAAAGACTCCTTAAACGGTAGGAAACTCCTCAGAACCGTCGGAATATGACGGAGTCGAGCTTCGGCAGTTATTGAAAGAAAATACTTCAATTCTACTTTCCTCCAGACGATGCTTAAAATTTTCCGCAAACTTCCAAGATTATTGGAATATTTTAAAATGCAATTTAATATTCGCGTACGTCTATACAAGAACGTGTTATTGGTTTGTTAAAAAAATAAAGAGGAGAATAGACAAGAGTTTGCTTAACAAAATAT
This sequence comes from Plebejus argus, assembly GCA_905404155.3. Taxonomy (NCBI): domain Eukaryota; kingdom Metazoa; phylum Arthropoda; class Insecta; order Lepidoptera; family Lycaenidae; genus Plebejus; species Plebejus argus. The sequence continues at coordinate 5,829,246 of FR989944.1, forward strand.
CTAAATCGAACTCATAAACAAGATATTATGTAGCTGCAGTAAATAATATAATTATTGTAAGATTGACACAATGGTCTACGTAAAGTGTGGGAGGAACGATTGGGCCGGTTCATCAATAAAAGTTTTTGTGAGGTCATCCTTACAGAAAACCAAACTTCTGCTTAAAACAATCTTCATGTTGTGTCTCAGTCAGAACTGATAAACCGTAAGATGAAGAGGAACATGAAACATTCAAAACTAAAGGGTCTACCTAAACTGCTCTGGTTTTGAGAGACTATAAACAGAGGCCATCGCTTACAATCAGGCGATCATTCCGTTTCCACACACATACCTAGTCGTATAACATGCTACAAACGCCTATTTCGTAAACAAAACTACACCCCTTCGCATGTAAATTTTTTCATCCGCCCCTGTCCAGTGTCATGACGGACAATGCTGAAAGGCGGGTTTATTAAACGTCACGGAGATTAACATCGCCATTTTATTAAAGGGCTACACTAATGTACGTCATTTGATGTTTAGTGTGGCTTGGTCAAGTCGTGGAAAAACTTAGGGTCAATTTATTAGCGCAGAGTCGAAGTATAAATTGACCCTTAGAAAACATCCGAAAATCTTCAGTAAATTTTCATTTAAGTATTTTACTTCCAAGTATTGGTTAATTATTTGCATTGAATAGTCTTGGCTAAATTAATTTTATTAAAGGGTCATGGTTGGACCCCGGAAAGGATATAGGCTACAATTGACAGCAGAAAAAGCTACTACTCTATAATAAAACTTGTACCATTTTCCCTGTCAGAGAGATGGGTAATATGTACGAGTTTCCACAACAGAAGCTGCAGCTAAAACTTTAAACAACTCAGTGAATTAAAGTTTCATAAAGTGAAAAAAAAATAATCTATTACGACTGGGCGAGTATTCATTTCCAAACGAAATAGCTTGCGGTTTTCCCAGGCAAAAACACAATCTCTTTTCCAATTAAACCAGCAATCTGACGAGATGGACGATCAAGTTCTTACGTCACGATGACCCGCGGTTTCATTTTGCAGTGGATTGCAATATTTTTAGCTGTCTCTAAATTATATGGCAAGAAATGGTTAATCATATTGCCTTTTCAAGTACCTAAGGCATAAATTTAGATAAAGTTTATGTCAAGACGAGCTATTCGCGTTAAGAAGTATTATTATATACAAACTTTCATCCCCTATAAAATAGGGGATGAAAGTTGGGGGTGGAATTGATCAAAATCCTTTCTTAGCGGATGCCTACGTCATAACATCTACCTGCATACCAAATTTCAGCCCGATCGATCCAGTGGTTTGGGCTGTGCGTTGATAGATCACCATGTCAGTCAGTCACCTTTGAGTTTTATATATTTAGATTGTTGAGTGTTGACAGAAAATCTATACGATAGAAAAACGTGTCTATGGGTCCTGTTTGCTATCTCTACACGTTTAGCGCGCTAACAGACCAACGGCATAATTAAATTTATGAAAAAAAAACAGCAACTGCCGTCGACAAGTGCCGTTCGAAAGAAGACAAAGCTAAGAAGCCTTATTTCGAATTCGAATCGATTTCGATTAAATAAGGTTTACTTATGTAATTTGATTTTGATCTGATAATTTTTATCTCGAAAAATTTGGGGTTCTCACGTCATTAACGCATTTCGACGATATTGCGGACAACAAAGAACTGGTTAGATCTTCTAAGACCTAAGTTTCTTCTTTGATGAGGTTAAGAAAAGTGGTCATACAAAATGTCCCGAAAATATAAATACTTCTTTGATATTTTCGCATTTCTATTCCTTGATATTTTATTCTCGTATTTAAATAAATGAAATGCTATAAACTCAATCAATGTAAAATCAGAGCGGATGGAGGGTCGAGGGTTATACGGAGATATTTTGCCTCGATTTTCTGTGAGTGTGATTCTTATGTCCTCACCATTAGGGTCATGTTAGGAGTAAAAGAACTGTGAATGGTACGTCGTTATCGATTCGTTTACGACTTCTGCTGACGTTCCTTAACCGATATACGAATTTTTTTCGCTCCATTGAATCAAATATGTCATCGAATCGAATCGTATTAACTCTCGTATTTTGTAAAACGCTGGTTTTTATATCAAAAGGTTTAGGTTATTAGATGGGACGAATATACGAATGCGGAAGAGATTTGTCGGACCGAATCACAGTTATTATACGTATTTGAAGCCGCGATGTACTATTGAAGAAATTGATTCATTGGCAGTTGACGGACCTACGTAATTTGATTGCGTTCTGTCAAACCCACCCGACCCGACAGATCACAATTAACATTGAATTGACATGATCCGATCATCAATTATTGGTTGGATCATGTCCGTTTCCTCAATGGTACTAATTTAGGGTTGCCAACTCTCGAAAGGACCAACCCGGGAGAATTCTTGGTGTACTGCAAAACCATTTCCCTGTTTCAATTTTGAAAAGAAGTCATAAAAGCCCAGCGCTAATCCAAGCAATTTTCTTCGAACAGACAATAAGTAATAATATGATTGTCCTGTCCAACTTCATCTTACAATTTTTCACTAAGTAATTCAATATAATATTTTATGCAATAGGTCATAATATTATTAATTATTAGTTTTTGAAAAAACTGGAGAAATTATAGTTCTCCGGGAGGACGGGAGCTTAAGCATTATTACCGGAGTCTCCCGGGCAATCCGGGAGTATTGGGAACTCTAGGTACTATCGAAGAAATTGATTTTCACACATCATTTTGTCCGATTATGTCAATTCAATATTGGTCGTCATAAGTCGGCTGGGTTTGACGTAACGCAACCAAATTACGTAGGTCCGTGATCTGCCTATGAATCAATTTCTCTGATAGTACAATATTAAAATGTGAATCAAAGTAAGGCTTAGCAAGTGGTTAATCTTTCTATCATTAACTAGATGTTATCCATAATTATGTTATCTGAAATTTAGCTTTTTCATACTTTAGATCCCGGGGAAAAAAAACTTTAGCTATTCAAAAGTGTGTAGAGGTTGCATACAAACAAACAGTCACACTTTTATGTTATTAGTATAATATTGTTATGGACACAAATAATGTTTTCAACTTCTTTTAAACTTTATACTCAGAAATATTCACTCAGGCTGGCATTGTCGAATTCGACACAAGCCTAATAAATAAGAAAAAAAAAAAAAATATTCACTCAGTATTGTTCGATTTTGGCTTGACTTTGCCAAGCCAGATCTGGGTCAGCTAGTGATACAGTTTTTCACGGTATTTTAATAACATGTCTGTAGATATGAAATATGTTGACCTATTACTCTTTGTGCATAGTGGCCAGCTGAACAGAGCTATTGTAAACAAAACAGTTTATAAAGCGCGGTTTGTCAACTGGTCGGCCGACTAGTCGCAATACCAGTTGATTGACAGCAGATCAATAATAAACCTATGATTAAAAATAAAAGGGAACTTTAATTAAACATATTTTGACGGAATAACGGTATAGGCCATACCTTTTTTGTGTTCAATATCTCTTTGTCTGCGTGTAAATGGTGGTTTCCTATAATGTCTGTTTGTGAGGGTTTCAGTGTTTTGTTTAATCTCACGGTGTGGCGGCCGCGCCGCTTGTTTGTTCGGACGCATACAAATCGTTAGTTTAAGCTTATTATAAAATATAGTAGTCAGTATTTATTTTTAAATCAAACCTTACAGGGCCCTTTAGTAAAACAGAACTCAGTCCCTAAACTTTATTAGGACATTTTTCCGCGCGGTCTCCCTAGATAAATTCCGGTAGAGGGAAGATTGGAGATAATAAGCACATTATTGAACTACCGATTCTGTGCTAACGAATATCGGGAGTTACTGCCGAGATACTGAAAAGGGAATTGAAAGTTTGACCGTTCTTACTTCTATTATAATAGGGCTCGTATTGTGCGATAAGATAGAGAGTAATAATGGCGGTAATATTGAAATGCACAATACCTTCACATCAAACTATTTGACAAACATTGTAAATTCCTAGTTGTACTCTGCCCCCTCTCTATTTTTTTATAATATAAGGGGGCAAACGAACAAACGGGTCAACTGATGGAAAGCAACTACCGTCGCCCATGGACACTCAAGAGAAGAAGAGCAGTAGGACGTGCGTTGCCGGCCTTTTATATTGGGCCATGATGGCCATGAAACCAATGTTGCCACTATTGCTTGGCTGTCTAGACTCTAGAGGACAATAATTGAATTCATGGTCAATTCTTGACGAAAAAGTCCCTCTACACGTTATATTCTTAAACGTCTTCTAGTGGTATCTTATGTGATATGTCAATGTGGAGAGGGCTTAGACTGGCCATGGACTGGACGGACCGCAAGTTGTAGTCGGGAGTCGGGACCGACTGCTCTAGAGCAGTCGCATTGAAATTTGTACGACCGCTCAAGAACTGCTCGAGCGGTCCATGTATGGCGGATATAAATTTAGAATGGAAAATGCAGATCGCCGTGTGGCAAACGCATCTTGCAGTCGAGACCGACTGCAAGATGCGGTCCGTCTATAGCCAGCCCTAGGGCATGAGGATAGAACTAGAGTCTAGAAGTATACGATCCAGAATAAGAAAGGTCGGAAAATTCGGAACACTGAAAATAGGACTTCGTGCGAATAATGTAACTAAAACGTTATACCTAGCACTTATTTTTACAGAGGCAAGCAAAAGGCTCTACGTTAATGGATCTGTTGTACATGAAATGATATATTTATTAAAGTATATTTTCTACCCACGCGACTTATATAATGGGTGCTAAGTGGTATATTAACTCTATTTGTACAAGTCAGTTGCGAGGCTTCATAGTTACGTATATACACTTATTTATAGCTTTTAAATCTCTGACGCAGGTTTGAAACGATGTTTTGATACGAAATGCCTATTTCAGTTCATAAAAAAATAATAGTTTGTTCCAAAAAAAAGCCTGTTTCTCTCAATAATAAAATAGCTAAAAATTTCTTAGTAGGCGTTATGTAGGCGCTTATAAAACAGGCCTTTAGGAGACATAAAGTTAGTCGAGCCTACATAATATTATGTGCATTGTGCAAGTGCTTAGGGCAAAGATATATTAATTTATCATGGTCCTATAAGCCTGTAGGTTTGATTGAAATACTTAAATACATTAATATTTCTTGTTGTACAAAAAGTTATTTAATTGCGTTATCTTTATGTTATAAACTGAATTTTCTAGCTGTTCTACAAATATATTAAAACGAGAGACTTGATCATCGACAAACTGGGTTCCGTTTCATTTATTTACGCATTCCTTCCGGGCGATCGGAAACTTTGTCGCTCGCAGAATTTCAATAAAGATGCCAAAAGAAATATCGCTGGTGATCGTACCCTAATAATGGCGGAATGGGAAACTAAAGAGTAATATTACCCAATATGTTAGCTTTATGAAGAATTTGCGAACATACATACAATGGACCCATAATCTCTATTGCAAAACTATTAAGGTAACAATGGTTGTTGGTAGTGGGGAAAGTGATAAATTTGAAATTTTATGGGGACCCCTACTAATTTCATTTCAAAGGCCTTTTGAAAATCATAAACTAAAAGTACTTTATACAAGTTATTGCAGTCGTAGTATAAATGTACGGGTTAGATCTACAGGGGTAGTATTTAGGCTTCTTTATATTCTCGAAGATCAAATTAATATAGCGCTAATTTTATGTTCTGTATAATATATACGTAAACAAGAATACATTATTAAGTCTCTTTTCTTATTATAAGTTTATATTTATTTATTTTGTCAACGTTACCAACATTGAAAAAATAATTATATGGGTTTTAATGATGTGTTGAAAATCAATAGTCTGTAGTACCCTGTAAAAGCTATTATGCTAAACCGAGACCACTATGTAAACATAATTTAGATGCAGGCTTGAAGGTACTCGTCCTTGAGGGCTCTAGGGCGGCGAGTGACCCTTCCCTTGTCCATTTGTGGCATTTTGATATAGCCCTAATGATATTTTAATATTTCACACCACAAATATTGGAATATCCCACGCTGTGTATTGATCTTTCAAAGGCTTTGGAAAAGGTAAATTTTTGGTGTTACAGATGACAATAATACTTTTCACATGCGTTGAATTTATTTCACATATCCCACCTTAGAGTTTTTATCTGACTTTAGAGAAGAGATTTCGACCTCCAACTAGATGGGATGACGATCTCCGTTTAGTTGCGCGCCCATGTTGGATGCGAGTAGCAGGAGATCGTCCATCTTGGCGTTCATTGAGAGAGGCCTATGTACAGCAGTGGACGAATATATAGGCTGATTTGATAGAGTAGAGATTTAGACTTGTGGGAATTTATTAATAAACACACAGCTCATCAAAATATAGATGGTTCTAATTTAAAGGTAAATAATATGCCATGCTATACTCAAATAACATAAACAAGGAAATAGGAAAATTGGTTGAAAACAAAAGAGAATGTAATAAGCTATTTTATCTCCAATCTTTAATTCGAAAAAGGAACTGAATAATTGGAATAATTTCGAAACTTTAACAAGTTGGAAACATTTCATCAAGGGATTTGACGTTCGTTTTTCGAAATGTAAAAAAATATATAATTATAGCTTATTTTATGCTCTACGTTGGTGACAATAGAGTTCGAATTCGAATGGGGAGTTATGTTTTCATTCTCCCATCATGACAAGGGGACGCGTGGTCTCAAATCCAATATGACAAATTCTGCAGTACGTGATGTGGATGGAAGATGCGCCATCAGACACCTGAGTTTGCTCAGATTGATTTTTGTGGATTCCAGATTTGAATATTCCGATTGGAACAGCTGTGACTCTGGATTTCGTATTTATGATCCTGAAATTGTCGGTTTTGAGGTGTTAAGGTGCTGATTTTGCAAAATCTTGAAAATATTTAAAGTGTTAAACGTTCATTTTTACTTCAAAAATAGCGTTAAAAGACATGTCTTAAATATTAACGGCCTCACTACAAAAGATTTAAACACCTGTTGAACAGTTGATTAGAGAAAAATTCTGTACAAAATGGTCTCAAAACCACTGTTCAATAGATGTTAGATTAGTGTAGATCTTTTGTGGTAAGACCGTACCTGTAAATTTGTAACTTCTTACCAGGATGTAACGAATTTGATCGAGTTTTTCTTAGCTTAAAAGCTGACTTAATAAAGAGTATTCCTTCTGAGCTATAGTATTCAGCTTGCTTAAAGCATTAAATGTAAATTATTCACGAGTTTAGAAAATAATTAATATACCTCTATTACGATAAAAATGTTGCTGCTGAAGTGAAATGAAAACACTTAATTGCTTTTAGATAACATCTCTCCTATGCCCATGTTTAAGCCTAGTACACCTATAGTATATATTTTTTTTCCAGAGGGCGTTGTATACCTAAACAAAAAGCGTGTAAACACGTCGTTTGGGGCATTGATTGCTAAAAGTAATACGGGATGCCCCGGAGCGGATCCTTCGGGGAGATTTAGTGGCAATAACGCGTTAGTGAGGCCCCGATCTTACTCTGAGATTGCTTGCTTTTCTGTAGACCTGTTGAATTGTCTGACTTTATTTAATTGAGACAATGTCCACAGTAATTGTTGAAGGATTCATTAACATTCCTAAAGTTATTGGATTGGATAAGCTGTTCGGAAATGGATTATTTTGTATTAGAAAATGTTAATGCGCTACATCAAACGGGTTAACACCAAGGTCTCATAGGAAACCCTGTAGTAAAGGAAGTGAAGCAAAAGTTTATCTTGTGCTTGTGGTAACCGGAGGTGTAGATATAGTGACAGTATCGACCGCGAACTATGCAGGCTGTGGTAGTTTAAACTAACGTTTTGAAATCAGCTGTAACAATTTTTATTATAGTTAGTTTATTAGTTTTTCACCCGGGGCTTATTCGTACTATGTATATTTTATGTTCTAGTCTAACTTCCAATATGTGAAATTCTCGTGTCACAGTGTTTGTGCGTGAACTCCACCAAAACGGCTCAGCCGATTTGTATGTACATTCGTTAGGACTGAGAATAGCTCATCACCTTGATGAGTGGCAGTCTTCCACCGTGCGTTTTTCGCGTAACTTTCTACCGTGGACTGTAAAACTCTGAAACGAACTGTCACCAGCAGTATTTCCGGATCTATACGACCTGCAAACCTACAAGAAAAGAGCGTATTCCCTCTTAAAAGGCCGATAACGCACCTGCAGCAGCTCTTCTGATGTTGCGAGTGTCCATGGGCGACGGTAGTTGCTTACCATAAGGCCTTACTATACCGTTTGCTCGTTTGCCCCCTTATTTAATAATAAAAAATATAGGTTTTTATCTACTTTTTATATTGATACTAAAAATAATTTATATGGCAAAACAACGTTTGCCGGGCCAGCTCGTCCTTACATAAGTAATAGTACACAGAAACAGCATAGCAGATTTTGCCAAACATAATATTATATACATAGAAAACTAAGCCTAACTAAAGTTATATACTCAAATATTCCTCACTAAATGAGAAGCCATATTTTACATGAATTATTAAAAGGTCATGAATGTAGAGTAAGAAGTATTTCATTTCGTTAGTTTCATACATAAAGTATGAGAGCCTCGGAGAGTTTTACGGCTGGGAATTTACAATCACAGCCTATTGGAACTTTTATTTAAACATACTATCTTACTGATAAAAATATCTACGCTGTATTTACTGAAAATGTTATGTAGATATTATCTTTCGTCTTTGTTTGATATGATATAAAATTACCTTAATTCTTTTTGTAACTTATGCCCAGTTTCACCAACGTCTGTTGGAGTTAACAGCTTATTAAAATACTAAGTCTTCTCTTTCATTCATATGAAAAACGAAAGAGGTAACGTGATAATAATTCAAGCATTAATTTTATAACGGTCTTTGGTGAAATTGGCACTTAGGGCATTAAGAGTTTATGTAAATGTTTAAAAAGACTTTATTTTTACAGAAAGGTATAGTAAGATAAGCCATTCAACGGAAATGTTATCTTCAAAGGTAAAGACTAGAGATAGTCTAGATAGACTACTATCAGTCTGAAGCTATCAACTGATGTTTCATAAATCCTGCATCATTTAGATTCGATAGGAGAAAAAAAGTTCGATACTTATCTCGAATGAACATATTTAGATTAATTTTTAGGGTCAAATCACAATATTGCGAGGCGTTGCAAACAGCGAGCGGCTGTGATATCAATGTGTATCTTCTTGCCTAGTAAATTAGATCTAATTTTGAATAGATAATTAAAATACACTGCATTGTATCGACGACTCATGTTGTACAGACTCTATCTTCTAACTTCTAACGTTAAAATAGGTAAATACAATAATATGTAACAGAATATAGCCATTTCATATTAATTTGGCGTTTCTCAAAAAACGCAGGCACTAGCCAAATATTGGCCAGCGCAGCTAATAAAAAGGAGATCATGAAATTTGTAAATCAAAAGAGTCCATCACGTCCTTCCACTCGACGTCAAAAGATTTTTCGCCCAATCCCTTAAGTCTCAAAGTCATTCAGTCATTCTTTTCTTAAAGACCGGAGGGGGTGAAAATGAAATTAAATTCTCAATGAAAGGAGGACCCCGTTTAAAGGGGCTCCTATGAGTTATATCCGAAGAAGGGGTCCATAGAACAATAGTGTAATCGCCCAATTAAGTGTTTGCGAGAATTTCTCTTTAGAAACTTGCTTGGCGTTTCAACTTGCTAGGTGAATAGGATGAAATATCACATGCACGCTTAAAAGCATAAACGTTGAAATGTGTTAGGAGTAAAACGAAACGATTGGAATATTTCAACTCTGAAAAGGTTATCCATACTATACTTACTTCTATACATATAATAAAACTGTAGAAATGAAAATTCTGTACATTAAAGATATTCAAAAAATAATAAGCAGGGGGTGTTACTACATCGCTATAGAAGCCAAAACTGTGGTTAGTTTTTTGTCTGTCTGTCTGTCTGTCTGTCTGTCTGTATGTTTGTTCCAGCATCACACGAAAACTACTGATCCGATTTGAATGCGGTTTTCGCAGATATATTTGTCTTCTTCCAACTTAACATCTGGTGTATAAAAATTTTGCCCCCACCCCTCTAAGGGGACGAAAGGGGGTCAGATTTTGTATTAAACTTTTTTCTTTAACACGAAAACTAATGATCCGATTTGCTTCCGGTTTTCGCGGATATATTTGTATTCTTCCAACCCAACATGTGGTGTATAAAAATCCCCCCCCCTCTAAGGGGACCAAAGAGGGGGTAATTTTGTATCAACTGATGAAGTAGAAAATATACTTTATACTTATGGCAAAACAACGTTTGCCGGGTCAACTAGTAGTTTTATAAATGCGAAAGTATGTTTGTCTGTCTGTCTGTCCGTCTGTCTGTAACTCTTCAAGCCGAAACCCATGAACCGATTTTGTTGAAATTTTGCATGGATAATGGATATATTTTGTGTCTCGGAAAAGGACATAATATGATACTTTTTATCCCAGAAAATGTACGGTTTCCGCAGGCGTCATCTAGTTCTACATAAAATAAGTAATTACTATGTAGCCGTTTTCAAAAATTATATTACAATATTAACTACATTCATTCTTTGTCACGAATGTAGCTGCGGATTACGTTTATTCCAAAGTGCTATGATTTAAAGTCTTAGCTTTTTAAAAGTGCTGTTATTTACACAATATTAACATGCAACACTGCACGGAGCATGTTAATTTATGTAATTTATTCAAACAATAAAATCAACTAAAATATAAAAACAATCTGATTGGGATTCTTGAAAGGTTAAATAAAAATTAAAAAAAAAACATTTACATAAATAAATTTTTAAATAATATTTTAAAAGGTTGCTTTTCCAAGCTTTAACTGTACATTTTATCAAAGCTAATTTATTTCCAAAAACTTGTACAATATTACGTCGACTTGACTGATTCTTAGACCTCAAAGCCGAAACTCGAAGTATAAGAATCGGGCTCCAGATTAAAATACAAAGTATTTAGTAAAATACATAATATAACTAATATAAATAAATACATAAAATACAAATTTAGTAAAATACATAATACCGTTGGCCACTTTGCTTAGCAACAAATTCCACTTAGTTTGCGTTTTTCATATAATATCATTGCCTAACAATTTAAAGTTATCTCCTTCTGTCCAATGCTATGAATGAGACCATGCGAACAAAATGAAAATGATTTAAATTATTTGCATTGGCTTAGTCGTCGATTCATATTCATGTATTTTATGGTGTGAAGTCGTAAATTCAATGAGTGTTTTGGACGGTCGGTGGCCTGGTGTGAATCGGTCATAATTTCCGATTTCACGAACAATTGAGCTGGCTCTATGTCCCGGCTGTATATCGGCTTTTAACTTTATTAGCTCCTTTACAAATTGATAAAGTCTTTCATAGTCGGTCTTGGTTTTGGCCTCGGTCTTACTAAATTCGCAAGATCAAGCTCATCATTAATTTCACATGGTTTTGGCGATTCCTAGACATGAATAGGAATACGGAGTAAATATTGATTTCCTTTCTATTTCACACAAAAAATTTTTTCCAAATCCAAAAGAGCTAAGGCGCTTTACCTTAACTCTTTTGGATGATTAAATATTTAAGTATTTTTTAATTTAGAAAGTTACTTTGAAAACTGATTTTATCAGTATTTTCTTACTAATATTCAGGACTCATTCACTAAAGTCTAGAAACGAAAATATAAATACCGGCTACAAAATATATCAGATTAATATAAAACGTAAGTATCTTATTATGTTAAGCACGTCCATTTTAACGTGATTAGGTTTTGTTCCCTTAGACCACTCAGGCTAACGAGATGTACTAACCCTCAGCGGACTTAATATGGAGATGAACCTGTATTTAATTTCCGGAAAATATTTTCAAGTGCTTTCGCGATCCTGTCTGATGATAGATTAATATAACTAGGTAACCTAAGTGGTAGTAGGGTGGGAAAAGGGTTCTTAAATACCCGCTTTCGACAAATGTGGTATTTGAATAGAATTCCATAACAATATCCAAAATATGAATTATTATTGAACTAGTTTAATTGCTAGGGCATTCTATACCTGCATAGCTTTAGATCCTATTTTGTATCTAGAAAGGTATCTTCCGTAGCTGAAAATTGTCATTTTATAGTCTTTATCTACAGTGGTAACATACTTGTTACAATCACAAATTTTACATGGTGCGTAGAAATTAATGAACATTGGGTATAATACTTTCAAGAAAATTTTGTAATGGATTTTCAGATATTATGTGCTTTACTTTTTAGCATCATATATACTAGAGGTTTGTTATAGTTGGCCATGTTGTTGTTTTGCCGAAATACTTTTATTATAACATCTGAGTCAAAATATCAATATGGCCAAACTTCAACTCAGCTAGGATCGTATCGAAAAGAGACCGACCTAAAGTTAATTTAGTTTCGTATAAAAGTATAAAAATTCCGCTGCAAGTTAATTCGTATAGGATACGTAACATCTCCGGAACTTTCCAGAAGCGTATTTTAATATATTTAAATGTTGCAAAGCGAACTCTTCAACAAGATTACACTCAATCAGAAATTCCTCATGGAGCCGCCGTACGCAAATTGAATAACAACTAATGAAAGTCTCTTTATTTCATTTTCTTTTGCCTTGTTAAGCATTTGAGGGTTAGGATTTCCTTTATTATCGTTATTTGTTTCGTTTTAAGCTGAAAGGTTTTTTGGGATTTAAAAATAGAGATAATATTGACTGTTACATATATGAGTAAATATAGGACGTCCTTTCTTTTAGTAGTTAAAAAATAGAACTGCTTGCAACAACCGTCGTATTCTTATCTCTTACCATAAAAAATGTAGGTGAATAACACTTATGGAATAATCAGTGTTTAATCTTTCTTCTATCTTCTATATTATATAAATAAAAATTATTTTAAAATTATGTTAGGTCCTGTTTCACCACTTCCTGATAAATGCCGGATATTATGCTATACACCACTTGACAGCTGATGAAGTATGGAGATTGGAGAATCTGTCAAAAAAGTGGTGAATAGCCTACTTTTAGTTTTAATGGTTCGTAGAAGTCCAAGGAACACACACTTTCGAATTAAATCATCATCACACCTGATGATGATTTAATTCGAAACCGGTCGTGTAATTTGTTAAAATTGTTATAATTTCTTAAATATAGTGGAAAAAGTGCACGAAAATTGTGTTTCATTAGTGTTCAAGTCCAAGGAAGGTTTATATTAACTGGTTAAATAAGGGTCAACTAGTTGAATAATAATTTTGGCAGAATTTGTTGGTTTAAATATGAATTCTTACACTTCTGTGTCGCTCTACAGTCGCTAACTGTAGAGTCGCCAGAACTGACTGAAGAAATTAAGCGACCTTTAGAGTGTTGACATCTCTTGACTGCAATGCACTGCTTTCGATGCCAATACTTAAACATAAATTAATGATCAGCACCGCATAGAATAATCAGAAAGTCTTGAAAGTAATTTTCAAGGTCTTTGATAACTTATATTATGCCAGTTACACAATTTTAATGTCTTTTTGAGTATCAAAATAACGTAAAAAATGTTAGTCAACTTAAACAAGAAAAAAGTACGCCTCAGCTTAGAAAAGTAATAAAGAAGTACCAAACTGTTGTTTGAAAAACAACAGGTGGATAATAATTGTCAATTTTTTACTCCAATAAATTAGGGCTGTCCAAAAATTTTGTAAAATCTTTATGGTGTGTACTGTGTTGACTTACCAAAATAATCACTATAATATTATTATCCAAATAGTTCTAAATATTACTGTATTGAAGCTTATACATTAAGATGATATTTTAAAGGCTGATCTTTTAAGCTAATAATTTATATCAAAGTTTTTTATTATTTTATAATGCATATATTGCATACTGTAGATGTGCTCTGTAGTAGTAAAATCAATCAGACATTTTTTTAACGTAGCTGTTTCTTTGTACGAAAGCGTAGTAGCATAATATATAACGAAACGTCTTCAAATATTATTTGAAGACATGAATGGGTGAAGTGGCTAAGTAACAATTTGAAAACTATCGTTTTTTGCATTAAGGGAGACGTTAGGAATGAGAAAATGATTTAAAATGACAAAAATGCGGATTCTAGCTAGATGACGAAGTTGGTAAGTTACAAGGTTTGTTCAAAAAAAGGAAATGAAATGTAAAATGTTACTCACACCCACACATAATATCTTCATTTATTTAATCTGTGATTACGGATTACCTACTGATTAATTAAGTACTAATAGCTGAGTAGACAGAACTAGGAGTACCTCGACTTCAAACAAACGGGTGAATATACGCGAGTGGACGCTTATGTCATTTTCAACATTTTTCACAATGATTAGACGCAGTACGGCGCGCGGCAACATATTATTATATGACAATATACTACGTCGGCGCGGTATATGACAATATACAATGTCAAACGTTTAAACGACATCTCTTCTGAGTCGGCCCACCCGGGTCTGTTTACTCTGGTAGTAAGCTACAAGTGGCAACCCTAGAAGTAGAATCATTGTTTCTCAATGCTCGCAGGTTCGAGCATAAATCTTCGATATGCAAATTTTATTTCATTAAAGCGGTAGGACCATAAGCAATATTGCTCGGCTGAATTGCGGCCCTTCGGATTAACTAATGGCTGTTTATCTTGTAAGGCTGTTAAGGCTTCGTGCCATTATTAATAAGGGGACTTACCGTTTGCGAGTATCGAATTTTGCGAGGCTATCAGTTAAGTTAGTAATTGGCCCAATTCATTACAGGTTAATAATAATTATGAAACTGGACTTTTGGGTTTGGAAATATTAAATAATATAAAATATTGCCTATTAAGTATAGATAATATTACAATACTTTACAAATATTTTTTTATTTGTAGATGATTGGAAACTTAATGCTTTTAAAATATCGATGTGATCTAGATAATAATTAATAATCTAATGCTATTAAAAAGATATATTTATTACAAAAGTAAACGTTAATTCATTTCAAAATAAATATTATAAAACCATCCTACAAGTTATTACAATCTCGTTTATTATTAATCCACATTCCACCCGATATCATAAATCTGATTCATTTATCTGATTCAACAGAGGGCGTGATGTATTTTCGCAGGTAGAAGATTAAATCATCGACATACCAGCCGATTACCGATTCAATTTAATAATCGAATGCTACTGTTTTAATTTCGAGCGCAGCGGAAAACGCCCCATAAATATCTAGTTTGGGAAGTTGTGAATAATGATCGCGTAAATTAAAAAGATAAAGGCTGTTTTACAGGCAGTAGTCAACTCAAGCGGATCGCTATACTAATATTATAAATGCAATGTATGTCTGTTTCCTCTTCGCCCAAACCACTGCACCGATTTCGCTGAAATGTGGTATGGAGATAATTTGAGTCCCGGGAAAGGAGTATAAGACACTTTTAATACCGGAAAAAGGTACGATTTCCACGCGATAATGGCGCAATGCAGTTTTAATATTATAAGTGTGGGAATTAGGAATGGACTGGGATGATGAAAATAGGACGCTGGAATCCATAGTCCATACTTATTACTAATATTATAAATGCGAAAGTGTGTCTGTTTGTTACCTCTTCACGCTCAAACCGCTGAAACGATTTTACTGAAATTTGGCATGTAAATACTTTAAGTCCCGGGAAAGGACATAGCACATAGGATAGTTTTCATCCTGGAAAAATGTATGGTTCCCGCGCGATAAACTAATTTTGGCGCAACGGAGGGCGTCATCTAGTAAATAAAATAAGTTTTTAAAACAGAAGTGGTATCCAGTGTAGGCGTTACTGAGCCTTCCGTGTCACTCCTGTTATTTATTCGAAAAGGTATCAGAGTTGTAAAAGTTTTAAGCGCGAAACGGATCTCGGAAGATTGAGGGCGCTATGAAAGAGAAAACAATTGCTCTCTCACAAAGGAATACCTATATTCGCACCTTTCCATCTTTGGCTGTGCTCTTTTCGAAATGAGAAATGTTTGTTTTCACACAGTGATTAAAGTGAAGTGTCAAAACAAAATGCCAGCAGGGGCGAAGCCACAATTCATGCGGCTTTGACTGTTGTTGATAGTTGCGTTGAGATTATAATTTTCTTTGTTTCTTTTTATCTTTATCGTGCTCTCGAAACGCCACATGCGGCGAGTGGACTTGAAACATCAAATTGCAACGTTTCGTTTATTTTAAAAGCGACATCTATTTTGAAAATAAAATAAATGATATGCTTTCACGAATTCATGTGTTCAGCTTTTGATGTGTATTTTTCTACCTGTAAAATTTTGAGGCCTAAGTTTTTTTTATAAACACTTTTTTTAAGCTACAATATTAATTATTATTATTATTATTAATATTATTGCATAATATGTCTGTTAGCTCTTGTTAAAGTCAATAATGGACGCCATATTTGACGATAACCTTAACTATAACAACGCCTCTGGTGCAAGTTTCAACCCACCATTAAAGTTGGTTCTACAGTAAAATCTATCTAGGTACACGATGTATATTACGTAGTATTACGAGAGTAGCAATAAGTCTATTGATAAAAGTAAAGTAATAAATCTTGTAAGATCTAAAAAAAAATGTATATTTTTAAAACTATTACGTTTTACGTTGATATAATATCACCCCAGACTTGGGGATTACACCTTATCGGAGATGCACACTCTTTTAAAAACAGAGGGCACAGGGGTACAGCTTACTGAGTAAATCCTAAGAGATTACGACCTGAGTGATTGCTATTACCAAACTTGGTGATCCGCCTATGAATAATGCATAAAAATATATTTTAATGCATCCCATTAAGGTCGATTTTCAGTTGCACTACATGGGTAGTTTGAAAAATCGCGATTTCCATAACCACATAGGCGACACGCGTAAATGTGCGAAGTTTTCTCATTATTTTTTATTTATTACACCCCCTGTCGTTACGCTAGATTGTTTTTGGTGCGAAGTTGATACCTTGAGGGCCTCAAATTAAATGTTTTCAATTACTTAATGTTGCAAAAATTACTTACATTTTAAACGTATTTTTTTATTGTAGGAAACCGGAAAACTTGGAATTAGGGCTTTTAGATAATATTTTATGACTGTTGGTGCCATGAGTGTCATATATAATAATATAATTCTTAACTTTTTAAATTCTAAAACATCGTTTTTATGTTTACTATATTTTTCAGGCTATTATTTGGCTTGTATGAAGTTGCTGTATCCACTATTTTTCCAGATTTTGCAGTATATTCTTTTTTAAACCCAACACAAGTAGTTGAAATCTGCCCATAAAATGACTCGACATGAAATATGAGGCTTTCATACACCTGAATTCATTACACAAAATCCTTTGCCTCCGCAAAGGCCTTTGTTGGAAAATGTCTGGTCAGCCGCGATAAATAAAATACTTTTCATGAAGATAATCTGGATTTAGGGCGTATTTTGCGATAGAATCGATAAAGTTGTCAAATTAAAATTGGATTTGATATTTTTACGATTATGTGATCAGGACTTTTAGTGAAAAGGTGCACTTTGAGTTATAATCATGTGCGGCATGTAAACTTTTTTTGTCATATTCTAATAGTAGTTACTTTGGATCTGATTTTATACAGATATAATTTTTTATTACAAAGATTCGGTAATTTTTGGCTTTACGCAAGCTTTACCGATCTTGATGAAAATTTTCACAGGCCATTTTTATATTTCATATTAAGCTAAAATGTACGATTCTCGCAGAATTTCATATACTAAGTCGCTGGGAACAGCTAGAGATCTATTATACAGCAACAAACCAGACAAAGCTTATAAATGCGCATATCATGACGTGGACCGAAAGGACATGGTTATGGTAAATCCGCGTTATTGTGCCCTTTGTGGCTGGATCATAAAGAAATCATTGCAATCCTTTTCACCTCTATGCCAATGACATAAGGTCTATAAAAAGGTATAAATAAACCTGAACGCACAAGCTAGCAACAGTATTGTGTTTAGAGAAAATTGCGACTCTCATTGTTTTCATTACTTACTCATTGTTTTTCAAAGGGATAAAATTACAGAGATATCATTTACAGTTTCATGTCTATTATTATAGAGAGATGAGATTGTAACACAATTAATGAAATTAATAAATATATAATAGGAAATGGTAGGCATACCTATTTAGTATATCCCCTACCTAAAAGAAAGAATTTCACTTTATATATTATGGTTAAAATTATAATTGTAGTAAAAATAAAAATACAATAAGTTAAGCCACTTCTCTAACGCACACGGTAGACAAAATATGGTATAAGTTATAACTAATTATTACATTTTTTTTAAAGGCACAGTCTAAATCTATTTATAAGCAAGGGTGGTCGCTTCTAGTCTCCTCTGGCTTAGAGCACTCTTGACTCGGAGGTCGTGGGTTCGACTTCCGCGTTGGAAACATGTTATTTCCAAGTTTGGTTAGGACAATGTAGGCTGATCACCTGATTGTCTGAAAAGTAAGATGATCCATGCATGTAAAAAGTCATGTAAAAAGTCGGTCCTGCGCCTGATCTCTCGCCAGTTTCGTCGGTCTTCCGTCCCACTGGGTTGTGACTTGTGAGAGTAAATGAATAGAGAGTGCTCTTGTGTACTGCGCACAGACTTGAGCACTATAAAATTACTCCTGCGTAACTGGCCTGGTTTCAATGAAACCGGCCACCGTCATCAAAATCGGTGTAGGAGTTATTATTATATGAATCTAATTCTACTTTAGAAAACGTAAAGCTTCTTAATATTTTTACACCATCAATATTTTGCACGAGAATCATTTAAGTGTTTCTCCCCCTCGTCCGTGAGAGAGATACAAAAATGGAATTAAACTGTTTGGTGTATAATTACGGGAGAGGACGGTCGTCGTTAGCGCGGGGACTGTTTGCATATTAATGTATCAATTATTTTTGATTGTCACTATTAACTGATCAATATCTATGGTGTGGTTATGAATTTTTGATATGGAGGTTATAGTTAGTTGGATTTGATGTTAAGAAAAGATGTATTTTATTAGAACCACCTCAATTTTTATTATCATTCAAGAGTAATGTACATAGTTCTTTGTTCTATCCGTACCCAGTCCATTTTCTGTCAAAGTTCTAAGTGATCGTAGCCTAAATTTGCACGGAACAACTCACCTGGTTATTATAATCTTTGACAAAGCGGTAGAAATATTTTTTACAAAAATTACGTCTTATTAAAAATATTTTTATGAGACGAAAGATGTAGTAATATTTTTCTTTTTAAAATTTTTGCGGAGAGCGTAGTGCATCTTTATTCTATTCATAAAGTCTAAAATATTCTAATAATATGCATATCAAAACGGTATATTGAAGTAAAATAACGGTTCTCTCAAGAAATAATATTGGGATAATAAACTAATTGGGTATTGATTAAAATCAACATCTATTAAACAAACTTGATGAACTGTGGTATCGTGTTTCGGTTTGCTCCCCCCTAACTCTACAAAATATCGACCTTCAGTTATTTGCATGTTGCAACCCTTGGATACTTAAGATGTAACGTTAAGCTTTTAGGGTTAAATTTTAGTAAGACACTAGGGTGGTGCAGTCGCCGTTTAATAATAAAATGTTTACAGCTTTACAAGGTAAATCAAAATTAAGTGACCAATTTTTTTTCACTTTTGTATGGGGAAACTCGTGACGCTGGGGACCTTGCCCATACAAAAGTGAAAAAAAAAAAGGTTTTTCAGCGCTGCTACATTTCACAGTGAACTCTCTATAAGGAGCACGTACACACCCTAAAGTATTATCACTAAGTTTTGTTACACCCTGTATAGAGAGTGCCTGATGTCCGTTTAGATGAGCTCTATCTCTATCCATAGATGCGATGCGAAACTCATTTTGCTAAAACTTGGTATGAAGATACTTTAAGTCCCAGGAAAGGACAAAGGATTCTTTTTATCACAGTAAAATCTGCGGTTCCAGCGTGATAAACGAATTTCAGGCGCAACGGAGCTGCGAGTGCCATAGTGGACTGTCCTCTCCAAGTTAGCTCATGATGAAAAAGATTGATAGGTGACCACAAACGTGTAGAGAAGCTTAATATAAGCTTATTATTTTTTTTTTGTTTATCGCGCGAGAACCGTACATTTTTCCGGGATGAAAAGTATCCTATGTCCTTTCCCGGGACTCAAAGTATCTACATGCCCAGCAAAATCGTTTCAGCGGCTTAGGCGTGAAGAGGTAACAGACAGACAGACAGACACACTTTCGCATTTATAATATTAAGTATGGACCATGGATAAGCACATTATTGTGGTAGGCCTTGTCCGAAGTCGATTGTGGTATACTGTAGAGTCTACATGTCAAGATTGAGTCATGATTACGTAATTTGTCTACACTACACAGTACACACATCATGGCTCAGTGAAGAGGAAATTAGCTCTTGACGTTTCCTGAAAAAAAAAACATTTATTATTATCGACAGCGCCATAAAAATATTTAAGTAAAAAAGTGCTAAAATATTTTCTAACTTATAACAAGGTGACATAGGCGTTATTTCAGAATACAAGTTTATTGTAAGAGGCAACATCTAAATCTCGTGAGGACCTAGATAGTTTCACAAGTTAGATAACACAAGTTGGACGTTATTTGAATTGTTGTTTCATAGTGTCACCTCAGCTCTCCCATCCAAGTACTAGACTAAGTTTGTAGAGGAGAAACTGTAATACTATACATATACTTACATTGTAAATGTAAATGTATGTATGTCTGTTACCTCATCATGCTTTAAACCATTAAACCGAATTGGATGTGGTAAGGAGATGGTGCTCGGGATATAAAAGATTTTCATTGCAGCAAAATTTTCGGTTACTGTAGTTATGTTACTCTTCCTTCCCGTTAAGTAAATTTACTTTATTAATATAACTATCTAATATAATATAAAATTGTCGTGTCACAGTGTTTGTACGCGTACTCCTCCAAAACGGCTCAACCGATTTTAATTAAATTTTATATGTACGTTCGTTAGGCCTGAGAAGGTAGTTATAGAATCTGAACAGTTTTTATCTACTTTTTATACTGATAAAGTACTAGAAATAATTTATATGGCAAAACAACGTTTGCCGGGTCAGCTAGTATCACTAGGTATAATAATAATATCTTCTAGTGTATCCAGTAGAGTAAATAACACGATTATTAAGATATTTTCAAATATCGATTTAGGCATCTTTGAACGTTTCACCAGACGGGCGCTATACAATGAATTTTAAACAAATTGAATAAGTCTCTACCTTTTCAATAAACTTTCACTAAAAGGTGTCCATGAATATTCATGAGGATTTGTTTTTTTACAGGTAAATGTACTTGCGGTGAAACTTTCCCGCTTCTTACATACAAATGAATTGCACGAATAGGTAAGTCTAATTTAGTAGAACTACTAATTGAAAGCCATTCAGGAATTTGCTTAAAGATTTTATCTTTTAGGTAAAATTTATAACTTTTTTTAGGTATTATAGTTAGTTTTTGTAAGGTTCACAAAAAATTCTTGCTTGCACCGTTGATTTCATATATTAGTTTTGTCGAAATCCGATTGTAAGTTAAGTTAAACTCTTTTTTGTATATCCAATAATTTACTGCATTTTGTTAAATTCTCGGCGATATTATGTCTCTTTCCTACACAATTGCAACTCTATAAAATTCACCCAAAAATGTTACCGATGAAATGTCGGCAATGGACGTGTTGAAAGCTATTAATAAGAAATTGCGGAAACCCGAACCTAAAAACACAAAATTATTAATAGTATCGCATTTGTTTCCTTCTGTGTACGATCCCAAAACACCCTGTTAACCTTTGACATAATTACATGAAACATATTAATAATATAATACTGTCCCAACAATATGATACTGTGGTACAAAATAAAAGATAAACAGTATTAAAAGCTAGACATACTAGACCGTAAATCAGACGCACGCACACATTAGCTTGATTCCTATATGACTTGAAGTAACAAAAAGTTTTAATGTCACTTCGCACGCGGGGAACACTTGTGTCTTTACTTCTTTACTGTAAAAGATACAGCTAAGTTAATCTACTGTACGTTATCTATATTGTGGTAATATTGTCGAATCTGTGGTCATTTGTAACATGATATGACGTCACATCCTCATTAAAGTGATGGATACAGGACATTAAGTTAACGTATGATCTCGGACACTGAGAGTATATAAGGGAGCCAGTATGTATGTGGCTGATATACTTTTGATAAGTAGAAAAATATCAGTAAAATATACTTTAATATTATATTATATAAATCAGGAAATACCTACCTTAAGACTATAATTAGTCTCATTATTTTTTTCAGAGAGTGACGTGGTTTCAGTATTATTTTTGTTTAACCAATGGTGGGTCGGAATTATTGTGGTAACAAAAAGTATTTAATGCGAAACACATGTTTTGTTTGTGTACCTTAAATGGAGAAAACGGAACTCTTATTAAATCACGTCTTTGTTGTTCGTCTGTCCATTCTTCTGCCTGTCAAGGATATTAATAAGATTTTTGTTTGTTTTTGTCTCTCGTTGCTTATTAACTTTCGAAACTAAGTAAAAATAAAGGTCTGTTAAGTCTATTTCAGGTAAAAGTCAATTAGTATACAACTAAATCATCCGATACAAGATTGGCAGCTATCCAGCAGCAAATTTGCTCGAACAGCTTTGTTGGGCCTCACTAATAATGTTTGTGGTAGATTGTTAAATTATCATGACTCACCTTTTTGGCTTTTGTTTTGCTAGCAAGCAACTGTCATGTCAAAGTTCTTCTTTTCTTTTTCTTCGTTTTTGGCAACTTGACACAAAGTATGTGTATGTTGTGCCACAGACAAGGTAAAAAGGTAAGGAATATGGCGGGAAAACCGTATTCCTCCTACAATAATTTTCAGCATCGTTTTCATGTAATATCGTCAGGTCATAAGTCTAGTCAAAGTCTAAGTACAAGTCAATACAGTCAAGGAGTCAAGTCAGTCGTTTCAGTAAAGTGGTAGACGCCTTACTGAAACTTTCAATGGAGTTTTGGAGGGAACACAAAATCGCACGTTTCTGGATAATGCATCACTTTCCTACACTTGTGCACGATAACGAATATCTAATGGCTAATATTCTACCAATATTACACATTAAAAACCCAACTTAACACAATTTTAGGAAAATAATACAAAATCACAACATCACTCTTTCATATTCCCAGCAAAACTCCCATGTCAAAGTT
Source organism: Plebejus argus (assembly GCA_905404155.3). Classification (NCBI taxonomy): domain Eukaryota; kingdom Metazoa; phylum Arthropoda; class Insecta; order Lepidoptera; family Lycaenidae; genus Plebejus; species Plebejus argus. Next base: position 5,852,536 of record FR989944.1, read on the forward strand.
CGAGAAAAAGGAAAGATAGGATTATATTACTTTTTAAGGTGTTAACATGTTACATAGTTAAGGTGTTGTGAATTGTGATTCATAAGTCTGAGGTAATGAAACTTTTTTAAAAGTTGTAACATGTTACAAAGTTTTTCAATATTTTGAATTTCCTTATCCATTCTCACGTCATTATAAATACTATTAGTGTGTCTGTCTGTCTCTGTTTATATATACACGCTTAAAGCGCTAAGCCGATTTTAATTAAAGGTCCTTTAACTCCCCGGAAGGGACAAAGAATTGCAGCAAAATTTTAGACTCTCGCATGATAAAGTAGATAATTATTAGTTAGATAAACACTTTTAACCTTTCAAGCCCCAAGCGGTCGCATGCGACCGCGATAACAAAAGAAGAACAATAGATTCCCAAGAATCTGTGATCGAGGGTTTGAAATGCTCACATATAAATGGGTATACAGACGTACTTAAAGTAGTTAAAAACTAAGACAATAATGTGGGCAAGGGCAGTTTTATCGCCATAAGCGATCTCTTCCAGGCAAAGTAATATCTGTGCGAATAAAGTTGCACATCTAATAGTCACATGAAGAGTGCGCACCCTCTTCTCCAAAGTTTTATCATCTTACAAAATATCATTTGTAATACCGACTTGACCGACTTTCTACCAAAACTTATCTCCAAAACACTTCCACTCAAGGTTGGTGAAAACAATAATCTTGTTTTCGTAAGTTAGTTTCAATAAGTGTCATGGGATACAGAAAGATATATTAATACTGTTATTATCGATAAAATTTATTCAAGTAGAGAGCTAAAATTAGCGTATTTTTGTAGAATAAAGAGAAAGTCTTAATAAAGTAAATAAGTGATAAGGATATTTTTTTATTGGATACTCTTTATTTATTACGACATATTATACGATACGAGTATAAGCGTTAATATAATTATTGTCAACAGTCATAATACAACTATAATCTGTGACATACAATACTGATGAGAGACATTTTTTTAATATAACTCATGTAGTCTATGACTGTGTACAACACTGTAATCAACTATTCAACAGGTGCTTAAATCTTTTGTAGTAAGACCGTTAAATTTTTAAATATGAAAGCAACTTAAAACAAATAAATTAGGACTTTAAATCACTTATCAGCGTCATAAAATGTAATTTAACGTGTTATTTTATTAAAATTTCAATAAACATACGCCCATTTTGAGTAATGTCTAGAACTAAATGAGCTTATTTATAGTCGAGTGAACTAAATTGAAAACTTATGTAGCATTAAAAAACTAGAAATCACGTTCGCCGCGGGAACGACTCCCTAGGGTAGAGCCTAGGGTACTGACCGCTTGTTTAACTTCTATATAGACCTTCATACCAAGGACATTAAGGCTAGTATCATGGAAACAAAAGTAAAATAAGTTTGAGTGGTCTGGATGTGAGATTAACAGTCTGTCCGTGGTTTAAATCACGTTTAAGCTTTCGTTAAAGCTAGTTTAGTGTTCATGTAACGCAGACACACGAGTTGTATGAAAACCAATTTGTAATCTGAGAAATAATAGAATGAATAAGTAGAAATTTTCTGCATCTTTTAAGTCATCTTCCTACAACATCGACTGAAAAAAATACCACGAGACATTAAAGTTACAATATAAAATACTAATTATACAAAACAATTTATATTTTATAAGGTAATAACTAGTCTGTTATCCTTATTTCGCACGTTCTACGCAAAAATATGCTTACATAATTTAAGAGTAAATCAACGACAACGTCATAATCACAAAATCATAACAAAATTATTATTAAACTTTATACCAAAAACATTTATTACAAAATATTAATCTAACACTGTTTTTGTCTTGTATTGCGAAAGTTTATGGGTTGAAAACATTTTTTTCTGCCTGCAAGCCTGTAACGAGATATTTATGGCCAGGGGGAGGAGGGAAAGAGAGGGTGGATACACGAGCGAGAGGGGTGTAAGGTCACGTACTGGACATGACATCTTTTGGCAAAAACACACACTTTTACTATTATTGTGTTGTTAAAGTTACGTAACCTTTTCTTGGTGGGCTTTGGGAAGTTTGTAGGTTATGCGATTTCTTTTGTTTATTTTTATGCTTTGTTTTGAATAGTTTCTATTGTATTAGATAATATAAAGCGTATAGATATGCGTGACTATATAATATTATGTCGCCAAATGAGTTTACCGTACTACGTCGCGTCGCGAGTCTCTCAATAAAATGTATCATTTTGCATAGTTAATTAAGTTCAAATTTGTGTACCTAATGTACTGTCAGAGAAGTTGATTCATAAGCAGATAGTGGACCTACATAATTTGGTCGCATTATGTCAAATCTAGCTTACAGATCACGACCAATATTGAATTGATATAACCTGACCAAAATATGGTGTACGTCCGCCGTCTGACTATGAATCAACTTCTCTGATAGTTTATTCGTATATTGTATCCATACTAATATTATAAATGCGAAAGTGTGTCTGTCTGTTTGTGTGTTACCTCTTCATGCCCAAGCCGCTGAACCGATTTTTCTCAAATTTGGAATGGAGATACTTGTCGTCATCTAGTCTTCTTATATATAAAAATGGATTTTCAAATGTGTTAGTCGCACTATAACTCGAAAACGGCTAAACGGATTGGGCTGATTTTAGTCTTAAAATATTCGTAGAAGTCGAAGAAAGTTTTTAAAGTGACACGAAGTTCACCGGGACAGCTAGTAGTAAATAAAACCTAATATTATTAGTGCCTATTTTCGTCGCGTTACCTTACGTTTCGTCCCATACTATCCCTAGCTATATAATCTTAACACTATTGATCTACAGGCGATACACGTACCGCCTTAATGATGTACCACATGTGATCAAACATGGCCGCACGTGCTGTTTATATATCGAATATAATATGATTTATATCGATACTCTAATTATATAGCATGGAAAAATGTATTTAACTGCAACTCTACACTAAAATTTCAGCAAAAAAATTGTCTACAAAGCTATTTGAATATCTTTAAACGGTGTCTGAAGAATAAATCATAAGACGAAGTACGAACAAGTCGTAAAATACGATCATGAAAAATATAAAGCTAACGAGATTTTAATAACAATCATACTTTTTTTAGTAAATTCCTAAACTACTGTTTAGGAACAAACTTGTTTTAATCGAATTAACAATGCATTAAATGAAGCATGGTGTACTAAAATCATCATGTCTCTATTCGCCGTAGTCGAGCAATGAATAAGCCGTCGTTCAACTAAAAGGGCTGAAGGCTGAAAATGAAAAAAGTCGTTGATAGCTTTTGCCGACATGTTTGCGTAGCTCGTAGCAGTCACGTAGCGGCGTAGCGCTGGTGCTACGCGTGACGTCACGGTGGAAATATTGTACCGTTGAAAATGTACCGTGGTAAATTGTACCGCAAAAATGTACCGTTGGATGTTGTACCGCTAACAGGTTTATGCGTTAAAGGTTTTCCAAAATATTGCCGTTGCTGTGGTGAAATGTGGGGAATATTAAATGGAACATCAATTCTATTCTATTTGCCATTTGTACTTATCACTCTATATTTACGAATATATTATGATTTACTTAGTAGTTAGTAAGTAGTTTTCAAAAATACTCTTCATTCGAGCCCATATTGAAATAATAAAAAAATATCAGTATTTGTTAAAACGATTCAACTGTTTCTTCCATAATATTTATTTGTTAGCGGTAAAGTCTATGGTTTTTCATGCCTTTTCATAAAATAAATAGCGAATTCTGATGCACGTTTGTAATTTACATTTGAGGTGAACAAACTCTCGAGGCCCTCAATCAGCGAAGCCGGTCTGCGGAGGTTTCAACTTTAATTTATTTCAGTTTTTCAGTTATGGTTGTCAACCCCTGCAAATATTTTTAAAACAACTGCAGATGTATATACAGAACTGAATGAAATAAAATTATTTTGTCTAGTACAAACTGGTATGTGTATTGTGTATTCTATAAATAGATGATTCCGTTAGTTTATCGCGCGGGAACCGTACATTTTTCCGGGATGAAAAGTATCCTATATCCTTTCCCGGGACTCAAAGTATATCCATACCAAATTTCAGCAAAATTGGTTTAGCAGTTTGGGCGTGAAGAGGTAACGGTCAGACAGACAGACAGACAGATAGACACTTTCACATTTATAATATTAGAGTGGATAAATATGGATATGTCTGTTACTGCCCTTGACATTCAAACCGCTGATCCGAGCTAAATTTTTAAAGATTATTAAGTATATTATTTTCTCTGGAAATTATTTCTGCAATAACGAAATGTACCTACTATCAGAGAAGTTGATTCACAAGCAGATGCCTACGTAATTTGGTCGCGTTATGTCAAACCCAGCCGATAGATCTCGGCTAACATTGAATTGACATAATTCAACCAAATAACGTTGGTCCGTCAACTGCCTATAAATCAATTTCTTATCTAGTACTCCAAAATTGATCTAAAGTCAAAATAATTTAAAGTGGCACCAGCGGTCATTGAGATTGACCTTTCTAGTCTGGGAGCTATGAGAAAATGTTCGCACACAAAAACTATTAACTTAAGAAAAAACATAACTCTTATAAAGACACATACTATATATAATAATCAGAAAACCTCTTGGTAACTCTTAGTATGACATACTGCAACTATTTATGAGTTTAAAGTGATTTAATTCATAATGAGTTCACATCGAGTATGCACAATACGGTATCGCCCGACTAGAAACATTTGTCACTTTATTGTCACTCACGAGTCACGGTTTCTATAGAAAACGATGAAATATCACAAGTATTTTGACAGGGGGCCAATGACCGCTACGGACAGAATTCAGCGATTCGGTAATAGTATGCCAATAGTATGCCAAACTTCTAATTTATTCAAAGGTCAGCGGTTGCGTGAAAAAGGTTACGCACTTTTGCATTTACATCAATAAGTATAGTTTGCGTGTAGTATTATTAGAGTAATCTGTTTAGACGCCGCATAAGTACCAGCTTAATAAACATGACAAGTCTATTTTTATGGACTAGGTCGAGTGGCGCTGTTTCACAGAAATTAAGTTCTTCAGATGAGAACCAGAACAGATGGAAATTGTTACGTAATTCGCCAACTTATAAATGTGGTCAGTTGCGACTTAAATATCAAGTTAAAATTTAGATGATTTAAATTTTGCAGTCAAATGAGTTAAGGTGCTATATCGAAAGTAATTTTACCGCAAGGGTAATTTTATACTTGATTTGTATGACTACAAAGTCGTGAATACGCTGCGGCCAGAAGCTATCGGTTCGTTCGGAAAACATGCGAAAAAACGTAATTATAATCATTTAAAAAATAACTAGGAGCACTTAAGCAAAATGCTTCTATAAGATTTTGAGTTGCAAAGGTGTCTATCAATTAGACTAATTTCCTACAATACATCTATTTTCGTTTAAAAATAATCTTCAAAATTCGTATTTTTAAGAGGTCATTTCGAAAATAAAATGTATCGAGGCAAAATACATTATTCGTGTTTCTAGTTCTTCTCAAACATAGGTTTGAGGCTAAGGCTATGAAGATAATATGTATATCTCATTACCAGATTTGTAACATTTCTGAGGGTCCTATAGTATTACGTCAAAAAGGACAGTTTTTTCAATATAGCGCCTTAAGGCAAAACTAGCAGAGTAGACAGAGGGAAATTAGAGATGAGATACAAAATTTGAAGTCTTAAACTATTCATTAAAATCGTATTTTTTTACTATATGCACATAACTAATATATACAAGCAAATTATTAGTTAAATAATTTATTGCTGTTTAAATTTAATAAATTGATTTTATACATTTTATTATATTCTGTCTTGTATAGTCATAGAGACTACTGAAAACAGGTATAAAATCTCCGTATCAACTAAAACACTGCTAGTTTTTAAGCTAAAAAAACATTTCGTATGCTCATAATGGCCGCGTTCTCGTGGCTGTGATTCGGCAAGTAATTCAGCTGTCTGCGCAACTAATTACACACATTGTGGGTTAACAGTTAACAGAAATCTGGAATGAAGTAGACTTTTCTGGCATTTTCTAATTCACCTCTAAATGTGCTCTATTTAAGAGCTACCAGTAGAGCCGTTTTTCCATACAAATGTTGTCCCCTGTTTCCTCCCTGGATGATGCCGGTAGAGTTATAATTTTTTTCCTGAATATCTACGGCCACTAATATAATGTCTCTACGTTTTCTTTTTTTTTTTCATAATTTACTTATTACAATAGATATGAACGTTCAAAAACCCGAAAAATTGGCCAGATTTTCCGCTGTGTTCAAACATCCAGAAAACAAATTTGGCTAGATTATACAAAAAACAAAACATAGGAACACAGCTCAAGCCTTGCTTTAATTTTTAAATGAAAAATGACTTAATCGATTAAGTTTTGGAGAAGAAATCAGGGGGACAACGAATCGTTTATTTTCTGCAGTTGTCTCTATCGCGCTCTGTGGTATAATATAGGCTTGAGGTAAGGGAGACAGCAATAGATATTACAAGTACTTTTTTCATTTCTCTAGCCCGGTAATCTTGCACTTTTCCTACTCATGCTTTCGGGTTGTCAATATTATGTATCACACAGGTAAAGCAAGTCTTAAAAATTGAAGTTATGTTTTCTTTTCATAAACAGTAAGCAAAATATAATATTATAGTAAATATATTATAATATAGTATGAATGTTCATTTTCTTGTAAATTAAGAGTAGGTAATAAATATTATCTACATTTTATTTTAGCTGTGGTTTGGTAATAATAAAGGTAAAATGCTCGCTATTTCACTAAACAGCTTACTGTCAAAAATACGAAGTATTTAAAATAAAACATTCTTAATAGTATAACCAAAAAATTCCTTATTCCCCCGCGCATTCAACGTGTTCCATAATATATTCCCGTTTTATTCGGCGATTTGAAAGTTGTTCGATTCGAAACAAGCTGTTCCTTCCCACAGGTTACAGGCTGTTTTACCTTCAACATAACCTTTATTGCAACGACACAAGGGTCATATTAACTAACAGGTAAACTCTATAAAACATGGCCGATGATTTACTCTCCCTTATCTCAGGTACATTATCTAACACCTGATACTTAAAAGCTTTTACTATACAGTTTCGGAATGGTTCTCTTATTATGCTTTGACATTTTGTGTTGGGTATATGGTGATGGCTGTTTATCAATAAAGGATTTTAGACATTATGCGTTATGTGAAAAATGAACTATAGAGTGTTTTTGTAGGAGAATTTGCGTGAGAGTGCCCTAAAATATGTGACGACCTCTGTGGCTCAGTTGGTTGGCGCGTTGGCAGCGCAAGCCGGTTGCGGGTTCGAATCCCGCCGACGGAACATAAAGTTTTCAATGCTATTATTATTATTATTATTATATGAAGCAATCATGTAGAGCTAGTTGGTACTGTCCTGTATTAAATACTGCCGTACATAAATAAATTTGATAGTCTGATACAAGATTATATCGCTAGTTTTTCCGCTACACTTGCAAAAGAGAAAAGGGCACACACTAAAATATCTTTATCTAGATATCCCGTTGAACTTCGTGTCACTTATAAACCTTCCCTGGACTTCCACGATCATTTTAAGACTAAAATTAGCCAAATCGTGCCAGCCGTTACCGAGTTATAGCGTTACTAACACAATTGAAAATCCATTTTTAGGGTTCCGTAGCCAAAATGGCAAAAAAGGAACCCTTATAGATTCGTCATGTCTGTCTGTCTGTCTGTCTGTCTGTCTGTCTGTCCGTCCGTCCGTATGTCACAGCCACTTTTCTCCGAAACTATTAGAGCTATACTATTGAAACTTGGTAAGCAGATGTAGTCTGTAAACCGCATTAAGATACAACTGAAACAAAAATTTTTTTTTTTCATCTAACCTATGCGTGTGGGGTATCTATGGATAGGTCTCCAAAAATCATATTGAGGTTTCTCATATCATTTTTTTCTAACCTGAATAGTTTGCGAGAGAGACTCTTCCAAAGTGGAAAAATGTGTGTCCCCCCCCCCTCTAATTTCTAAAGTAGAGGCATGATAATTCTAAAAATAAATATGTGATGTAGATTACTATAAAAACTACCAACGAAAATTGGTTTGAACGAGATCTAGCCAGTAGTTTTTTTTATACGTCATAAATAGTAAAGTACAACTGAAACAAAAAAATTTTTTTTTCATCTAACCTATGCGTGTGGGGTATCTATGGATAGGTCTCTAAAAATCATATTGAGGTTTCTCATATCATTTTTTTCTAACCTGAATAGTTTGCGAGAGAGACTCTTCCAAAGTGGAAAAATGTGTGTCCCCCCCCCCTCTAATTTCTAAAGTAGAGGCATGATAATTCTAAAAAAAATATATGATGTAGATTACTATAAAAACTACCAACGAAAATTGGTTTGAACGAGATCTAGCCAGTAGTTTTTTTTATACGTCATAAATAGTAAACCTTAATCTAAATTTCATTAAATCGACTGAAATATAAAAATAAATCAAAAATATTTTAATTTCATAAAAATAAACCTTATTGCTGCTGCGGAACCCTCCATGGGCGAGTCCAACTCGCACTTGGCCGCTTTTTTATATATCTGGAAGATTTGTCTATAATTATAGTCTATTAAAAAAGTCTAATGCCCGGTTTCTGAGGTTTTTTGACTGGAGTTTATCCTTCAACTAGCGTTGTTGATTGGTTAATTTTTTGACGCCAGCCAATCAAAAGCGATAGTGAAAAGATAAACTCCGGTCAAAAAATCTCAGAAACTGGGCATAAGTTGAATAAGATGTAGATTAGAAATACAAGTGGGAGGTAACATTTATATAAATCATTTTCTACATTTATTACAATATAATCATACAGATTGTTTTCTCTTGTTATATAAAAATCTCAGCAGAAAATCCGTCGATCGGAGATTCTCGGAAATGCCATTGTATTCTATTGTTGTCGCGATCACCGGTGCTCGTATGGGGCTTGATAGATTATTTCCAAAAATTCATTTCTCAAAGTAAATAAACAGCTTATATACTTTTGAACCTCATTAGTCAGCAATTTATCAAAAAATCAAAAAGACCAGAAGTCACATCTCAATGAACACGAATGCTAATTATTTCCATTTATCTTCCGCGACATTTGATTTAATGATAATTCGAAAAAGATTTGTACCGAAAAATCAACCTAAACACCAGATAATAGAAATACATCTTGGAGTCTTGTTACAGAAAAGTGCACCCTAATTTTATGGTATTAGGATAAGTTATCGTGGAATTTACCGCCCCTCCTGATGGGCTGGTCTTCACGTTCAAGGATATGATTTATGCAAGTAATTTAGTTGAGTACATTGAGACATTATGAGGTTCACGTGCAGATTAAAATGTTTTGGGACTTGAGGAGGAGCCTTTGTACTAAATTGCGTTTTTTAACATCAAAATTCAATGCCATAAATTTCAAAATTGTGCATTTTTAATGAAACACACAGACTTAGATCATGATAGATACCGCATTATGTATTATGTATGTACTTCGCGTACCATATCGTGATCCTAAACGATGAGCAATGCTCGTCTTTCGAAAGTCTGTTCTTTAGTTTGCTATCGGAATCGGACGTCAATCGGAATTTTAAAAATGCCTAAATATCTGAAAGTGCCTTATTGAGCTGTAGAAATTCAAATAGAATCATTGGCCTAGATAATTGACACTTTTCTTATCATCGGTACGTCACAGTAGCTATAAAAAAGTGGCACGCTCATTTTCATATAAATGGAGCGACATGCGGTATCTATCTTGATCTATGTTTGTGGTGAAACATGTTAAACATTCTTCTACTAAAAATATCCACTCTCATTTGATAAAGACGCCATAAATCATAAATATAATATTCGATTTAAGTTTTGTCCTAGTCTGATAATTTATAAAAAAATGTTTAACAGGCAAGAACAAAAGATTGTTAATTATTTACTAAATGATCATGTGGATGTGGATTTGAAATTACTTGCAATTACCAAAATAAATATATTAATCTTCACATGACTAATGCTGTAATTGCGCTTCAGTTTACTAAATACGTAAAAAACTGATTCATTGTTTTTAAATGACACGAATTTCTTATCGTATTAGAATTACATTTAAAATATTCAATTATTTTATTCATTTTAGAATTACGTTTAAAATATTCTACTAAAAAGTAAGTGAAACAGTTCGATTAAAAGCAATTGTAATAAAATTTTCCCTTGTGGTTCAAGGTTGGGCTGAATTGTGTGGTACAAGTCATGAACCTTTAGGAGAAGACAGATACTCAAATATTTTTGAACTAGCAGCACTAACGACGTCTATATCACAGGCATATTATAATGATGATAAGACGTAACAGAGTATTTACCGTACACTTGTTACTTCACCAGACCTTCACTTCATAGAGCATAATCTTTCAAGACACTCTGACATTGGCAACTCATCGAGTCGGCTATTTTTAAAAGAAGAAGGAAGAAATAGAGTAGTTTGGTAGTGACAGAGTAGACACAACTTAGGAGTACCTCGACTTCAAACAAACGGGCGAATAAACGCGAGTTGGGTGCGATTGTCACTTTCAATATGTTTCACAATGCTGAGTAACGCATTAGTACTGCTGTACTATTATCTATTCTGTGGTACTGCGTGCGCCGACCGATATGACATACTACGTCAAACGTATAATATAAATTTCTCTCTTCTGAGTCGGCCTACTCGATAGTTCTGTTTAATCTGGTAGTGGCTAAGTCCTATTTTGTTTTAAAGTGCTTAATATACTTTTCTCTAAATTTTAACAAAAGTAAGACTTTTTTTTTATTAAATAAGGGAGCAAACGAGCAAACGGGTCACCTGATGGTAAGCAACTACCGTCGCCCATGGGCACTCGAACCTGCGCCTTGTAGAGTTGTTGTTAAAAGTCTTTGAGTGTGGTTGTAATAAGAGTGTTAGGGTAAGAAAAGGGAGACATCGTGTAATAATGAAGACCAATAGCATACATTTTATTGTAACTTAATATAATATTCTTATGATCAACATAATTTTGTCACGGTATATACATATTAATATTTCTAATATTAAATGACTTAAGTATCATAGGAATCTATATAAAGAGCGGTCAAGCGTTCAACCGGTCAGTTTTGCGTTCTTTGTGTTGTATTACGTTATATAATATAATATAATATTAGACTCACACAGGGGGCGTCCTGACTGCATCAGAATTGCTCCCGTGTGACTGACCGTTCGAACGTATTGTAGAATGCGAACACTTGAACGCTCATCTGATACGTCCCAAAAGTAAGTTTAAGTAAACAAGGATTTTGTTAGTCACAAACAGCTAAGATGACTCCCCGCTACTCGCTATGTCCTCGCACCACACCCAGATGAGTCATTCTGCATTAATTTCGGCGTGTTGATGTGACACTGGTGCCATTGACGTAAACGCCGACGAACGATCACGTGACGTGCATGCGCGGTTTGTATATTGTTAAAATAATTTAATTAATTTAATCGTCATACAGTTTACCCCTCCTATACAGATTCAGTGACGATGGCCAGCCTAATTGAAGCCAGACCACTTTTGCATCTTTGTAGTGTGTGCACCGTACACATGAGCACTCTAACTTCCTTTACTCGTCAGTCACCGACATGACTGGCGAGAAATCAGGTGACTGGCGTAGGACCGACTTTTCTCATGTCGTCTTTCTTTTGATTTTTTTAAATCTGGTCACGCCACTTCCATCCTTTGATCAGTGACTGAAACCCCCTCATTAATGACGTATTACCGTAATGTACAGCGATTAACTTGCACGAGGATGAGCCAGCAGACGAATGGTTATCCCTCACGCGATCGGAGATGGCAGATTAAGTAGCATTTGCTAAATCGCATCCCCAAAAACGCAAGGGAGAGATTGAGCGGTCATCAATGTAATAGACGTGTCAAGAAGACGAGACATCTAGTAGGTCACTCCGATTTTGAGAATATAATAATTTCCTAAAATAAAGATAGAGTGAAATATTATTAAATTGTTTTTAGATACATAAAGTATTTTATAAGCGTCTCTACAGTGTGCATATAAACGACGAGATGATGCCCACAACTCCGTTGCGCCAAAACTCGTTTATCGCGCAGGAACCTTACATTTTTCCGGGATAAAAAGTTGCCTATGTTCTTTCCCGGGGCTCAAAGTATCCCCATACCAAGTTTCAGCAAAATCGGTTCAGCGGTTTGGGCGTGGAGAGGTAACAGACAGACAGACACACTTTCGCAGGTATAATATTACATTAGTATGGATATTTTTACAATTTTGTTTGGTTTAACATTGACCATAGGAATAGTCAATGCGTCCTACAATAGTTTAGCATATTTTAATAAAATTTAACTTTTAAAAATCTAACTAAGGATTGATCATGCGGCTTGCGTATCGCGTGGTCAAGGGGACTTTTAACTTTTTTAACGTTCAATCTGGTGCAATCGGCTTCAATAAGCGCAGGGGATCGTACGCGTCAATGCCTTAAGCCTAATCGTGTCCAAATCGTGTAATGGACTGAAAAATACTCTACCCCTGCTTCATAGCATGGTGATCAAGTCTTCTTTAACCCTAGATCACCAGCTATATTTGTGAGTAGCGTTGTTACTATCCATTCGTAAATTCTACAATGAAATATAATATAATAAAATATTTAATTTGACGGTTTAATGCAAAATTACATTTACAAACAAAAAACTTTGTTTGGTCTTTAAATTAATAAAATCCACATTTACATTTCGAGAATTTTGAGGTTTTGTGTGATTGTACAAGCGTCTATTGTGTAATTATAGCTTTTAATGAAACACAAACTATAGGTAGGTCAAATAAAATACTGGAATTTGTTTCTTCAATTTTAATATAAACGTTTGACTCTCATTCCAATTTATAGATATTGTTATCTATTCTTCAAATACTAGCTGCTTACGGAGAACAATTCTGTGGCCTTAGGCCTTACATTATCTAGGGTCATAGGTGCAATGTCTTTTGCCTGTGCCCGAGTATGATTCAATTTATGAATCAGTGTGTATTATTCGTGTGAAAATATTTTTGTTGACTTATCGAACAAAGGGTAATTCAACTGGGAAGATGCAGTGGCTGGGGAGGCGGAACTTAGTGACTCATGATTATGACTTAATGAGACTTCAAGCTTTTACTGCCTGACTGGCACAACCTCAGGCAACTTTAGTTTTTCGGCATAAAAAGTAGCTTTTGTTTTGATAATTGCTAGTGTCCTATATCATACTATATTATGTAAGTGGTGGGTTTCGATACTCTGTTAAGCAAAAGCAGATAGGTAAACACATAATAAAGGTTTTAATATCCATCCATACTAATATTATAAATGCGAAAGTGTGTCTGTCTGTCTGTCTGTCTGTCTGTCTGTTACCTCTTCACGTCCAAACCGCTGAACCGATTTTGCTGAAATTTGGTATGGAGATAGTTTGAGTCCCGAGAAAGGACATAGGATACTTTTTGTCCCGGAAAAATGTACGGTTCCCGTACAATAAACTTTTATGATTTGCGCGTAAACTATTCAATCGATTTTGCTGAAATTTGGTACGGAGATAGTTTGAACCCCGAGAAAGGACATAGGATACTTTTTGTCCCGGAAAAATGTACGGTTCCCGTACAATAAACTTTTATAATTTGCGCGTAAACTATTCAATCGATTTTGATGAAATTTGGTATGGAGATACTTTAAGTACCGAGACAGGACATAGAATACTTTTTGTCCCGGAGAAATGTACGGTTTCCGCACAACAAACTTTTAAGATTTGCGCGTAAACTATTCAATCGATTTTGATGAAATTTGCTACGGAGATACTTTGAGTCTCGAGAAGGGACATATAACACTTTTTGTCCCGGAAAAATGTACGGTTCCCGCACAATAAACATTTATGATTTGCGAGTAAACTATTCAATTATCTATAAACAGAATAAAATCATAGGAAAGTCAATTCTGTACATAACCTAAACATACAGTTTTCGACTGTCATATTTTGATTTATCTTGGGACTTTATCCTATGCCCGTACTTGGGGGGGCTGCGCCCCCCCAAACCCCCCCCCTCCTGGGTTTCTTGCTTACATCAAAATGGTATCGCGTCGTTAGTGTTGAGTTTCAATTCTCCTTTTTAGGAACAAACTTATTAATTAAAAGTGAATTTATTCCAACCTAAACTAAACATACAGTTTTCGAGTGTCATATTTTGATTTTGCCCTCGGCCCGTACTTGGGGGGGCTGCGCCCCCCCAAACCCCCCCCTCCTGGGTTCCTTGCTTACATCAAAATGGTATCGCGTCGTTAGTGTTGAGTTTCAATTCTCCTTTTTAGGAACAAACTTATTAATTAAAAGTGAATTTATTCCAACCGAAACTAAACATACAGTTTTCGAGTGTCATTTGATTTTGCCCTCGGCCCGTACTTGGGGGGGCTGCGCCCCCCCAAACCCCCCCCTCCTGGGTTCCTTGCTTACATCAAAATGGTATCGCGTCGTTAGTGTTGAGTTTCAATTCTCCTTTTTAGGAACAAACTGATTAATCAAAAGTTAATTTATGCCAACCTAAACTAAACATACAGTTTTCGAGTGTCATATTTTGATTTTGCCCTCGGCCCGTACTTGGGGGGGCTGCGCCCCCCCAAACCCCCTCCTCCTGGGTTCCTTGCTTACATCAAAATGGTATCGCGTCGTTAGTGTTGAGTTTCAATTCTCCTTTTTAGGAACAAACTTATTAATTAAAAGTGAATTTATTCCAACCTAAACTAAACATACAGTTTTCGAGTGTCATTTGATTTTGCCCTCGGCCCGTACTTGGGGGGGCTGCGCCCCCCCAAACTCCCCCCTCCTGGGTTCCTTGCTTACATCAAAATGGTATCGCGTCGTTAGTGTTGAGTTTCAATTCTCCTTTTTAGGAACAAACTGATTAATCAAAAGTTAATTTATGCCAACCTAAACTAAACATACAGTTTTCGAGTGTCATATTTTGATTTTGCCCTCGGCCCGTACTTGGGGGGGCTGCGCCCCCCCAAACCCCCCCCTCCTGGGTTCCTTGCTTACATCAAAATGGTATCGCGTCGTTAGTGTTGAGTTTCAATTCTCCTTTTTAGGAACAAACTTATTAATTAAAAGTGAATTTATTCCAACCGAAACTAAACATACAGTTTTCGAGTGTCATTTGATTTTGCCCTCGGCCCGTACTTGGGGGGGCTGCGCCCCCCCAAACCCCCCCCTCCTGGGTTCCTTGCTTACATCAAGGAATTGATGTAAGCAAGGAACCTCCCCTCTCCTGGAATTGTTGCTTATATCAAAATGGTGTCGCGTCGTTAGTATTGAGTTTTAAAAAGTGAATTTATTCCAACCTAAACTAAACATACAGTTTTCGAGTGTCATTCGATTAATATGCGGGGAACTTTGCCCTCGGCCCGTACATAAAAAGGCAAAATTTATCCATTTCCGTTATTATACAATGTTAACGCGGACGAAGTCGCGGGCAATAGCTAGTACTAACATTATAAATGCGAAAGTGTGTCTGTTACCTCTTCAACACCAAAGCTCTTCCTGTTCCCTCGCGATAAACGAATTTTGGCGCAATGGAGTTGCGAGCGTCATCTATGTAGTTTCATATACAGTCATATAAAACCATAAAGTAAGCAAAAGTAAAGAATTTTATGCTACAATAGGAATATCTAGTAGCAATCTATTTATCGTGTCAGTTAAACCACCTCCACAACCAAAACCTCCGTGGTCTCGGAGACTCGGAGGTCATGGGTTCGATTCCCGCGTTGGAAACATGTTATTTCCAAGTTTGGTTTAGACAATGCAGGCAGATCACTTGATTTTCTGACAAGTAAGATGATCCATGCGTCGGATAGACATACAAAAAGTCGGTCGTGCGCCTTATCTCTCCCCAGTCGTGTCGGTCTTCCGTCCCACTGGGTTATGAGAGTAAAGGAACAGAGAGTGCTCTTGTGTACTGCGCACACACCTGGGCACTATACAATTATTCCTGCGTACCTGGCGTGGTTTTAATGAAACCGGCCACCGTCACCGAAACCGGTGTGGGGAGTATTATATAAACCATGAAAATCCCTACTAAAAATCGGTAGTCAAATCTTTTCCCCATAGCAATTTAATACAGTTGCGTGTCTTAATCTAAGCATGTTCTCCCTCGGGGCCACCGGAGAGGTCTCCATCGAGCACGCGAACATGTTTGGACCATAAATCTTTTAAGGCTGCATTTGAAAATCCCCGTTGGAAAGATTTTCGGTTATTATCTTCTTTCGCGTTATTTAGTGTTCCCAGTCTGAGAGAACTTTTATCGTGAATTAGTTAAGCGTATTATGGAGAATCGTCTTACTAGGACGAAACACTATTCAGATAATAATAAAATCGACTATTATTCGCTACTCATTTAATAATAAATATTTGCTAAATAAATGTTATTTATAGAACTTAATAAAGAAGCTGCCACAATGTTATATTCCAGTTAATCTCCAAGTGATTCCTTATTGTGCGTGGATTATACGCACTACAATCAGGTACCCTACAACAAATTAGCCAAGAAAGAAACAGATGAACATGCTATTCATTTAAACTCAAAAGAAAGCTTTTTAATTATTTTACATCCGAACAAGCATAGAGTTTATTCATATTTTATGTTTTATGTATGGATGTACATTTGATTATAAGTATGCTTGTCCTAAAAGTGTTGCAGCTCACTATTTCTAAATATGAATGACTTTATTATACTATGAAGATATTATCAAATAAGAAATAGTATTTGTAATTCGCCAAATTGGATACAATAAACTTTGTAACATTTATCGATTACTGTTACCTGTCGTGATGTAATGTTATGCGCATTTTAACAACGCTTTCAAGTTTAATTCAGGCGGATTTGCATACTTCAAACGTATTTTATTTTCTAACGAAATGTTAAATTACTCTAACCATTCTGCTTTTAAATAATACGTTTATTCATCAATTAATAAATTGAGCAACAATAATTGTTTTCTTCAGTCCTTAAATGATAACTTAATAGACTAATAGTATTACATATTTAATTTTCGTAAGAAACAACCATGTCACTTGTAACGCTTTTTATTAGAGTAGGTAAAAGTAGTTTTTGGCCAAACATTTTGAGCAGATGACGAATAATTTTGAGCAGACAATAAGGAATGTCTCCTTGGCAAGGAAAATAAAAACCCAATGGCACATAACAGTCTAATACTTAAGTAGGTTTGGAATTCCCGGCATCTGGTCAAGTCTGATGAGCCAAATGGAATAGGAATGTTAAGTGCTTTAATTACTTGAGTATTTGAAAAGAAAAACAAAAATGTAGCAATTGATACATTGATGAAAATTTTTATTTGGGCCAAAATTTTAATACTCGTACAGGGACGAGATCTTTCTTAGTACGAACAAGTTTTAACATTAAAAAATATCAAACGAAACACTGGCTAACTTTTCCATGTCGAAGCTTTGACTTAATTTCTTTTTTAGGGTTCCCTAACCAAAGGGTAAAAACGGGACCCTATTACTAAGACTTCGTTGTCTGTCCGTCTGTCTGTCTGTCTATCGCCAGGCTGTATCTCAAGAACCGCTATTGCTAGACTTCTGAAATTTTCACAGATTGTGTATATCTGTTGCTATAACAACAAATATTGAAAACAAAATAATATTTAAAGGGGGCTCCCATACAACAAACGTGATTTTTTTAGCCTTTTTTGCTCGATATCAATAATGGCAACAATAGGCAGTTGAAATTTTCACAAAGGCCTTAAATATATGTTTTCTTTAATAATTATTAATAATATTTAAATAACATAAAAATTTAAGGGGGGCTCCCATACAAAAAACATAATTTTTGGCCTATTTTTGTTCTATAACGAACGGTACCCATCGTGCGCGAGTCCGACTCGCACTTGGCTGATTTTTTCTCATAGACTTGCTTGCAACACTCATTAGCATATTAAAAGAAAAAAATTAACCATTAATATCTTAAACACTATTATTATTACATGCTTTCCACAACGACAAAATTGAAAATATGTATGAAGTCATTTGAATCCCACTAAAGTCTTTTCCTTAAATTTTCGCATACATGTTTCACTCATATTTAACAATTCTAAGAACGGTTCCAAACTCAAACATCAGTTCCAAAAATCATTGGCTGTGTTAACTATGATTCAAAGTTACATCTAAAAGGATTCATGCTAGAAAAATCTATGCTCATCCGTCAAGTATGTGTCATAGTTAAATAAGGGCTTGCGGTGATTAATCGGTACTAAGTAGATTTTATTATGCTAAGTTGCAAGTAATAAATTTTATTGCAATAAATAAGGCGTCGTAGTTAGGTTATAAAATAAAATTATAGGTTAATGGTTATGTCTATGCACGACAAAATATGTCTAGTAGAAGTTTTTTTTTAAGATAGACAGACTGATTATGACAGGTCTATCATGTTCTTGTTGAGAACGGGCAAATCTATAATATGTTCTCTGCAGCTTTAATGTTATATTTTAAAAGCGTGATTTCAAAACTAAAGTGGCTAAAAGCTGTTACATCTTGAAAGGGCTTTTTAAAAAGTGAAATACAATGTCAAACATTTCTATTTAAATGTAGGTGTTTGTTTTCGAATTTAATAATAATATTTTCGTTTATTTTACTATATTATTTCTCTAACTTCTTACATTTTTGAAGGCAACATTCATGGTCTATGAATTGGTTAAAAATTTTGAATATTTACCTACATACCCTACAATCCTCTTTTGAAACTGACTTTAAAATAGTTATTCCACGTTTTCACACATCCTTTGTTCCACAAAATCCTTATGAGTCAGGGGTTGCGCAAGGTGCCATTTCCACGTCAAGGCCACTCTTGAATCACTTTTGCGGTAATTACGAAGCAATACGCAATTTTAAATAGAACTCACGTTTTAAATATAAAAGCTTGGTAATTGTACTTTAGCTTTGACTAAGAAGACGTTTTAAAAAAATACTTCTGGCACTTGGGGACTGCCGCGGCAAAGCTATTTCATAGCATTTTTATTCAACTTATGCAATTACAATACGCATACGTCTAGTCGCACGCACACAAACACCGTGCCGAAGTCTGGCAAAGCAAACAACATGCAACAATGTGTAACAGCGGTGCGGCAACGCGCGTGGCTTTGCTGTACCGGAGTGGAGGGTGTTAGGTTTTTGGAGCGAAGTTCCTTATCGCGCGTTGCGAAAGGGGGTAGACGGAAAAAGTTGTAACGACACTTTTTGACCAACACTTATTTTAGTACCTGTGAAGGCGAAGAGGGCGTTGATGTAGCGATGACGTCAACTGATGGGAAATTTAAAAATTCGTTCTATCCGGGTGTCCCTTGACACCTCTCAAGTTTTTCGTTACTGGATTTCTTGATTCGGTCGCCGAGCTCATAGCACGCGATAAAACTTTACATAAAAATATAATAAAAATAAATAAGTCATCACTTCGCTAATGTCAAATCCCATACATTTTGAATAATATATACGAAAACGAATACTAATGTCAAATCCCATACATTTTGTGGCGTTGGCGTTAGCGTTTACGATAATCGCTTGCCGTTTTTCTAGGCCCTTTAACGATAGTGTCAAAATAAGAAGCAAACTCATTTTGTCCAGTCGTTTGCAAAAATACACTTTAATAGCGTCTATTTCGAAGAGCATTTCTTTTTAGATGACTCATTTACTGGAACTAATTATAAAGTCGGTCTTAAATAGCCTATTTCCTCACTTTTATAGAAACCCGCCGCCGGTAGTACACTCACGATACCACAAAGAGCAAACATCCGAATAGAACGGACATATTGAACACACATTAAACTAGGTAATGTTACGGTCTAAACCTAGCCTACGGTAATGTGTATAAAAGTTCTGCCAATCAGAAGGCAGAACTTTTATTTTACATGAAGGAAGATTAAGAAAACGTTGTATTTATTGATGCCAAGATTAATTACTTGAGTAAGACTTGCGTATTGTAATTTGCTTTATGAAAAAAAATATATAAATATGCTAAAAAAATCTAAAGTTTTTCACTTTAATCACACTAAAACAGACTTTGGCACGTTATGGGTATTAATAGTTGTCTCTCTTCGTTGTCTACTCTACATCGGTAGTACGAGGCGATCGATACTATGCAAAGGTATCATTATAACTTCAGAAGGTCGTGTGAGTCATTCGTGGGAATTAGATCAAGTTATTTCTGGTGGTTCCAAGCTTTTTGTGGTATAATATCGATATTTTGGTGAGTTATCGGAATAGTACACATTCTGCTATAATCTCCCGTGGTGCTTCCCCTTCAGTTCTTTGACTTTCGGTCATTGTAACTTTGTGCTGTCTCCCGCTTTGTATGGGGAGGGAATCTGGAATTCTTCCTACTCCTCCTATTCTTCTTCTGATTAATTTCGTTGCGGGTCCCAAGACAGATTTAGCATGTCCCTCGGGCTCCCTGAGATCATATCAAAGGGTTTTCGTGGTTGGATACCGCTGTTGATCCTGGCGACACAGGAGATACAGTGGTGGAAATGTGTGGTGGGCCAAAGCCCGTTAAAAAAATTCTGCTATAATATGCTTGGAAGAAACAACTTCCAGCAGTAATGGCCCGATTCACATACCGAGTAGAGGAAGGAAGTGATGTTGAAATACGCATAAAGATCGACAATATGATTAATCTGAAAGCATATTGTAGGTCGCTCTTTACCCTGCTCGTCATATTATATATCCACAATAAAAATAAGTCACATTTCATCCCTAGTATACCGTTTACATATTTAAAATAATTGAGACAGAAAAGTGCCCTCACAGAGCGGCTTAAAATACAAGGTCGAATATTATTCTGTACATTTTTAAACAGGTAACCCGTATTCAACACATTAGAATGAAAATTTAAACGCAAACGGTAGAAAAAGGTTTAGCATTAATCACACAAAGTTACGACATAAATTGTAAGCATGTTTTGTATTATCATGATAATAAACAATGTAGTTGTTTTAGTGTTATGTAAAATGGTAAAGTTGTCTAATGTGTCTTAAAGCCGGAGCAAAATGTACAAACAGAAAAAAGCTTTTGTGTGGTATCATCATTGGAATTAGCAAAAAAGTGATAAACTCGATTCGAACAAAAATTTAAACAATTTACGAAAATTATCAGAATAAAATTGGCGGTATTAGGGCCTCATTATACCTACCGAGGAGAGTGGCCAGACAGCGGCGAGACAGCGACGAGACAGTACTCTTCTTCAGCCAATAAAATTGGCCGAAAGCGTGTTTATTTAGTTTTTTCAAAACTATTATTTATTATTCCCCTGATAGAGCCGTACATTGTACAAGCCACCACGAAAGTGTAGAGGCTCAAAGCGATTTTTACTTTAGCGTGCTTTAGCACTTAAGCTTAGTTCGCATTAGGCCACTATTTTAGTCAAGTACCGAATATTTTAGTAGCTCAATTCTAGCTTCTGCCCCAAAATGACTAATTTTTTTGTGTTCAGACACGTTTAGCTAATAAAATACTCGCTACTTGACTAAAATACTGGCCTAATGCGAACTAGCCTTTAGTGCTTTAGCTTAGATAAAGCCTTGCAATCATGGCAGGATGTAGTAGAAATTGATGATTGACTTACGTCATATTTTGGTCGGGTTATGCCAAGTCTATATTGAGCGTGAATCTGTCGGCTGGGCTTGACATAACATGACCAAATTACGTTAGTACGCCTTTTGCCAATGAATCAACTTCTCTGATAGTCAGATAGTACAGCCTTGTTGTTGGTAAAAACTAGGTAGTAGGTACCCCAATTTCCTAGTTAGATCTTTAGACAAATTACATCCTGAAATAATTGAGTCTAATTATAACTTCTCTAGCTTAATAGCAACCTTCGTAGTTCACCTATGACTAACGCGGTCGTCATCGACAGTTTAAATTAGCAACCCTTAACTTCTGACGTAGTTGTAATGGGTTCCAGCACGATATCACCTATTAATAGTAGATTTTGAATGTGGAATATGAATCACTTGGGCGTATTTTAGAAATGGGGTTTTCCAGTTATTTTCAGTTCTGCACGATATTTTTATATGTGTGACGTGTTTTTGGTTTTTTGAGTATTTTTTCTTGCCTAGCTAAAATAGTTAACCATTGAAATTACTAGAGTCTTCTTGAGTTTATTTTGCCATATTTTTGTTGTGGAGTAGGATGAGAATTAGCCCTTACATATTTAATAATAATTATATTCTACTTTTCATGTCTTATGGTATTGGGCGTGCCATGTTTGACATAAATACTAGATATCAGTTATCCAAATAAAACGACTCAAAAAACTCATATTATACCTCCTTATATCTCAAATTTCTTAGGACATTTTGTCACTCCGGATTTTGGACCAGTCACAATTCACAAGAAAGTAGTAAAGTTGTCCTTCTTTACTATAAAAATGCGTTCATTCCCACTGGCTTTTATAAATAGGGATGTACCTGTAAATAATAACCTCAATTACATTATTTACAAACCTCCATCAAGTGAACGTCACGGCGAGACAAATACCGCCATCTTAAGTTAATGGTTTTCTGTCGGGGTGTCCGTCCGTAGGTCACCCTACTTCAAAAATTGAAGGTACAGATGCAAGGATTACACTGGCTTAAGTTATCGGCTCCTTGTGTATTTTTTTTAAATAAAAATACTAGATGACACCCGTAACTCCGTTAACCGTTTAAATACGTTTATCGTACCGTACATTTTTCCGGGATAAAAGTAACCTATGTCCTTTCCCGAAAACTAAAGTAAGAACCATAAGCAAAATCGGTTTAGCGGTTTAGCCGTGAAGAAGTAACAGACAGACCACGGAGACAGACAGACAGACAGATAGACAGAGAGACAAACGCACTTTCGTATTCATAATATTATAATAGTATGGATATTGCGCCGAAGTAAGTTACCGGAAACCGTATATAATATTAATTTTCGATATAAATAGAATATAATTTTGGAAGTATTGATTAAATCTAAAGACAATAACTGCGTACTTAGTAGTTTCCTTAATTATTTTATTACTTACAGCCCAAACCGGGCTCCGGGTTTGTAACCATATTTTATCCAAATAAACAAACATTTCATTTCGAGTTTATCTTGCATCTTCTTTAGAGTATTTATTAACTTCTGTACACTTCTGTCTTCTATTATAGAAGACAGAAGACGCCTCCGTGGTCCAGTGGTCAGAGCGTCGCTCTTGACTCGGAGGTCGTGGGTTCGATTCCCGCATTGGAAACATGTTATTTCCAAGTTTGGTTAGGACAATGCAGGCTGATCACCTGATTGTCTGATAAGAAAGATGATCCATGCGTCGGATGGACATGTAAAAAGTCGGTCCTGCGCCTGATCTCTCGCCGGTCGTGTCGGTCTTCCGTCCCACTGGGTTATGAGAGTAAAGGAATGGAGAGTGCTCTTGTGTACTGCGCACACACCTGAGCACTATAAAATTACTCCTGCGTACCTGGCCTGGTTTCGAGGAAACCCGCCACCGTCACCGAAACCGGTGTGGGGAGTATTATTATTATTATATAGAAGACATGGCCCATGAAACTCTATAATAGAGTTTTCATGGGCCATTAAAATTAATAACCGCAATCACATTATTTACCAACAAGTCACGGTAAACACCGCCATCTTGAGTTAATGGCTTTCCGTCTGGGGTGTCCGGGGGTCACCTTTGATTTGTCTTCGTTACTGCTGGACCCTGGATTCCATATTCAATTAGGATCCCCAGAGGACACTTGAGTGATGTGTATTTATTGCTTTGTTCCACGTGACATTGGAATTTGACTTGCCAGTTTCTAAGATTTTTGACTCGAGTTTTACTAATATTATAAAGCGGAAGAGTTTGTTTGTTTGTTTGAATGCACTAATCTCAGGAAGTCTAATTTGAAAAATTTCAATGTTAGATAGCTCATTTATCGACGGCTATAGACTTTATAAAAATATTTTATCACGCTAAGATTTTTAGGAGCGAGGAAACAGAAGAAAATGTGAAAAAAAAAACGGGGAAAATTACTTGAAAGGGCTTATCTCACGAACTACTAGAGCAATAATTTTAATGTTATTTTTTTAAGGGGGCAAACCAGCAAACGGGTCACCTGATGGAAAGCAACTTTCGTCGCCCATGGACACTCGCAGCATCAGAAGAGCTGCAGGTGCATTGCCGGCCTTTTAAGAGGGAATAGGGTAATAGGGGAGGGTAGGGATGGGAAGGGAAGGGAATAGGGTAGGGGATTGGGCCTCCGGTAAACTCACTCACTCGGCGAAACACAGCGCAAAAGCTGTTTCACGCCGGTTTTCTGTGAGGACGTGGTATTTCTCCGGTCGAGCCGGCCCATTCGTGCCGAAGCATGGCTCTCCCACGTCAAAGCATAGCTCTCCCACGTCAAAAATTTAGTGTTTATGTAGTATCTTAATAAGTTTTAAAAAATTTACTTTCTTAACTTAAAACAAAGACTTACTTGCAGTTACAAAAAAGCAGGCAAGAAAAACTTAGATCTGACGAATTAAGAAAATAACACCAAGTTGAAATTGTGTTGTTTACATATTTAAGACGTAAACGGCTACTTCCCTAGAGAGCTGGTTATTTCGCACTACTCGTTTCCTACTTGTACGAGTCTTGCAAGGTGCATTTTTCTGGCTTCCCACCATGCACACGAATTTTAACTCTACTACAATAACACAAAGCCTTTTTTTGTGTGCCTACCATTCATCCCCACAACAGGTTTATATCAATTTTCTACTGAGTGCGTCTGGATCGCAGAAAACACTTAAATGTACGTGAGACTTTTTCTTTTTCGTATAAAGACGTTTGGACAAATAAATCCATTTCAGACACACGTTTCCATGAGAGTCCTAAATTTTATGCTCGGCTTAATAATACCTATATATATATAATACCTTTATCGATTATTGTGAAAATGTGCTTTACACACTCAATTCTGGAAGCCAAAAGAAAGAAAAAAAATTGATATGCAGTACGTTTACAGAGTGCTCGAGTGTATTTGTAACTGTGTAACAAAACAAAGTGATAATGCAGCTCCGAAAGAGCAATTTTTTTGTGATTTGTATGGGAAAGCGCACCAAAGTTAATTTGCCCATAAAAAAGTAAAAAGGTACCTTTTCAGCGCTGCCACTTTCACAGTGAACAGTGAAGCGGACTCTTACACTACAAATACTTCAGTAGGTATAGTCTTAAAGATATGTTTAATTTAATATTTCTAGTGTGCCAGTAGGTGCCATTATGATCAGAAGTATTAGGAAAATTTTCTTCATGCTCAGAATTCTTCGACAAGAGAAAAACTCTATCGAAAATTCTATGACAACGCAAACATTATTTTGCTATCCTAATATAATCAGATGTACCCTTGATCTAATATTAGCAAACATTCCACATTACTCACTTGTTAATATTTTTCCGCTGCGAGGAAATACCTCCGATGAGTAATATCACACTGAAAACTGTTGAAACCAATTTGTACTCTATAGCCGAGGTATAGAGTTGAAATTGCTTTTTAATTGATTACTAACGTGTGTTTAAGTAATAAACCATTTAGGTGTTGCCCGTAGGTCGGGTCTTTTTCCTCCATAGTAAATGTACTAGCAGAGAAGTTGATTCCTAGGTAGATGATTGATCGCGTTACGTCAAACCCATCCGACCGATCACAGCTAAATTTGACATAAAGCGACCAAATGACGTAGGTCCGTCAACTGCCTAGGAATCAATTTCCTCAATGGTAATTCACTGTACTCTGTAGAGTTCAGGTAAATAAAAATATTTTATAGACATAAGCAATCTGATGTTTTAGGTAAATATTATGTCCTAAACTAGCTAAAAGCTGATATGAGGGCTCGCGTCGTCACACCTTGACTGACTGATGATAACACATCTACACATAAATAAAAATTACTTTGTTAAAGCACAAATCAATAGGCGTGATAGTTTTTCCGTATTGTGAAGGTTGTGACTTGTGGGATATACTAGAGCTCGCTTCGCTCACCCTGATAGTAATGATAATAACGATGATTATAATGATGACTCTGAGATTGATAAAACATTTTTTGCTCGAACGAGCACCAGAAGGTTCGATCAGAATCTGGATTAAGTCCTTTGTGGCGATAATGGGAATTTCATATCAGTGAAGTATTACCGCCGCACTGATGGTTTAATGAAACTTCGGATTTGGAACCTCGAAGCTCTGCAGCTTTCCGGAACTGATATCAATGTGATATCAGATTTTTATCACTTCTTAGACATTCTATTTCTTTATATTTTAGATGTCTAAAGTGTAAAAAAACTGATATTATTATATATCAGTTTGATATCAGTTTTGGGGGTAAGGCTGCTGATCTTCATTCGATTGAGGCTACGTTCACAATTAGTGAATTAGGGTTTTTCATATTCCGTTTGCCACCAAGCTATGTAGCTAGGGTCTATCGTGTCAACCCGCGGGTATATGTCACGATATAGCTGTCATGTGTCACGATATAGGTGTCATAATATGTATATTTGACACGAAAGACCACGGCTACATGGAGTAGGTACATCTAGTAGCAAGTGAAATATTAAAAACCTTCATTCACAAATCGAATGTCAAATGTATGGGCTATGGCTTAGCAGCTCTATAGTTTAGTTTCATTGCGCATACGGAATTATACACCCAATAAAATATAGCTGTCTAAAATTTTGATTCGCTCGGCTCGGAAGGCGTTACGCATTTTAGATTCGAAGTATCAAAAATAAACTTTGGGAGTAGGAGCTTTTTCGTGGAAGTGAGATTAGAAAATTTAGAATACTAAGTTTTTGTCCGTCGATCATTTCAATATTTAAAAAACAAACCAAAAAAATTAAGTAAACAATGTAACATTTCTTCGTATTTTTAAAATAAAATACCTACAGATTAAACTTTATAAAACGTGTAGCTCTTTTATCTACCTTTTTAATTAACGAAAAGCATTAAGATAACAAAGATAAATGCTAATAGAAGTTAAACAGTAACATAAAAGTACGCAGTGTAAAATTGCTCAACATTGGGCTTTAAAAAAGGGGAATGGAAAAGGAAAACGATTATGGCAAAGTGGAGAATTACTTAAGAGCCAATCGCACACATGTCTGCTTCCCAGGTTTTTGCTTTTCTCCCGGATGAAGATAATGCTTTTTTGTTGTATTCTCTACTTTCTAGTTAGAGTTGTGTGAGATATTTTCATGTATTTGAACTATCAAAGAAATTTATTCATAGGCATAATTTAATCGGGTTACATTGTGACATGATACAAAAATAATTTAAGAGCCAATTTGTCGAAAAAATATGCTTTAACTATGTTGGTGGCGGCCGAAAAGGAAGATTTTCCGACCATGCGAGATACCATGCTCGGTCAGGCCGAAGCCCACTGACGTCATTTCAGACGTTGTATATTATGTCACCGTAAGATAATAAACACCGCGAGATTGTAATATGACTAAGTGATGGATTGTAAATAACCAGTTTTCCGGTGATCTTAAATTAATTATTTCGTATTTAAAATAACTTCAATGCCCAATGGTATGAGAATTATGAGATGTATAACATAAAATAAAATTAAGATATATTTAAAGTGCTGTTTGAATGTTCGGTTATTAAAATGAACCTAATTTATAAATCAAACTGCACTTTAAATATATCTAAATTTTATTCAATGTTATACATCAAATTTTCAGGCAATTGAAGTTATTTTAAATACGATATAATTAATTTAAAATCACACGGAAAACTGGTTGTTTACAATCCATCACTTAGTCATATTACAATCTCGCGGTGTTTACAATCTTACGGTGACATATATATCTTGCCATTTCCAAAACTTCGACAGCGTGATGCAGGATTGTTAGGCGAATCGTACATTATGACATAAAGTGATAATACTGTAGGGTGTGTACGAGTCCCTTGTCTAAGTTCACTGTGAAAATAGCGGCGCTGAAAGAGTTGCATTTAACTTTACCAAACAGCCTACAAACACAAAATTAGTTGTCATTATGTCTATTTATATAGAAATGCTCGCTCGGAGGTACCTATACGAAATCATTACATTTTTATCTAAATATATAAATGTTGCTCTACAAAAAGTCTAGATCTCTTACTAATTATAAGATTAACACAGGAAAGAATACACTTGAAAGCCTGAAAAAAAGATAATATATCTTCTATATTATCTTCTTTTCAGGCTTTCAAGTCTAAACGTTATTTTACCACATACGTTGTCGGAACAACGTATGTGGTAAAATAACGTTTGCCGGGTCAGCTAGCAATAGGTCTTTCTGTCGCGTTCTGTCAAACTCTGGAATTAACTGTCACCAGCAGTAATTCCTCTTAAAAGGCTGGCAACGCACCTGCAGCTCTTCTAATGTTGCGAGTGTCTATGAGCGACGGTAGTTGCTTTCCATCAGGTGCTCCGTTTGCTCGTTTGCTCCCTTAATGTATAAAAAGGTATGTTCACAGACACTCAACATGTATGCAAATATTCTTATAGGGACATATAGGCGAAGCGAGCCTTTTATTTGCACATGATTCATCTGTTCAATTGATTGTTGCCATGTTCGAGCGATTGCAAAAAAGACAATTCCGTAATTAAGAGTTCAATTTCCGTGTGTTGTTAAACGCTGCGTCGTCAGCTCCGGTAGGGCCACTAAGCCCTACGTTAGCGATAAGCGGTAGAGTAGAAACGCGTTTTCGTCACGTGCCCATATTTTGTCTCTACTTTACCAAAGCAATCGGTAAATTACAGGCAGAGTAATTTCTCTGAGATATGAAATCATACTCTAATCTCTATTGTTAAAAATATGTAGTCTTGGCTACTACGCGTGGTCGGCTGTTTTAATTTCCGTCAACTTTTTTGACATGATCATAATGTCATTAAATCAGTACTACAGAAATTTTTATCGCGTAATTATTTTGAACATTATCGATATAGCTTTACATAAGGAAGATTTGAATGGCGTAAACGTAGACGTGCGCGTTCAATCTGATACCGCGCGCACAGAAAACGCGTACGTCTCAACGCGCCGACGACGCCGCACGTCGCCAATTTCGTGGCCCAGGCGTGAGCCAGGCGCTTAACATCGTCTGGACTACGGTGCAAAAATATATTATTTTCACCGGTTTCGAGCAATTTAGCCGCCGTGTCGCCATTTCAGCGCCGTTTCACCACGTAGCGAAACACACTGCTAATTGAAATCGGCGTTTTGTCACCTAGTTCCAGACGATAATAAGATATATTTCGATTGTAGTCTGGCTTTTGTTAAAGTTTGGGACTTAGACAATTGAGACTTCAAGTTGGGGTACAATTTACGTGTAAATGTTACCAATTGGAATTTCGTGTGTGTGTGTGTGTGTATTTTCTGTTATTAAAATAAATTGGTTTTATTCCCTGCAGCTAGAGAATAGATTTATCAAAAATTTAAAGATGTACATTTAGTTTTTTAGGGTTCCGTACCCAATGGGTAAAAACGGGACCCTATTACTAAGACTTCGTTGTCTGTCCGTCTGTCCGTCCGGCCGTCCGTCTGTCTGTCTGTCTCCAGGCTGTAACTCAAGGACCGCTATAGCTAGACTTCTGAAATTTTCACAGATTGTGTATAACTGTAGCCGCTATAACAACAAATACTGAAAATAAAATAAAGTTAATATTTAAGGGGGGCTCCCATACTATATACCCCCATAGAAACTTGATTTTTTTTTTCCTTTTTTGCTCGTAATCAATAATGGTAACAGCTAGGCACTTGAAATTTTCACAAAATCCTTATTTATATTTGTACCTTAGTAGTTACTAATAAAATTATAATAAAGTAAATATTTAAGGGGGGCTCCCATACAAAAAACACAATTTCTTGTCTACTTTCGCTTTATACCGGTACGGAACCCTTTGTGCGCGAGTCCGACTCGCACTTGGCCGATTTTTTCAAAATCAAGCTTACCACTTCCTTTAACAAAATTTGTCGCGATTTGGATTTCGACTTCCCATACTGTGTATCATTGTAATATTACAGATAATTTCAATTATTTAAAAAATCGTCATCAAAATTCAATAACATTTTCAAAAAAAAATGTGTCAAATATTATCCTCTTTACTCTTAAGTAAACAAACACTCTCAATAGCTTTTGACGACCTCTGTGGCTCAGTGGATAGCACGTTGGTAGCTTAAGCCGGAGGTCGCGGGTTCGAATCCCGCCGATGGAACAAAAAAGTTTTCAAAGTTCCTGGGTCATGGATGTGTATTAAATATATTTATCTATACTTATAATAAAACTGTAGAAATGTGAATTCTGTACATTAAAGATATTCAAAAAATAATAAGCGGGGGGTGTCACTAGATCGCTATAGAAGCCAAAAATGTGGTTAGTTTTTTGTCTGTCTGTCTGTCTGTCTGTATGTTTGTTCCACTATCACACGAAAACTACTGATCCGATTTGAATGCGGTTTTCGCAGATATATTTGTCTTCTTCCAACTTAACATCTGGTGTATAAAAATTTTGCCCCCCACCCTTCTAAGGGGACGAAAGGGGGGTCAGGTTTTGTATTAAACTTTTTTCTTTAACACGAAAACTACTGATCCGATTTGCTTCCGGTTTTCGCGGATATATTTGTCTTCTTCCAACTCAACATCTGGTGTATAAAAATCCCCCCCCCTCTAAGGGGACCAAAGAGGGGGTAAGATTTTGTATTAAACTTTTTTCTTTAATGGAGTTACCTACTTCATATTGTTAACTGTGTTTTCCAACTTAACATCTGGGTAAAAAAATTTCCTAGCGTATAAAATTTTCCCCCCTACCCTCTTAGGGGACAAAAGAGGGGGTAAGATTTTGTATCAAATGATAAAGTAGAAATACTTTATACTTATGGCAAAACAACTTTGCCGGGTCAACTAGTCATATAATAAAAATCTTAAATATTATATGTATAGTATAAAAGTACTAAATATATTTCCGTTGTCTGGTACCTGTAACACAAGTCCTTCAGGTACTTAGCACGGGGCCAGACTGACGTGGTGTGAAGCGTCCATAGATATTATAAAAAAAGCTTCCATTGTCGGTAAGGCGTAAATCTCAAACTTAACAAAGCTACAAGTTCACAGTAATTAATTTAGTTGTGAACAATAACAAGTTTCTGTATTGATAACGAAATGAAAATGAATTTAAATAACTTAATCGTCGCTTAGATTGCTTATGAAAATGAATTTAATTGTAATCACTAATCATCGTTTAGATTGCTTTTAAAATAATTTTTGTTTAGCGCTTTTGATATGGTGGTTTTTTCGATTCGCTTTTTTTTTGGTAAAACTACAAAAATATATTTTGTAAAAAGTCTAAAATGTTAAATTTATTTTAATAAAATAAACTCATGAATTTGAGGAAAAAAACTAAGGCGCTAAGTGATTATTAACTTTGAGCTTGTTTTAGCACTTATTCGTTGAACATTTCAGCTGTAAGAGTAATAATCACGACTTGAAAACATTTTCTTCTACAAAACACATTTATCGCATTGCAGAATTTATAGAAGTTGTCTATTGTTTTGCTCAACGAGGCTCTCTGATGGAAAATGACGTCCATCATCCTCATGTTTCGAGTTTGACGAAATTGGTGAAATTTTCTTAAGTGACTCTTAGGAGACTCTTAAAAATGTTCGCTGACGGCTGAACAAAATAACGTTGAAGCGCTTGAGATGCTTTGATGTTAAGTGACAACTGTTTGGATAAAAGCTGGTTATTGTATTTCAATTTTTAGGGTTCCGTAACCAAAGGGTAAAAACGGGACCCTATTACTAAGACTTCGATGTCTGTTCGTCTGTCCGTCTGTCTGTCTGTATGTATGTCTTGAGGCTATAACTTAAGAACCGCTATAGCTAGAGTTCTGAAATTTTCACAGATTGTGTATTTCTGGTGCCGCTATACCAACAAATACTAAAATAAAAATAAAATTAATATTTAAGGGAGGCTCCCATACAACAAACGTGTTTTTTTTGGCCTTTTTTGCTCGTAATCAATAATGATAAGAGGTAAGCACTTGAAACTTTCACGAAGGCCTTAAATATAATTATACTTTAATAATTAATAATAATATTTAAATAAAATAAAAAATTAAGGGGGGCTCCCATACAAAAGACACTATTTTTGGCCTATTTTTGCTCTATAACGGTACGGAACCCTTCGTGCGCGAGTCCGACTCGCACTTGGCCGATTATTAAACAATTTATTTTAAAAATTTAATCGCAAATCGCAATAATGCATTTTAATTACAATAATCATTAATCAATAATCATGTTATAGGAAGTTTTTGTTGCTAAGTTAAATTTTGGTGATTGGAATGTCTTAGGAGCCAATGCCCATTTTAAAATACATCGTATGATGAAAACTATTATATAAATATGGTATTAGTCATACATAACATACATTTCCGTATGTATTGGATCGACTTATAAAAACTGGATTGCCTTATGGAATTTCATTGAGATTCCTCTTGTATGTGCTTCGAAAGTCCTCAGGAAATAAACAACGTATTCACTTCCTTTTAATTAATATAATAATTATTATAACACCATTATTATTGATAAAGCTATATCAACTAGCGATTATTATTTCTAATGTATTAATGCGCTGTTATTTAAATATTAATATAATAAGACTTTATTTTTTAGATATTAAGTTAATGCATCTATTAGTTTGGACTTTGGAATACTTTCGGCATTCTAAACAAATAAAAATCATAATAAAAAAAGACAAAAAGAAATATGAATACAATATACCATTAATAGTATCATAATCTTCATGACAACTCCTCTTGGTTACATCTAAAATTATGATCTCATTGAATTCCCGGATAAATTACACTATTACCATAATTTATCACTCCTCAATAAATATTGTGCAATCATAGTTATTAATATAATTATTGATGATTTAATATTAACTAAGTCATGGTACCAGAAACTTTACTATACGCTGAGTAACTGGGCATTACTTCATATTATAAAACGATCTAGCTAGAAGTTAAAAACGAGAAATAATATAGAAGCGTACCTACTTATTCAAATTGTAGGCTTGCATTGTATGTAGGGATGCAGGAAGTAGTAAATAATTATAATTTATTCAAAGTTTTGGATTTGTGATGCCAATTTGACGACCTCTGTGGCTCAGTGGATAGCACGTTGGTAGCTTAAGCCGGAGGTCGCGGGTTCGAATCCCGCCGAGGGAACAAAAAGTTTTCAAAGTTCCTGGGTCATGGATGTGTATTAAATATATTTATCATATAATAAAAATCTTAAATATATGTATAGTATAAAAGTATTAAATATATTTCCGTTGTCTGGTACCTGTAACACAAGTCCTTCAGGTACTTAGCATGGGGCCAGACTGACGTGGTGTGAAGCGTCCATAGATATTATATTATTATTATTATTATATTATTTATTAAAGTAGGTACTTCCATTGAAATAAAATCAATTTTAAGTTTCAGATTGGCCACACTTCGTACCATCATCGTTGGGTACGTTCCCTATATTTATTAAATTTTTCACTAAAAATGAACCGTATTCTAAAAGCTATATAAAATTTACGTTTCTAAAGCATATTACACACACGTCTACCGTTTAACAGTCTGTTGCGTAGCGGAGGGTGCTACAAAAACCCTACATGGGGCAAAATGGAACGAAACAAAAAAAGAAAAACGGGGCAAAAAAAAACAGAAAGGGGCAAACTGAGTGAATTTGACACGAATTGTACTTTTTCCGTGTTTGTGATATTCTATTGAAGTATGCAAAACAATGCTCAAAGGTTTCCGATGAAACAAAATGCTCACAAGTTGGGGACGAAATGAGTTCTGTGCTACATAGAGGGAGATTAAAAAATCAAAATAATATTTATTTCTAGATAGGTTAATAAAGTTAACATTTTTAGAACGTATTTATTTATTTATTTAAACACTTTATGCAAATATTATTTACATAGGCGAGCTTAATGCCTTGTGGCATTCTCTACCAGCCAACCTTAGGGTGATGATGAAAGTGTAAAATAGGCGCATTCTAAAACAGAATTGGTGATATGAAATAAATAGTTGTATAAACGTGTAGTAGGCGGTAGGCCTAATATAGAGGCCTACCAGCTACTACACATTCACGACTTACACTACTGTATATGTTACCGCTTACGGTGCGCCGCTTGCCCTATCATCTGCGGCCGAGGACGGATCGCGGGGGGGAGAGGCATAATTGTGGTAGGTTGCCGCTCTCCCTACCGCCCTGCGAGCTGGCGGGGCCGTTCCGTTTGAACGGCATTGGTGGGGCTGCAGAGGAAGAGGCAAGTAGGTATTGCGGTGCGCCGCTTGCCCTATCCTCTGCGGCCGAGGTGTAGTCGGTGGCAGAGCCACAGACCTGATCTGCCACATGGCCTCCAAGTAGCAGACTCGGGGGGCGTCTGCTACAGCCCTGGTGGGGGCCGAGGAGGAGGGCGCACGTGTTGTGCGCCCATCGTGGAGTCTTCGGACCGCTGGTGGGGTCGCGGATGTGTGTATCGTTCCCGTGGCCCCGTCAAAAGGCGGCGTGGCGGAAGATGGGGAGGGGGGGGGGTTTAGTGGGTATACCGTGGTCTCATTAACTACGGGAGTCCCACATCACCGCTCGGGTGCGCCTGGGTGGTATGCGTAATGCATTTCCCCCTCCAGAAAAAAAAAATGTTACCGCTAATGTGCGTAAACCAGCCGCGGTATTCTGCAGATTATCTGGGTACAATATTATAATATTTGTATTGTGCCCGAGGGCTGTTAGGCGCGTGCGGATAATTTTTCATACTTAGTTTATCTCCGATTTTTCGGTGCGTTAATGTGAAGGGGCCATGATCGTTCGAGTGAAAGATTAAACCAATGTGTCAAAAGACGGATCTGAAAAGGCGTGTCTGAAAATATTTTATTTTTGTTTCACTATTTCACACTTCATGGTGTTTCAAAATATTGGTGTTAAAAAAACCTTGCTTGGGATCTTTTTAGATGTTTTGGTTCCCTAATTGCTTCTAATAGAAAAATATAACATAATTCTTTATCACCTTATTCAGTGGCTTTGCGTAAAATATTATTCCTGGAACTCAAATATTGATTCCCTATTTAAGGGCCCGTTCTTCGTAAATTAGCAGGTCTATTTCTGTCAGTGCAAATATCGACCTAAATGTCATTACAATAAAATTCATATCAGCGCGCCTTGTACGGTGGCAGTTACGACGCTCGCCGCGTCCATGATAGGGCGAAATAGGAGAAAACCCCGTTTTACTTAGATACAAATATTATAACTAAACATCTATCCAATGATTTCCCTGTTAAAGTTTAATAGCTATCGAACTGTCCAAATTATTTTTTGATTGAGTGTCTGTAAGTCCTATAAAACTCAAAATGCTTTTAAAATCGATGTTGTTTCGGATTTTTTTTTATCGAGCCAAATTATCTGTATTGTGTTTCTATCCAATGAAACCACTAGTTAAAAGATGCATCTATACATGTATATATTTTTCAGTTTTTTTGAATCACGCTTTCTATCAAAAAAACTCATTCTAGAAACGTGAATTTGGAATAAGCGGCCCTTAAGTGCTTTAGGAATGAGAGGAAAGAAAATACTCGACTTTCAAGCTTGAGTATCCATACTTTCATAATTAATATTATTATATATTATGCGAAAGCGTGTCTGTCTGTCTGTTACCTCTTTACGCCCGAACCGCGGAACCGATTTTGGTGAAATTTAATATGGAGATACTTTGAGCCCTGGGAAAAAGACATCGGATTTTTTGAACCGAGTCACGGCCATCAACTAGTAGTATTGTAATTTCCAAAATCTCGTGATAAATCAGTAGGTTGTATTTCGTTTTCAAATATAATATGGCTAAGCAGTGACTACGCTTTTAACTATTTACGATTTAATCCAGATTTTAGTTCCGCGCAGATGTTATAAGAAA
Organism: Plebejus argus; assembly: GCA_905404155.3. NCBI lineage: Eukaryota > Metazoa > Arthropoda > Insecta > Lepidoptera > Lycaenidae > Plebejus > Plebejus argus. The sequence goes on from FR989944.1 coordinate 5,888,619, forward strand.
TATAGTAGTCATCACAGAATGAATATATCTTTTACCCATAACAATATAGTCCCTTCATAGTTACACAATTAAAGACGTGAGTGCATGAATGAGGTATGTAACACATTTCGAATTTCGAGTAAATCGCGTTTAAAGTTTTGAAAAAACTTTTTATGATTTTTCATCACAAATCAAGTAATGGCTTTTGTTAATTGTATCAGGAGGTGTAAATATCTTCCGTTTTTATTGTTATGTTAAAAATTATATAAAAAAATCTCCATTCTAGGATAAATTAGGAAAAATGTGAAGTTACTCGGTTCTTCACTTTTAAATGCAACAAAATCTGTAAAGACTGTCAATGCATGAAGTACACATAAATCACTTTTTTTTATTGAGATGAAACAAGACTCAATTTAAAAGACAATAAATTCACGGCCAAACAGATTTAAACAAAAATGGATTATACTTTTGAAAGACGGGAAAGATTATAAGGGAATTCCGCATTAGAAAACTAAATGTAAACAAAACTGAGTTGTAGGCGTCATCTAGTAGGAATTAAGTAGAGAAAACGAGATGATGAAAGTAATAATCTCCAAAGCAAATTTCGTCGAAATCAGTTCAGCCGTTTAAGTGTTAAGAAGCATTTAAGATCATACAAACACGATTTCCCAATTTATAGTTTACTAGTAAGATCAATTAATTTTTTAAAATATCTTGGGTTTCTCAAAGTTGATATATTATAGATTGTTTAAAATGAACCCTTACTTAATAAATAAATTTAAGTATATTAATAATAATAACTTAAATTATGCACTATTCAAATGTTACAATTAAAAGAACAATATACTAATTCAAGTTTTTATTGTGTTTTATTATACTTACTTTTAACTGCGTTTTCACGACTATGGCTTGTACGTCATAATACCTAGTAAAAAAAAACAGTCAAGTACCTACTTACAATAAAAAATTCTTTGTCGAGCATAGCTAGTTCGATTTTCAAATTTGGCCCGCTCGCTCATTTGAATTTGGAATGAAGTATCGACGCGACCAAAGAATAAATACACTAGGTACGCGACCACAGATTAAGGATATAATATTATAGGTAGATGTAGTTTTAGCCCGTCATAGCGTGGCCATTTTGTGCTTATTTTCATACAAGTAGTGTGCGTTTATTTTCTTGAATATTTCTATTTGGCGATCATTTCGAAGCACGTTAAAATCCAGAAAAGAAAGTCATTTAGTTCATGATATCGATAAACTGTAGTTCAAGTAATGAGAATCCTTAAACACACGTAAAAAGCTATGCAACTTTTGTAGTCAATTATTAATTAATGTGACATTTTTAGCACTAATGCCTTACATAGCACGAATAAGGGATTATTAAACTTAAATATTATCCTTTTTAGCTTACAAAAATACCGATTGAAAAGCCAAAAAAACGTTGTTCAAAACTTACGTATTTAATGTTAAATCCACGTGTTTGAGGCATTCTTTGGCCATTCTTATGGTTTATAATTTAGCGGAACCATAGAAATCAACAATATCTAGCATAAAATGTTCAATAAAACCTTTATTAACACTTTTATTACATGAAATATGCAAACCGACTCCTTTGTTATGTCCTAGTAAGTAGGACATAACATTACACGCTTTTGACGCTTATACACTGATATAAGGCTCTCTCCTACTATAGGGACCGTGCAGAAACTATAGAGGGCGTCGTAATTCGACAGCAGCGCCGCGATGCGAGTAAAAGACGTAACTTGTGAGTGACTTTGACTTCGCATTCTCCTTGACCCTGGCTAGTTTATGAGTGTTTTTTTTTATGTTTTACACTATAAAATGATTTAATACTTACACTCCCAAGTGGCCACATGCGGCCGCGAGAACAACGACAGATTTCCAAGAATCCGCGATCGAAGTATTAAAGTTAAAGACTAGATGACGCCCGCAACTCCGTTGCGCCAAAAATCATTTATCGCGCGTTAACCGTACATTTTCCCGGGATAAAAAGTATCCTATGTCCTTTCCCGGGGCTCAAAGTAAATCCATACCAAATTTCAGCAAAATTGGTTTAGCGGTTTGGGCGTGAAGTACTAATAGACAGACACACTTTCGCATTTATAATATTAAGTATATTTTTATAATATTAAATATAATATTAAGGGTTTCTACTTTCTACCCGTAAACAAAGAATGGAAGAGTGAATAAAAATGTATAAAGCTTATCTAGTTAACTAAGAAAATATCTGAAAAAGTAATTAATAGCATCCATCAGTATAGAAAGTAAAAACTTGATAAATATTGCAATAAAATAATGAAGCTATGCAAAAATACTTATATTAATTACTGAAAATGCTTGTGGATTAATAAAATAAAACAAGTTCACTAAAATAAATGCTTTTATTTCAACCTTCTGCGATTCGATCGATACCATCTTCACAACTTTTGTCTGTCACTATTTTTAACTAATTTCAGTCTGGATCTCATAAGTGTAAACACCATTTAGGTATGTATTCTTCAAATAACACACAAAGACTGCACTACTAATCTTTTTCTTACTTGAAGAATCATCCTTTTGAGAACCAACACTTTGACAAGATGGTTCAAGTTCAATACTATCCTCAGTGTTGAATTCCTGGCAGGACTTCTCCAAATTATCCTTACTTTTGATGCAACTTTATGCCAATTAAATGAGCCGTGCCTATGTATGTATATCAATTAAGATGGAAGCCAGTTTGGATGTTTACTGAAAGAAAGCAATGGTTATAGGTTATGTTCATATTGTGTTCATAAAAAATGAATTTACGGTTATAATCTACAAAATTTAGTGTTTTTACTAGTCTACGCATAACACTCATGGAACTTTTTAAATACTTACGTATATTTTTACCGTCTTTTATCCATTTCTTTCGTTTTTCAATAAGCAAAACCATGCGAATATTTTGGCAGAAAAATAGTAAAATTTTACATCGTTCGATTTGCCTTTATATTTCTTTTAGGTATTAGAACATCCGGGAATACAACAATACATTTCAATTCTTGAAAATACTCGGAATTTGTTAAGAAATCTTCTAATTTTCCGTAGCTTCACTAGAGCTTGACAGTAAAATTTTCGTAAAAGTTTCGGCTATTCGCCACTTGTGGCAGTGTCGTCGCTCTGCACGGTCCCTAGTATCTCAATGTACGCGACGCGACGCTATAAAATATTAGCACAGGATAAATGCAAACAGCCAAACTGATGCCTAAATATTTTTTTATATTTCCAACAATTTAATATTATAATAAAAACAAAATATTTTATACGTAGGTACCATTTAAGTTACGATAGGTTTTTCCAAAATTTTAATTTGTTTGGAAACAACGAAAAGCGCCTAGTCTTTAATAAAATAACTATCGTAGTAGGTATAAAAGAGTATGGATGTGTATGAAATATGCTTTGATTATTATATGTATAAATATGTATTGTGTATGATATAATAAAAATCTTAAATATACAACGTTGTCTGGTACCTGTAACACAAGTCCTTCAGGTACTTAGCACGGGGCCAGACTAACGTGATGTGAAGCGTCCATAGATATTATTATTATTTTCTTAATAATGTGTCATTATTAATATATACCTACCATTGAGATATAATATATAGAGTTTTGCCTAGAATGTGAAAGAGTACTGTTGTATTTTTTTGTATTATTTTCCTTAAATTATTTTGTTAACTGTGTTTTATTTTAATGTGTAAAATTGACAGAATATTAACCATTATTACATATTCGTTATCATGCACGTGCTGCAACTTCCAGGAACGTGCTTTTTGTGTCCCTCCAAAACTCCGTCAAAAGTTTCAGTACTTATAGAGTATCAACCGACTTGACTCCTTGACTGCTTGACTTGACTTTTACTTAGACTAGACTTTAGATATGATCATAAATGACGATAATATAGTAAAAACAAAAACGTTGATGAAAATTATTATTATGAAGAAGACTGACTATACCTTTGTATGTGGCAAAGTACACCCCCGGTGTCAGAGCCAAACGCTAACAAAAAAAAAAAATATATACTAAATTATCTATGCCTTTGAATAATAGAACAATAAAAAAGTCGACATAATATTCCTTATTTAAAAACGCATATGGGATTTGTATGGGATGTAATTACCCGCTTCTTGCATAATCATTTGGACGAACCTTGTAACTTACCTGCTTCATCATCTGGCTAACTTTGTAAGTATACGTAAAATTCTAAATCTTTTGATTGCAAATCATTTTCCAAGTCCTAATAGCTACATTTATGCAATAAAACGTAAATTTTCAAAAATGTTACTTACCTCATTCATGCACTCATGTCTTCAATTATGATACTTATGTCCCTGGCGTAAAGCTCTTGCATATAAACGGACAGTATCCGGTGGAATCATGGTTTAATAATGCTATAAACGGATCGCAATAGGTGCGTTACTAATGCATTCGCGTCCTGCGGTCTAGCCATACAACTATCTCATACATACTATATACTAGGGATATAAGAGGGAAAGGGATGAAGATTTTATGAATTAGGGACATAATAATTAATATGTTTTGGTACCTGTGATAGAATATTGCTCAAAGTTTAAAGAAGAGGAAAAGAGCTAGGTCACCTAGTCGTTTTTCTCCAATATAACTAAACTATAACTATTAGTTTTTGGTTTAGTTGGTGGTTTTATTAAAATAATTGTCTCTTTTGAAGTATCAGAAGAAAGATAGCTTTTTATTAGGTATTTGCTTTTGTAGGAGGTTACTGGAACTTTTATCATTTCAACGACCTGAAATGAAAACATAATTATTTTTAAATAATAATTATCTATTAATTTATATTATCAACATCATCATTATATATACAATTTTTTCTATTTAGTTACACAATTTTTAAGTAAGAACGACATTAATTTTATAGACATCTATAACTCTATTTTTATTGATACCGAGAGTTCTTTTAAACCAAAAGGTATTTCCATGTAAATGTTCTTTAAAAAGCGTTACTTTTTTGGTAACGAACGTTTAAAATGTAAAGCAGGTTCCAATGAATCAGAACTCAAAGGGTAACGAGTGTCCCACAACTTTAATTTCCGTTGCATTAACATTTTGACTCACTCCCGTTCTTTGTCTTTAGCCCTGGTAGCGATTTTGTTGAAAATCGAAACTGGCTATACGAAAATGCGGTCATTTGACCGCTTCGATCTTTTGATTGTTGTATTTTGTTATTGAAAACTTGGAAAAAAATAACTTCGCAGTTTTTTAATGATGATCTGAAGTCTAAACCAAAGCAATTTTTTTATAAAAGGGAAAACAAGCAATTATTGACTACTTACACTTTTGTAAATTCGTTCCAAACTTACATTAAAACTAGATTTTGTTTTCATCTCTTTACGTTTTAGTTACTGAATTGGTTAAGATGAAAATTAGTACCGAGCACAGAAATAAATCAAGATAGAATGGCGACGGGCGTGCGTTGCTAAGAAATCGCTCGTGTAAATTTTTGCTTTGATTTTAGTTAGAACAAGTAACTTGCCCGTGGAAAGAAATACCTCCTTTTAACCGATTCACTTTCGTACTTCTGTTTTTACAATTAGACACTGCACAATGAGTCATTTTTGCACAACCGCTCCGGTGTACTCAAGTTGAGACGTGCGCGCTGACTGAATGAACGTTCAACGAATCTTGCACACTTGTGCAAGATTGAAACACGCGTACTCCACCCGCTTAGCCATTCTATCTTGATTTATTTCTGTGGTACCTACCGAGATATTTTAAGTCCCGGAATCTTTCCAAAATTTTTGTCATTACAAAAGAAGAAATCCCGGTAAAATGTCAATTTCTTGCGCGGTAAACGAATGAAGCGGGCTACATCAATAATCCATACTACTAAAATTACAAATGCGAAATAGTATCTGCCTGTTACCTCTCCACGCCTAAACCACTGAACCGAATCTGCTGAAAGATATGAAGATATTTTGAGTCCCGGGGAAGGACATAGAGTACTTTTTATACTACTGCAACGGAGTTACGTCTAAAGTTATGTCTAAAGAGTTACAATATATAGAAAAACACGCATCCCCAACTCATTATCAAGTTCTTCCTATACCTTACTTAATTCTGAACCCTTGACCGCAGACCACATTCAATCGTACGGAACCCTAACCTCAGACGGGTCTTCAGATCCGAATCCGACGGTGGTTTTAATCCCATGTGCTTTTTACATATTCTATTTGTGACAATCACTGCGGTTTAGAGGCACGTAGCAAATATTTTTATATAAATAAATAGACATGACCTAAAATAGTAATTTTATTCATAGACATTATAGTTATTTGACCTGTGATGCCATGAACGTCATCTATTTTTAGTAAATAGGGCTCGTATTAGGCGTTGTGATTTTAATAGCTTTGATTATTGCTTTGATGCTTACAAAGTTATTACATTAGTTAATAGTACTTAATCTGCATCACTGGATCACAGCCATAATAATATTCAAGACTATAATGACAAGGAAATCACTTGAATATGCAGGAGCATACTCATAATAGTTAAAACACTAAAGGCCTGTTTCACCACTTCCTGATAAGTGACGAATAGGCTATCCACCAATTAACTTGACAGACCAAGTATGGATAATCTGTCAAAAAAGTTGTGTATAGCCTATTTAGCACTTTATCAGAAAGCGGTGAAAAGGGGGTGAAAAAACGAATAAAGCCGCATGCGACAGATACTAAATACATCATTATTAGATCAATTATTGATCTAATATTAGTAATCTAATCATTACAAATGATCAATTTTATACGCGGCTGACAATAATATTCGAGTTGCTTTCCCTGTGTAATCTTAAAATTTCATTTGTCGAAGATAAGTCTGATTTTACCAGTCGGTTTGTGTATGTGAGTGTTTTAGAGTTCCGTATTAATACATAAAAACGTTCTGTCTGTTTGTCCATCATAGGATTTTTTATTTACATGTAGATGACAGAGATGAGTTATCATCAGTCAGTCAAGGCGTGACGACGCGAGCCCTCACAAAGCTCGCGGCTTTTAGCTAGTTTATTGATAAATAAAGATTGACAGGATTCGAACTCCCAACCTAATAGAAACTTCAAGCATCGAGCCAGACGGTCAATTAAGATCGTACTGATATATTGGAAACTGTAAGTGGATATTAATACAGTTAGGGTGATTGTTTAACCTGAACGCTTAGACCAGGTGCTCACAATCTTTATCAGCATATTATTGTGGCGCAGTTACACGTTGAAATATTTTGTCACGGCGCCCTACTCTACCTAGCTACATATTATTAGAAAAAGATACGTAAATAAGCACTTTTAATGATTATAGTTAGGTTAAGCAGGTAAATGATAATTAACAATTATATTTAATCATCTATCTGCTTTACATGATTAGTAAATTATGTAAAGTTGACAAATAATTATGTAAAGAGATAAATGTAATTTCATAATCTTTGTAATTTCGGATAAGGCCTCTTGCCTTTACTCGGCGCAACAGGGCACTGCGGCGCACACTTTGGGAACCCCTGGCTTAGACTGTAGTTAATTAAATTTCAGTCTGTCTAGTATTTCAGCTATCTAGGTATTGGCAAGTGTGGAATGCCTGGGGTTATGTATTAACGTGTTTAGTGATCTGCGACAATGTGTCAGTGAATTTGAATTATTATGTAAGTATCTAAATATACAACATGACTGGTGAGACAATACCGATACTTAAGGAGAGTATTCAGTACTCGATTCTCATTATAATTATGTAATAAAATTAGGTTCTTAATTTTTTTCCGAATTTCCCAAAAATAAATGAATCATGGATACTAAGTAAATTACGCGGCTAGTCAAGTAGGCATACTATGCGGCCGGTGCAGAGGCATGCGCTACCAAAGAAACACCACACAACTACCCCTCCCGCTCGCGGTGTCCATGCGTTGGGTAAATAATTATTTACTCAGTGATCAATTGATACTATTTTTTTATATTATTTTTTTCCAACTAATATATTAGCCAAATATCACGTCCTCAAGTATTGAACATGTCTCACCAGTCACGCAGTATAGGTATATTTATATTGTTAACTAGCTGACACGGCAAACGTTGTTTTGCCATATAATTGTTTCTAGTATCAATACAAAAAGTAGATAAAAACCTCTTCTCAGGCCTAACAAATGTGTATACAAACATTCAAATCGGTTGAGCCGTTTCGGAGGAGTTCGCGCACACTGTTACGTCACACGAGAATTTTATATAATAATTATTATAGTAAATAAGTGTGGTAAAATCAACTATGGATTACGGATATTTAGGCCAATTTAGTGTGTACAACATATATTATATTATGCAACCTACCTTAACTCACATAATTAAGACTTTTAGGCACAAAAAACTATTGACATACTCGATAAAAATCTTCCTTCATAAACAATTACTCGTAAAAGCGGAAAGTCACCCATCAAAAATCATCTCATACAATATTAAGAAATTATATTAATTTTTACTTTGAAGTAGGTACGAGAACTATTTTTGGGAGGTAGTAGGTATTTGACTATTTGATATGTAGTATATTTTAATATTTTTAATTTTACCTCTTTTCTGTATTCAGTTCTTTACAAGGTAGTAATTGAAATGCCTGAAGTTTCTGCATTTCATATTATTAGTTAATTATTAAAAATTGTGAACTAACAGTTTACTGCAAGAAATATCCATGACTAGATGACGCCCGCAACTCCGTAGCGCCAAAATTCGTTTGTTGCGCGGGAACTCTACATTTTTCCGGGATCAAAAGCATCCTATGTCCTTTCCCGGGACTCAAAGAATCTCCATGCCAAACAGCAATATTCAGAAATTATATTAATTTTTACTTTGAAGTAGGTACGAGAACTATTTTTGGGAGGTAGTAGGTATTTGATATGTAGTATATTTTAATATTTTTAATTTTACCTCTTTTCTGTATTCAGTTCTTTACAAGGTAGTAATTGAAATGCCTGAAGTTTCTGCATTTCATATTATTAGTTAATTATTAAAAATTGTGAACTAACAGTTTACTGCAAGAAATATCCATGACTAGATGACGCCCGCAACTCCGTAGCGCCAAAATTCGTTTGTTGCGCAGGAACTCTACATTTTTCCGGGATCAAAAGCATCCTATGTCCTTTCCCGGGACTCAAAGAATCTCCATGCCAAACAGCAAAATCGGTTCACCGGTTTGTGTGTGAAGAGGTAACACACAGTCAGACAGACAGACACACTTTCGCATTTATAATATTAGTATGGATATTATAATAATCATTTCAAAAACAGCTACAGGTGACGTCATAAATTTTAACCCTAAACTGCAAAGGCCGTTTGTGGACAGACGCGCGGAGTGAGGCAGGTGCAACTCGACTCACACCCGCTATACATCACGCCGCGCCGTGTCTATTTGCCTACGTCCACTTAAGGTGAAATACGCTTGTTGTGGATCGTCATATAACAGTACAGTACACCAATAAGTAGCTCTAAGGCTTAGAGCTATTTAGAGATACTGTTGTACTATGTTAAAGCTTAGAGACTAGCTACGATCCGATACTAAAATATTTTAGCGATTAATTTTTGTAAATTGGTCATTTCTTACATACGTTAAAGATCTCATAAATGCCACACAATTAACAAATACATAATTTTAAAACTAATTACGATTTGAGGTTAGGAAGTTATACATATTTTAAAAAAAGCTATTCCTTACAAATAAAACTAAAAAAACTCTACGTGACTCTACTTAATATGATTTCATTTATGTTTTTCCTTCCCTTAACATATTTTGTGCAAAACTGTACCCTTTGGTGTAGAAAAACACAACAAGTTGACTAGACAAAAGTTACAATATTCGGTAGGTCGTGACGCTATCGTTCGCCACGCTCCATTTAACGGCAGTAAATCAAAGGGTTGACCCGGCAGTCAACTAAAAGCCGTTATTATCAATCGCTCAACGATAGCTTTGAGGTAAATAATGAACCGTGCTCGCCGTAGGGTTAAGGACTAGACAATAGACACTTAATGAATAATTGTTTGTTTAGACTAGGTATTATCGACGTAGCTTTAGGGTTAAAATAAAAGTACTTACTCTTGTAAAATACATAATTGTACAATGGATGTAGTCCGTAACCAATTTATTTTATGAACATTTGGTATAGATGCCGGTTGGCAGCGGGCGACATGAAGCGGCAGCAGACGACGTGTCGTCGCGACACTACTGTTTCTATGTATTTCTATGAAATATTTGTCGCTAGCTTCGTGTTGCTAGCAGCAGCTGCGCAGAGTACGACGTCTGCTGCCGCTTCATGTAGCTTCCATGTTCTAACTTGTACCTTAACATTTTTTTATCTAGAAAAAAAAAATAGGCTATTTTTTAATTCAAACGTTGAACTACTATAACACCAAAAATTATAAAAACTGAAGAACAAATGAATCAGCCATCCTCACAAAATATTTTTTTGTAGGACACGTTTTTGTAACAAAGTAATTTTCCCAAAACGTCAAGGGTTATGCTAATATGCTGATATTGCTAATATTCGCATATTCAACTAAAAATCTTAAGATATTTCTATGGCTAGCCCTGGTTCATATTGGCATAGTCAAAGCCTTAGCCGTTATGAACGACGCATAGTTTTGATATTGAGTTATGCAGACGACAGATTACCTATCGATCTCTTGTTGCCCGATCTGAATTTTTGGAATATCGACTTTGTTGTAGGTAGTTTTATCATCCAAATTCTTGTAAAGATACTTGAACGACCAATCAATAAATATATTTCAGACTTTGCTAATACAGCTTATACAGTATCAAAATGCCTTGGCATTTTACATTGGCCATATGACAATTTAGTTGAAAAATACGGATAATGTTTTAATTAAAACCATGTCACAAGCTTTTGTAGAGTCTAAAATAGACTCTACAAAAGTCCATACTTTTAAGCGAAAGTGTATGTTTGTTACGTCTTCTTAACGTATGAACCGATTTAGATTATGGTATGTTATTTTTTAGTTCTGGGTAAGTATGTAAGTGGATTTGTGGAAATTCTGGGTAAGTAAGTATGTAAGTGGAGTTAAAAGAAAAGTATATAATGCAAGTTGCAACTAAGATAATAATATTATCAAGTTACAGATTAGGCGGAAGTCAAAATGGTCTCACAGTTTTGTTTAACAGTGTCACGGTTTTATTAACTTACTTTGGCCGTTTTGTAAATTATAAATCCTGAAATAACTCATATTCAGATGATGAAACTTAGCCAAGTTTTTAGATTGCGTGATGATTAGTGTTTCTTATCTTACACTAGAGATTTGTGTTTAATAAGTTATAACAATCCATACATATTATAAATGCGAAAGTGTGTCTGTCTGTCTGTTACCTCTTCACGCCTAAACCGCTGAACCGATTTGCATTGGAGTTACTTTTTATTTCGTATGGAGATACTTTGCGTCCCGGAAAAGGACATATAGGATACTTTTAATCCCGGAAAAATGTACGGTTCCCGCGCGATAAACGACAACCTAATACCTTACCTTTACTCCCATACAAGAAACACAATTTTTTGGATATTTTTGCTCTATAATGGCTCGGAACCCTTCGTGCGCGAGTCCCACTCGCACTTGGCCGATTTTATTTTAGTATAGACTATAGAAAAATAAATACTTACCTTTTGAGATAAACTAATAATAGAACCTACAGGGTGTAACAAAACCAAGTGATAATACTTTAGGGTGCGTACGTGTTCCTCGTAGAGAGTTCGCTGTGAAAGTAGCAGCGCTGAAAGACTAACTTTTTCACCTTTGTAAGGAAAAAATCATGACGCGGGCGCTTGCCCATACAAATCACAAGATTTTTTTTATTTTCAGCGCTGCTACTTTCACACTGAACTTTCTACAAGGAACACGTACACGCCCTAAAGTATATTGAGTATTGACTTATTTTGTTACACCTTGTTTAAGTATAAATACTCAGCTTTTTAGATAAACTAATATTAGAATCTATATTCTATAATCTAGTAATAGTTGTGTGGGTCTAAAATATATCCCGCGGCAATCCGCAACCGACCGTTATGAGGTCAACGACACGATCAGATACTCTAGATTCATAGAAATGATGTTATGACGGGAATTCTAAGCGAAGTAGGCTCTGATTTTAAGGTTGAAGATTCGTTCAAAGAAATGTAATAATCTATACATCTATACGTCTATGCATATTTAAAACTGTAGAAATAGAAATTCTGTACATTAAATATATTCAAAAAATAATAAGCGGGGGGTGTCACTACATCGCTATAGAAGCCAAAAATGTGGTTAGTTTTTTGTCTGTCTGTCTGTCTGTCTGTATGTTTGTTCCAGCATCACACGAAAACTACTGATCCGATTTGAATGCGGTTTTCGCAAATATATTTGTCTTCTTCCAACTTAACATCTGGTGTATAAAAATTTCCCCCCCCACCCCTCTAAGGGGACAAAAGAGGGGGTCAGATTTTGTATCAACTGATGAAGTAGAAAATAGAAATACTTTATATGGCAAAACAATGTTTGCCGGGACAGCTAATTTTAGATAAGTCCATAATATAGACTTTTGATAATGTTATTTAATTTTAAGGTGATTGTTCTCACTTAAAATTATGATAAAAATATAATTTTGACAATATTTTATATACCGTGCTTAGATTGGTAGTATCAGAAGATTCTTAAATGATGATAAATCATAAAATACTTAAAGAAGACAAACAATAGAAAGATAGCTGCTGAATGCTGATATAATAATCAAAATAAGAATGAAGTAAATTTAAAAATATTGTACTGGGTTTTTTTTAATAAAAAAGGGGGCAAACGAGTAAACGGGGCACTTGATGGAAAGCAATTACCGTCGCCCATAGACGTAATACGCTCTCTTCTTGAAGGTTTGCAGGTCGTATAGGTCCGTAAATACTGCTGGTGACAGTAATTCGTTTCAGAGTTTTACAGTGCGCGGCAGAAAGTTACGCGAAAAGCACACGATACTTTTTAAAATAACATCGGGAATTAAAGATAAATAATTGAGAACGTTAAATAAACGCTAACAAAGTTTGGATGCGGCCAACGAGACTGAATAATTTCCCCCCGATGGTTGCTCGCCTTGTCGTGGCGGTGGGGCTCTAGTAACCGCGGCTTGGACAACCGCGGTGAAGCGAAGAGGCAACCAGGGCCGGCCGGTGTCGCCGCCTGGCCCGAGGAGGGCGCTCCCAGCGGACTGGAGGAGTCCGCTGCGGATGCGCACCGAGGTGGGGCCGCAGAGGAAGAGGCAAGTAGGTATTACGATGCGCCGCTTGCCCTATCCTCTGCGGCCGAGGTGTGGTCGGTGGCAGAGCCACAGACCTGATCTGCCACATGGCCTCCAAGTAGCAGACTCGGGGGGCGTCTGCTACAGCCCTGGTGGGGGCCGAGGAGGAGGGCGCACGTGTTGTGCGCCCATCGTGGAGTCTTCGGACCGCTGGCGGGGTCGCGGATGTGTGTATCGTTCCCGTGGCCCCGTCAAAAGGCGGCGTGGCGGAAGATGGGGGGGGTTTTAGTGGGTATACCGTGGTCTCATTAGCTACGGGAGTCCCACATCACCGCTCGGGTCGCCCCCTGCGCCTGGGTGGTATGCGTAATGCATTTCCCCCTCCGGGAAAAAAAAAAAAAAAAAAAAAAAAAAAAAAGACTGAATAATTTAGAATGTTAACCGGACGAGGTAAAAGAAAAATCCGCTTAATTGCTAGCTCCATGTCCTCCCTCCCCGAAAAAAAAAACACGGATTGACAACAAAGTCGCACGGGAATTGTTTATTTACTTAAATACTTGACAATACTGCGCAATAATTATCTAGAATATAATGATGACTTATGTAGGACTAGATGAGGAACGTTGCGCTAAAATATTTTAGTTATCGCGCGCGAACAATATGATTTTCCGAGATGAAAAGTATCCTACGAGTAAGTTCTTTCTCTAGAGAATGTGCCTAATATTATAATAATAAGAGTAGGTATACTTAATGCTTAATTTGTAAAAATGAATGTTTTAGTAATTTGATCCTGTGACTAATATTGTTAACACTCAAGCACTTTGGACGATTAATATAAAGCATAATATTATCTCTAGTATGTGGCTTGCCGCTTGTGTAAGCAAGACTGATCCATTAATTAAATCATGTAAATTGACGCTGAGAGCCAAGTTATGTAGATCATCGAATTTGCAATTAATGGTTCAAATCCCGTTTGGTGGAAAACAAAAAGATAATTGCGAACAATTAATTTTGACTTCTTGTGAGGGGACGGGGCGCCTTTTGTTTTATTGCATGTTATTGATGATTCCAATACGATTCGAGCGATTCAAATTAGTATTGATCTAAATGTTGAAATGGAACGAAAACAGCTGAAAATGTGTGTAGACGTGTACAACTTAATATAGGAACATAGCAATTGTATGTTCTATTTTATCTATTCTTTAACTTACGTTGTGCGATCTAAGCACTCGTTGTGCTTAGATCGCACAACGCGACACTACTCATTTCATTAGGAGCGATGTAAAATATTATTCGTATCAAATTATATCAGCCAAGCCGCGACGCGGCAAAAACGCTACACGACGTCAAAGTGATCAAACATCAGAACGCTAACGTTACAAAATGTATGGGATTTGACATTAGTATTCGTTAGCGAAGCGATGACTTATGTCAAATCGCATACATTTTGTAACGTTAGAGTTAGCGTTAGCGTTTTGACACTTGTCTAGGGGTGGCTATGAAGTGTCGCGTGACGCGTCGCTTCGCCACAACCACAGAAATAAGATCAACAACGTAATGTTGCCTAGTGCGGTCTCGCTTCAAATGTATTAATTTTAGTATCTGCCTTAGAGTTTACTACTGTTGGTAAAAATAGCTTTAGCAATTACTTGCTAAAAATACGGTTGCTAATATTATCGCAGCAATAGTCTGCGATCAAAATGAATTCACGTCCGCGCTGTTACGCTGTCCCGGCACTAACTGCTATTGAATTTGCTATTTTTCGCTCGATGCGAATTAATTATATTCTACGCGAGTCGAGCGGTGCGATGCGAATCGAGAGTTCACGATGCCGCGATTTTAGCAAATAGCAAAGCACGTAACATGCTATAACATGAAAGTTAGCATGTTAATGAATTTAATAGAAAATAGCATTACCAGAGTTTCTTTAGTGTATACTAACTGTTGTATATTGTTTCAGGCGGCATTGTGCGCAGACTACAGTGTTCCCGTGGACTGTGTGTCCGCCGGCCCCGCCCCCAGACCCAGCTCCTTCCACGAGATCTCTGCTCCTAAGGTATGTTCGTATATAAAAAAATAAGCAATAGTTTTGAAAACTTAAAAAAACTAGATTTTTTCTACCACTGCCGAATCTATAAATTTTTTTAACAATTAATGATGCAAATTGTACTTCTAGAAAGTCTTACAGGTTGCCATAATATCATCGGATCGCGAACCAATTTCAAAATTCCTGAAATTGCATTTTTTATCCATCCAAAAGGTTACATCACATACACTATTCATTATTGTAAATCTAAGACAAACAGTGAATAATCCTGTTCAGCCACATTAGGGGAACTACAAATAACATTTATATTATGAAACAAACAATGAAGTTGCCACACCATAACTCTTAACATAATAACAACCTGAAAACCGTCATAATATCTTACTAGTTACTACCATTTACTACCCATGAATTGTTTACGAGACCAAAAGTGCTGAACAATCGTGATTATCTGAACCGACCCTAATACACATCATTTTGTTTTACCTAATACAAAAAACATAAAGTTACAAGCTTTATTCTGAGCCCCGATTCTCACGAATAGGAATATTAAGCAAAGGTTTAGAGGGCACATACACGTTATCAGAATATTGACAGAGACGTAGTCAAGTCTATGCTGGTGCTGCCTCTAGCGTGAAAACATTGCAATAATCCTGTCACAATAAAGTAATTTGATGTTCTTAATGGACTAATAATCATAATATTATTATATATATTATTTTTTAATTTCCGTAGTTTCATTATGCAACCACTTAGTTGTAGGCGACATAATCGACTTTTATTGCCCCTGACAAGTGACAACGTAGTTTTTTTAAACGGGCTTTGTCCCACCATACATTCCCACCACTTTATCTCCTGTGTCGCCAGGATCGACAGCGGTATCCAATCACGAAAACCCTTTGATTTGATCTCAGGGAGCCCGAGGGACATGCTAAAGCTGTCTTTGGACGCGAAACGAAATTAATCAGAAGAAAATCGAGTGTAGACAGTTGCCGAAATGATGGTAGCAATCATGGTTTTCCTGCATGACCCAACGTGAACTTCAGGTATATCGAGACTGCATTAGAACCATATCGTAACTGTATCACTATAAAATCATTTAGCAGAATCGACCATGTTGCAACTTAACGCCTACCGTAGTAGCAATCACATGGTAACGATAAGATAATAATATAATATTATGTATAATCATTGTAATGCAGTGCTTTTCAACCTGTGGGCCGCGACCCCTTGGGGGGTCGCAAAGCTTCTGTTGGGGGGTCGCCAGAGGCCGAGGAAACTATTTGATTACAAAAAACAATAATGATTAAAAATATTGATACAATAATTATTAAGTAGGAGAATTTCTATAAAAATATAATAATATAATACCTACTTATAGCCTATAATAAACATACATACAATATGATAATAATCGGCCAAGTGCGAGTCGGACTCGCGCACGAAGTGTTCCGTACCGGTATAGAGCGAAAGTAGACAAAAAACATGCAAAAAACTGTGTTTTTTGTATGGGAGCCCGCCTTAAATATTTATTTTATTTTAATTGCGAGCAAAAAATAGCAAAAAATAGCGTTTGTTGTATGGGAGCCCCCCTTAAATATTTAATTTCTTTTGTTTTTAGTATTTGTTATAGCGGCAACAGATATACACAATCTGTGAAAATTTCAGAAGTCTAGCTATAGCGGTTCTTGAGTTACAGCCTAGAGACACACAGACAGACGGACCCGATAGGGTCCCGTTTTTACCCTTTGGGTACGGAACCCTAAAAAAGCAAAGGTCGCGAAATAGTTTTTCATACAAGGAGGTCTCATCATAAAAAAAGGTTGAAAAACACTGTTGTAATGCAATTTAAACTTGTTTTCTTGGCCGATTTACGACATCGATTACAAAGTCAAATGCAGATGATAACTCATGACTGAATCATTATAGGCCAGGCGCACACTCTGAATAAAGAGTTTTAGCATGGACCAATTTATTTACTCTATGGTTTTAGCTTTAATATGGGACTGTGGGCTTCCGATCCTCCGTTAAAATATACAATTTTATTTTTTTGCAACAGTGGTTATAATTACTAATTATAACATGTCGTTATATTAATAACATTGAAAATGAAATGGGACAAGCCATACTTCCATACTAATATTATGAATGCGAAAGTGTGTCTGTCTGTCTGTTTGTTACCTCTTCACGGCCAAACCGCAGAACCGATTTTGCTAAAACTTGGTACAGAGATACTTTGAGTCCCGAGAAAAGACATAGGTTTTTTTATCCCGGAAAAATGTACGGTTCCCGCGCGATAAACTAATTTAGGCGCAACGGAGTTGCGAGCGTCATTTAGGAATAAATAATGTTGTCGGGGTCTCGAAAATGGCTGTTTTTTAATGAAAAATCGACATACCGTATTTGGGAAGTTTTAGAACAGAGGTTCCCAAGCTTATTTTGTCTACCGCCCACTTTAAGAACAAATTATATTTTAGCGCCCCTATTGTTTCAATTTAAAATGCATCTAGATGAAATAAACCACCCCCAAGCCTCTACACACACCCCCATTTTTTTCTGGGTCCCACACCCTTCAGACTTTCAGCGCCCACAAGTGGGCGTTATTGCCCACTTTGGGAAAGGCTGTTTTAGAAGGTAAAGACTATTTAGTTAAGTAGATAATATCATCCATTTCAAATCCACGGAAAGGGCTTCTAGCAAAGTTTGGTCTCCCATGTATTATTATAATAACAAGCTTGTTAGGTTAGGACTTAGGATGGAGTAAATCGATAAAATTCTCTCCTGCACCGAATATAAATCTTTCTAAAATAGAATCCATAATTTTACTAATAACTGTAAAAGTGTAAAAGTTGACAAAAACAGTCATGATGCCCACGCAGCCCACGTAGTCAAAATAATCGGCCAAGTGCGAGTTGGACTCGCGCACGAAGGGATCCGCACCATAATTGAGCAAGAATAGGCAAAAATTGTATTTTTGTATGCGGTCCACTTTAAGTAATAATAATAATCATTATTATAAATTATTATTATAAGCCCAAACTGTCCCACTGCTGGGCAAAGGCCTCCCCAAAGACTTCCATCTGTCTCTCTCCTGCGCCACCGCTGGCCAGCCTGGCTGGTATGCCTCCAGCTCATCACGCCATCTTTTTCTAGGCCGGCCGCGGCGGCGGCGTCCGTTTTCAGGTGCCCACTCTGTCGAGGTCCTTGCCCAGCGGTCGGAATGCATACGGCCAACGTGACCCTTCCAATCCTACTTCAGCTTGGCAGCCTTGATACCTACATCCTTGATACCTGTTTTGGAGCGCAGTGTGGTGATCCTTATTTTGTCCAGAATTTTTACTCCTAACATACTGCGCTCCATTGCTTTTTAGCAAACCCCGAGTTGGGACTTTTGTGAAACGGTCAATGACCAAGTTTGTGCACCGTTAGGACACAATAGAACAGTAATAATATTATAGTTTATTTTAATTTTATTATTAATTATGAAAATATGATTTTAAACAATTCTGAGTATTTTGTGAACATTTCAAGTGTCTACCTGTTGCCATTATTGATCTCGAGCTAAAAAAAAAGCAAAAAAAAAAACACTTTAGTTGTATGGGAGCCGCCCTGAAATATTTAATTTATTTTGTTTTTAGTATTTGTTGTTATAGCGGCAACAGATATATACAATTATACACATGTAAAAATTACAGAAGTCTAACTATAGCGGCGACAAACAACGAAGCCTTAGTGATAGGGTCCCGTTTTTTACCCTTTGGGTACGGTACCCTAAAAACATCGAAACAGTTACATTCGTTCAATATGGTGTAAGAGTATTGGTACAGGAGATAAATGATACTCGACTGTAGGATCGGAAGTGAGTGATTTATTTACAAAACTTACGGCTATATATACAAAATCTGATTGATTAGAATGAGACAATATAATACAAAAAGATAGAGACAAAACATAACACATATGAACGGGACAAAAGTTGAGACGGGAATACAAATTATAAAAGAGACAAAAATAGAGAAGGAAGATTTAACACAGTGTGAAAGAGATAAAAACTGAGATGGGAGATCTGTGAGGGAGGACATGTGAGTGTCTGGACCTCAGCAGATTCGCACCCTAACAAATGTTACCACAGTACCCCCCTTCAAGTGAAACGTACGGATGGCTTACTGATGCGGCCGAATCTCGTTACTCGAACTTGCGGTGATGACGGCAGGCCGGGCGCGGGCGCGCGGTCTCTTTCGAGGCGCAGCGGGCTGGCGGGCACGTCGGGCGCAGGGCTCGACGGGGCAGGGCTCGGCTCCTCCTCTTCATTTTCGTCTTCGAGACAGATGTATGCTGGTTTTAATCTGTCCAGCGATACAACTGTGACTCGGTTGGGCAGCTGGATCTTGTAGTACTTGTCGTGTCGTTGTAGTACCGGATACGGTCCGTCGTAGGGCGGCGTGAGCGGCGGCCGGACGGTGTCGTTTCTCACGAACACATGCGTACACTTTTGTAAGTTTTTGTGTACGAAGGGTCGACACGACGATCGCACAGTGTTCTGTGCCGGAGATAGCGTTGCCATGGTTTCGGTAAGGCAACGCACGTAGTCAGCTTCTTGTATTTTCGGCTTCGACGGCACGAAGAAGTCTGCAGGTACTCGTAGGGGTGCGCCGTAGGTGAGCAGTGCGGGACTTGTGTTGCTGTCTCCGCGCAGAGCGGTGCGGAGTCCCAGTAGTACTGTCGGTAGTTCCTCGCTCCACCGCGTGGCGGCGCCACGTGATACTAGCGCGGCTTTTAGAGTGCGATGCCAGCGCTCAATTTTTCCGTTTGCTTGCGGATGAAATGCGGTAGTATGGATGCGTTTTATTCCCAGTTTCTTCGTTAACTCGTTGAATAGTGAGGACTCGAATTGTCTGCCTTGATCTGTAGATATTCGCAGGGGGCAGCCGAATCTCGATATCCACGCTTCGTAAAGAGCTTTTGCGACGCTCTCCGCTGTAATTTCGTATACTGGAACGGCTTCCGGCCACTTTGTAAATCTGTCGATCATCGTTACTATGTAACGGTAGTCGTGCGATGGTCGGAATGGTCCGATTATGTCGATATGTAAGTGTTCGAAGCGTTCCGACGGCGGGAAACTTGCTAGTGGCGTCACTGTATGTCTCTGAATTTTCGCTCGTTGACAATCGATGCAGCTTCTACTCCACATAGTTACATCTTTGTTCATCGAGGGCCAAAAGTACTTCAATGTAACCAGTTTTCTCGTCGCTCGTACCCCTGGGTGACACAAGTTGTGTTGCGATTTAAAAGCTTCGTGTCGATGCGCAGGCGGCAGGTAGGGACGAGGTGACGATGATGAATACTCGCAGGTGATTGGTCGATTGCCGTTGGGGGCGGCGATATCGACGAACTTGAGATTAGTTTGCTGTCTTAGCTTTTTTAGTTCTTCGTCGTGCTGCTGGTCGCTCGCTATTTGATTGTAGTCGAGGTTTGACGGCACGTCGATCTCTTCTATGCGGGAAAGAGCGTCGGCCACAGGGTTTTTCTCGCCTTGAACGTAGATAATCTTCGTGCAAAACTGACTGATGAAATTGAGTTGTCTTTCTCTTCTAGGTGTGTCGCTGCTGCTGGCCGGTCTTGACAGGGCGAAAGATAGCGGCTTGTGGTCTGTGTGTACGATGACATCGCAGCCTTCTATGAGTCGACGGAAGTGTTTAACAGCTGTGTAGATCGCTAGTAGCTCACGATCGTACACACTGTATCGGCGTTGAGTGTCGCTAAGCGCTCGCGAGAAGAATGCGAGCGGCTTCCACACGTTGTTTACACGCTGCTGCAGTACTGCACCCATGCTGTGGTCCGAAGCATCTGTGGCTATGCTCAGTGGTGCACCGGCGATAGGATGAGACAGGGATGTCGCTTCTAAGATGCTTTTACGGCAGTCGTAGAAAGCTTGTTCGGCCTCCGGCGTCCACTCGATTATAGTGTTGTCTCGCTTCCTCTTATTGTGCAGATACGTGTTTAGTTTTCTCTGTCGCTCGGCTTGTTGCGGTAAACAATCTCTGTAGAAATTAATTATGCCGAGAAATCTTCTCAATTCTAGTATTGTCTTCGGTTTTGGATAATTAGATATTACTTCGACTCGATCTGTAGTAGGTTTGATGCCTTGCGATGAAACTTCGTAGCCCAGAAAGTTGATTGTTGTCTTCGCAAACTCGCATTTTTCGACGTTTAGTGTTACGCCGTACTTGTTTAGGCGCTCGAGTACGTCGTGCAATAGTTGTTTGTGTTTCTCTTCGTCTTCACTGCACAACAGAATATCGTCAACGAACGCGAAACAGCCTTCGACGCCGCGGAGCACTTCATGTATAAATCGTTGAAAAGTTTGACTCGCGTTTCGTAATCCGAAGGTCATGCAGTTGAATTCGAAAAGACCGAATGGAGTGATAATGGCAGTCTTCTCGGCGTCTTCTGTGGCGATTGGAATCCAATAGTATGCCATTTTGATATCGATCTTGCTGAATATCGTCTTGTTGTGAAGTACATAGGTAAAATCTTGAATTCTAGGAGTCGGATATCTATCGGGCAGTGTTACGGCATTGAGACGACGATAATCGCCACAGACTCGGAGGCTTCCGTCTTTTTTCGTGACGACGTGAAGTGGACTGGCCCACGGACTTTTAGACGGGCGGCATATGCCCATCTCCATCAGTCGCTCGAATTCTTGTTTCGCCGCTTTGTACTTTTCGGGCGGCAGAGGGCGCGCGCGCGCGAATAGCGGCGCGCCGGTTGTCTCGATGTGATGAGTGACGTTGTGCTTGCTCGGCGACTTTGTAGACATTGGGCGGAGTACATCCGGGTATTGTTGAAGGATGTCGTGGTAGACTTGATCGTGACTCAGGATGTGGACCGACGGCTGAGACGTGGTCACTGATACCGCGTTGATAGCTAGTTCAGTGACGCTGTCGATGATTTTCTTTCGGTGTAAGTCGACGAGTAGCTTGTAGTGACGGAGGAAATCAGCGCCGAGTATTGACGTCTTGACATCGGCTACGACGAATGACCATCTGAATGGTCTACGGAGGCCCAAGTCTAGTAGTAGATTCTTCTCGCCATATGTGTTGATTGGCGTGTTGTTTGCGGCGTAGAGCTTGCAGGTATTCGGTGTTGGCTTCGACTTTAGTATTCTTGATGCGGCGAGGACTGAGATTTCAGCGCCAGTGTCGACGAGGAAACGTTGTGAGGTGTTGCGGTCGACGACACATAGGCGGTTGCTCGCAGACGAAACACCGACGTCCGCCACGGTCGGTGTTGACTCTAGTTTTCCGAATTTCTGTTGCGTCTTGCACACGGCGATATACATTGTCGGGCTTGATCTCCAAACTTGTAATGGTAGCGGCATAACCATTCATCTTTGTTAGTTTGATGGTTATATTGCCGTCTCATCGATCTTGAACGGGAGCGAGAGTGACGGGGATAGTGCTGTCTCTGTCTTCCCTGGCGTATCTCGGCGACTTCGAGTGTTAATTTTTCGATTTGTTTGGCCATGAGTTGTATTTGCGTGGCCATGAAGATTTCGTTTGACGTACTAGGGGCTGGACCCGGCTGATGCTGATGCTGTGTCGGCGGCGGTGTTGATATAGCTGCGATGGTACTGGTCGATGAGTATTCTAGCATTTTGTCGGCCATCGCAGCGAGTACGTCAAGCGGCGAGTCCTTGTTTACGGATAATACAACTCGCACTTGCTGCGGTAATCTGTTTAGCCACTCGATCTTGATGCCGTCTTCAGTGAGCATGTTTCCGGCGAGTTCCCGCATTCGTCGTAAGAGTTGGCTGGGCTTTTGGTCACCCAGTTCCAGTTCGCTGAGTAAATGCTTGAAGTTTGTGACTTGCGATTTTCCGTACACGTAGAGTAATCTTGTCTTGACAGCTTCGTATTTTCCTTTTTGCGGGGGACTTGATAATATGTCCGTGAGATGTCGTAGATCGGTTGATTGTAGCTGGCCTAGGACGTATCTAAATTTGTTGTCGTCGCTGGTCTTCATCGGTAGAACAAGGGCTTCAAATTGGTTAAACCATAGATCTGGGTATTCGCGCCAAAAAGGTAGAAGTCGAGATTGCACGGAGATGGCGGCTAAATCGATGGAATTGACGTCGTTGCTAGTCGTTGCACTTGCAGCTGGAGGTTGTTGAGGTACGGGCAAAGCTTCGGCTTGATTTTCGATTGGATTTTCCATCTTGAAATATTTGTGTTCTTTTCTTGAAATTTTCTTATTCTAGTGTCTTCTTTCAAGCGTTTGTAGGCTTGAGGAGTGTTCTTCTTTTCGGGGTCACCACTTGTAAGAGTATTGGTACAGGAGATAAATGATACTCGACTGTAGGATCGGAAGTGAGTGATTTATTTACAAAACTTACGGCTATATATACAAAATCTGATTGATTAGAATGAGACAATATAATACAAAAAGATAGAGACAAAACATAACACATATGAACGGGACAAAAGTTGAGACGGGAATACAAATTATAAAAGAGACAAAAATAGAGAAGGAAGATTTAACACAGTGTGAAAGAGATAAAAACTGAGATGGGAGATCTGTGAGGGAGGACATGTGAGTGTCTGGACCTCAGCAGATTCGCACCCTAACAAATGTTACCACAATGGTAAGAACCTAAAAATAGGAAACGGGACACACCATGCGTCAGACCGTTCTGTAGTCCTCAAATAACTCAGACTGCTTGGGACGGATGTGTAATGTTTCAGCACAGTTGACTCATTTGGGTTATTAAAATATTTGCGCTTTTTTTGTAAATACTCGGCTTAGGCCAGCGCGGCGTCGCGACGTCTGAGAGTATAATTATTTTATTGCGCGTTTCAGCTATTTTGGGACTTTTGTGTCCCGGCCTGGGGCGAGGACAGAAGGGGTTAAAGTAAGGAAATGTTACAGTGTCCATCAGGCATCAGCAGACTTTTATACAGAATAAATATATTATTCTGTGGAAAAGTGGCTCAATAAACGTTTTTCATGACATTTAAAACACCATGATTGAAAGAATTTTGAACTCATTCGAGAATTCGAATCATCTATTTAAAAAATTGCGAGCAACATTTAGATCATCATCATTCATCACCTATGGAACTAGATGTTGCCCGCAATTTTGGAAACACTGAATTCGTTTATCAGATTATCTGTATATATTTCTTCTGTTCTTTCCCAGGACTCAACGTATTTCCAAATTAAATTTCGTTAAAATCGGTCCTGCTGTGAATTTGTTACAGCAGACAATAACAAAAAAGTATTTTGTCATACTTACATTTTAAAAAATCTACCCACCTGAAACTCTTATTTTGAGTAGATGTTTTCATCATCAACTGCTTCAAACCTCGTAAAGTATTTATCTCTGTACTTAAAAGTTAAAACTACATTGTTTAATCTAATACAACTTTCATAAATTCAGATGCAACTTTATGTCATTTTAGATGAGTAAATTTTTAATCTAAACAGCTTTTTTAACGTTACTTTACCGTTATTTCATTGTTACATTTGTTAACAATACAGATTAATCACTCATTAATCATCTCGGTCTCTATTGTTGCTCACAGTGGATATATAACTCATTCATTCAAATGTGTTGTCACTTAACAAGTAGATGATCATATTAATTATGTCACATTTTGTTCACGTTTTATATGATTCCGAACAATTCCTCAGAGCAGTCCCCGTGGGCCGTGATACAACCGATAGAGGATGCAGAGTGAAGCTACATCTCGGCGTAATTCCAAGGGCGTAATTCCAAGCTGTTTGAAACACTATGGCAGTCAACAATTCGAGCGGCCCTTCGTTGGATACGATCCAGAGGGAGCTGTTGGTATTTTGGCGCCTCTGCCCAGAGATGAGAACAATATTCCATATGAGGCCGAACTGCGCCTGTAGAGTTGTAGGCGTTGGTCCAGACTGAATGACGGACTGTGGATTTTATGTGTAGCTAGGGTACAAGATTTATTCAAATTTTGAAGGAAAAATAATATTATGACATTAAATGTTAGTTATCCACTTCATCCACTTACGTCCTCAATTACTTACTACAGTTATAATAGTTTATGTTATCTATACTTAATCCCCACAGACATACAGCTAATTATGTTTGTAGCTTATCTTTTAATTCTATTACAGTAATTGTTTTTAAGTAATTGACATTATGTATCTGTTTATTTTAGTTAGTTTTGAAAATTATCTATGGATGGTAAAATGTTTAAATACTTTATTTATTACTAGAAAATTTGTTGGTCGCTTGGGAACCGTACATTATTTCGGGATAAAAAGTATTATGTATATTATGTCGTTTCCCGGGACTCAAAGTATCTTTATCTCCATTCAAATCTAAATTTCAGCGAAATCGGTTCAGCGTGAAGAGGTAACAAACAGACAGACAGACAGACACAATTTCGAATTAATAATGTTAGTATGGACTATGGAAGTATTTGGATAACAACCCCCTTTCGAGACGTTTGGAAAAGCTTTAAATAAATGGGCCAAATATTTGAAAATGTCCAAAATAAATTCTTGATAATGTATTGATATCTTAAATTATAATCTTTTCATTGGTGATTACTGAATACTGATTACTAATTAGTGAATACTTACTATTATAAATACTGAATTACTATTGTAGAAGAGTGGAGACTGATTAACGAAACAAATTTCTATCGTCGAATTTTTTAAACTTAATGAATGGTTAGTTCCACTGATTGTGGCCATTGAAAACGACTGATGACCTTTTGGAGAAGTCAAGATTGTTGCTAAAGAGTGACTCACCGAGTCATTCAACTTGGGTTTACTTTGGCAGATTGAGTAAAAAGCGGTTAATTCGATATAATATTATATTATAATCTCTTGGGTACTTTCTACTACTAACTTTTCTAATTTTAATAATAATTGATAAAATTATGTATTTAACATCCATCTAAGCCCGGCCGCACATTATCTGAATTTCTGATCAGAAAAATTCGGACGCCCAGCCGGAAGCTCTCTGTTCATACATTTTGTTGTGGACCCCGCATACTATCAGAATTCTGAAATGTAAAAATATGAGCGTCCGAATTTATCTGATCAGAAATTGATGAATGAACATGCGATGTTAAATCCTTTCCTGACATTTCTATCGAAATTATGGGAAAACAAGTTGTATAGTACCTAATCAAGAGCAATAAAATGGACGTTAATAATCCCTCTACTTCTTGACGATTCCTTTTAAAAAACTACCTTTCTCAAACTAAAGAAATGCTATGATCTATAAAAATGTAATCCAATTATTTTTGCAATGAGACTATAAAATAGTGTACCAGTAAAATTAGAAACAGAATGCATATTCTGGATCCTATAAATCTGAAAAGGATCAAATTTACAAGACCCATATAGCTCATATAGCCCATATTATAGCCTTAAGGGTTCAACTGTTGACTGTCAAAGACGCGGATAGAATTCATAATAATAGCACTTAAAGGAAGTCTTCCGAAACCTGTTTAAATATTCTGAGATGTGGCCAGCATAAGTCAATACAATATAGCCTTTTAGATCGTTTTGATTAATCATTCTTATCAAAGAGCATTATTGTTTTGGAAACTAGATTATTAAAATCAGGAAGAATGTATCTTATTTCTTGTCTTTTTTCTGAGGCCTGGTGATTAAAACTCTTTCTTAAAAATAATAAAAGAACAACAATTTTTAGTCAAGAACTTGTCCCTTGACAACAAGAAAATTAATCTCTCCTGTGACCACTACTTATACTTTATTTTTATTATTAGCATGATATAATAGGTTTATTGCGTTGTTTGAGTCATCAATAACTTACTAAATCCTCTTATCGGATTTCAATATACTTAACACCTATTTGCACAACCAATATCCAAAGACGCCTTTGTTCTAGTGACTAATCCTGCGGACAACGGAACCCTTATGTCTCGTAAAATAACATTTCCTTTAATCATGTTTCTCGGTCACTCGTCCGATGAGCTTAAGCATATCCTATTTAAGCTCTCTGAGTCACGTCTGCTTGACACAGGAATGTCTTGACGCAATAAAGTCATTTGTATGAATACATCGTACTTTTGGACGCGCTACCTGCGTTACGTTTTCGTGGTTTTCAATTGATTTGACTACTGTTTGTCCATTGTCATTTTCAACAGCTACTGTGTCATTCAAAGTAACATCATCACAGCTTCGAGTTTTTAAATTTTTAACAATAGCACAAAAGATTTTGTTAGGCGCTACTTGATTTGTTTTTGCGGTGTTTGAATGCTTCAAAACAATAGACAATAGTGATTTTTTCTTTTGTTTTTTAATCTATTTTGATGTTAACTTCGCCAAATCCATACTTAATATTATAAATGCGAAAGTGTGTCTGTCTGTCTGTCCGTCTGTCTGTCTGTTATCTCTTCACGCCTAAGCCGCTGAACCGATTTTGATAAAATTTGGCATTGAGATACTTTGAGTCCCGGGAAAGGATATAGGATACTTTTTGTCCCGGAAAAATGTACGGTTTTCGCGCGATTTGGGCCCCTATTTGATTGTGTAAAAGATGGCAGTGACAATTTTAACAGAGTAGGTATTTTAATATGAGTGTTAATGGACCATGAAATAAATATTAAATATTAATACATTTATTAAGCAAAACACATAATATGTACCTTCTAGAAAATAAAATTATTTAATTAAATCAATAACTATGAGTGTCAAAGGTTTTAAAGCCTTATTTCTAAGTACGAAATAACAGTCACTGCTGACCATAAACTAAGTCATGTATTTATTAATCACCCGTAATGATTACATTATATTGACAATAGGGGTTTGTGATGAGTCAGAATCTGACTCAAATATCCCTAAAAGACCCTGTACAGTCGCCAGCAGGAAAAAGCCACACACCGCAGCCGCAGGATGACAGTTTAATTAGATATATTATTTTATGTATCCTTTCTTTCGTTTCTTTCTTAATTTTTATAAAATATATTTAAAATAAACTGATATTCACTACATTATCTTCCATTACGCTCCACTCCCTTCGACTTTATATTACATATTCACAGTTTCAAAATCTAATGATCCCTTTCAAAACATCCATCGCTTTCTACTCTTTTGTAAACGGATTGACCAAATGTTTGATTGTAGACTGTTATTTTTTAAAATTCTAATATGTATGACAAAATATTATTATGTATCTATCTTCTTAGTAAGTACTTCTTACTACCTTTTATTAATTATTCTTTGCATTTTGGTCATAATTTATGTTCATAAAAATTAAGTAATTCAGAGAATTTTTCCCTTGAACGTGAGTTTTTTTTTAAGATTAGCACCCGGTTTCTGAAAGGCTGATCAACGCTAAAATTAACTAATCGGCTGTTAAATCTCTTGTCAAGTACCAATTGGGTTGCTAGAAGCATGATTAGTTAGTTTAATTTGATCAGAGTGTCAGTTGACATAGCTGTTAAATATTACTCGAGACTACCGCCATTTTGGGTTTCCGAAACGCTTGTCAAGCCGTAATCATAGATTAAAGGTTTGTCAAACGCTGTGTCAACTAATCGGTAGTTGTCGGCGAATTAACTTATGAATTCAATTGATTTTTTACCTGAATCTACATTTTCCTTTTGAATCTACGTTACTATAAGGTTTGTTAACATATTTATTGTGAAGTTTTAATAAAACTTTGTAATAAATATGTTGATAGTGCAAAGAAACTGTTTTATTTACATTACTTGTTTTATTTGCAAAAAATGCATATTATAGTCAATATCATTTCTATAATGAAGAATAATTTAAGAATCGATACCGTCTGAAAAAATTAAACACGAAATTCTGACAAATCAACGAAAACAAACAAATCGCATGTCAAATCAAAATGATCACAGATTAGTTAATTTTCGTTTGATCAATGTTTTTGAAAGCATCAGATTTTACATTCCCAGAACATTTTTTAAAGCAATGACAGTCCGCGATCACTTCTTTTGACATTTCATTGGCATTTTTGATAGATAATAATGAACTAATGAACGAAAATAAACAAATCGCTGTTCAAATTAAAAATGATCACAGATTAGTTAAATTTTGGCTGATCAATGTTTCAGAAACTCAAATTGATTTGACATCCATGTTAAATTAACAGCAGTGTTAGTTGATCATTGATTTGACAGACCTTTCAGAAACCGGGCGTTAATCATCTTTATTATGTCAATTACCAATGACTTGTCTTTGTGAAAACTTCAGAGACAATAATTAAGTTGTTACTCGGAATTTGTCTGTAATCTTATTCGTTCTTTAAAATTTTCAGAATTTTATAGACGTCACTTAAATAAATTAAAAATAAATATTGTACAGTTTATCATTGTGCCCACAATTGTGCCTAATAAATATAATACATTAATACGTCATCTTGAATTATTTTGTTATAATTACCTACAACTGATGATTCGGATTTTAAATAAAATAGTTAATTTTGATCTTCTAAATACATTTTAATTTCAAAAATTAGTTTAGGAATTAATTAAACAACAATTAAATTTAATTGCGCACCTGAGATAAGTCACACGATTAAGATGACGCGGACGTTAAGAACATTTCCCAAGGTTAATTACCTATATAATTATTCATCAAGTTTCGTTCTCACCTACCTAACCCAGTTTATACGTTACAGTCAGCTTACAGTCATTGTAACCCAGATTTTCTAAATTAATCCCTATGTCGTTGGCGTAAAGGTTCCATCAGAGGCAAAACATTATACGGACTCAAAGTATGAATAATACTCAAGGAAACCCCTTTTGTCATCGTATTATCTGCCAGAACAATGTGTCATGTAAAGTAAAAGCAGACAGATATGGCAGCAGTGTGTGGATAGCTATGAGTAGTATCCATGACCAAGAATGACGTTCCATTATATGTATATCCTCTGTTATGGATACGAATTTCATATCGTGCTGCAGAATATTATGTATTTCATACATAATATCCTGCAGCACTGCACTACCTGAATTTGACGCTTTACATACTTGAAACGCAATCAACATCTCTCTCTGCAAGTTTACACGGCTTGATTAAGGTAACATTCCATTAACATTCGAAATTGTATAATATGAAAGGTAGTCTAGATTGACCTAAATTCTAAACAAGGACGTAGAACATTGACAATATTATTTATCATATTTTGATGAATCTTAGCCGTTATCAGACGGATCATTTATTTTTTATTTTGGATTGCGTCTGATTACGAATTAATTTTTCCTTTAAATGTTTTGCTCGAATAATATTAAGCACTAAGCCGAACCCTCTATTTTCATATTATCTAAAATTAATTACATTGTCATTTACTCCTACCCGTTTTTGTACAACGAGGATTAATTCTAAAACTTACACTAATTAACTACTTTAAATAAAAATGTTACGCAGCCAGCAGGTGAAATTAACTTGTAGGTCAGGCAAAAATAATAAGTCCTTGAACCGGAAGTAGAAACAACCTTATCGCTAGTTAGTCTAATAAAAGTCTATGCGTCATCCAACGGGGAATCACCTCTCTATATTTGCTTGCTTCGGTTATAAAGTCACGAAAGTTGAAAATAACGTTTACCATTATATTTTTACCTTTCACATGACCTTTATTCCGAAGAAGTAAGGGTCACTATATTTTAGGAAAATAACTACAGAGTGTACCCAGGTCATTAAGCGGCCAAAATTATCGAAATGACTCAGTCATGTGGTAGTGAGTCACACACAGGTGTTCTTCAGTCAGATATGGGGGTGATATCGATAACAATAGATCATGCATATGCTCCAGTTGTAATTACGTCGTTGTATACCGTGTTCGGTGCTGTTGAAGGTTTGGTGAACAGGTGGTCAAAACGGCCAATCTAATGGTATTAAAACAATGGTACCGGCGAACCGGCGAGCAAACAAATCTTTAATTTTTAAACTAGCAAAATATGTTAAAACAAAAAAGATATTTTAAATAACAACTCTTTGTTGAACACACAAAAGCAGACAGATCTTTAAAAGTGGCAAAATATTATGAACGCTAAGACCAAATGCGTCGAGTTTATCTTTTGCGGCAAAGGTCAATAAGATTGGCGTCCTAAGTTATTATACGTCAAAACAACGTTAGCTATGACGCCTGACGTAGACATTCTGCAAAGTCATCTCTCTCCAGTGGAGGAGCATTCGTGTCTAAAATCACGAAATAAATAACTTTACTTGATGGACATTTTGACGTTGCTGCTTGACTGCTTCCATTCTGACTGACATTTTAATTCATTCTGACAAAATTGTGAACACTTGACAAGAATTTAACACCATGATTCCATTATGCATTATGATGAAGGCACAATCAAACTGGGGACAAGCAGCAATATGCTATGATTCCTAAAGCAAAAATATTAGCAAAAATAATCAAAGTACCGAATGAAAAGTTAATTAACCTAGAAACATACTTGACAATTCATTCAAAAATATTAAAATTTCAATTATGAGTCAGTCATTTTAACTTGTTGCAACTTTAATCATAACAGTTATCACTGCAGATAAATAAGTTTAGATTAACATATCAACAACATAATATTATTAGATAAGTGTCTAGTGACTCATGTGAAGTAGCTGTTAATAGGGTTAATTATTCATTAAAAAAAATTATAGCTAACATTGTAAACAAATCCTTTAATTACTGAATTGCTGAATTATTGTATATTAAGTTATTCTCTCAACCAAATCTACCAAATTAGCGATTTTAAGTTCGAAAAAAAGTACGGGCTTGCCGGCTTGGAACAATGCTTGGAAAGATGCGTCGGGATTTTTTGTAGCAGGCACCTGGCCCATATGGGAATTGGGATACCAGGTGCCTACTGCCTACCTTTAAGTGGTTTCATGGTTTAAGGTGACGCCTTGATAATTTGGCTGTAGCGATGTCCATTTTTCTCAGCAATGACTAAAGCTAAGAAATTAAAGTTCACTGTCAGTATTCATCATGTCTTTGTCTTTGAATTACCCATAGCATAACACGATTGGTCAACTTTTATAACACAGAATAATCAATCAAAAAGACCTCTGTAAAAAAAGGGATTCCTATTTTGCCAACAGAGGAGAGTGATATAAGCTTCCAAAATTTGTACATAAATTGGTTCTAGTATACACTTTAATTTGTCCACAGCTTATATGAAATGTATTTATGGTTTTTAAATTACGCGACAAAAACCATTTTGTCGCTACGCCCTTTCAATTTTTTGCTGTTCCATTGCTTGTTTCCTATGAGAGGCCGGTACAGCCTCGCATAGAAAACAAGCAATCTCAAACACATCCAACACGGTTTTTTACTTTAACATGGCGTCCGCGTCACCTTAAACTGCACAGCCGCTGTTCTCATTGATTAAACAATACAAGCAAATTTATTCATTAATTTTTAAGGAATTTGTGTCCAAGATTTTTTATGTTTGTCCTATTTTTTTTATTGAACTCAAATATCAGCTTTACCTTCTCATTGAATTCTTCTCCAAATTGGATGACAGATTTTATTTTGGACTGTATACATTGTCCAATAGTGACGTCAGTTGTCCCAGCGCAGTGCATTCACCCGGCAACTTAGATCATCACTTAGAATGCTGTAAACAACACTACTTATATGAACAGTGTGATATTTGTCATGTCTTAACTCTTAAGTTTATATTGTGTACTGGATTTTTTTTAGGTTCAGGAATTAATTTACACACTGCCTACAACAGTCACTGGTGAGTGGTGCTACGTAAACTATTTCTTTATAAATCAAAAGGTACCTATATTAAAACATGACTATAGCTGTAATACATGACAATTACTTTAAAATATATTGTAGAAGCTTGTGATATTTATAATATTTAAGGGTAAAACCCCTAAATATTATAAATCTCTTTTTAGCACGTGTAGGCTGAAATGGCTTCCTATTTTTGTTTGAAATAACAATCTTTTTGTTTTTGGACACATTGATTTCGACATTCGCGAGATCGTGGGATGTTGCTCCAATAATTAATTATCTTTGAAGTCTATCGAAATTAATAGCCACTCCTACGCTCATTTTGGACACTTTGTTGAATACATATTATTATAACATTCCGATCGTAAATTAGGTACGCTGACATTTAATAAAATGGCTAAATCGTAGTTTACCTCTATGGGTAGTCACGATTTTGTTCCGACTGAAGTAAGAACTCATTTCGAAATCCATTGTAAAACATGTTGTGTAAATAATTTAATTATACATTTGAAATTTATGATACTCGAAGATTACTCACACAGAGAACCGGTCTCACACAGAGACGCCAGCGTAGCTACAACGTAAACGACCTCAAAACGGCATTCAACCTAGTCGACCATCGTAATCTAACATAACGTGGAAACTCAAACGCGAAAGTTTGCATTACCCAGCTAAAACCCAACCATCTGATTTTCAACTCTATACCAACAGCGTAGAGTTCCAATTGACTTCTGTTTTCTTAGGACACGTGCGGAGTCAGGGGTATTAATGGAGTAGGTTATACATAATAAAGCACTGTAGTGCTCGAGGAATAAGCGCTACTATCGATTAGCCGTATTTACCGCTGTACGAAGCGCTGGCAGCGCTGGTTGTTACCGCACGCGATGACTCAAGCCTCGGTAAACAGTATGCGGGGCGATGAGTCACCGTTTTACACATTCGCGTAGTGTTTGAGCCGTGTTTGTCAGTCTACAAGTTGGACTCGACAAGAAAGAAGCCGGACCATTTTAGGCGTTTATATTGCAGGTCTACTGCACGCCTAGACTTTAACACGTATCAAAGTGATAAGGAACAAAAACATAGTGTGTATCGAGAACGAGTTGTGAAAGTGTAGTTGGTTCTAGTTTATAATTTATTTGTGTGCGTGACACAGTGAAACGGTCGATAAAGTTGAATAGTTGTGCTACTCCTGAATTCCTTTGCGTTTGGACAAGTGATTCGACAATGCCGTCTAATAAAAAACTATTGGGAAAGATGAAACAGATAGTGCAATGCATGCTAATGGTGCAAGTGGTGAGTTGACTTTTGATGCTAAAACTTATGTACAAATAAGATTAACTATTAAAAGTTTCATTAATGTAGATGATAAACAGAATAAAGAAGCGAATAATCATATAAATCTACAACAAAGTACATTTATAATAATTATGATTATTCGCTTCTTACAAACAGTAATAGAAGATAAGATTTCTAACAGTAGACCTAGAGCTGATCAAACTAACATCATGTTGTTGTACCGCGCTGATGATGATGATTGGAATGTAAGTATTAATGAAACTGCTGATGATACAGATAATGGAATAATTGGTTATGATTAGAATGAAATAGAACGCAAAGGCCGAACGATTCAAGCATCTCTACTTGTAGAGTATTACCTTTTTAGTAAATGCTAAAACGTTTATTTATTACTACATTATAGTACCCAAAATGGAATATCTTAAATAGTTAAAGTACAAAATAAAAATTAACAACTTCAAACACCTGATTTATATTATGTACCCACTACCTATTTATATTATGTTTCTTCATTCATAATCTAGGAAGAAATTATTTAGGTATATAAAAATTTACTGATTAGGTTGATTTTATATATATTTGCTGGTTGGGTCAATAGTGGGTTAATACGAGTATAAGGAACTTACATATTTTAATTGTAAATATGTATAATGTGTAACTTTACTGTAGTAGAACTAAAGGTACTATAGTAGTAATGAGTTGTAGTAATTTGTAAATCTTTTCATCCACAATAAGATTTTAAAAGAATGTATTCACAATACAATAACTTGTTTATTTCTTTATCCTTCAGTCTTTGAATCCCTGGGGACAATTGGGACAAAGAAGTAACTTGTCAACAACTTTACATTTCGTTTTAAAATGTACAAGAACAATTATTATTCTTAGATCTGGCACAAGAAATGATCGTTAATAACACTATTTTGACTTTTGTGGTTTCTAAAGTATCAAATATTGTCATAAGTATAAACCATCTTTACTTGTACGTAATTTTATTTACTAATAATTACTAATTTAGTTAAATCTTACCCAGCCTATTTTAGTTTGTGAGATCACTCGACAAAATCACAAAAATCACAGAATATATTATATTAGTACTAAAATATAGGAAGAAATTACTCCGATTTTACAAGTCATGACGTTACATCTTTGGATTGTTTACTGGGCCTAAAAACCTTAATAAGAATTTATTCAGGATAAGATTTTAAACTAATACTATTTTTAAACAACAATTAACGACATTCTAATAATCTAAATATACTTATTTCAAAGTACTATTTCAGTAATTCATGAGAAGAATCATTAATGTTAAAAACATTAAAATATATCATACCCATTTGCGACATACGAACAGAAGTAGAAACAGTATAATATTGATTAGTTGCTTCCGGCGATCCCGGGATTGACTTAACTTAGTTACAAGTTGGAAGAGCAAAGTTTACACTCAAATAGAAAAAGCAATCTTTATTCTGAAACACAGATGTAAAAGTCTAAACTAGTTAAATGTGATCAAAAATTTGATTTGAATTTTCTACGGCTTAGATCTGTTTTGTTTGTCCTAGAAATGATAGAAAACCATTGCGAATGAAATTCTGTTTAACTAACTGTAAAGTTAGTAAAAAATATATTACAGTTTATTTAATTTGCTTAAATAAACCTACGATCAAAAGTTCGTTTTGCCGAAATTGAATATTCACAAAGGTCTTACACGTACAAGATAGCGAGGTTATATTTGTGGAAAAGCAGCTGTCGCACACAATTAATGCTCTTGTCACAAAGGTTTATCTTCATCTCATTCGGTAACCGAGAGTCTGTCTGCTGTCATGAGCATTCATGTTTTTCACCTCTGATCTTCTAAACGATTGTAGATGTAGAACATTCATATTTTTCTTGTTGTTTTATATAACCGAATTTCCGTTTTATATCGTCGCTACATAGAGCTTTGTATGCGATAATTAAATTATTTCAAACGTGGAGTACTCTTCAAAGGTGTTGAAATTTTCTTTCATAATTACTTCCTTCATTGAAACATTGAGGGTCTCGAGACAAGACCCTCTGCCCCCCGGGCGATTCGGACTGGCAACTTCGTAATTAAGCTCATTTCCCTTCGTCGCTTGTTTTGTCATTTGCAACAATTGTGTGTCTAATTTAGTCACGTTAGTTTACCGGCTCAGACGGCCTCTTAGACGGACCGTCTAAGAGGCCGTCTAAGAGGCCGTCGTAATGATGACTAAGGGTCAAATAAAATAAACACGTCCCATAAATTGACTGGTGAATTCTGAACGCAAACTAGAAATGCAATAAAGTTAAAGAGGGACAGAGTCCGTCAAATCCCCACGTAATTGAAAAGCACGTTCCCGTCTAGAATCTAGATACCATGAAGGAAAAAAAAATAGAAAAAGGTCTGTTGGTACGGTCTGTTTGCGATCTATGATTTGCGGAACGTGACCAGACGATGATTGTAGTTATTGGAATGACCGTGCATATAAATCCAGGAGGATATAATTTTATTCAATTCTGCGAAGATAAATTATAACGAGATGGTAACGGATGATTTTAATTGAGTAATCGTTTAACACTATTACGTATGATACATTGTGGTGAGTTGTTATGAGTTGTTTCAACTCATAACAATAAACAATACTATTAAATAAGCAGTTGTTTACCGTGCAAAATGAATCAGCTGCGAAATTTTATATAGAAATCGAGTATAAGCACTGAATTATGTCAAAATAAAACAAAATGTCATAAGAGATACGATAACTGAAACCACTTGTCAGATAAGGAATCGGATAAAAGGTAAACTCGTAAGTGCATATGAAACATACGTAGATAAGTGTGATTCGTCATCGCAATGTTGGAGGTCCTTTATGATTACCAAAACTTCCAGTATATATTTTTATTACATAATTTGTAAAATTATTAAGCAGCAGATGATAATAAAAATGTCGTACTAACTAAAATACGTGGCACAGGCAATTAACAGGTTAAGTATATAATGCTAACAAATCTTGGATTAAAAAATTCTTGTAGTGATTTTAGTTCAATGTCTATCAAGAATTCTTTTGGATAGTTGCAATTAAATGTAAACATCTTTACTTTAAATACTCTGCAAATCGCGAATAGACTATATAAAAATACAAGGGCGTTGGACTGCAATTTTTCTGTCTGCAAGTGCCATGAGCATTCCTTGTTTATGTTACACGACACTACGTACTATTTCGGTCCGGGAGCCAGAAGGCGTGTCTCCGGTATTTATAAATTGCTCTGACTCATGTGGCCGTCTGAAGCTTGTCCCACATCCTTCATGGTATTACTCATAGCGAACCCGGATACTTTCTCCATCGCTTTAATTATATTTTAGTGCTTTATTTTTAGCTCTAGGCGGTCTGGGTTTGTTGTTTAATACTTTACATATTATTTTAAATTATTGTTGATAATATTTTACTATTTAAAAATAAATAACGAATTATTTTTAGATCTCAAGATCCGTTAAATTATTGTTAAGTATTAAATTGACAACATTGACGTCTTGTTATTAATTTTGTTCGTGGTAGATCAAGGACATTAGATAATAGTTATCATGAGTCACATACTGCGGACGCGGACGTTGGTAACGATAATATAATTTAATTAGCTAATTAAGATTACAGTATGAATATACCATCTCGTGAAAGTTTTTCCTGTCATTATAGAACTGGGAGGCTAAGTTATGGAGCAAATCA
Source organism: Plebejus argus (assembly GCA_905404155.3). Lineage (NCBI taxonomy): Eukaryota > Metazoa > Arthropoda > Insecta > Lepidoptera > Lycaenidae > Plebejus > Plebejus argus. Next base: position 5,926,706 of record FR989944.1, read on the forward strand.
AACCTCCATAGCTACTAAATTTTTATTTCAAAATCAATCTTTTTTTCAAAATATTAAGTTACGCATGACAAAACGAAGTCGAGTCAGCTAGTATAATTATTATTATCATAACTCTAGCTTGTATATGAGCTTTAAATAGCGATGTATTTGACCGAGTAGTGAGGCCGAGAGGGGTGTAAAAATTGTGACGGTCGCGTCGTCCACAGGAAATCCGTAATTACTTGGAGGTGTGCTGATAGAGGAAGTTAACTGAATAGTTTCTCCCCTCACGATTGATGAATGGGCAAAAATGAACATGTGTGCTCCAACAGATTCAATCCCTTCCAACCCTTCCGACTCATCGACTACATTGATTTGAATTGGTAAATAAATATTTCATCCGGTGTCTATGTGAAATTGAATCGTTGAAACCGATACCGGACTTTGTTTGTACATGTTGGTTTAAAATAGCTGTGTAAACGACGAGGTAGCTTTTCGGAATGAAGAGAAAATTTGTAATAAATGTATTGATTTTTTTAAGTAACATTTGAAGCTTACATAAAACGTCGATGAGGCCTAATAAATAATTAATTTATGCAATTAAATTCGGTTCGCCAAGTTAAATATTTAGCCACTGTCCAACGACGGACAAAAAATACTCTCAAGGATTCTCCAAGTCAAAATGCCTAATGAGCTCCCATAATTTGTTGCTCAAGAGGCTGTATAATTAAGTGAAATATGCAAATAACAAAATCGCAAATCAAAACGAAGGGTCGCGCTCTTTAATTATGTAAATATATTTTCATGCGTACTAACTAAGCAGTGGAACAATGCTGTGGGCTTTATGGTAAAACTTTGAATAAAGAAGCCTCGGGGAAGAACCGGTTTTTTGTTCACCCATAATCCTTGTTTTATTCTTGCGGGTATTTAGAAACTTTGTAGATGTGCATTTCAATTATTTGTATGCCCTACGCCTATTGTTTTCGTGGGTTGTCGTTAAAAGCAACACTACACTTGCAGAAATAATATTATGCGCTTTAGAAAATAATAAAATTGTAGACGGTAACGATTACCAAAAACCACCATTACGGAAATTCAGAGTATTACATAAAACGTACACAACATTTGAAGAAAATATAAAGTATAATAAAGGAAATATAAAAAGGCGCAAATTCGCGGTCCCTACATGCTATCACGTTATGGTATTGTCAATGCAAGCACCATATCTCATGATATTCTTTATTTGTTCCCCCATAAACAGAAACGGACCCTAATAATGACACCCCACTGAGGGCCGTTAGGGTCTTGGGTATGTGACCGCTGCATTTTATGATCACTTTACCCCGCCACATAATCGACCTTGGTGATGAAGGACGTCCAAAGTTATAGGCGCTTTGGTACCTTTACACGATGGTAATTTGTCCGTTGTAGTTGATGGTAATGTAAGTTAGGATGGTTCGGAAATAGGAGTAGATATTGAAGAATTAAAAGAGCAATAATGTAGAAGAATAACTAAAGTTTGAATAGTTCACAAATATGTGTAATAACTAATAAATTAAGAAATTAAAATAGCGACAGTGTAGAAAATTAACTAACTTTCAAAAGAACAAAATTAAAAAATACAACACAATAATTCTATAAGTCACTTCCCTGTAATTCTACATTTCACAACGGAAATGCGATGTATAAAACGAGACGCTTGACTTATATTTCATCCTGTTTATGTGGTCGCCTATTTCATGATATTGTGGGATTATATTTCCCTCTAAGTACCAAGTTTTACCAGCTTTTGCTTAAACCGAAAGTGTTGTACCTATAATCTATATTATATTTTTTTTTATAATTTGTGTATCAATCAAGACCTGGCTGACCGGACAACGCACATGCCTCTGTTCAGGCAAAATAATATTTTTGATACACACATACACAGTTTTCCGCACCTTAATACCAACCCCTTATGCTTCGGATAATGATGACCAATAACATAATCTTCTCTTGTTCCAGGTTGAATTCATAGAAGCGTACTGCACACCCCGTGACACAGCGCGTAGATCCCCACAGCGGAGCCGCCGCTCCCGGGAACCCAGACGATCACCAGACTCCACCAAATGGCGATCAGACTCCCGTCGTAACTTCGACTTCGACACCAGACGTCCATACGAGTACGAGTCGAGGAGATACTTTGGGAGAGAGTACGACGATTCCAGTCGCAGGCCCGCCTTTGATGCGGAGTCGGCGAGACGACGAGCAGACTACGAGTCGGCCAGACGGACGGACTTCGACCTATCCGCTCCAGAAGTCAGACGAAGCCCGGAGAGTGCCCCAGAAGGTTCGGCCGAGTCGCCGCCGGAGCCGGCACCGTCCGCGCCCTTGAGCCACGAGAGGCAGCCCAGACACAGATCACAGCCGTACTACGAATCAGGTAAATGGAGTATTTGAAGCTATTTAGTAATCTGTGCTAATTTTAAGGATTTTTTCAAGCCTTTAGAAATGTTTGTACGAATAGTCACTATTGCGGCTGGTGATGCTTATTGCAAGCTTGTGTCCGGCTGCACCCACGTTTATAACGTTTATATCACTGTACTTTTTTGTAACCAAAATAGCCCTAAATTTTTAATTCAGGCTATGAACTACACTATATCAGATTTTCATCTAAATGCTTAATCTATTTTTTTGCGCCAAAAAGTTATAAACACACACACTAACATGTGGTTATATGATGTGATTCTTAGCAATGAATTGCGATGATGAGATCGGTTCATGTTGATTTAAACTATGAATGTGGTCGGTAAATAGTACCCAGCAGGTAAATTGGGTCCGCCCTTTCGTTTGTATATTTAAGTAGCACTCATTACTCTACATTTATGCATATGTATGCAAATTCGTGGTCTGTATGCGGTTACAATATCATATGGAATCGCATTTACTTTACAATACAAACAGTGATCGCATTACAACATAAATTCTTATGTATTTCGTAATATTACCGGTTTATTCAATAGCTTAGCCTAGGGCAAAAATGCGTAGGCATTCGTTATGAATTAATGAATATTAAATATAATATTAGTAGGATTATGATGGTCATGATAGCATTAAATTAAAGAATAATATAAAGAATGATTCCCACTCTACAAATGTGAAAGTTTATCTATCAGTCTCTTGCCTCTTCACACCTCAACCGCTGAACAGATTTCGATGAAATTGAAAGTATGAAAATACTTTGAATTCCGAGATAGTAAAAGAAATAATTTTTATCCCAGAAAATTGGACTGTTTCCTTGTAATAGACGATTTTGAGCGCAACGTAGTAGCGACCAATTCTGGTGAAGTAGAAACAGCGCGTAGTGTATTTATTCTTTGGTAGAAATTTAACTCGTAACGTATTTGAGTGTTTATCAACATAATATTATACTTGTTTTTATATTGTTTATCTACGACATACGCACTTCAAGATAGTACAAAGATGAAGTGTCATGGTTTATGATGTAACAGTTAACACAATAATCCATTACCTACTATGCCACAAAACTCAAGCTGCAATGGGAAGACAGAAGAAATTATAAGGACGGTAGAGAATAATTGTATTGTAGGCTTTGGATTCGGGAATTTAACTGACCGACATTGATAAAATTTTGTACACCGATTTCACCGAATAGAGTGTAAACTAAGGGAAAGGCTATAGGCGACTTTAATCACACAATAATATTGTATGGTGCCAGCAAAAATCCTCTTTCTTCCTCACACACGTCTATAAGTATTCAAAACTGCGAGACTAGGCTCAAAATGTTTGACACATTTTTTTAATCCGTGGCATAACCGGTAATTTTAGTTCTGTATAAAACAGATCTGGCCTTTAAGCCAAGACTTTTCTTTATCGCTTCTTTATAGAATAGCCGATCAAAATGTATGGAATTGACAGCGTTCGTTAGTATGACGTTGACGTTCGACTCGTCAAATGTCAATTCCATACATTTTGATCGGCGATTCTATAAAGAAGCGATTAAGAAAAAGTCTTAGCTAAAGGGCCTGGGTAGAAATCGTCAGCGGTATTTTCCAACGAAACACCGCAGCGACCTTGAAACTGAGCTCATATGTCTAAGACTAGCACAAAGCCACAATGGTACTCGGTACCTATTGTTCTTGTCACATTCTGTATAATGAAAAGAAACACATCTTGGGAGTGTAATTACCTTTTCCTATGGAAACTACTATTAGTTATACTTCTATGGCATTTAGAATATATCTAGTCGCTGGATGGAGAGAAACATTTGGAGTTAAAGCTACTCTCTTTCGCTCTATCGAATGGCTATCTTGGTGGAAAAGGTCATATTATGCTTGAATGAAACAGATAATTAAGGCCGTTTTCAAATTTTCTTTCTATCTGGCAACCAAACTTTAGTATAGGTACGTTTTGGCGACAGTAACGTTGCGACGCTAGTTGAACAAAAATGTAGAAGGACAAATTCCATTAAGTAGATTTTAACATCTTAAAATATAATTAAAATGTCTCAAATACTTTCCAATTAAAAGTCTAAAGTGGGTACAGCAATATTATTCAAACTATTCGATTATCCAAAGTGAATCTCGCTAGGCTTGGCAGCAACAAAAAATTTTAATCAGCTATGCTTTGTTCGTCTCGACTTGAAAAAATGTCCTGAAGTCTTTTCAAAGCGACGCGACGTAGGATTTTCATTTTATGTTGATTAATATGCATTAGCTGTATTTCCGCAGTAAATGTGCAATATTTCTGCTGATAGCGCTTTTAAGAGGAATTACATTTTTATTTCAAGTATTTTTATAGTACTATCTAGTTAGGGACATCTGTCCCGGTGAACTTTGTGTCACTTAAAAACCTTCCCTTGGACTTCAAGAATTATTTTAAGATTAGAATTAGCAGAATCGGTTCAGCTGTTTTCGAGTTTTGGCGCGACTAACACATTTGAAAATCCATTTTTATATAGATAGAAGATATAGATATTATGTGTATGACGTAATCATAATTCCTATTAATTTTATTGCGATTTTATAGTAAAGTACACTTGAACTAGTTTATAAGTTATACTTAGCTCTACAACTTAAAACATAACATATACGACTAATTATTATTGTAAACTTTAAAAACAAATCCTCTTCTATACACTTTGCACTGGTAGTAGGGAAAAAGCATACTACCTATAACATTACGCTGTTAATCTAAACAGTGGTTAAATTCCGCTACCTGAACTCCACATCTGCTGCGTTTTTGAAGCGATTTAACACGGTAATAGTCAATTCACCATTTCGTCACCCAAGGCGATGGGGGCCCATCACCCATGGTACATTTCGTCACCCAGAGCGGTGGGGGCACGGCCGTCCATGCGGAAAAGTAATTACGTCATAATGACGTCACTTATCCGCCCCGGGAACAAAATATCGAGTTTCGTTCTTTACATAATATTGTTTCATCTGCCTTTATCGATTTTATATCGGTTCAACTATGTTTTTGGATCGGCTATATAGATATATAAATAATAATAAAAGTCTTTAGGAAAGAATGTGTAAGATTTTAAAATATTCAAATCAAATCATCTTTATTTCGGGCATCGGAATCCCATATAACAAATAAGTACCGTAAATCTAACATACATATTTATAATATAATAAATACAAACTTACCTTAAAAACTAACATGCATATTTTATAATTCACTTATAAACTAACACTGTCACTAATTATTGTTGTTGAAAAAATATTATATTGTGTTTCATCCTTTACTCTTTGTAGTTTGTTCTAAGTAGTCAAAATAATAAATATTATCTAGACTCGTAATAGCGTGTCTAGCCTAATATACTAAATAAAGAAATTAATTTTATTACTGTAATTATTTTTTCTAGTACACTTATATCATATTCATCAGTGATTATAAGCTTAGCCAGAATAATAAGCATAATACAGACAACTCGAAAGATAATATTTTCATTTCCAATGGTCATCACTCATAGTAAGCAGACATCTTTGTTAGTGCATGTATTCTGACGAAGTTATATCTGTCCACGCATGCTTTGTGCTGGTTTAATTTCACTGATGCTCCATACAAAGGCAAAAATCCACATGGCTACTAATATCCATGTGCATAACCAGCTATTTATGTATTTGTCGCAGCTCCGGGCTTTAAATCCAGACTTTTTGTGTCGAGCGTGCATGCAGATGCCTTTGTTGTACAAAGCAAGGAATTCTCATTAGGGTGGCTTTGAAATAACATTAGCAGGCGGGTTAAAAGGGAATTATTGCGTTCATTAACTATAGCGAGGTAAGGGCACTCGAGCTAAGAAAAATCCGATTCTGAAATATAGGGTAGGGTGATGTGTGTTGAAAAATGCGTTGATTTGTTGCCTACAATATTTTTATACGCGATATTTATTACATACTATATTTCTTTTTTGTATTAATCAGATAAAACGCATTAAAATTTGTATTCAAATAGGCATGTAAAAAAGTCTGGTATGCAAACGAACAAAATTTTAATATTTTCATTTATCCTTTGTAAAATGGAAAGCAAAATTATGCTTTTTCAGGTAAGAATATGAGCACAATGCTCATTTAAACACGGCTACTTGAGACAAACTGCGAGACGTAGGGCCCGCTACGGAAACCGTTTCCTTGCATTTTACTTTCGAGCACTTAAGGAAATGATCTGCACAAAATGCCGCAAATAGCACTTATTTCTAATTGTCGTAGCAGACAAGTCATTAAATATTTATGTAAAGTATTCGTTATGTAATACGCTACGCGACTAGAATTACATAACGTGAGTCACGGCACTCACGGCTTATGTGTGGTGCAGCAATTGAAATTAATTTTGTTGTTTCAGAATCATCATCGGAGGATAGATCCTCCTCATCCGAGGGCGAGGAAGACGAGTTCGGGGAGTTCGATCCGTTTGCGACCGCGCCGTCCCTGCACTCACCCGACAGCGGGCGCTCCGACCCGCGCTACGCCAACGCCCCGCGCAGAAACCCCAGCCCCTACTACTACGGCGACCTGTTCAAGACCGCTCCCCCACCCCCCGCGCCCTCCGCGCCCACCGTGTCCTCCACCTCGTCATCGCGAGGACCGCGCTACAGGAAGTCCGCCAGCCTCGACGCCCCCCACGTCGCCCAGCGGCCGAACCTGCCCAAACGATTCTCGGTGGCGGAGGATGGCTTTCGTGAACTAGAGAGGTCGTCCTCCTCGTCCGGCGAGAGCGCGTGGATGCCGCCGAGGCGCCGCGGGCGCGACGCGGCCGGCTGCGTGTGCGCCGCGCCCGAAGATGTAGAGGAGCATCGGCCGTCCCGCAGCGTGTTCTACGTGCCGGCGCCCCTGCCGCGCTGGCCCCGAGAGATGACCACGCGACAGATCTACGAGACCGCCTTCGACTGCAAGATAGCCCGCTCCGACGATGACCTGGACGACTTCGACCGGGTCAGCAACCACCCGGCCCTCCTGCAGGCCGAGGAGCGGAAAGTGATCTCGTCCGCCTCGTCCGCCTTCGAGGCGGTCGAGCGCGGCGAACCGGACTACAAGGGTCGCCGGAAGGTGACCATGAAGACGGACAGCGTGCGTCGCTCCAAAATACCTACTATCCGTCAAAAGAGAGAAACGGAAAACAGTGCTTGCGCACTGTCGGAGGAGCTCGAGAAAGTGCATATCGAGGAGGACGAGCGCTCGACGTCGTCACAGCTGCCCCTGCGCGGGTACACCCCGTCCCCGCCGTCGACGGCGCCCCTCCCGACAAAATTTCAGCAAAAGGATGGATACGCCATGAACAGCATAAAGAGTGCCCCGAACTTGCCCCAGACGCAGCCAGCGCATCCCCGTCTCAAGGACCTAAGGTTACCCGTGAAATCGTTACGAGCGAGGGATACGCCGACCAGCAGTGACGCGAGCATGACGGACGTCAAGGCGTCAGTGTCGACGGAACTCGACGTTGGACAGCGGTTGAGGGATTCGAGTCGGGAATCCCGCGATGGAGACGATGAGAGGGGACAATCTAAAGACGGTATTTTTTTAGAGATTAAGGGTCGACCCACCTCCGATTCGGACACACCTGAACTGAATCGGTACCCGGGGCCCAAGGGGGTCGGCCCTATAATGGAGTTCAAAGGCAGGCCTGGCATTGCGCGTCCAAGAAGAAAGTATTCCAGCACCGAGAGTATGGCTACGAGCAGTAGCGGCGGAAGTATGGAGTCGCTGCGGAGTAGTAACAGCGAGGGTGATAGGAGTAGTAGTAGTTCTGAAAGTAGGCATTCTTCTTCTCTAAGTTCGCACAGCTCAGATTCGGGCAACGTCCCGTTTATGAAGACACATCACATGCAACTGTCCGGGTTCGGTCACCATCCAACTAAGTTACATATTTTGAGCCCTATATCTGACAAGTCCTCACAGGAACCAGCGTCGGAGACGTCAGACAACAACAAAAACAACAACTCGCAGAAAGTGTCCCCAGAGGACGCGGAAACTGGAAACACGACTATACAGACGACCGTCGAAATATTACCCAAACCTAAGCGACGTGCGTTGCAAAATAGAAACTTACTAAATCTCGCTTTTCGACATTCGACACCGGGTGACACTGAGATTCAAGGATCTGACAGTGGCATATCCATTCACTCTAGAGAAGGTGTCGACTCGCGAAATGCGTTCATAAACTTTAAAAACAGTAACACCGAAGAGGAGCGAAAGGATGACGGAGGAGACCTTTCTGATCTTCCATTCGATATGCCTAAACTTAGAAGACGTCGAGCCGAAGCCGAAGTCGATTTGAGGTCCTTGCCATTCGATATGCCAAAACTACGCCGCAAACTACGCGGACAGTCCCTCCAACTCAACAGCGACTTTGGTGAAGCAATCTCCAACGCATCGTCCAGTCAAAGCGTTCAAGATTTGAATCAAGGTGGGCATCGTTATTTTTCACAAAATTTTATTTAGGAGCTTATTTTATCAAGGATGGCATGTTGCATTTCTCTTAAATTTCCGACCGTACCACACGTCAACCTCTGAAATCAGAGGGTCCGTCAAGTTCAATTTTTACAAGACGCAACTCGACGCGACCGCTACCGTATTATGCCGATTAAGATGTATGACTCCAGATTTCTCGACTCCCGATATAATTTACTTGAGTGCTTTTGCCCAAGTTTTTCCTGTATGTTCGGAGCAATTTGTAAGCGTATTGTTGCATTAGGAGTTTTTGATTGCTCGTGGATTGACGTAATGAGATGTGGCATGCTTCGTTTGTTGTTGCTTTTAAGGCTAATTTATTTTGTATTACCATCACGGTTAATATTTTATTTTTATTGTCATTGTTGATTTTTTGTTTATGGTTTTATTTTTATTGTTTTCAGGAAAGAAGCACAAACTCACGTTGAATTTCGACAGTGGCAGTGGTGGGGATGGTTCTAAGGGCTTACATCTTAATTTGGGTCCTATTGCTCCACCTCGAGATTTGATTGACTCTTCTTTGCCACTTGACCGACAAGGGTATGTATCTGATTATAATTACAAACATTATCTATTACATAATACAATTTAGATTCTATTCATACCAAGTTAGTAGATGTTTTTAGATGAAATGTATTTTTCCTTCTATTGAAGTTGTCCATATCCATACTAATGTTATAAGTGCGAAATGTCTGTTACCTCTTCTCGCCCAAACCGCTGAACCGATTTTGCTGAAATTTAGTGTGGACATACTTTGAGTCCCTAGAAAGGACATAGGATACTTTTTATCCCGGAAAAATATATGGTTCCCACGCGACAAACGAATTTTGGTGCAACGGAGTTGCGGGCGTCATCTAGTTCAGTATTAATGTATTTTTGATATTATTTTCAGGTGGTACCATGGGACGCTCTCACGCTTGGAGGCCGAGGGTCTGCTGCGGGACGCCAACGAAGGCGCCTTCCTCGTGAGGAACAGCGAATCCACTAAACACGACTACTCGCTCAGCTTGAAGTAAGTTCCTTTAATATATCTACTGAGGGACTACTTCACCACTTCCTGATAGGCTACCCCTTAACTTGACAGATAGAGTATGGAGAATCTGTCAAAAAAGTTGTGGATAGCACTATATATATCGATCGAGATATCCGGCACTTTATCAGGAAGTGGTGAAACAGGCCCGAATCTTATATTATGTTTAAGACTTTAGTTGCTAAGACTTCATAAATAATAGTATACTTTAGCTGCAGTTTTTATTCTAGGTTTAAATTTTTGCGTCTAAATGGTGAAACGGATTTTTTTCTATCATCATCAATATTATCATCAAGTTGCAGAAAATATCAAATTATTCAACATCACCTAAAAGCTAATAGCTTTAGCCCCAATTTCACCAACGACTGTTAAAGTTAACTCTCGAATTAGTATCACGTTACCGCTTTCGTTTTTCTTGTGAATGAAAGAGAAGACATGACATTTTAACACGCTGTTAACACTAACAGACGTTGGTGAAATTAGGGCTTAATCTTTCTTGTCGGCAATATCAATAATTGTTACTACATTTTATAATTTTGTTATTTTTAGATCGACTCGTGGCTTCATGCACATGCGCATCTGTCGTGGCGGGGAGGGCTATACTTTGGGTGGTGCGGCGACCGCGTTCCCTACCGTCCCTGCACTGATGCGGCATTACGTCACGGCTCAGAGGCTGCCGGTTCGAGGAGCGGAGCATATGGCACTCTCCACACCTCTCCAGGCAGTTCTGCTCTGAAAGATATGGACCGATCAAGAACTGTCGGATTCGAAAATGGAATCATTACGATCGGAGAAGTTTCGGACCAGTTCGAAAACGGTGGACCGATTCAAGAACTGTTGGATTCAATTCGAATTTCCGAATCATTACGGAGAAGTTTCGCACCGATTCGAAAGCGGTCGACCGATTCAAGAACTGTCGGATTCAATTCGAATTTCCGAATCATTACGGAGAAGTTTCGCACCGATTCGAAAACGGTCGACCGATTCAAGAACTGTCGGATTCAATTCGAATTTCCGAATCATTACCGAGAAGTTTCGCACCAATTTGAAAACGGTCGACCGATCCAAGAACTGTCGAATTCAATTCGAATTTCCGAATCATTACGAAGTTTCGGACAGATTCGAAAAAGAACGGGATTGAATTCGAAAGATTTTCGATGTAAATGGAATGTTTTGATATTTATTCGTAAAGTAAACGGTTATATGTGTTAGCTTAGATCAGTGAATGATACCAAAGATTGTGTAAGCGTAAGGCTTGACCGGAGGTTCTGAACCTCGCTAGTCCCACGAGTTTTGATACTGTATGCTTTTTCTATATCACTTAATGTTAACGAATTAGTGTTACAATAATATGCTTTATTCGCTATTTTATTTACATTTCGCGATTAAATTCGCCGTAGATTATTGGACCAATTCAGAATAGTACGGCCGTGGCCTAAAAGTCGCCCGTTCGGTCGAGGCGCTTTTCCAGTACGTAGTAACTTATTTATTTTAATATTTATAGAATCTAGATTAATTTTTATTTAAACGCAAGTTTGATATAGTGTAAGCCGTAACGCTATCTATGGAATGCAATGGGAAAGCGCCGGTCGTGAATGCAGAATAATATATTTTACTCCATAGTAGTAAGGTTGGTTTTGATACTGTGTGTATTTATTTATTTTTTCACAACACTTTATCATTAGACTTAATTCATACACGAGTTATGACCGTGCAATCTTTTCGATTCATAAGTAGCAATAGTATTAAGAGTTAGCAACTTTTGCACCGCAATAGGAAAGTTTTACAATGTAATAGAATAAGGTGTCGGAGGCACGGGAGTAAAAGGCCAAGACGCGATTGCGTCTTACATGAGCAATCGTTTCTAGTAAATAACCCATATTTATGGCACATTCGCGTATTATTAAGATCATAGAAAGATTGCACATGTTATGTAATATTCACATTGACTTATTTATATTTTTTGTTACATTAGACTTAAGTAGGATTACGATGTTTATGGGCCCTTCGTATTTAATATAAATTAGATATCGACGCTTCATTTTCGCCGAAAGTGAGGTAGCGATGTGACATTATAGTTTTTTCTGTGATTTAGTTGGATAAAAGAAAAGCCAAAAAAATTAGTGTTTATAGAGCGTTATGCTTTATTTGTGAATAAATGTCCGGATTGATAGCGAATGTTGAAAAACGTGATCTCAAATATCTTCCTGAGCGATTCAGTTACCTTAGACTTAATTTATATTAATTTGTACCTGATTTTGTAACTAACAACGTTGTGCGAGACTTAAAATTGTGTTTGGATGTTTTGTTGAGTGATTTGTATTTACACTGGATGTAAAGAGCGAATTTTGATGTGAAGTATAATATTAAGGTTCTAAACCACCGCGAAGCAGCTACGCAAGTGTGCAACTAATTTTAATAACAATAATTATTTACATAATATTATACTAGTTATACTGCGTGTGAGCAAAATGAACAATTGAACGACTTGGCTACGCGCTACCGCGGCCCCTGCTCATCCGCTTGTACCGCATAAGTAACGTAGTTCTATATAGGATTGTAGGTTAATGTATGTATAATTTTTTGTTGAACATTTTGAAGTGTCAAAATTTTTGCATTAACGACGTAGCGAAGTCGTATGTTAGGTAGTTATAGCTTACCCTAGTTATAATCAATTTGAAGGTGTAGTTTGAAACGAATGATAATAAAATGATTAAAATTCAACAAGTTTTTTCGTTAATCCTTTAAATTTAAGAGCCCAAGGGACATTATTTTTAGGGTTCCGTACCCAAAGGGTGAAAACGGGACCCTATTCATGAGACTTCGTTGTCTGTCCGTCTGTCCGTCTGTCCGTCTGTCCGTCTGTCCGTCTGTCCGTCTGTCTGTCTCCAGGCTGTAACTCAAGAACGGTAATAGCTAGAGAGTTGAAATTTTCACAGATTGTGTATATCCGTTGCCGCTATAACAACAAATACTAAAAGCAAAATAAAATTAATATTTAAGGGGGGCTCCCATACAACAAACGTGATTTTTTTGGCCTTTTTTGCTCTATATCAATAATAGCAACAGGTAGGCCCTTGAAGTTTCCACAAAATCCTTAGTTTTACTTGTACTTTAATATTTAATAATAATATTAAAATAAAATAAAAAATTAAGGGAGGCTCCTATACAAAAAACACAATTTTTGGTCTAATTTTGCTCTATAATGGTACGGAACCCTTCGTGCGCGAGTCCGACTCGCACTTGGCCGATTATTAGGATTACATAGTTACTAGTTACTACAAGTAACAAACTATGGTAACTCCAAAGTTGTTTACAAGTTGGTCTCCTCAGAAAAGAGACCACTGACCAAGTAGATAATGCCATATAAGGCAATAAGTCCACCTTTGTACTTCAAGTATATTATGTGCATAAAGTTTTTAATAAATAAATAAAATAAATAATACTATTTAGTATCTATAATATGTAGTGCGGCGTGCCATAGGCGGGCCATAGCATTTCTAATTTTTCTATGCTATCAGAGTTAAAAAAAATTAATTAATGCTGATCGTGCGTCTTTTTGTTAAGACCATGTAAGACACAAAATGAGCGCCATCTATTAAAATCGTGAAGTAACTTTAACGCGAAGTAGAAAGGATGAATAGATAATAAATAATAGGTTGAATATTGACACGTCTACAGGCTACACAGCAAGCAAACTAAGGCTGACAAACTTCTAGATGAAAAATGAAAATTATTTATTTAAGTGCCTATAAATCAGAGGTAATGGATAATGGAAGTAAATTTTTAGAATTTAATTAATATTTTTGATTAAACTGATAAGCGCCATCTATTTGAAAAGCTAGGAATAAAGTTGAATAAATGTCGCTTAGCTGATAATATGACAAGCAAATTTTTAAGGTCAACAAACTTCTAGACTGCAAAATATTAAATTATTATGTGTTTTATTTATAAATCAGAGATGGCGCTAGTAGAGTATTTTTAACAGTTGGGATTTGGGAACCCAAACTTTTTCATATTTTATCTTCAGTCATGATCACCATGTTAAACGAAATCTTTATTCTTTGGTTTCCAAATGAAGTTTACGAGAAATTTTGATAGTAAATTTTTAGGGTTCCGTACCCAATTTAGGGTAAAAACGGGACCCTATTACTGAGACTTCGATGTCAGTCCGTCTGTCCGTCTGTATGTCTGCCTGTCCGTCTGTCCGTCTGTCTCCAGGCTGTAAATACTCAGTTGAATTTTTAATTTAATAATTAATAATAATATTTAAATAAAATAAATAATTAAGGGGACTCCCATACAAAAAACACATTTAATTTACCTAAGTTCATTATTCATGCTCTGTAATGGTACGGAACCCTTCGTGCACGAGTCCAACTCCCACTTGGCTGATTTTTTAATATTATATCCACAACATGATCCACAAGAAGAATAGAAACTTTGGACACTGACATAATTTACTTATTTTTATTACGACGTATTTTGTAGTTTGGTAAATTCACTATATCCAACTATAGAAATCTTGTGATTTTTCCTTCAACTTTAGCCATACTCAAATTTTTCCCTTCAGGGGATCATTTTAACTCACCTTCCCCTACTACTATTATGAGAACTTGATTCATACGCAGAATATGAGTGAACAACGATAACGTTATTAAACGCCTCCAGTGACTTAGAGCATATATCTTGACTGACCGTGGGTTCGATTCCCGCGTTGGAAACATGTTATTTCCAAGTTTGGTTAAGATAATCTAGGCTGATCACCCTGATTGTCTGACAAGTAAGATGATCGATGCGTCGGATGGCCGATGGGCATGTAAAAAGTCGGCCCTGCGCCTGATCTCTAGCTAGTCGTGTCAGGGTCTTCCGTCTCACTGGGTTATGAGAGTAAAGGAACAGAGAGTGCTCTTGTGTACTGCGCTCATCTCACATCTGGGCACTATAAAATGACTCCTGCGTAACTGGCCCGGTTTCTATGAAACGGCCACCGTCACCGAAACCGGTGTGGGAGTTATTATTATCACCACCTTATTGGCTGCAAAGTCCATATTGTTGTTCTTCTCTAATTGAAATTCTGATAACGAGCTCTGATAGAGAACGTGACTGAAATATCTTACTCAAAATTTTCTTTAATAACGTATTTATTAAATTTTGCTGACCCTTTGTCATATACAAGAGACCCTTCCGAATAAGAGTCCCCTATAAATTAATTAAACGATAATAAAGACAAGTCTTATAATTTGGTTGCTCATTCTTTGCTTTCTTAAGGACAGGAATCAGGATCTCTCTCTATCTCTCTCCTTTAGTCTATAATGGTCTATATCTTATTAGTTATTATTACTACAGGCATGTTTTCTATTATAACCGTAGAATTATCAATTCCATCCTCTTTTATGGAGTCGGTTAAGGTCTGCACAATCAAAAGGAGATTGCGGAATAAAGAAAGGGCATGAATCACGATATCAAAACTAAATGGCCTTGTCCACATTGTGCCTTTTCTGTTCGTCAAGGGCATGCGTTATAGCGCAGTCAACAGCGAACGTGAGGCATGCCCGTGACGCGCGTCGAAATCGTAGCGCTCGCTACGACACCTTTTCTTTCAACGCGGGTGGATTTTGACGCATTCAATTATTGAATATGCCAAACGAAATTTGAACAAAAAGAGATGACGAAAATTGAAGATGAAATTGCATAATGTGGACATCCATACATACCTACATATTATAATAAACCTGTAGAAATGTGAATTCTGTACATTAAAGATATTCAAAAAATAATAAGCGGGGGGCGTCACTAGATCGCTATAGAAGCCAAAAATGTGGTTAGTTTTTTGTCTGTCTGTCTGTCTGTATGTTTGTTCCACTATCACACGAAAACTATTGATCCGATTTGAAAGCGGCTTTCACAGATATATTTGTCTTCTTCCAACTTAACATCTGGTGTATAAAAAAAATTCCCTCCACCCCTCTAAGGGGAGAAAAGAGGGGTCAGATTTTGTATCAAACTTTTTTCTTTAACACGAAAACTACTGATCCGATTTGCATACGGTTTTCGCAGATATGTTTGTCTTCTTCCAACTCAACATCTGGTGTATATACTCCCCCCCCCCCTCTAAGGGGACCAAAAAGGGGGTAAGATTTTGTATCAACTGATGAACTAGAAATACTTTAAATGGCAAAACAACGTTTGCCGGGTCAACTAGTAGCTAACGAATGTGACAATCCTGTTAAAATTCAAACTCTTGGCAATGCTTGCTGCGTATGCATTAAGTAATCATGAATTAATAAAAAGCTTGGCAGTTGTTGAAAGCGTAAAGGGAATTACTTAGATATTAGTGTCTTTGCATTTGTAAAATAATAATTGGCATTTTGCCTTAACGTCTAAGGGTTAATTCACACTGCGGACAAGGCGATGGGTGACAAATGACAATAATGCTAGTACTTACCAATTAGAATGTGTCTGGCGACGCCTTGATAATTTGGCTGTAGCAGTATCGATTTTTCTCAGCAATGACTAAAGTGGACTAAAGCTAAGAAATTAAAGTTCATTGTCAGTATTCATCATAACTTTATCTTTGAATCACCCATAGCAATACACGATTGGTCAACTTTTATAACACAGAATAATCAATCAAAAAGACCTCTGTAAAAAAGGGATTCTAATTTTGCCAACAGATGAAAGTGATTTAAGCTTCCAAAATTTGTACATATTATATTGGATCAAGCATACACTTTAATTTGTACATAGCTTATAATATTATGAAATATATTTCTGTGGCCCTAGTGAAAAGGGGTACAAGTCCGATTTTGTCGAAAATGAGTTTATTATACCAAAATGATGAGAAATAAATGCTCTATCGATTGGTGTAAACGGATCTAAGCTATCTTTAAAAACAAAAAAGTTTCTTGGTGTATATGCGTCTAACTAACACAAAAAAAACTACATAAGTTGGATCCAAGTACATCTGTATTGTTTTAAACTGAAAAAATTAAAAAAAAAATGTGTTTTTTGATCTAAATTAACATAAACTACCTTCCTTTTTATAAAATTTGGTGTTTACCAATACAACAAGAGTTGGTCCTTAAAAATGACTTAGTGAGTAATGATGTTACTGGACATCAATCTGTTTTCACCAAAATAAATGACAAAAGTCCAGTATAACTCAGTTAAGATCAGTATTCACAATACGCTATCCTACGAATGGTATTCATTTTACGTGTAAAACGATATAAATCGTCGATGCGGGGGACTGGTCCGCACCGGGTGTGTGGAGGGTGCATTGCGCGGTGCGCCCGCGCCAGCGTGACAACTTTTAGTAGATTTCTACTTTTTTTGATTGGAGGCAAATTGAACTGATTTAGTAGTGTAAAATCCTTTAGTAGATTTCGGTAGAAAATCGGTATTATGGAACAGTCTTACATGATAATCCAAAATGCAAGTATCAAGGCCATAAAAAACCTCTTGAGTCCTACAGAACTCAAAACTGGCAACACAGAAAGGTGCGAAGTCTTTCAGGGGATTTCCTGTAACAAATACAGTGCTATACAGGTAGGTCTCTTTTCCACATACAATGATAGAACAGGAAGAAATTGATATGTCATTCAATTCTATTTTGGTCATTTCTTAGTCAGTATTTTATTGAAAATGTGGAAAGTCACCGCTTATGATGGGCCGTTTGCAATTTTTAATGAGAAAAGCGAGACTTAGTCTTCTCCCATTAATAAACCCATGAGTGTCAGATCTTTTTATACTTACTAAATCTAATTCGATCATCGTTATCATAAGTGATGATAACGATGATCAACATCCTCTTCTTAATGATGACTGTTCAGATGAGATTTCCTAATATTTTTATTTAGTTAACTTGCTATAAATAATTTTCCATATAAACTTACTCAATATGAAAACTCTTTTAACTGTTGTAATTTACTTTAAAGTTACAACAGTCAAGTATGACTGTTGTAACTTAAGGCCGTCCCCCGAGCAAACGACCTTGGCCATACATTTGCCGCGTTGCCGAGATCCCACCAAAACCCTATTTTTTATTCATCTTAGTTCAAAATTGTCCTAAAAAAAACGGGGAATGTGTAGTTTATAATACTGTCGATCTATTGGCGTGTGTTTCAATTAAAAGTAATTTGTAAATCCTAAGGGGATGCTGAATGTATGCTTAAATTTTAATAAATTGGTTTTACTTTGGAAGCTCATATTATCATGAGTACCTGTAATAAACAAAAATATAAAAAATAAAACGGGGAAAGGAATGTTGATATACTGAAGATTATTGATGTATTTTTATTATAACTTTGTAGCTTTCAAATAATGAGTTTGTAAGGCTTTAAATACGGTAAATTACGGAATTATTTAGCTTTTTCCATAATTTCAGACACTATCCTTTACACGGATCGTTTCTACACTAAGCGGTTATAGTTAAGTACTATAAAAACATTTTCAGGAGCATTTTTTCTTTTGTTTTCAACTCAATTTGTGATTTTGTGAGTGTAAGGGCCTGTTTTACCACTGCCTGATAAGGCTTCCACCACTTAACTTGACACATAGAGTATGGAGAATCTGTCAAATAAGCCTATCCGGCACTTTATCAGGAAGTGGTGAAACAGACCATTAATTTAAATAACATTGATTTTATTTTTAGTTGAGAGAAATGCGAGTTACTCTCAAATTATTTTTGTATTGTACTACAAAAGAGACTTATTTAACTACGTTATCTTAAGTTAATTATTTTGTAAAACATCAAAATATAAGTAAGTATATTAATTTTGCATTCTTTTCTTTTCTTTTTGTTAAAATCATGGATATAAGTTGCACAAAGTAGTTCATATAAGTCTAGATATACCACACGCCACGAATAAAATCATTGTGAAAAAGACGCTAAGATATTTTTTTCATAATTTAGACTTTTTTTGAGTCGAATTAAAGTACACAGTCAAACACTGTATACTTTTTATTAAGTGAGCCATTAAATATTTTTTTTAATTACTTACTTATCATAAAAGTTATTCCAAATGCGTATTCCTTTTCACATAACAGAATTCACAATTTACTTATGTGATAAAGGGTATAAGTTATTTTATACCCTTGAGGAATTTATTTTTTCGTGGGTATAAGTCATTATCTCGAAAAATATTAAATTTACATAAAAAACAACTTAATAATAATAAAGAGCATACTTTGTTTACCAATAAAAATATCACATGTATTATTTAGCTAGCAGTTTAAAGAAGCTACACGAGGACAAACACGAAATTTCTGCGCGCTGAATGTTTTTTGCCTCTCCTGTAAAGTTGTAATTTTAGACTTAAACCCCTTTTCACTAGGGCCACAGATTTATGGTTTTAAATTACGCGACAATAACCATTTTTAGGGTTCCGTACCCAAAGGGTAAAAACGGGACCCTATTACTAAGACTTCGTTGTCTGTCCGTCTGTCCGTCTGTCCATCTGTCCGTCTGTCTGTCTGTCTGTTTGTCTGTCTCCAGGCTGTAACTCAAGAAGGGTAATAGCTAGAGATTTGATATTTTCACAGATTATGTATATCTGTTGCCGCTATAACAACAAATACTAAAAATAAAATAAAATGAATATTTAAGGGGGGCTCCCATACAACAAACGTGATTTTTTTGGCCTTTTTTGCTCTATATCAAAAATGGCAACAGGTAGGTACTTGAATTTTTCTCAAAATCCTTAGTTACATGTGTACTATAATATTTAATAATAATATTAAAATAAAATAAAAAAATAAGGGGGGCTCCCATACAAAAAACACAATTTATGGCCTAATTTTGCTCTATAATGGTATGTATAATAAAAATAAATAAATTAATTAATTAAACATTCAACATCCCATACAACAAACTTTTTTTTTGTTCTTAAATCGTACGAAACCCTTCGTGCGCGAGTCCAAATCACACTAGACCGATTTTCAATGTAGATAAAAAAGTGTGTAACAATAATATTATTTTAATGAGGTGTGAAAGCGCTAAAGCATATTGTTTTTTTCTGCGTGTAAAAATCTTAAAGCAAAATTGGTGACACGAATTAGCTCCTTCTCAAGAACTCACGCACGCGGCATAACCACTTGCAAATGCTTACGAATTTTCCTACTTGACATTTTTGTTTCCGATTTCCACGTTTCAGGATATAATATTACTGCAATGTTTTCACACTAGATGGCGGTACCAGCACAGACAGACAACGAAACGATTTGTTTGACGTTTGACAGTGTTTCTGTCTTTTTTTTATGAAATAAAGGGGCAAACGAGCAAACGGGTCACCTAATGGAAAGCAACTTCCGTCGCCCATAGACACTCGCAGCATCAGAAACCATAACACTAGTTTCTTGGAAATAGAGCTGCAGGTGCGTTGCCGGCCTTTTCAGAGGGAATAGGGTAATAGGGGAGGGTAGGGATGGGAAGGAAAGGGAATAGGGGAGGGTAGGGAAGGGAATAGGGTAGGGGATTGGACCTCCGGTAAACTCACTCACTCGGCGAAACACAGCGCAAGCGTTGTTTCACGCCGGTTTTCTGTGAGGACGTGGTATTTACGAGAGGTGGTCGAGCCGGCCCATTCGTGCCGACTCGACCACCTCTCGAAAAAGAATGAAAGAAGCATGGCTCTCCCACGTCAATATTCATATACAGTGTGAAATTTTAATGGTTGTTTTCCCGCAGTAAAATGATTCTATCTTAGTAGTAGGTACAATAGATTTGTAAAGTTTTTTTGTTTAAATCAAAAAAAAAATTCGGTCGGGTCCATAGTAACTCGCGCCTATCGGCATAAAGTTTCCATAGTAAGTCATAAAAAATATTTTGTATTTTCAAAAAATAACATGCATGGTTCGATAGTACTACTATAGGTAAATCGTTCTGCTGCGGGAAAACAACCACTAAAATTTCACGTTGTATAAATATCATAATATTCTGATATGACGTGTGCAACATGTCGGATTTTGTTTCCTATGGAAATACAGTTTGAAGGCAAAATAATGGTAAAGAAATAACTTTTGACTAAGGTCGGTCTCACAGTTAATTGCAATTAGCAAATGATAGAAATTATTCATATTATGATTAATAGAATGTACTTTAAAATAAAATAAAGTTTCTAGGAGCTAACATAATAAAAGTATGCTAGACTTAATTAAAAGTTTTCAACGATGCTCGAAACACGATAAGACTCGTACAGTTGTCACATACAATATTTTTCATAATTTTCCTTCTGTTAAGCCTTTTCAATTATATTATGAGTTTTAATTAACACCACATCTTGAATGAAAGTTTTAATAATATAATTATAAGTAACTCGTGTTATTCGCAACGTCGCAAAATTCGTCTATCCCGAATTATTTCTGAAATGTACTTACTACCCATTGATCTCTATACTAATACTTGTCAGAGATCAGTGTTACTACCAAAAAAGTTGATTCCTAGGCAGATAGCGGACCTAAGTAATTTGGTCGCGTTAAGGTGATGCCTTGATAATTTGGCTGTAGCGATGTCCATTTTTCTCAGCAATGACTAAAGCTAAGAAATTAAAGTTCACTGTCAGTATTCATCATGTCTTTGTCTTTGAATTACCCATAGCATAACACGATTGGTCAACTTTTATAACACAGAATAATCAATCAAAAAGACCTCTGTAAAAAAGGGATTCCTATTTTGCCAACAGAGGAGAGTGATGTAAGCTTCCAAAATTTGTACATAAATTGGTTCTAGTATACACTTTAATTTGTCCATAGCTTATATGAAATGTATTTATGGTTTTTAAATTACGCGACAAAAACCATTTTGTCGCTACGCCCTTTCCATTTTTTGCTGTTCCATTGCTTGTTTTCTATGAGAGGACGGGCGAGCCTCGCATAGAAAACAAGCAATCTAAAACACATCCAACGCGGTTTTTTACTTTAACATGGCGTCACCTTAAGACAACCCTATCCGACTATCACAGCTAACATTGAATTGAGATACGCCGTGACGCCATGACGTAGGTCCGTTAACGGCCTAGGAATCAGTTTCCTCGACAGTACATTTGGCGGAAATAAATACCTTACTATGTCTATATAAGAACATTGGCTTACCCCGAGGCCCGAATACCATGTTTTTTAAAAATATAGTAAAATAAAACATAGAAGTAAATTAATAACGCCTACCCTTGTAAATGTTGTCCCTATTTTTTCAAAACGTCATTCCTACAATTCCAAAAGTTTCTTTTTTCAAAAATGTACTAACGAAACTATTGAAGTACTTACTTAAAATAACGGTACAGTAAACTCCTTTCAAAAGGGCTAACAGGCTATTACACCGTCGGACTAACAATATTGATCCAATAAACATAAGTCGGTCAGGGCGACAGCATTTCCCTTACATATTATATTATTGGGTTATTTGATTTAGACACATATGGCTATGTAAAGGTATTAGGCTGAGTTTCCACCTGAGATGTGTTGCGAAAAATGTGTTTTTGAGAATCAATAGAATCGCTTCATTGACGTGACCTCGCTCAGCGCAGCGATTCTATTGGATCTTAAAAACACAATATTCCTCGCAACACATTTCTAGTGGAAACGGAGCCTTACGGCTGCATATTTTATACGAGCGGTTTGGCCGCTTTACCGCGTGATCACAAGCAGTTATAGTACATTTTTAAGGGCAAAGTATATTATATTAGTTGCTATTCTGAAACAAATATGCCGCTTTTTTGCTCGACTTGGCGGGGGCACTGCCGTGCCCCCAGATTTTTGTATTTCAATTTGTGAAATCCTCTTATGCTGGCTTCTCACGGCGCGTAATATTATCACAAGCCGAGACACCACACGAGCGCCGTGAAGGGGGTGGCTCGAGGTGGCGCAGGCTAGCTCGAGCAGGCGCCTCCGATCCGATTGAATTCGGTAACTTCAAAGGTGCGGCTCGAGCGGCTCGTCATATTACGGTTGATTCAGACCGCAACGCGACGCATAGATTGAAATCTGTCAAATACATACAAAATGACGCGCCCCGCCTCGCCTCGTCGCGTTGCGGTCTGAATTGACCCTTACGCGCCGTGAGAACAGGTAGTGCGGACTCGCCTGTTGGCTCACTTGTACAAATAGACTGGGCGCGGCGCGGCTCGTGATATTACGCGCCGTGAGAAGCCAGCAATAACAATCAAAAAGTTAAAATGCTTTCTTGACTCTTGTCAGTTATTTAGTATTCTCGAATACGACGAAAACGATCTGCTTAAAAGCTTTTTTCCACGATTTTATTATCATGAAACAACAAACTAACACGCGAGGTTGTTTGTTAGCTGACATTTCCGAAAACTTTAAAAGGTCTTCAAAATATTATTATAACTCAAAAATGTATACATATTAAGTATTCACCAGTTATTATACCAGTCATCATAGTACCTTTCTTGTAAAGGAAACTTATGGGCCACACTCGCAATTCAGTGAATATTTTGACAAACTAAGTATAAATTTTCTGTCAAACTCTTCATTAATGTTAATTTAAGGTGACGCCTTGATAATTTAGCTGTAGCGATGTCCATTTTTCTCAGCAATGACTAAAGCTAAGAAATTAAAGTTCACTGTCAGTATTCATCATGTCTTTGTCTTTGAATTACCCATAGCATAACACGATTGGTCAACTTTTATAACACAGAATAATCAATCAAAAAGACCTCTGTAAATAAGGGATTCCTATTTTGCCAACAGAGGAGAGTGATATAAGCTTCCAAAATTTGTACATAAATTGTATACACTTTAATTTGCCCATAGCATGAAATATATTTATGGTTTTTAAATTACGCGACAAAAACCATTTTGTCGCTACGCCCTTTCCATTTTTTGCTGTTCCATTGCTTGTTTTCTATGAGAGGCCGGGCCAGCCTCGCATAGAAAACAAGCAATCTAAGACACATCCAACACGGCTTTTTACTTTAACATGGCGTCACCTTAAGTCGTGCGCACTTAAACTGTGCTATATTACGTAACGAATATAGATTTGAATACCTTTTTTGTTTGCGAAATTATTAAAATGTATTTGAATAACTGTTAAAATGTTTGACATAATTATCGATAATTCAAGCCGATTACAATTCATTCAGTTTTACAAAAATAATCTTTATGCTAACAACATAAGGATTTTCATTGCAGTTCCCAGGTAAAATAGCCATAAACAGACGGACATTGCACAAATAGTTCAGAAGAATTATCGAACGGAAATTATTGTTCACCGGCGCGGGCAGAGTTCCGAAATAGTTCCCCAAATACAATCCATCACAACGC
This sequence comes from Plebejus argus, assembly GCA_905404155.3. NCBI lineage: Eukaryota > Metazoa > Arthropoda > Insecta > Lepidoptera > Lycaenidae > Plebejus > Plebejus argus. The sequence continues at coordinate 5,950,949 of FR989944.1, forward strand.
GACGGAAACGACACGGAAGGTATGGAAATAATGGCAAATGACTAATGAGTGACAATTATCAACTCTGCCATTTCAACTTTTTATTGCTCACTGTTATTATTTGGACTTATTATTAAATTTGTTTCAGTCTTAGGCTGCGTTTCCACCAGAGATCTGTTGCGAGGAATGTGTTTTTAAGATCCAATAGAATTGCTGCGATTAGCGAGGTTCACGTCAATTAGGCGATTCTATTGGGTTCTCAAAAACACTATATTCCTCGCAAGTCGCAACAAATCTCTGGTGGAAACGCAGCCTTATGCTAAACAATGTTGAGATTTTTATCTGCTACGTTGGAATGTGTTCTATTCTAGCAGAAAAAGACATGGATTAGTCTTATCTCGGTTTGGCCAATACAGCAGTTGATGATATTGAGTCTGTCACAATTTTCGTCTGAATCCTATATTCACGCGATTCGCAAATCTTTAAAAATAAGTTCAATAAATTTTCTGGGCTTGGAAACTCGTAAAATTGAGTTTATTTATGTTTAAGCTTAGAACCCGAAGCCTTTGGGTATTTAATGGAAGTTGCCACCGTTCTTAGGGCCAGACCACAACACTGCGTTGCGGCGTCGCATCGTAAAAATCTACGACGCTGCAGAACGCATCGTGGAAATTTGCGATACGACAAGGACATCTTCCACTGAAATGCGATGTTGTTTTTGCGAGACGACGCGTGTTGTGACCTAGCCCTTTACTTCTTAGTTCTTTTGGATAGAGAAAAATATTATTATGAAAGGTTAGTAGAAAACTATAGAAAGTTTTTCATAATGCTTAGTTTATTTATCTCACTTAAAAGTTCACGGACCAGCGGGGTGAGCCAGGATCTTTTCGTTTTCGCTTCGTAATAGAATCGCCGATCAAAATGTATGGAATTGACATAAGTATTCGTTAAATGTATGACGTTGACGTTCGACTCGTCTTAGGTTAATTTCGTACATTCGGCGATTCTATAACGAAGCAAAAACGAATCTTGGCCCCCGCTGTACGTAGTTTAGTGTTATGTCAAGCCAAGTCAAACATTTCACAATTGTTAAGAGGGAACGCCGGGTACGGTAAAATTTGAACGAAGAAAATAGTTTCTTCGTTAAATTAATGATTGCAATAGTGCCATCACGCTTCACCCTGCGCTGGCACGTGTATTGTGATAGAGACAGATACAGAAAATCGAGGTAACGTATTCCTCTGATTCCTCCTTCAAAATAGAGCCTATCAAATTAATTTCTTTTTAAATATCTTCAGAAAGGATGAGTCTATGCCTCTACGTTTTTATTTTATCTTAAAGATCTTTCAAATTTGTTTTATGGTCGGTTGATTGGCGGGGTACGGAACATTCATTTTTTGCGATTTTTGAAGGGTTATATTTTTTTAATTATTAGTAGATTAAAAAAATATCGAACGTAGAGGCATAGCTTTCACAGATCCCAATATTGTATCAAAAAATCATTTGTCTAAACGCATTATCTAGGGAGGAAATTGGGGAATACGTTTGTATGGAAAAAAGTGTTAGCGTATGCTCTTAACATTGATAATTGTCTTGTCACAAGTCACAACGCAACCAAAATAGATCCGCCAACGGTTTCTGAATTTTCCTGATGCAACATACACGGTACAATAACTTAAGATAACAGAATGCCACACGAGATACAAATTGAAACTGAAGACAACTTTCAAAACATTGAAATATTTATTTTAAATTAAGTACACCATTTAAATTTAAAATAGAAACTGTCTTTCTAAAGAAAACTCTCTACATTTTTACAACTGTAATCCAAAGTTTTGAATACAAAAAATTTGGAATCGCAAATTCTACTCGAACTATACATTTATCACTCATCGAAATACATTAAATATAGAACGATAAATCCATATTATCTATACTTTGCTTATTGTTATAAACGCGAAAGTATGTCCGTATCTCTTTACGCTCAAACCGCTGAACGAATTTTGCTTTTTAGTATGGCAATACTTTGAGTCCCGAAGTTTGTATGCCGTAAAATGTAGGGTTCCCGCGCGATAAATAAGTTTTGGTGCAACGGAGTGGCGAGCATCATCTAGTCTCGTAATATTAGAGCGACCGCAGACTTACAATTTCAAGTTGTACAACTACAGTCAACAACAATTTTTAAATGAAAAAAAAAAATATGAGAACTTTATTAATTCGAGATAAAAATGGGCAAGGTGACAATATTTAAAATGTAATAAGCGTTCTCGGTAAAAATACAAAGAAAACAATACACCTTTTAAGCGTGATTACGTTTAGAAAATTTTCCCGCCTGTCATGACTTTCTTGACAGACTGTAGTTGTACAACATGAAATTGTAAGTCTGCGGTCGCTCTTATAGTTGACCGCCCAATTGTTCCAGTGAGCAGAGAGTCAATTCAGACCGCAACGCGACGCGTAAATGTATAATATTTTCCAAATTTGTACTGTATTGACAGACTTCAATTGCGTAAGACGTCTTGCAAATCTGGCAACGCGTCGCGTTGCGTTCTAATTTAACCCAGTGCGGTGTCGCCTTTATTCAGATGTAAAAACGATTAAATCGTTATTACAGTTAAGTTCAATTAATTCGAACTTAACAGGACCTAAAATCAAAAAGTCGTTTACAACAAAAGAGGCTTAAAAATTGAATTATTGGAATTTTATTACAGTACTAAATGACGCCCGCAGGCCGCAACTCAATTACGCCAAAATCCATTTATCGGGAACCGTACATTTATCCCGGATAAAAACTATACTTTGTCCTTTCCCGGAACTCAAAGTATCTCCTTACCAAGTTTCAGCAAAGTCGGTTCAGCGGTTTGGGTGTGAAGAGGTAACAGACAGACCCACTTTCGCATTATAATATTAGAAAGGACGAGCTATTGCCCGCGGCTTCGCTCGCATTAAGAAGTACTTATTATTATATACAAACTTTCATCCCCTATTTGAACCACTTGGGGTGGGAATTTATCAAAATCCTTTCTTAGCGGATGCCTACGTCATAACATCTACATGCATAGATGCATGCATACACGACGCATAGATGCATTTTTAAATTTGTACTGAAATGACAGATAGGCATGTCGCCTCGCGCAATTAAAATCTGTCAAATCCATACAAATTTATGCCGCGCTGCGCCTCGCCTCGCTTTGTCGCGTTACGGTCTGAATTGACCCTAATATTCGAGTAAAAATGGGTATCGCTAACAAAAATTACTGCCAAATATATCAAAAGAATCTACCAATAAATAAAACCGGCTGTTTTAAGCTCAAACGATTTTTCTGACTACGGTCCACTGTCCAGTTAAATCTAAATAAACACTGGAAGCCGAGCAATCCTTTTTGTACTCGTGTGCATGCCGAATCATTTTCCCTTTTTAAATTTTCATCGTGTTATCACAATTTAAATAGTAAACAGTAGACCATCTTCATACTTCAACAGCCTTACCCATATTTGCACATGCACCTGTCTGGGTTAAGTTATTACTTAACCCAGACACGTGCAAATGATAACTGATTAGTAAATTCTGGATTAAATTAATCCACGTCATAATATTACACACATAAAATAATATGTTCTCCCGTTTCCCGTATTTATGACAGCCATGATAGGCAGATAGCGGCCCTAACTTATTATATTAAGAGTGGGTTGCACCAGCTTACCTTAACTATAACTTTAACCATAACAAGAAGTCAAATGAACTGTCAAATACCTAGTAAAAGTCCATTTGACGATAACCTTAACTTTAACTACGCTTCTGGTGCAATCCCCCCTGAGAGTGAGTTGCACCAACCTACTTTAACCATAACCACAGAACATATAATAGTATGCTATAACTTTAACTTTAACCATAACAAAAACTCAAATGAACTGTCAAATCGCTAGTAGAAGTCCATTATGGACGCCATATTTGACGATAACCTTAACTTGAACTTTAACTACGCCTCTGGCGCAATTCACCCTAAGAGTGAGTTGCACCAACCTACTTTAACTATAACTTTAACTTTAACCATAACAAAAAAGTCAAATGAACTGTCAAATCCCTAGTAAAAGTCTATTATTGAGGCCATATTTGACGATAACCTTAACTTTAAATACTCTTCTGGTGCAATCCACCCTTATTATAATATTTGGTTTAGTCATGTCAAAGTCGGCCGATACATCTGATAACATTAAATTGACATAACCCAAACAAACGACGTAGGTCTGCCATCTGCATGTGAATCAATTCCTTCAATGGCGCTTTAGCAGTTAAGAAATTGCAGACAACTTTAACGGCTTTAACCAGTGCATGCGTGCAAAACTTGTCGAGTTGAACGTTTTTCGATTCAAGGACACGACTGAGTTCATCTACTGTATGTTATATACTTTATGTTACGTTTTTAGAGATTCTTTTATTTGCTTCATTTTTACAAGCTTTGTTAAGATGACAATAGACACGGGTTCATGTATTTTACAGCAGTGCAAGGCTCTTTCGGCGTGTTCAGAACTAACACCGCAATATTGTAAAAAGTTTGTAATGAGGAGATTATTGTTTTACACTACTTTCTGAGTATGTTGCATGTGCCCAAACAGAAACCTTGACGGCTTGTGACAATTTGAGTATTTAGCTGCATTAATCATCATAGTTAGTATTTACTATCATTCAAGTGCCATAAAACTCTTTTTTCTTAGGCCCGTATAAATAGTCAGTATACTTAAGATGTGACCGTCTCAAGACGCGTTTCGGCTCTGTGATTGGTCCAAATTTTGACAGCCAACCAATCACAGAATCTGAAGTCTGAACCGTGTCTTGAGACCGAGATGTATCTGAGTACTGACTGTTTATACCGGACTTTAGTGGCGTTGTGTCCTTATATGTATAAAGGCCGTCACAGACTTAGCTATAATATAATATATTAATATGTTTATAGCTAGGCATATTACTATATATTTTCTATACAATTTTCGCGTGACCACACACTCAGCTATAATATATATTTCTGTTCTCAGTGTGTTTAGTACGGTATATTAATATATATTATAGCTAAGTCTATGACGGCCTTTAGACATAAGTGAAATACTTAAACATCTCATCAAGACACGAGACCTGAAAATTCGTGAGATGAAGGAATAGCATAACACTGGCACCGTAAGAATACTTGTTTAGACTGTGGAGTGCCTCACCTTGTACGACCATCTCAAATATTATATTTTATAGCCCCTGTAGAGATTTGTAAATCTCATATTGTATAGGTGGGTTTGGTTCCGCTATTCAGTAACAGATGTCGCTGTCAGGCTTCTGCATCGCGATGTCGCTTGCACGACAGTGTTTGATATATGTAATTTGATGGAATAAACTTTGTCTTTTCGCTCACACTCACTGGTCGTTTTATTTCATATTACGCCAGAGGGAAAATTATCCCAGGGTAACCCTACTGAACAGAAAACCAGTATTAGGCGTTTGACGTCTTTACATGGTCTTCGAACCGGATTGGGACAAAGTGTGAGCGATTAGTCCGCCATATTACGCGGCGGTTGTGGCGTATCTTTTTGCCCATCACGGACAACGACTGGACAAGTGGCTTGCTTGTGCAAACTGGTCGTCTAAGCAGCTGGAGCTTGTTGGCAGACTGCGACGAGCAACAGCAGGCGGCGCAAGGTGGACGTGCCGTCAGGAGGTGGAGTACGTGCCTGTCAGGAGGAACAGGTCGTGGCTATCAGGAGGAGCAGCTCATCAGGGTGAGCGAGAGCGGGTGAAAAGGTACATACAAACTACAGTCCACTGGAGGTGAAGTTTGAAGAAAACTGTGAGTTATTTTGAACCTTATTACATAGACTCTTGGTAACGCAAAAATACTTGTAAAATTTTCAATTCTTGTCATCAACTTGTAAAAATATTGGAAGTTAACGTAGTTAATTTTATAAGTAGATTTAACTTAGACGTTTAAGCAAAATTCTCTGTTGAGACGGGGAACCTATGCCCGATTTTTAAATAGTTTGTAACGTAAAAAATACTTGTAAAAATTTTCAAACCTCACTCTCAACTTGTGAAATTTTTCAAAACTTTTCATACTTGTGATTTTTTGGATTGAATTATATTATACAATAAAATAGTAACAATGGAGAGTTTAGTCAAATTACAAAACAATCTTAAAGAGCGAATTTCGAAAGCATACATTAATTTTAAAAAGACTCCTAAGGAACGTATTACTAAAGAGTACATACAAACAAGAATTGAAATGTTGCAAGAACTTTGGGCTCAAGTTAACAAAAATCATAATAAAATAATTGATGTGTCTAAAGATTTTAAGGAACTGTATTTTGATGAAAACGTAATGGATAACATTGAGGATTTATATGTTGAATATCAGACTAAATTAAAACGGGTCATGAATACCTTTCAAGATCCTGTAAGTACCAATAACGATGATGTTAAAGGCAATAATGAAGTTAATAACTGTACTAATAATGTAAAATTGCCTCGCATAATAATACCAACATTTAGCGGTCAATATTCTGAGTGGATCACATTTAGAGATCTTTTTACTTCGCTTATTCATTCTAATGCACAATTGGATGATGTTCAAAAAATGCATTATTTAAAGGGCTATTTAACAGGCGAAGCCGAGCAACTTTTGCGTCAAATTCCAATTTCGGAAACTAATTATGAGAGATGTTGGACTCTACTTAATTCGAGATTCAATAACAAAAAATATTTGTCTCATTTTATTTTAAAGCGTTTACTAAGTCAAAAGAATGTGTCTAACGAGTCATCTATTGCTTTGAAAAATCTGATTAATACAACAAACGATTGTTTGAGTGCCTTAAAAAATTTAAATATAGATGTATCAACTTGGGATATTATTGTTATTCATATAATCACTTTAAAACTAGACCCAGAGTCGAGAAGACAGTGGGAGTTTTCTGTAACTAATGTTAACGCTTCTGACGAATTGCCCACATTTAAACAGTTTTCTGAATTTTTAACTAATAGATATAGAGCTCTTGAATTTTTGGATACTAAAACACCTGTAAATCGAAATGTTAGTAACAATAACTCAAATATAAATAAAGTTAATACTTTTCATACTTCTTCTGCTTCTAAAGTCAGATGCTTATTTTGTAAGGACAGTCATAGTATAACAAATTGTAATGGTTTTGCTAAGGAAAATGTAAACTCTCGACGTGATTTTGTCCAAACCAACAACTTATGTTTCAATTGCTTGGGAAGTAATCACTCAGCTAAATTTTGCCGATGTGCTAAAACATGTCGCATATGTCGTAAACGGCATCACTCCTTACTGCATCCAATTAATAATGTACTACCTGAAACCAAAGTCGACATAAATAATAAATCTGAGAATGTTACATCATCGTGTTCAAACCAGATGACAAACAACAATAATGAGCTGGCAACCTTGTTTTCTACAGGGCAACCTAGAAATCACGTGTTGTTGGCTACAGCACTAGTGAAAGCAGCTTCAACAAATGGAAACCATTTAATTATTAGAGCACTATTGGATCAGGGTTCACAGACTTCATTTGTAACCGAAGCAACAGTACAATATTTGGGTTTAAGAAAGGTTCCAATTACAGAGCATGTATCAGTGTTAGGTGGCGACACTCGTGTATCTCCCAGGGGAATGGTTAACATAAATCTTAAATCTTTGGTTGACTCATCTTATAATATAACTGTAAAGGCTTATGTTTTAAAAAGTATTACTAATTTATTACCAGCCACAAAGCTAGATGTCTTTGAATGGCTTAGTGCTCTCAATATAAACTTGGCAGATCCAAACTATCACACTCCTAACAAAATTGACATTTTATTAGGAGCTGAGGTATACGGCAAAGTAATAAGGGAAGATATCAGGAAAGGTCCAATGGGATCGCCCGTGGCTCAATCTACTGCCTTTGGGTGGATTGTGTCTGGTGAGGTATCTCAAACGTCATGTAAAGAATTTAGAACTTTTCACTGTCGAACAGATGATAACGAGTTACTAAAGAAATTTTGGGAACTGGAATCGGATCTAGAACTAACAAAGCAACAAAAAATGACAAAGGAGGAATTAAAATGCGAAGAAATATTTAAAACAACTACAACAAGGGACAAAGATGGTAAATACATTGTTCACTTACCTTTTAAAACGGATGATCCAAATTGCAAACGTAGCTCTTCTCGGGATGTAGCTGAAAAAAGATGGCAGAGATTAAAACTTAAATTAAATGAAAATTTAGAATTTCGGAATAAATATGAATCGGTAATGGAAGAATACTTACATCTCGGTCACATGGAAGAAGTACCTACATCAGAAGAGAATGCACCAAATGCAGTCTACTTACCCCATCACGCAGTTGTGCGGGATGACAAAGATACTACGAAATTAAGAGTCGTATTTGATGCATCTGCAAAGAAAAAAAACGGAGTTTCTTTGAATGATTGCCTACTGGTCGGTCCTATTCTTCAACCTGATCTTCGGCATATTATGATGAGATGGAGAGTGCATCCGATTTGTCTAGTGGCTGATATTGAGAAAATGTATAGGATGATCAAAGTTACGAAGCAGCACGTTGATTTTCAGCGAATAATCTGGAAAGAAAAGGAATCTGATAAAGATAAAATTTTTAGACTACTTACTGTTACATTCGGAACAGCTTCTGCGCCTTACCTCGCAGTCAAGACACTTCAACAACATGCAGCGAATGAAGGTGTTGATTACCCTTTGGCCGCAAAGGCAACTTTGAATGATTTTTACGTCGATGATTTTTTGAGTGGATGTGAATCTCCAGCGCAGGGTCTCACTCTGTACAAAGAAATGGTTGCTATGTTAAAGGGAGGTGGTTTTAAGCTACAAAAATGGTCAAGCAACAGTAATACACTATTAGAAAGTATAAAAAACGAAAACAAAGACGAAGAAACTACAGAAGATTTACATTTTAAATTAGATAATGTTTTTAAAATATTGGGACTTACCTGGGACCGCAGCAGCGACTCCTTTGTGTACTCGGTGAATCTTCCGGAAACGCAGCAACCTGTAACAAAAAGAAAAATATTAGCAGATGTGGCACGCTTGTATGATCCGCTTGGATGGGTAGCACCAAGCATTGTAATAGCAAAGGTGATGATACAAAAGCTATGGTTAGCTGGTTTGAAGTGGGATGAGGTAGTGCCCAAAGGTTTATACAATGAATGGTGTACTTACCGCAATGAATTAAAGGTGCTCTCAAATTTTCGCTTACCAAGATGGTTAGGCACTTCATCCAAGAACACCACAGTGGAATTGCACGGATTTTGTGATGCCTCCAAAATGGCATACTCAGCTGTTGTTTATATTCGTGTAATTAATCCGGATGGACTTATTCACTGTTCACTTCTGACAGCAAAAACAAAGGTGGCGCCAGTCAAGCAGGTATCCATACCAAGACTGGAATTGTGTGGAGCTGTATTGCTCACTAGATTAATGTTGGAAACATCTAAGGTTTTAAACATTCCAAAAGGAAACTTGCATGCATGGACGGATTCAACGATTGTCCTTGCATGGTTGAATAGCCATCCAAGCAGATGGAAGGTATTTGTTGCTAACCGCGTCTCTGAAATCTTATGTTCATTAGATTCGCATCAATGGGCACACGTAGTGTCAAGGCAAAACGCAGCAGATTGTGCCTCAAGAGGACTCCACCCTTCAGAATTAGTGAATAATCAAATGTGGATAAATGGGCCTAAGTTCCTTACTGAGAGTACAATACATTATACAAAGCCTAAAAACATAAACACTGATTTAGAGAAAGTAAAGGTACATTGTGCTATGGTTGACATATCATTAATAGAAAGATTTTCATCTTTAACAAAACTAATTAGAGTTTTAGCATATTGTCGTCGTTTTGTTTTGAAAGCTAATAAATCTAAAAATAATAAAATAAACACTTACCTTACAAGTGAAGAATTGTCCGACGCGTTGGATGTATGCATTCGACTCGTTCAACAGGAGCATTTTCATGAAGAGATAGCTGAAATAAAAAATGGTAAAGAATTAAAAAGAAACAACAGACTTACCTCGTTGAATCCTTTTCTCGACGAAAAACAATTGTTGCGCGTTGGTGGAAGATTGGAACTGTCCAATTTAAACTGGAAAAGAAAGCATCCAATATTGCTTCCGCAAACTTCTCATCTTACAAAATTGATTGTAGAAAATGCACACAAGTGCACGTTACATGGAGGACATCAATTGATGTTAACTTATTTACAATCTAAATATTGGATATTAGGAGCGAAGAATCTTGTAAAATCTGTAACAAGAAAATGTATAACTTGTGTAAAAAACAATGCTGTAACAAAAAATCAGCTAATGGGGCAGCTTCCAACATCCAGAGCTACGCCAAGTCGTCCTTTTAAACGTAGTGGTGTGGATTACGCCGGTCCCATTCAGATAAGAGCTTCTAAGGGCCGTGGACATCACTCTTATAAGGGATACATTTGCCTATTTGTTTGCATGTCCACTAGGGCAATACATTTGGAGGTGGTAAGCGACCTCACTACACAAGCGTTTTTACAAGCCTTTAAGCGATTTGTCGCTCGCAGGGGCTACTGCCAAGACATCTGGAGCGATAATGGAACTTGTTTCGTCGGCGCAGCTGCAGAACTAAAGAAAATGTTTACGTCTGAAGTTGCAGGCATATTTAAGGAAGTAGCAGAATCTTTGGCTGTAAATGGAACTAATTGGCATTTCATTCCACCCCATTCACCCAATTTTGGTGGATTATGGGAGGCGGGGGTGAAATCTGTCAAATTTCACTTAAAAAGAGTAATTGGTGATTCTACTTTAACCTTTGAGGAGATGTCGACAGTCTTGACACAAATCGAAGCCTGTTTGAATTCTAGACCAATGTTTAGTGTTAGTGATCCACAGGTAGAAATTCTTACTCCGGCACATTTTCTTGTAGGTGAATCTTTAGTTGTGCCTCCAGAATATAATTATGAACACGATAATGTATCGTCTCTTCGTAGATGGCAATATGCACAACGAATGGTGCAGTCGTTCTGGCGACGTTGGTCACAGGAATATTTAAATAAATTTCTTGTTAGACATAAATGGTCAACACAAACTACGTCACCGACTGTTGGGGACGTTGTACTTATAAAAGAGGACGGTTTGCCTCCTTGCAAATGGTTATATGGCCGTATTATTGAAGTTCATCCTGGCTTGGACAAGGTTGTAAGAGTAGTCACAATCAAAACCAATAAAGATACAACATTGAAGAGACCTTCATCCAAAATTTGTATTTTACCTGTAGGACAATAAGAAGGTCTACATATCTAATTGTATAAGTTTAGTTTTTACTCAATTTTGTTTAGTTTCTAATTCAAAGTGCCATGGTGGGCGGTACTTTATAATAAGGACATCACTGTCCTTATGGTGGGCGGTATGTAGAGATTTGTAAATCTCATATTGTATAGGTGGGTTTGGTTCCGCTATTCAGTAACAGATGTCGCTGTCAGGCTTCTGCATCGCGATGTCGCTTGCACGACAGTGTTTGATATATGTAATTTGATGGAATAAACTTTGTCTTTTCGCTCACACTCACTGGTCGTTTTATTTCATATTACGCCAGAGGGAAAATTATCCCAGGGTAACCCTACTGAACAGAAAACCAGTATTAGGCGTTTGACGTCTTTACAGCCCCTATTTACAAAATATGGAGGTGAAAAACTACAGTCTTATTAATTACTAATATTATAAATGCGAAAGTGTGTCTATCTAACTATTACCTCTTTAAGCCCAAACCGCTGTTTTGCGGAATATTTTGCAGTACGTTCGTCGGTTCTTATCGTTAGTAAACTTAAACTATTAACTTCTACATAAGGAGGTCTTCGCGGTCTTTTGTCTTTGAATTTGGACAAAAGATCTTTGTTTGCGGCCTTTGTGCATACAAAACAGACCTATTCATGTACCCACAAATTTTGATGTCGCTTCAAACTTTTATTGAATTAAAAGTAAAAAAGTTGAAAAATTAATGATTTTATAAAATTAACTTAGATTTTCTACTAACACTTAAAAAAGAATCCGTAGCAGAAGTAAAAACGAAAAAAAATGTGTCACGTAATTTTTGGACGACCACGTCTTATTCCACAAGAATCAAAACACGTCATCCATAGTCCATAGTCCATACTAATATTACTTAAATTATTATGCGAAAGTGTGTCTGTCTGTCTGTTACCTCTTCACGTTCAAATTGCTGAACTGATTTTTGTTTTTGGTATGGAGATACTTTTTAGTCCTGGGAAAGGACATAGAATGTACCTTTTGTCCCGAAAAAATGTACGGTTCCTGCGCGATAAACGAATTTTTGCGCAACGGAGTTGCGGACGTATCTAGTATTATTATAATCGCCAACGTTTAACGCCACGGTCCAGTGGTTTAAAGCGTGGCTCTTTACTCGTAGGTCGTGGGTTCGATTCCCGCGTTGGAAACATGCTATTTCCAAGTTTGTTTAGGACAATGCAGGCTGATCACCTGATTGTCTGACAAGTAAGATGATCCATGCGTCAGATGGGCATGTAAAAAGTCGGTCCTGCGCCTGATCTCACGCCAGTCGTGTTCCGTCTCAATGGGTTATGAGAGTAAAGTAATAGAGAGTGCTCTTGTATACTGCGCAAGCACTTGGGCACTATAAAAACTACTCCTGCGTAACTGGCTTGGTTTCAATGAAACCGGCCACCGTCACCGAAACCGTACTTTTAGGGAAAAAGCAACTTTTATGGTTTACATAAATGTTATGAATTAATTCTTTTGAGGAAGCAATCGATCTAACCCTTGGCTCGAGTGGGAGTGGTGATAATACAAATGGAATGCCCTTGTTCATAATACCTACTGAAGTGGGGTCGACCGAAGAGGACTTTTTTAAAGTAATGTAATATCTTTTGTTATTCGAAATACAATAATTACTGTCTTTCGGAAATGTTATTTTTATAAATTGAAATATTATTTAATCATTTAAGTTGTGAAGACAAATTCTTACTCAGATCAAAAAATATAAAGGTAGTGTAGGTATCAGTTTTGTCCATTGATAGACAAGAAAACGAGCATATTATAGACTTAGAGCATCTTATGTTTAACGACAGGTCCGTTAATTGTCTTTTGGAGACTTTTTTTGGCGCATCCGAGTTGGGAGCATCATCTAGAAAATAAGTTCCAAAGTTTCGTTTTAAAGTCTGTTTTTTGTGTCCGTGTATCCAGTCGAGCCGACCCAATTGCGCCGAAGCTTGTTCTCTTGTATGCCGCGCTCTGCCTGTAGAGCCAACATTATTTTTTTACCTTTAACAGAATTTTACCAGTCAAATGAACTAATTTGAAGTTATGACGAAGAATTTATTTCGCTGTTTTTGCATTTCCGCAAAATGAATGTATTTTAAACAATGGCCTCCCATAGGATTGTCATTGTGAAGATGTAAAAAGAAAACTAATTAGGTATCAAAGCAGTTGAATATAATTATGTTCATTTAAAATTCTTTGTGCATTTGTAATGAGGCCCCCAAAGGATTTCATGCAATGCTACAATTCTTAAGAATTTTCTTTACATTTCGTGTTACTTAGCTCTATTGAATTATTATTCTGAATTATTGTTAGTTTCAACTTTCAGTGTTAGATAGCTCATTTATCGAGGAAGGCCATAGGCTATATTTTATCACGCTAAGAGGAGCGAAGAAATAGAGGAAAATGTGGAAAAAACGGGGGAAATTATTTGAAAGAGCTTATCTCACGAACTACTGGAGCAATTTTTATGTTATTTGGCTCAGATAAGAAGTAGACCACGTGAAGGATCATTAGCTTTTTTTTTGTGGACTAATTTGTCTATGATATATTTACGCGGGCGAAGCCGCGCGGAACGTCTAGTATATTATCTTGCTACTTCTGTACATTTTTGTTGAATTTCACCAGGATCAAGGAATACAAAATGAGAGTGAGTGTTGGGAAATTGTATATTATGGAATACAATATTTAAATTTCTGCAGTGCAGTAGGTACGTGTGTCAGATCACATTTGAGTTCAGGGCCTATAGCCGAAACTTTTTCGTTTTCGCTTCGTTATAGAATCGCTGATCAAAATGTTTGGAATTGACATAAGACGATTCAAACGTCAACGTCATATTAACGAACGCTTATGTCAATTCCATACATTTTCATCGGCGATTCTATAACGAAGCGAAAACGAAAACATTATGGCTCACCCCCCAGGGCCTATAGCCGAATCTTTTTCGTTTTCGCTTCGTTATAGAATCGTCGATCAAAATGTATGGAATTGACATAAGACGAGTCGAACGTCAACGTCATATTAACGAACGCTTATGTCAATTCCATACATTTTCATCGGCGATTCTATAACGAAGCGAAAACGAAAATATTTTGGCTCACCCCTCTGGTCTTAAACAAAGTACGTGGAATACAGAAATGCTTTTCTAAAGTGATTTGGAGAAACTATTTGTTATTCTCTTTAGGAAAGTTACAAGCAATTCTGATATTTTGATAGAAATCGGAAATGGCAGTTTTAGGGCATGGAGCAAATTAATATAAGCCGACGTATTTTAATTTAATGCATTTTAAATCAAAGCGCACGGAGTGCGCGGCCAAGTTCCAGCAGGCCGCGCGCATGCCGTGCACTAAGTATTTACACGAACGGTTTCGACTCACTTTTGACCCCCTTGTATCTCAGTGCCTATTGCGAGAGCAAAGATAAAATTTTACCTACCTAATTATATACTAGTACTTACGCAATATACCAAATTTCATACATATAGATTTGTTAGATCCTGAAATATTTCCTTGTAAAAATAGCTAATTTTGGCACTGACTCACTGACCGATAATCAAAATTCCTAGGCCACTTCCAGTTGTCGTAGCGTTATGAAATTTGGCACACAGGTTGTTTGTTATATGTAGATTAACAAAAAATTAAGAAATTTGAGAAATTGGTCAAGCGTGAGTCGGCTCATCTATGAATTTGAGATAAAAATCGGTAATCAAAACCTCTAGGCCACTTCCAGTTGTCGTAGCGTTATGAAATTTGGCACACAGGTTGTTTGTTATATGTAGATTAACAAAAAATTAAGAAATTTGAGAAATTGGTCAAGCGTGAGTCGGCTTCAAAACCTCTAGGCCACTTCCAGTTGTCGTAGCGTTATGAAATTTGGCACACAGGTTGTTTGTTATATGTAGATTAACAAAAAATTAAGAAATTCGAGAAATTGGTCAAGCGTGAGCCGGCTCATCTATGAATTTGAGATAAAAATCGGTAATCAAAACCTCTAGGCCACTTCCAGTTGTCGTAGCGTTATGAAATTTGGCACACAGGTTGTTTGTTATATGTAGATTAACAAAAAATTAAGAAATTTGAGAAATTGGTCAAGCGTGAGTCGGCTCATCTATGAATTTGAGAAAAAAATCGGTAATCAAAACCTCTAGGCCACTTCCAGTTGTCGTAGCGTTATGAAATTTGGCACACAGGTTGTTTGTTATATGTAGATTAACAAAAAATTAAGAAATTCGAGAAATTGGTCAAGCGTGAGTATGCTCATCTATGAATTTGAGATAAAAATCGGTAATCAAAACCTCTAGGCCACTTCCAGTTGTCGTAGCGTTATGAAATTTGGCACACAGGTTGTTTGTTATATGTAGATTAACAAAAAATTAAGAAATTTGAGAAATTGGTCAAGCGTGAGTCGGCTCATCTATGAATTTGAGATAAAAATCGGTAATCAAAACCTCTAGGCCACTTCCAGTTGTCGTAGCGTTATGAAATTTGGCACACAGGTTGTTTGTTATATGTAGATTAACAAAAAATTAAGAAATTTGAGAAATTGGTCAAGCGTGAGTCGGCTTCAAAACCTCTAGGCCACTTCCAGTTGTCGTAGCGTTATGAAATTTGGCACACAGGTTGTTTGTTATATGTAGATTAACAAAAAATTAAGAAATTCGAGAAATTGGTCAAGCGTGAGCCGGCTCATCTATGAATTTGAGATAAAAATCGGTAATCAAAACCTCTAGGCCACTTCCAGTTGTCGTAGCGTTATGAAATTTGGCACACAGGTTGTTTGTTATATGTAGACTAACAAAAAATTAAGAAATTTGAGAAATTGGTCAAGCGTGAGTCGGCTTCAAAACCTCTAGGCCACTTCCAGTTGTCGTAGCGTTATGAAATTTGGCACACAGGTTGTTTGTTATATGTAGATTAACAAAAAATTAAGAAATTCGAGAAATTGGTCAAGCGTGAGTATGCTCATCTATGAATTTGAGATAAAAATCGGTAATCAAAACCTCTAGGCCACTTCCAGTTGTCGTAGCGTTATGAAATTTGGCACACAGGTTGTTTGTTATATGTAGATTAACAAAAAATTAAGAAATTTGAGAAATTGGTCAAGCGTGAGTCGGCTCATCTATGAATTTGAGATAAAAATCGGTAATCAAAACCTCTAGGCCACTTCCAGTTGTCGTAGCGTTATGAAATTTGGCACACAGGTTGTTTGTTATATGTAGATTAACAAAAAATTAAGAAATTTGAGAAATTGGTCAAGCGTGAGTCGGCTCATCTATGAATTTGAGATAAAAATTAATATGTACAAGTAAATACACTGAAATAAGATGAGGAGGAAAGAAACAAATTGGTATGATTCCTTAAAAAAAGTATTGAAATCTCACCAAAAACATACCTGTTAAAACGGGGCCAAGTTCCTATTCACTAATTGTTCGCCTTAAAAAAGAGTTGAAATCCAATTCAATGCCAAGTTTAGATGCACTTCCAAATCGATCATAATCATCTTCATCAACAGCCTGATCCTAAATACTTCTAAATTTGAACTTGGCAGGTATTCATGCTAGTAGCACTTGATAATGTATAATTTTTAAATTTAAATATAAGATATCTATGTGATTAAATTAACCTGCCAAGTTCAAATTTAGAAGTATTTAGGATCAGGCTGTTGATGAAGATGATTATGATCGATTTGGAAGTGCATCTAAACTTGGCAGTGAATTGGATTTCAACTCTTTTTTAAGGCGAACAATTAGTGAATAGGAACTTGGCCCCGTTTTAACAGGTATGTTTTTGGTGAGATATAATATTTAATGCGTCCATTTCATTTTATTTATTAAATAAAATAAAATGAAATAGTATTTATTAAAATATTAAAATACATATAAATATTAAATATCATATTAATTTTAAGGAACTTTTTTATATTATAATTTATGTTGTGATAGTTTATAATTTAGTAAAGTGTAATAGGATTAGTGGCCTATCCGGCACTTTATCAGGAATAAGTGCTGCAACTTTTTTGCCAAATTCTACATACTTTAACTGTCAAGTTAACCTATCCAGCACTTAACAGCAAGTGGTGAAACCGGTCCTTACAGTCCTAACCCTTTAACAGCTCGTGTAAATTAAGGATATAAATTCCTTCCCAAGTTTTATCTCATGAATAAAACACAACAGTGTATGGCCGCCGGTCGCCGCAATCTACCGGAAATCCGGTATCTATAAATTTAAACAGGAGATTGTGTTCTAGAATGTACGAAATACGTTTCAAAGGATATGCCACGTATTCAGCTTTTCACTATTAAGTAAAATTTACCTGGGTTCTTCGGGTTATTAGCTGAAACGAAAGTTTACTTGAGTTTCCTGATTGCTAACGTGAAGCCGGGTCCAGACGAGTGTAACGTATAAAGTAAGATAACGTGTTATTTAGCGTCAACAGTGTGGACGGCACACGAACTCACGAACGAGCACTGCGAGCGCCTTTGTGCTCGCGCGAAAACCCGACAGCCATCGATGGATGGCTGTCGTAACATGTAACGCTCGCGCCGCGCGAGCGTTACATGTAATACTCATCGTGCCGTCCACACGTAGAATTCGTGTTACTCATCTGGACCCGGCTTAAAATCTAAAGCAACGAACGGTGTTGAAAAGATAAACTTACAAGTACAACTCTTGTCAATATAATACATTTAAAGATAAAAGGCATTGATCGTGCAAAAACATTCCAGCAGAATGTACAGTATAATTAGTTGAAAATTAAATGCAATTGTTAATTTTATACTTCAAAAATCAAAAATCCATATACCTGACCTACGTCATTTCTGGGGTACATACGAAATGAACGTTCGTGTCATTTTCATCCAATTTCCTTTATAACACAGTTATTTCAATCAAACCGGTACCTGCAAATAGTTTGCAGGGCATTTCACACATCCACGGCAGTGCAGGGGTGCTAAAACAACGCGATCACGCCACAGTTCCTTAACCCCTGACCCGGCCAAACAGAATACAGATAACCTCAACCTTTCACAATAATACAATTTCATGAAGCGTTCCGATGAAGATTATTTACGGGTCGCTACGATAGGTTTTTCGAAAGAGTTACCGATCTATACTAATATTTTATATACGAAAGTTTGTCTATCTGTCTGTCCGTTAGCTCTTCACGCCTAAGACGCTGAACCGATTTTGCTGAAATTTGGTATGGAGATACTTTGAATCCCGGGAAAGGACATAGCATACTTGATATCCCTGAAAATGTAGGGTTCCCGCGTCATATACGAATTTTGTCTCAATCGAGTTGCGGGCGTTATCTTGTAATATAATAAGCATTGTAGCGGGTTCAAACAATCCTGAATCCGAATCACGCTATCGGAGATTCTGAGATTGATGCGTTAAATTTGACATCCTCAAACGATGACAATTTTTTAGTGATTTGTGTTGGACCTAGTGCTAGTGAATAAAGTCTTCAAAAGAGTCAGCAGGTCTTTCTCTCCATATCCTTCGAACCCTAGCACGTAACAATACAAAATGTTACTATATTTAGTAACTTTTCGTAGAACACTATCACCGCATAATAATATTTACCTTATAATACATCCAAATGTCATTCCTAACTCAGCTTAAAAGTTTTCGAAGTTGTATAAAACAATATCAAACAAAAAAATGGGAAGTACCCGATACATGATTATTGATTACTAACACGTAAACGTCAAATATCGTACTAGTCGTACGTCCAAATCCAATGCGTATGAAAATCTTCGCTTGTCGTAATCACGGAAACACCCGAATCCATGAAGTTGTTCGGAAAAAATAGAAGTAAATAATATCATAAAGTCGGTACTCGGTGGCTGTCGCCGGTCCGTCAATTGTCTCTATTTTTGGCGTATGCGCCATAAAACCTTTTATTGCGCATGTCCATAATTATCATGTCATGCCATAGGCAACGCCACTAACAAGTTGCTTATTTACGGTTACGGTCAAGTCGTAAACAGATGGCGTTGCCATGTCATGACATGATTTAGACATGCGCAATAAAAGGTTTTGTGACATCGTCTTCCGACGCTCGGGAAAAACGATCGCTGCCGAACAATGACGACAATTTCTATGCTTATCACTTTGGGAGCACCGTACGTAATCGAATCCTTTTAAAAGCGTGTTATTATCAAGCGGTATTTTGTCCCATTATAATAACTGAGAGCGAACTTCCTACTTTTGAAAAAAAGGTTTGTTAGCCCTGAATATAATATTGCGATCACGAAAATAGTATTAGAAAACTAGGTGCATTGCAACATGCAAGCCTTTTATTACGTTACCTGTATTTTTGTATTCTATTTTTTGATGCTAATGTATGGTTTTTTCGTAACTTTTAAAGTGGTATTTTCTAGAACGCCTACGATATTTGATGGAACGAAAAGTTTTGAACCTTCTGTTGTTCGTGTATAAATAGATTGAAACATCTTGGTAGCTTTTTTGTTGGCGGAATTTCCATGCTATTCTCACATTCTGCATTTAAATATGCTTTAGTAATTGGTAGGAATAAAAAAACCGTTTTAAAAAACAACTAGCTGCACTCCAGCAGCCAGCTGCCATAGCATGGCGTTGCCCAGTCGAATTTTCGAAGAATCGGCAGTTATTTTCCATGTCTTTTGTTTTTCCCGAGAATAGCTTTACCCATCGATTCAGGTTTCAAAGTGGACAAACACAAGAAACTCCTTTCCACAGATTCTAAGGTATTGTGTGTCAAAATTTGTAAAATTAATTATGAGTCAAGGCCCACTGTATTACGATGAAAATAACGTAGGAAATTTCAAAAAAAGTTAATCTTAATAGCGGAAAAAAATTGTTGTCATGCTTGATATAAACTATGGATAGCGGAAGAAATCGACACATGAAAGAAATCTTATTTCGAACGCCATGCTGAAAACGGTAGAAAACTATCCGTTTTTCCGGTAAATCTGTAATGGCCCCTCTACAAGAGTGGCCAGCGCTGGCCCATCGAATGGCGCATGCGATGGCCATGCATTGGTCGCAACGCCTCTACATGATGGCCGTGTTCAGTAGTGATCTAAACGTCGTTCAAGATGGACGTGTAGGCGTTAGCCATTGTGGCAATGCAAAACGTGCATTTTTAATCATTTATGACTTCACCAGATGACCCGGTGAACTTCGTATCACCTCCCTCCTATTATGAACCTTCTCATGAATTCTACGAATAATTATTTCGAGACTAAAATTAAAATAATGGTTTATGGTAGTGATGATGATGATGATGACAATGAATGAATGTAATAATAGCATGTACCTATCTTTAAAAAGTCAGGAGTTATGTATATTTAATGTAAAAGCTATAATAATTATTGTAAAGTTTTATTAAAATCCGTTCAGTAGTTTTGAGTAAAAGAGTAACAAAAGTAACAAACATCCATACATCCATTTAAACTTTCGGCTTTATCATATTAATATAGCTTCATTCATTAAGAGACCACATACTCGTCATTTCAAATGAAATTCGTAAATTGTAATACGAATTACGACATCCTCACTCGACCGCGGTCAGGCACCGACTGGCGTATCGCCAACGTGTAGAGGCGTACCGCCATCGCTGGGCCATCATCCTTTGATGTGCGGCCGAAAAACCGACACCGCCGCCATTCCACGGCCATCGCTGGCGCCATCGGCCATCCTACGCCACTACGTCCTCCCCACGCTGGCCCATCGTGATGGCCCACTACGCTGGCCCATCTTGAAGAGGGGCCTTAAAAGCTTTGATTCTTTCGTAGTGACGGCATGCATGGTAAGGCAGCAGGAGAGCCAGCAGAAGTGGACTGCATACATACAATTTCGTGGCGTGGTAGAAATATATGGGGGTATCCGGTATTATATTCATCTCTTATGCCGTACTAGCAGACTATTCTCTCGGTCTTTCTTATTTTCGATCCGAGTGCGTAGTGCGAGTTTTATTCGATCATACTCATCGAGAACGTTAACGCGAATTTGTATGGGATCAAAGCGGTATCCACGTAAGCCAGTAGATGGCGCTGCTTTGATCCCATACAAATTCGCGTTAACGTGTTCGATGCGTATGATCGAATAAAACTCGCACTACACCCCCGTTACGTGTTCTAATCAGTTTAGCATAATATCAACTATCCCGAGAAGAGAAAGTCTAAAATGCAGAACGCTGCTGCATCGCTTTGGATTTTCTGTTGCTACAGATGTTTTCGATTCAACAATGAAAAATCGGCCAAGTGCGAGTCGGACTCGCGCACGAAGAGTTCCGTACCGGTATAGACCGAAAGTAGACAAAAAATGTGTTTTTGTATGGGAGCCCCCCTTAAATATTTACTTTATTTTAATTTTATCATTAATTATTAAAGTACAAATACAATTAAGGATTTTGTGAAAATTTCAAGTGCGTACAGCGTAGCTGTTACCATTATTGATTACGAGCAAAAAATAGCAAAATAATTGCGTTTGTTGTATGATAATGGGAGCCCCCCTTAAATATTAAATTTATTTTGTTTTTAGTATTTGTTGTTATGACGGCAACAGATATGTAACACAATCTGTGAAAATTTCAGAAGTCTAGCTATAGCGGTTCTTGAGTTACAGCCTGGAGACACACAGACAGACGGACAGACGGACCTATCATGTGTAGGAAGAACTAGTTTAGCCTAGGCAAAACTTGTTTGGCCTGAAATCGGGTTCGGCCGGTAACATAAATATGTTATAAGATAAGATGATATTTTTACCTTTTTTTAGACATACCTTTTCAGAGCAATAGAACAATAATTATTAAGCTAATTGACGGACTGAATTTAGCCGAAATATTAAGTTAATAAATAACACAGATCGATGTCTATTTCCGTTAAAAGTTCTATGAAATGCCCCCTTAGACAAATTATCTTTCGTTAAAAACGATGACGAAATTCGTTATCAAAATGTATGCGGTTTGACATATTAAGCCATCGCTAAATGACATTTTGCTTGCGAATACTAATGACAAATCCCATACATTTTGATAACGAATATCGACATCGTTTTTAACGAGGGACTTTGTCTACGGCCTCTGAGGTCAGCGATGTTATTAAAATCACTCGTATGTTTGTTTGGGTCAGCCCTAAATTTGCTTAATTTGTAATTCTATGGCAGTAATTTCTGGAAATGTATATTGTTTTGGTCTGATTTAAATATTAGGTATAGTAAGATCAACAATATAATATGTTTTGGCCATTGGGTTCCTGATTTAGGTACTGCTTAGGACTAGAAGGCTGAAAGTTAATTGTCATATCCAAGGTTAACTATTTATCATATGTTTGGGTGTCTTTTCAAACATTGCACACATTGACAATAATTTTTCTGTTTGAAATCAATAATGTAATACTTGATTTTAAAATTTTAAAATATCTTATCCATACTAATATTATAAATGCGAAAGTGTGTCTGTCTATCTGTTACCTCTTCACGCCCAAACCGCTGAACTGATTTTGCTGAAATTTTGTATGGAGATACTTTGAATCCTTGGAAAAGTCATAGGATACTTTTTATCTCGGAAAATTGTACGGTTCCCGCGCGTTTAAATTATTTATTACTTATACACCTACTGGGTTTTATTTTAATTATATATTTTAAAGGTTTTTCACGATTCATACGGTCGTTGTTATGTCAAGAACGTATATCAGCTGATGGCTAATCTAAATGGAAAGAGGTCGAGCCCTCTACAAAAGGGCTGAGAGTTTAAAGTTTAAACTGCCGACCTATCGAGAGGTCCCGAGTACTGCGAGAAAGCTACGAAATTGTTCTATTTTACACGGCTACACGGTTATACACGGTATTTTAATGTTGGCAGTTTTATTTGCAGTGTAAAATAACAAACGTTTTCTTATCGAGTACATAAATTATAAATGCGAAAGTGTGTCCGTCTGTCTGTTACCTCTTCGCCCTTAAACCACTGAATCGATTTTGATGATATATGGTAGATATGGGAGATACTTGCAGTCCCGGAAAAGGACAAATGATAGTTTTTATTCTGGAATAATGTACGGTTCCTGCGTGTTAAAGGAACGACTGCATGACGTCATCTGGCATCTCTCTATTGCTTTTACAGCATGACTGGTGAGACATGTTCAATACTCGAGGACGTGATATTATTAGGCTATTATGGTAGTTGAAAAAAATAATAATATAAAGAAATTCTATTATTTTATATATTCTATAGAAAGTCTATTATGATAAAATTATTTATTAAGATATTGTTTACCAAATATTATACAACTATTTATGTCATATTATCACCAATTCTGTTTTAGAATGCGCCTATTTTACACTTTCATCATCACCCTAAGGTTGGCTGGTAGAGAATGCCACAAGGCATTAAGCTCGCCTATGTAAATATTTGCATAAAGTGTTTTAAATAAATAAAAATAAATAAATAAATAATATCAATTGATCACTAAGTAAATGTAGCTTATAGTTAAATAATTATTTACCCAACGCACGGCAACCGTGCGCGGGAGTAGTAGCGCGGGGCGCAGGGCGCACGTCGCCGCGCCGGCCGCATAGTAATTTACTAAGTGTCCATGATTCATTTATTTAAAGGCAAATTTGGTCAAAAATTAAGTACCTAATTTTATTACATAATTATAATGAGAATCGACTACCGAGTACCTACTCTCCATAAGTATCGGTAATGTCTCACCAGTCATGCTGCATATCTCTTCCTATTATGCAGTACGCTAGTATCTATTGCCACTTATATTGTTATAAGTTATAACTTAGGCAACATAATATTTTGCTCAGGCAGATTACGTATTTATAAAAAAATTGTTCCATTCATTTTCATTAATTTGAGTGCAGGACTGGGATGCCCCTTTAATTTGTGAAAACAAAACGCGGAATTTTTTATACGAAATTCCTGTTTGCTTAACATATTTTATGAAAAGAACGTTCGTTAAGCCGCAAAGGATATAAATAAATAAAAACAAACCAGAATTTATATCAACAGAATATAAATAATTTAACGCAAAAACATAAAACGTTGGTATCTTTACATATTTTAACGTTCGTTATATTTTATTTTGGGCATAATATAATTTTTGTATTTTGAAGAAGGAATCGACTTTTCCTATGAATGATTATAATATTATCTGAATGATAAAAAAAAATTCAGGAAAGTAATTTGAGTATGTAACTAGATAGCGTTAAAGAAAATTTTAAGCTTAATGCATATTATAATATATAACTATGGTATAACAATAATTAAATAATTCTACACTTTCCTTGCACTTATAATTATACGCTTTTTATTAGCTTCACTTGTATATTTATTTGTAACCAGTCGGTTACAAATAAATATACAAGTGAAGCTAATAAAAAGCGAAGAAGTCTCTTTGGGCGCGATTTTGACCCACTTTAAACGGCCAGATTTCGTTCAAACTTTGTAGATTTATCGAGAACCGATGACAATACACTAACTTGATATAATTATTCCATTTTTCGATTTGTATGTTTGTATGTTTGTTTGTAACCGACGCTTTATATAAAAAGCGTGTTTTTAGTTTTTTAAACTATTACTTATTATTTGATTGAACATCAATTTACACCAAGAAGTGACAGTACATTCAATATCATATGGTATAACACTCCCAAGTCCCAAGCACTTAAATCCGAGGCAAAATCTATTCCATTGAGTTCCACAGAGTGAATTTACCCGAACTAAGTCGATTACTCCCCAACTTAGTATTATTGAGCCTCTTTCGAGAAGGCTGTGTATATATTTTGCTAATACAACAACTAGTTCCTTATGTGTATACTTGTAATACCTGAGGGCCTAGACAAGCGGAAAGCGATTATCGTAAACGCTAATGCCACAAAATGTATAGGATTTGACATTACTATTCGCTAGCGAAGTGATGAATTATGTCAAATCGTATACATTTTATGACGTTAGCGTTTGCGTTTACGATAATCGCTTGCTACTTGTCTACTAGGGCAGATAATATGACTAGAAGATAAGGTGGTATACAACAATGATGAGAATACTTACGACGGTTTTTCAGAATAGTAATCCGCCTTTGAACAAAAATTGACCGCACTTTATAGCTTTCTTTTAGTCGGTGATATCCTTAGCAATATTTTTTTTATTCTATTTTATTTAAAGGACTTTTTTCACAGTGTGAATATGTCAGTCCCATCGTAACCTATACAATATACAGCATGACTGGTGAGTCAATACCGATATTTAAGGAGAGTATTCAGTACTCGATTCTCATTATAAATATGTAATAAAATTAGGTTCTTAATTTTTTTTTTGAATTTCCCAAAAATTAATGAATCATGGATACTAAGTAAATTACGCGGCTAGGCAAGTAGGCATACTATGCGGCCGGTGCAGAGGCGTGCGCTACCAAAGAAACACCACACAACTACCCCTCCCGCTCGCGGTGTCCATGCGTTGGGTAAATAATTATTTAACTTTAAGCTACATTTACTCAGTGATCAATTGATATTATTTTTTTATATTATTTTTTTCCAACTAATATAATAGCCAAATATCACGTCCTCAAGTATTGAACATGTCTCACCAGTCACGCAGTACATGATACGTAGATACTATCTACGTTGGCTATACAATGTAAATCACTTGCTGCACGTATGTTAAACTTGCAGCAAGTGATTTTGGCTCGGACAATAAACCGTGAAAAGCACCCATATCTTGTAAATTCAAGCCAAATTTTGATACAAGTATGTATTGTATCCTTACTAATATTATAAATACGAAAGTGTGTCTGTCTGTCTATGTGTTACACTTCACGGTCTGTGCGTGTTCTTTACGCACAGACCTCTAAACCGATTTTGCTGAAATCTAGTGTTTATGCTTTGTGTCCCGGGAAAGGACATAGGATACTTTTTAACACAGAAATATGTACAGTTTTAGGGTTCCGTAGCCAAAATGGCAAAAAAGGAACCCTTACAGATTCGTCATGTCTGTCTGTCTGTCTGTCTGTCCGTCCGTCCGTATGTCACAGCCACTATTCTCCGAAACTATTAGAGCTATACTATTGAAACTTGGTAAGCAGATGTAGTCTGTAAACCGCATTAAGATTTTGATGCAAAAATGGAAAAAAATTTGCATCAAAATCTTAATGCATTTTGCATCAAAATCTTAATGAATTATCATGCCTCTACTTTAGAAATTAGAGGGGGGGGGACCCCCTCTAATTTCTAAAGTAGAGGCATGATAATTCTAAAAAAAAATATATGATGTAGATTACTATAAAAACTACCAACGAAAATTGGTTTGAACGAGATCTAGCCAGTAGTTTTTTTTATACGTCATAAATAGTAAAGTACAACTGAAACAAAAAATTTTTTTTTTCATCTAACCTATGCGTGTGTGGTATCTATGGATAGGTCTCCAAAAATCATATTGAGATTTCTCATATAATTTTTTTCTAACCTGAATAGTTTGCGAGAGAGACTCTTCCAAAGTGAAAAAATGTGTGTCCCCCCCCCCTCTAATTTCTAAAGTAGAGGCATGATAATTCTAAAAAAAAATATATGATGTAGATTACTATAAAAACTACCAACGAAAATTGGTTTGAACGAGATCTAGCCAGTAGTTTTTTTTATACGTTATAAATAGTAAACCTTAATCTAAATTTCATTAAATCGATTGAAATATAAAAATAAATCAAAAATATTTTAATTTCATAAAAATAAACCTTATTGCTGCTGCGGAACCCTTTCTCTCTTATATTATTCTCAATATACAATAATAATTACTACCATATTATTATTATTATTGCATGCTGAGGAAGGTAGTAGACATACAACAACTGATATTATAATAGTATTGAATATGCAGACATTAAAATATCCGAATTCCGAATGTTTCTAAAGTTCTATAATGAGCCGATGTATTAAAAGATAAACTTCTGGTGAACTTTAAACCTAGGTCATGTGTTTTTAACCACTCTGACCTACCCCACGTCTAGACACTCTCGACCTGTGCTCTCGACCGATGCGATCTAAATATACATTACGATGACTTTATTAGGAATGCAAATAGTTCATTTGGGAATTCATTCCTTTGGCTTTTGGCCGCAAAAATTCGCTGTGATTGATACAGCGGATAGACTTTTCGTCTGTGGGTCAAGTAACTGGTAAGTTAGTTGCGACATACATATTTTGTTTATTGCACTTGAACCGTACGCACATTAGAGGTAAATGTGCGTACGGTTCGAGCTTTTCAAGATAGTTTTTATTCCGAAATTAATGTTATTTCGGGATAAAGACCATAAAAGTATTTTTGTACTTTTCCGGGACCAAAAGTATCTACAAACCAAATATAAACCACGAATTCGTTATCGAACAACATTATTGACAAGCTTAACTTTCCTCTTAAAACCTTCAGCATTTTATTGATGATCTGCACGAAGCTTCAGCCTTCAGCCACACCGCTTATAGCTAAGTATCACAAATTAATGCTTATGAAACCGCCCACTTAATATGCATGAGCAAGCAAAGAGCTATCTCAAGCGATACATAAATATACTCATTAAATTTAATGAGTGAGATCCAGTTTCTGACAGACATGTTTCTTATGGCAAAACAAAAAGAGTTTTTTTTTAATAAAATATGATAGGAAAACAATATATTGTAATACCATGGGCGTAGCTACCGCCCTATCTGCCGTATCAATCATATCCCCAACGAGCTTAAACAAAAATTAATAAAAACTTTCCTAATTTTTTTTAGTCACAAAATAATAAAGTTTAAAAAAAGCAATTCCTTTAGTGAGTTGAGAACGCGTGAGTTCAAAAGTATGTGATTACTAATTTCTACTTTCCTAAGGGCCTCCAAAAAAAATTTTTACGGGGCGCTGCTAAAGCACGCAACGATTTTGTGTAATACGTAATATTAACGACAATTTTACAGATTAATAGCAGAATATTGAGAAGTGTTAAAGAAAAATTTAACTTTTATACCGCAATGATACGGTCTGAAAAATAATTTTAAAGCAAAATGCTGTAAGATCAACGAAGCAGATGAAAATCAATTACTTACTGGTGGTTTATATTGATTACGGAAATCTCGTTCCTGCAGTAAAAACGTAAAAGCAGACGCTACGAGTAATTGGGTTTAAAATGCAAAGACAAATTGGTTGCTAGATAACGTAGATTAAAAAAAAATGTGGCGGAAAAAAAAATCTGCAGAGATTTTTCACACCATCCGATCCGATTAGGAACTTATTTATTTATGTATAACAGATTAATAAGTTTGATGAAGTGACCTACTCTATTCGGTCCAGTTGTTACTCGTTAGCATATTCAAAGCGATATAAACAAAGAGACTCTTCTTGCAATACACAAGTTATAAGTATAGACAGCTATTACAAAATTATTACAATAATAATCTCAAACAAAACATTAAATATTTTATTAAAATTAAATTGTAACTAATTGCTTCTAATCACAAAATAAAGTTAGGTGGAAGTTGCAAATAAATTAATTAAGATTTCCAAGTGCTTAGAGTTTCAAAGTGCCGTATACTCGTGAAATTTTAATAGAATACTCGTTTATTCGAATTCTCTTTTTATGTTATTTAACATAGGTTAATATGTTATTTAACATAGGTAGGTATTTTGTGTAATGTTTAAACTTTTGTTGAATAAACGTTATTTATTTATTTATTTATTTATGTTTAAGATAATTCGCAATCGTATCTTGATAAGAAACGATATCGTATCAGCTGTTCTCGAACCCATGATACTTAAAGAGTCTGCTACGGATAGCTTGGTGCCCACATTATTATTGTAGGCTATTTTATCGATAACTGAGATCAGTTAAAAAATTCTACACAAGAAAATGAGGCTAGTTTTCATTCACGTGTAAGTGAGTCTTAGGCCGGTATAAATAGTCAGTACTCAAGATGCATGGTCTCAAGACGCGGTTCGGCTCTGTGATTGGTCCAAATTTTGACAGCCAACCAATCACAGAGCCTGAACCGTGTCTTGAGACCGAGATGCATCTTGAGTGCTGACTATTTATACCGGCCATAGCATAGACGACGACATTGAGCCTCAACTAAATTGAGGTTCTTACAGTTTTCGTGTGTCTGACTGCTACGTCTTCACGCCCAAACCGCTGAACTAAAATTTAGCATGAAGATATTTTGAGTTCCGGTGTTTATCACATGTAATAAACGAATTTTGGCGCAAGAGAGCTATCTAGTTAATTATTAGTTTAAATCGGTAGTTAATCATAATATTATTATTGCAACTTTATAGATTTTTGAGTTACGACTTACGTGATTCTACATCGTAATTTATTAATGCCTATGCTAATACAGTAATAAATTTAAATGTATAATATAAATTATTAACATATTATTCAAAAGTAGAATTTATATGTAGGTAAATGAAGAAAATCGATCTGTCGGCGACGGGTAACGTTCGCGTTATAGTTTAATCTGGCGAAGCTTGGATATACAAGACATAAGTCCAAGTTATCTTATCGTTATCTTTACAACTCTCTTTATTATGGAATGAATAGACTGGACTCAAGATAGCCCGGTTACAACTCACCCAAACTTTACGAAATCTCGCTTCAAGCTGAAGATTCGCCGAAGGTTCGATTCCTGCTGGCTTTGTCCACATTGTGCCTTTTTCTGTTCGTCAAGGGCATGCGTTATAGCGCAGTCAACACCGAACGTGAGGCATGCCCGTGACGCGCGTTGAAATCGTAGCGCTCGCTATGACACTTTTCTTTCAACGCGGGTGGATTTTGACGCATCCAATTATTGAATATGCCAAACGAAAGTTGAATAAAAAGAAGATGACGAAAATTGAAGATGAAATTGCGTAATGTGGACATAGCTAATGGTTTCCTACAAAACGGAGTAATTTCTAAAATATTTTATTTACCTACTAGTTGACACTCGCAAGTCGTAATTCCGTTGCATCACAAGTCGTTTATCGCGCGGAAACCGTACAGTTTTTTCATAGATAAAGTACCCCTTTTCCTTTCCTGGGAATCAAAGATGGATTGTATATCTATTATATGAAGTTTTTAAAGTTGTTTTGCAACCAATATCAAATATTATGTAAAACAACATTTCTTAGCAAAATTTTCAAACTTTTGACCTTTCAAACAAAAAAATCATTAAAATCGGTCTACTCGTTTGGACGCTACGGTGCCACGGATACACACACAGACAGACAAACAGACAGACAGACAGACACGTAAAACTTTTATCACTACTCGACTAATTTTATCGGGGGTTAAAAAGAGCTCAACGTAACAATATCATAGTATGTTACGATGTTCTTTTGATGATGAAGATAAAAGCTATTCAATTTTCATACTTGACTGAATCTGCTCAATTTATAACAACTTTGCTGTGTAATTGGAAGCTTGCATTAAAACAATTCTATTCGCCTACTTTCATGATAAGATCTTCATAATATTGCAGTAGACATTTTCAATAGGACCAGTAGCTTTTACTTTTATATTGTGACAAACTAGCACGCGTAGTTATTTTTTGACTTTACGTATTCAGGTAAATAAATTACTATTTAAATTAGCTAGAGCCTCTTATTTGTTGAGGAACAGTAGCAATATGCAAAAGAAAGTTGTGATCATTTCGGATAGCAAAACCGCTCTTCAACATTTGGCTCGGTGCGCCTCTGGACAAAGGTAGCCTAAGAGATAATTAATCTTCAAGAGTACAGTTGGACTCTGAGGATGCAATGGGTACCTGGACATGTTGGTATTAGAGGTAACGAGGAGGTGGATCGATTGGCAAAATTAGGTATTCTACAAGGTAGGCTTATTAACTGTAGACAAGATTATTCCGAAGTTTTAACTTTATTCAAAACCTGCAGTTACGAACACTGGCGAGAATATTTTGATGAACATTCAAAATCAAAAGGTATTTGGTATAAAACAATGCAATAGATGCCTCCTCGTATACCATGGTTTATAAAACCTGAGATGAGTCGTAAGGTTGTTAAATTAGCGTTTAGACTGCGATCTGGGCACATTCCATCAAGAAAGTTCGCTTTTTTGATGAATAAGGCTGACTCACCGAATTGTGAAACTTGTGGTCAAGTCGAAGACGTTCAACACTTGTTGATGGAATGTGTCAAGTATCAGGCCCAAAGATTATAATTTTTTGAAAAATTTAATTTTAATCAATATGCGATGGGGCTCGTGCAATCCATTCTTTCGGAACCAACTTCGGAAGAAGCCAATTCGTTTTTCCGTATTTTTGCCAATATCGATTATACAGTGTAAATTTTAAATATCAGTGTAAATTTAAGTAAAGGGTATAATGGGATTGACATATCTTCGGATAAAAATCTCTAAATAAATATAGATTAAAAAAAAATAGCTAGAGCCATTAATCCACAGTAACGGTTGATATTTGCTTTA
Source organism: Plebejus argus (assembly GCA_905404155.3). Classification (NCBI taxonomy): domain Eukaryota; kingdom Metazoa; phylum Arthropoda; class Insecta; order Lepidoptera; family Lycaenidae; genus Plebejus; species Plebejus argus. The sequence goes on from FR989944.1 coordinate 5,982,695, forward strand.
TGCTTTAGCCATTAGAAGGCATTAGAAGAATATAATGCGTGTCAAGATTTGCGTTCATATGGTAAAAATACGACTTACATCATACATGGCATTGTCTTTAATCCATACTAATGTTATAAATTTTCGGACCTCTTCACGCCACGCCACTAAACAGACTTTGATGGGTATGGCGACACTTTTTATCCCGGAAATATCGTCATCGTCGTCATCGTTTTACGTATAGATTATTACCATATTGTGATGATCCTAACTGGCCCGGGAGTAATATGAACCAGTTTAATTCGGACATGTTCGTCGTATTTGTGCATAGATGACGCAGTGCTTTCCCGATTGACAGCACGTTTGGGAATAACAATTTATGAGCGAAGCCACGATCGCGATTCTCTGTTGCGTTGCGGCGATGCGTCGTACCGTCAAATTTAATATGATAATATGTCTACCAGATAAGAATTTGATAGCAAAAAGTGAGAAATTAAATTGACTAGCAATACCGGGGTAATTACCCCGGTATTGTTCAATTGCTAAAATAAAACATTTTGATCCTTTTTTAACCTACTTCAAAAAAAGGAGGTTATCAATTCGACGCGTAATATGTATGTAATATTTCCAGAACTGCCCAGTTTTTGTATATGTTTAATTATAGTATATTTAATACTTCGATCGCGGATTCTTGGAAATCTGTCGTTGTTCTCGCGGCCGCATGTGGCCACTTGGGAGTGTAAGTATTAATTAAGCTACGTTATATATGTTATAGTCAAAGTCCGATACACAGTCTCTTCGCGGAAGGACCGGTTTATCCTAGGTTTGGCCAAAGCCGTCAGGCGATCCCCGAAATACATTTCAATTTCGCCCTTTGCCTGAAGTATTTTTAGTCAAACCCAGGAGCTCCTAACTTTTCAGTCAAACGTCGAAAGTAAATTATTCTGTTTCGGTTTTGGCCTAGTCAATCCTAGAAGCGACTGCAAAACTCGGTCAAACGTTGATCTGAACATGTTTAAACAGGTTCATAATGTCTCTCGCGGTGTTCCGACCGATTGTTTTGTCATTTCATGTTCGTTCTTTGAGCGTGCGGGCGTGTAATTGTGTAAAATTGAAGATGAGTGAAGTGAGTAAGAAATTATTAAAACAATTAACATTAAAGTTAATGCCTCACCATGTCAGAAAAATGATTAATTTTCCATTTTAATTACTTAAGAAATTATTAAAACAATAAACATCAAAATTTTAAAAATGTTATTTTTTTATACCTAATCTTACAAACTAACCTCCGTATATTCCAAAGCATTTATTTATTTATTTTATACTTTATTGCACATCGTACAAAAGGCGGGCCTAATGCCACACGGCATTCTCTCAAAGCATCTCAAATATAAAAGTGAAAATCACGTAAGCTGACCAATCAGGTGTCAGAACTGGCAGAGTTAAGCGGTTAAGACTTGAAAGCTGCTTAAATGATAAAATGCTTCCAAATATACGAAGATAAGACACTTCATACCTATATCGGAGTTTGACTCGTCAAACCCCGATTTAATAAAATTGTGTTTTGGCGTTTGCCTGACCAAATTAGTCCCTCCCAGGTTTGACGAAAATTGTTTAGTCAAAGGCCGAAAATTTACATTTGTTTGGGCTTTGACTAAGTCATTCAGTCTGACCTGAGGATTGACCAGTCCAACCTAGGAGCGCCGGAGCTTCGGAGTTTGCCTATAACATATATACAGCTTATCTTTACTTATGAAACCTACCCACAAAAGCAATCTCCTTAAATGTGTAATATTTATTTGAATAATATAATATTCTTATTTGTCGTGACTTTGCGATTCCATGGGTATCAGTGATAATGATAAGCATTTTCTTTTATCGTTCAAAGAAACTACAGAGTTAACAAGAATAATTATAGAGATGCCATACAATCCATCTTTATTTTATTTGAGAGGCTTTTGAAATTATCACTTAACTTGTAAGTTGCATTTAAATTACGGTATTGTAGATTTTAAAAAAAGTTGTTTTTAAATCAAGGAATTTAAATTTGAGGAAAATATGATTGTGGTTATTTTTTTCATTTAAATTAATTAAATTCCTATTATAGCAGCATTCGTAGCGTAACTTCTAGGAAACTCAGAATATTTTGCAGTATACTTTTATTACGTCCACGTCATGATATTAGATGCATAAGCACATAGGTTCACACATAGGCACTCAATCTAATACAAAGTATCGACGACATAATATATAAAAGTAGGAACGTTTAAATAGTTAAGAAGTCTCTATGATGATTATAATATTACGCTTTGAGCTTTCCTTGATTCAGAGTGAATCATTTAGTATGCCGTCGCGTCGTATACTTATTGTTACGTCAAGAGTCATAAAAAAATTTAATATAATTTGTGTATAAAAAGATCTAAGAGAAAACTTAAATTTCTACAACTACTCATTTTCACAACTCTTCAGTCACGATTCACGACTCACGTCGCTTTTGACCCATAAATTGAAAAAACTCTTTATAATATTAAATTTTTAGTAATTTCTACAAATTCCTAAGTCTCTGGTCCAGGTATTATCACAGAGGTGAGCGAATAGGCGTGATTCGCAAAATTAATTTTTCACATCGGCTCAGTCCGGGAAAGTTAAGGGAAAACTCAATTCGGAAGCAATTAATTCCAACTTTTTCAATCTTTCCTCGCACTGACACTTATTTTTAAATGTCGACGGAATTATTTAATTTTACTTTTATTATTCGTAATTGTAACGAGTTCAGTTCAAATCTTATAACAAAATTATATCATGTACTTATATTTTTAAGATTGTGATTTTTTTTTCATTAATAATAATTATTGTGATCAATAATTGATCTTAATATGGCTTAATTTGATAAATATATTACGTATGTGCTTAAGAATATTTTTATCGCAACTTAAAGTGTCTTTAACCACACAAGAAACCGCTCTATTTTTAATGTCTGTTAATAATACTTAATAATAATTGTTGATACTTTATTCAGGACTTTCATATTTGTCTATATTTAGAATCAAGGTAAAAGAGCAACATAATCGAACCATAATATTATAATCCAATTATAGTAATTATAAGGTCGTAAACTGCATACATCGTTAGAATCGATTTTGCTATGGGGAAGCGTTTATTAAATTTTTAAATGCGACCTAAGTCTATTGCCTTGTAAAATTACTGCAGTGGACTCCATAGTTATTTTCTTCTAATATTTTAAAAGTCATTTTTAATCGAATGTCATAAATGCGAAAATATGCCTGTTTGTCTGTTACCTCTTCACGCCCAAACCGCTGAACCGGTTTTGCTGAAATTTGATATGGCGATACTTTGAGTTCCGGGAAACGATATAGGATACTTACAAAGCGTACATTATTTAGTTTATTGGTGCAACGGAATTGCGGGCGTCATCAAGTATCATAGGGCGGTATTTAGATGTGGTCGTATGTTTTGTTATTATTAGTAACCAAAAAAAAAATAACTGGCATGTAATTGTTAATGAATCTTCTTCTTATTTCCGAAGAAAAAACTTTACCCGACTTTTATTCATCAGCTGTAGTACGTCTGTGAACACCTGACCCAGTAATCCAGGTCAAATTCTTTCGCTTATCATGAAAATCTACATTGTTGATTTAACTCAGGGTGTTTTTTACTTGATAATTATTTGCTGTCACAAAATTATTTTCACCCCATTTCCAAGGTCCACTAATTTAACACGCAATCATAATGTTGTTTTTTAAAAAGTTATTTTTTAAAGATGTTACTTACTTACATAAAAGTTTTCATCGGCCAATAACTTACCCGTACTATATTTGTCTTTACTTTCAAGATCGTTATGGTTGCAAAATACTTTAAAGTGACTCGAAATTCATCCTCTAACAGTAGTTTCTATTCACATAGTATATGTTTTAAATGTGCATTAGTACGTGTCCTTCACCCGAAAACTACTTACTTACCTATCTGATTTTCGTAAAAGTTTGCTTGGAGATATAATGTACCTACCTATAGTATCTCAACAAAATACATAAAACAGTTTTCGTACCCCAAAAACGTGCCGTTTGACGAATGAATTTCAGCGCATCAAAGAAGCAGGCTTATAGGCTTTGTATGTGATTTTTCCTATCGTATTCTCTGTACTTTAAAGGACTATTATAATATAGCCCTTAAAAGTCCAAGTGAGGTCGGGCAAGTCTATAGTCGCGTAATAAATCATTTTACATTCTGTGGGCCGACACGCTACATAAGCGTCACTTGGCAGCATGAATAATTAATGAGGAGTAATACGTATTGAGGGAAAATTTCATAAAAACTCGATTATTTTCCTACCTGGACTTGGCGATAAGATATCGTATTGTCAGTTGACTTATTGTTCCCTTAGCATATAATGGTGGAATTATATTTCCATATTATGAAACACTTTTAACGTAGCTTTTTGCGTAAGACCTTCGGGCCTCACGCGGTGGAATTATTTAACAAGCTTTGATTCGTATTATCTTTTTTACTGGATTACGAATCTTCTTAAAAAAAATCTTTGATCGAAGATCTTTGCAAACAATAAAATTGACCTTTCATTTAGCAATAAACTTGTAGGATATTTTATTTATTCAAACAAAAACACTTCTAAAAAGTTGTTGTTGGGTTGAAATAAAGATTTATTATTATTATTATTATTATTATTATTATTATAAAATGTTTCACTATACCGCCGAAGCTAAAGTCGATTAAACAAAACCAGCCATAGATACTCGATCGATCTTGACATATTTGATGAAGTAGAAAACGGGTCACGATGGAAAAATCATTATGAGTCACACATTGAATAAACCTACAGTATATTTTCATAAAATAAAATTTGCTGTGGCGACTCTTAAGAAATCGGCCAAGTGCGAGTCGGACTCGCGCACGCAGGGTTCCGTACCATTATATTATAGTAGAGCAAAATTATGCCAAAAATTGTGTTTTAGTATGGGAGCCCTCCTTAATTTTATATTTTATTTTAATATTATTATTAAAATAATTATATTATAGAACACATATAAATAAGGACTTACAGAAAAATGTAAGTACCTACCTGTTGTCATTATTGATATTAAGCAAAAAGGCCAAAAAATCACGTTTGTTGTATGGGAGCCCCCCTTAAATATTAATTTTATTTAGTTTTTAGTATTATTTGTTATAGCGGCATCAGATATACATAATCTGTGAAAATTTCAACTATCTAGCTATTACCGTTCTTGAGTTACAGCCTGGAGACAGACAGACAACGAAGTCTTAGTAATAGGATCCCGTTTTTATCCTTTGGGTACTGAACCCTAAAAACGCTGGATATAGACGCATATTTCGTCACCTCCACGGTAAACTTACGAATCTGCCATTTTTTCAAAATCGAGTTTCTAGCAAAAAACTGTCACTTAAGTGGTATTACACACCGTGGCAAATTTCCATATTTCTATCTTTAACGGTTACAGAGTTCAGATGGTTCGAATCTGCCTTTTTATGCTCATACACCCATGGCAAACTTACGAAATTGAAAATAGGATAACGTATGTTATAATTCGAGTGAATCTTGCCATTGTAAACTTACGAATCTGGCATATTCGTTAACTTAAACTGGGTGAAGTGAGTAGTGACCCACAGCCCACAGGCCACAGCAAACATACATATCTGCCACTTTCGTTAATTTACTATGGCTTCTGAGTTCTGGACCATTCTTTTATGTTCGGAAACTGGCGGTATATTATAATGTCAGAATGTCAGAATGTTGTCAGACAATTGCGGTAGCCAACAGAAAAACTTGTATGTTGCTGTGACAACTAGCGGGATAATAGACACGATAGATCAATTTGATCAATGTCTTTTATGAATCCGGGCACAGTCACATGGAATGCGACTTGGTTCATTCTAAAATTGAAAGGTAAGAATTTAGCTGTTTACACACCAGAAGGATGGACACAAGTCATGAGAATGGCTAGGGTAAATGCTCGTCCATTTAGTGTAACCGTGTTGTCTCATGAGGAGTTTTTTTCCAAGACTGAAGAAGAAGACGAGGCTAAAATAGCATCTAATTGACGCTATCGACGCGATAAGTCAATTAGATGCCATGGCCCATGATGCGGTGACTATCGTAAAACTCATCCTATACTATTCAGAGTGGGTTTTGAGGATAAAAATTGTCACGGACAGAGCTGTAGGTATTAACCTACGGCTGCTGCATTAACTACTTGTCATTTTAACCTTTAACCGCGCAAATTGCATTTTCTGGGCCTCTCCCAAGTCCTTCCATTCATCCCGATCCAACGCCACTGTCGGCCAGCCTGGCTTGTTCATCGCGCCATTTTTTTCAAGTTCGGCCACGGCACTTACACGACAACAAAATTTCGAGTCCATCCCGCTTGATTTTAAATGCGTAGGTACGTCGATTATCGAAAAATGTAGTCTGCCAAAAAGTGGAGAAGTTAAAAAGTGGCAACATTGTAGTGTCATCTCTTTCAAATCAATCTAAGAAAAATGGGATGACACTACGATGTTGCCACTTTTTAATTTCTTCACTTCTTCTACAGACTATACCGTCGTATGAATCCGACTTGTGCGGTTTAAAGGTTAAAGAATATACGATTAATAACTCCCACACCGACTTCGGTGACGGTGGCCCGTTTCACTGAAACCAGCCCAATTGCGCAGGAGTAATATTATAGTGTCCAAGTTTGTGCGCAGTGCACAAGAGCACTCTCTATTCCTTTACTCTCATAACCCAATAGCACGGCTGACCGACACGACTGGTGAGAGATCAGGTGTAGGACTGACTTTTTACATGCCCATCCGAAGCATGGATCATCTTACTTGTCAGACAATCAGGTGATTAGCCTGCATTGTCCTAACCAAACTTGGAAATGACATGTTTCCAACGTGGGAATCGAACCCACGACCTCCGAGTCAAGAGCCGCGCTCTAAACCACTGGACCACGGTTATACCATATTATACGATTATACGAAACCCCGGCCGTTTGTAGAGTGCAAACTACCAATTTTACAATTATGCACTTAGGATGACTGAAGTAAACATACGAAAGTACCACATTCATAAGTTTACTACGGTAAAATTTTGACGAAATTTACGAAAGTACCACTTTGGTTAATTTGCCATGGTATCAATAAATACCTTATTATGTATATGTATGAAAGTGCAAATTAACGAATGTGCATTATTTTGTGATTTAAATCCAATAATGAAAATTCATTGATTGTATCTGAAACATACAGCATTATGCAAAGCAAAAATATTAGAGTATTGATTTCAGAAGCGCAACAATTCTTTTAATTATTATTTTAAGGTTTTGAAACGCTCTCCTGTAAAATTTTTTTTTGCAGATTCGTAAGTTTACCGTAAAGGTGACGATTTTATGTGCAATATGCGTTCATATTGTACTTAGTGATGCCCGCAACTCCGTTGCGCCAAAATTCCTTTATCGCGCGGGAACCGTACATTTTTCGGTATAAAATGTATCTTATGTTCTTTTCTCAGGACTCAAAGTATCTCCATATTCTAGTAGTCTCTCGTCCTATTTATCTTCACTTAACATTAAAACCCTTAACTTCGTGACTCTACAATTAAATTTATAACGCTTAGAACTGAATTTTCATAAAGGTATATAAAAACTCTCCTTTGGCTTTTCCGAGACTTACTTAAGTATTCATACAGTATTCCTTGAAATTCATTTCGGTAGCTTAGGCGGATGTAAAGTAACTGCGAAAAACATCTTGTTACATACGGATAGACAGACAAAATAGACTAGTAGCTAAGAGGCAAGAGCCGAGCTTTGTGAGAGCTCGCGTCGTCAGTTGTCACACTTTGGCTGACTGATGATAACACATCTACATAATATAAATAAAAAGTACTATGTTAAAGCACAAATCAATAGGCGTGATAGTTTTTCCGTAAAGTGTAACACGGAATATTCAGATTGTGGGATAATAATATACTAGGGCTCGCGTCGCTCGCCCTGATAAACTTTTGCATTTATGGTCATCTATACATATAATAAAACTGTAGAAATGTGAATTCTGTACAGATATTCAAAAAATAATAAGCGGGCGGTGTCACTAGATCGCTATAGAAGCCAAAAATGTGGTTAGTTTTTTGTCTGTCTGTCTGTTTGTCTGTCTGTCTGTCTGTCTGTCTGTATGTTTGTTCCAGCATCACACGAAAACTACTGATCCGATTTGAATGCGGTTTTCGCAGATATATTTGTCTTCTTCCAACTTAACATCTGGTGTATAAAAAAATTTCCCTCCACCCCTCTAAGGGGACAAAAGAGGGGTCAGATTTTGTATCAAACTTTTTTCTTTATCACGAAAACTACTGATCCGATTTGCATACGGTTTTCGCAGATATATTTGTCTTCTTCCAACTCAACATCTGATGTATAAACTCCCCCCCCCCTCTAAGGGGACCAAAAAGGGGGTCAGATTTTGTATCAAATTTTTTCTTTAATGGACTTACTTCATATTATTAACTGTATTTTCCAAATTAATATCAGGTGTACACAATTTTCCCCCCACCCCTCTTAGGGGACAAAAGAGGGGGTAAGATTCTGTATCAACTGATGAAGTAGAAATACTTTAAATGGCAAAACAGCGTTTGCCGGGTCAACTAGTAATATAATATTAGTATGATTTTATGAAGATCCATAGCTAAAAAACTATATGATATTCTATCTTATTTCCCTCCTCTAAATATCAAGCCTAATTTGTGGACGCTCTTTTTAATTACTCTAGTTACTCTGGCTTTAGTACTTGTTACTCTGGCTTTATAATTGAATCGGCGTGACGGATAGCGGCTTATTAATTGTTTGTCTTTGATAAAGGGAACAATTTGGGGCTTCGATAGATTGAATATCACCATTACCACTAATTACAACGAACCGAACCGTATCTTATTACGACGAGAAGTGGTTTAATGAATTTTTTCAGCGGTGATAATGATTTATGAAATAATTTGTAAAGCTCCGGGGCTTATTTTGAAAATTTGGCTCTTGCAACATTGACTTTTGCACGATACTGTAAAAAATTTCAGTTTTTGTTTTCTGTAATACAGCCTGCACTTCAAAATACAAACAAAAAAGTAACAGCAATGAAGTGCCAATGAATGATGATAACTATGTCGTTAATTTTTATGTGAAGACTAAACCACGTGAAAGGACATAAGGCAATTTTTTGCGGAAAAATTTATGGTTTCCGTGAAATACCTAATTTACGCGGGCGAAGCCGCGCGGAACATCTAGTATACAATACTCCCCTCTAAAAGGCTGAAGGCAGCTAATAGCAGCCCATAGTCGTTACACTATGTCCCATTATGGGCGAGTCCCACTTCCGCGGCCTTGGGGTGTGTTAGGATTTTTTACAAAACAAAAATATTATGTGGGCAAAAAATCTTCATATAGCTATTGGCCCGCAGAAGGTTAGAAGAAGTTTTAAGGATACTGTATGGAAGCAGGTGAAAAGGTAATTTTCAAGTGTTATACTATACTACTGAGTCTGACAGATAAAGCATATTATATTATACAGTGTGTAACAAAACTAATTAGTGATAATACTTTAGGGTGTGTACGTGTTACTTGTAGAGAGTTCACTGTGAAAGTAGCAGCGCTGAAAGATCAATTGACAAGGGCCCGCCCGAGCGTCACGAGGTTTCCCATACAAAAGTGAAAAAAAATTGGTCTTTCAGCGCTGCTACTTTCACAGTGAACTCTCTACGAGGAACACTTGCACACCCTATAGTATTATCACTTAGTTTTGTTACACCTTGTATATAGGTACTCTATCTATCATATAAGTGGTGAAACAGGCCCTAAATCTTATGTTATCTTTGAGAGTTTTAATAATTTTACTAATGCTTTATTAGACTATTCAAATCAGGTTTTCTAAGATCTTCTTTATGTTCTAAAATGATCTTTAACTTGTCGTTAAAACGATATAGTCGAATAATATTGTAAAACATAAATTAATCTGCATCTAAAACATAAACATAATAAATATACAATTTTAACTCGTAATAAATTTTATTACGCACTCAAACTTTAATCCGTCCTAACTTGTAAAATAGTACTAATACTAGCTTATTTAGGTTATAAAATTTTAAATGCGAATTTAAACTTTATGTGGAAACGAAAATTCTATACTTCCAGAAAAGTTAGACACAACTAGGCTAAGCCTGGGATAAAAATTCAGCCTTTATATTTGTCTTCCAAAATCCCGAATAGTATTTAGCGGATAAAGTTGAAAATGTGGTGAAATAATGGCGGATTTTTGGATCTCGGAAAAGTGTTCTATTTCGGATTACATACTCTAAATAGAATATATAATAATAATATAAACATGGATACGGAAGTACTCCTTAATAGGATTTAAATGTTTGAATTCGCATAACATTTAGTACAACCACTCTCAAAATGTCCTCCGCGGAGCCCTGGGGCTATATATCATACATAAATTGTTTTTAATAATGTCTTTAGACGCCAGCATGGAGACAATTAAAGGCCGTCACAGACCTAGCTATAATATATATTAATATATTTATAGCTAGGCATATTAATATATATTTTCTATACAATTTTCGCGTGACCACACACTTAGCTATAATATATATTTCTGGTGTCAGTGTGTTTAGTACGGTATATTAATATATATTATTTCAAAAGGGTGGAACTTTTGAGAAGTGCCAGCAAAGAAGTTTGAGAATAGCTGATTTTGTACATTATCATTCAGTCAAAATTCTTATTTGTTCTATTTGATTTCCAACTTCCAAGCTAGGAGCTTTAATCTAAGTCTATCTAACTGATAATAATATAAGCCAGCATTTTAGTCAAATGACATTAGCGGTATAACAATCGGACCCCATTCCTTGAGACAATTTTTACTTCTCTTATCTGATCTTTATTATTTTGATCCTCATTTACCAAATTCTGTTTTATTTCTTAGTACTCGAATCAAAGTTTAATTTGCTAAGTAACGAAGAAGACAATATACTATCCTATAATCTATAAGAATGAAAATAAAAACACAATAACTCATGGCGAATTCCGAAAACCAATCTCGCAAAAATTTGCTTGCTCCTTTTTTCTTTCGTATTTAAAAATGCAATTTTTAATTGGCTGTTTTCCAACTATCAAATAATAACATAATAATCTATACATATAATAAAACTGTAGAAATGTGAATTCTGTACATTAAAGATATTCAAAAAATAATAAGCGGGGGGTGTCACTAGATCGCTATAGAAGCCATAAATGTGGTTAGTTTTTTGTCTGTCTGTCTGTCTGTCTGTCTGTCTGTATGTTTGTTCCACTATCACACGAAAACTACTGATCCGATTTGAAAGCGGTTTTCGCAGATATATTTGTCTTCTTCCAACTTAACATCTGGTGTATAAAAAAAATTTCCCCCTTCCCCTCTAAGGGGACAAAAGAGGGGTCAGATTTTGTATCAAACTTTTTTCTTTAACACGAAAACTACTGATCCGATTTGCATATACGGTTTTCGCAGATATATTTGCCTTCTTCTAACTCAACATCTGGTGTATAAACTTTTCCCCTCACCCCTCTAAGGGGACCAAAAAGGGGGTCAGATTTTGTATCAATTTTTTTCTTTAATGGACTTACGTCATATTATTAACTGTATTTTCCAACTTAACATCAGGTGTACACAATTCCCCCCCCCCCCCCCTTCTTTGTATCAACTACTGATGAAGTAGAAAATATACTTTAAATGGCAAAACAACGTTTGCCGGGTCAACTAGTTAAATATAATATGTTTGCTTTGAATGTAGGTTTTGCAATAAATGAATGAATTAATGAATGGATGAATGAAATATTATATTTCACTGTACACAATCACAGTTGTACACGCATAAAATTTAAGCACATTCATCTACTCATTCCTATGTATTTATATCCCATAATTGTACATTTTGTGGTACACTTTACGGAATAACTATCACGGCTATTGATTTGTGCTTTAACACAGTAATTTTTACATGTAGACGTGTTATCATCAGTAAGTCAAGGAGCCCTCACAAATCTCGGCTTTTAGCTAGTAAATAAAATAGTTCATAATAATGTTAGCAGGTATCTGAGGATTGTCTTGTCTTGCTTGTCAGGAGTTCTACTCAATAGAGATTGGCCAACGTAACACAGTGAAGCAATAAAAAAAAACCGCGAAAGCTGAATGTAAGCAAGCTCTGTCACGCAAAAATATACATTTTTCTGTAATGAAAGTATGTTACTAAAGTATTCGTCGAAATAAAAAATATCCATAATATGAAACCATTATCATTGTCCAGGTTTTGGCTTAAAGCTAAAGTTACAGTTAAAAAAACTTTAGCTTATAATAATATTAACAAAAATGTAGTATCCTACAGTTTTAAAACTTATTACTACTTATTTGAAACAATTTTTTTTTAATACAAAAAACTGATCGAGTCAATCACACTTCAGTTCCGCCTTGGACCAGAGATAGTTTTCCCGAATTTCCCACAGGATCCAGCTTATATCGCCGTACGTTGGAAACGTTAAAGTCTTCATACTCAGGATTTTATTTTTATGATGCAGGTAGTATACCCAGTTGTAAAGACTAATGTGGTATTAAAATCATATTTCTATAATATTATTGTACTTTGTTTAATTTTGTTATATATTATTGCTTAATTTGCTTTGCTCCTAGATCCCTAAACTTTAAACGACAAAATCTTGTGTATGTTTTGTATAATAATATGATTGTTTTCTCAGTAACCGGTAACGGCAGAAATTACTTAGTCCATACGCGCGAGGTTTTCAGGGAAAATCATCTTTAAAAAATTGCAAATTTTAAGCTTTCTTATTTTAGCTATGTATAAGCAAGCAAGCAAAACTACGTTATCTAACTAGGCTAGATAATAGATTTGGATAATAGATAATAAAGTGTCTATGGACAGTTCGTCCCTAGTCGTTACTCGTGTCAAGCTGATTGTTTTATTACTAGTATTTATAATATGAAAAAAAAACTTATTACCAGAAACCTTTTTAACAAAGCATGGACGAATGAATAATGCTGAATTATATAGACGTGTCTCTTAATCCATGGCTAGATATTAATAAAGTCTTTTGGGTTCAAAAGGTGTATAAAATTGGGATTTAAATTTGGAACAAAAAGATACACTCGAGCTAGTCAGATAAATGTATGAAAGTTCCGTATCCGTGCTCACTGAAATGGAAATAACGCTCACCGCTGTTGTACACTTGGAAATTCCTATTTTAAATATAAAAGAATATGAAACGAGAATAGCAAAGTGCAAATATACTTGCAATTAGTTTACTTTTATATTATCAATTATTCGGTTAATGTTTTGTACTCTGTAGCAAAGATCTTTGCTGCAACAGAACTTTGTTTAAAAGTATACTAATTTTGGAATACGTCTATACTATCATTATATTAAATGTCGGTGTCTGTCTCTCTTCAAGCTAAAAGTTCGATATATTTTGAATAAAGATGGATAAAATAATATAAAAATTAAAATACAGTCCAGTGCATGATAAATAAATGACGTCCTTTTTTGAGATTCACCGATAGAGACAGACGTATAATATACTTAAAAAATTGCTAGGCAAGTTACGGTGGTTTTTGATTCAACGGTTGTTTTAGTTTGTGAGTTTTTTTTTACAAAGGGTGAGGTACATAATTATTTAAAAGTTGGCAACGTCATCAAAATTAATACTTATGAAGTGCGGTCCCCTAAGGGACACCTCGCTGGCTTGTTAATTAAATGTTGTTTCACAAATTTCATATTTTTCAAGGTCCTAACTTTTATCATATGGATTAAATTAAATATCATGTAACTTTTTAATTACAGCTAAGTGGCAAAGCACACGAGGTGAAATGATTTATGATACAAAAATAAAAATAAACTTCTATTAACATCCTAATAATAAGTCGACAAACATAAAGCTTCGGCCAAACCTACGCGACCAAAGCGACTGCGAAGCGGAGGCGTCTGCAACGCGGGACGTTCGCGTCGGCAGAGCGCGAGCGGGAATAAACTACGGTTTCGCACCGTAGTCGCGCAGGAGTGCATACCAGGGGGTGTAGTGCGAGTTTTATTCGATCATACGCATCGAACACGTTAACGCGAATTTGTATGGGATCAAAGCAGCGCTACCTACTGGCTTACGTGGATACCGCTTTGATCCCATACAAATTCGCGTTAACGTTCTCGATGAGTATGATCGAATAAAACTCGCACTACGCACTCAGTTTCGCGTTGCGATGCTCCCGTCCCGCGTCCCACTCGCGTCCCGCGTTACTGACGCGTAAGTTTGACAGAAGCCTAATGGGTATTATTCTGAAAACAAAAATTCGGAAAAATTAGAATTTTCTGATCGATATTTTTTTACATTCTTTTTCGCTATTTTCCAAATAGCTTTGCTTAATACTTGCATATCACTTTACCCGACTTTGCCATGGAGGGTCATAATTTTAGAGTGCATAACGTTTGTGTAGTTTTTTCTAGTAGCACTTAAGAATCGTCATTTCTATCATTTAAATAAGATGGTTTTAGCAGGATGGTCTCAATTTTTTTAATACTCTAGACTCTACACAGTAAAGTCTAAAAAGCTCGCTCAAAACAAAAACGTGGTGGTGTGTGTATATTACTAAAAAGTGACTTAGAGGGTACTAAATTTGACGCTGTTGATGAACTAAGCACAGAACACGTATTTGAATGTTGTGGTATAATAATTCCATATCACAAATTAATTATAATATGCCTCTATAGAACCCCGAATTCGTGCATTAATGATTTTCTTCATAAATTTGACATACTATTACATAAATTAAGTAAATGGGACACAAGTGACATAGTTATTGTAGGTGACTTAAATATAGATATTTTGAAAAACACGAAGCCAAAAAATAGTTTAATCGACATACTTCAAAATTATAACTTTTCCAATCATATAACTAAAGCTACGAGACAAAAGTCATGCATAGACTTGTGTCTAAGTAACGTAAAAGATGCCGTGGGTGAGGTAGAGCCTCTAGGCTTATCAGATCACGATACAGCACAATTTCTAAAAATTCCAATAAAAAATAAACTATTGCCCTCATCAACTAATTACATATATAAAAAGGATTTTAATACTGAAAATATGAATAAATTTAAAAACTATGTAAAAAATCTATCCTGGTCCTCAGTATATGCGATTACAGATCTAGATGATGCTTTTAATAAATTTCATGAAGTAATAGTATTAATCTACAACCTATGCTTTCCCACAGTTAGATTTAAAATAAAAAAATCGGAATCAAAAATAAAATGGTTGACAAAGGGATTAAAAGTTTCATGTCTAACGAAGCGAAAACTACAATTTCAATATTATAAAACTAAAAATACGGAGGATAGAAATAAATTCAAAAATTATGCAAAGATTTTAAGGAAATGTATTGATACGGCCCGAAAAACAAGTAACAAAAGATTCCTCGTCAATTCTAATAACAAATGTAAAGCATCATGGGATATCATAAAGGGTAACAAACAATCAAGCGAGCGTAAAATCATTAAAGAAATTAATTATAATAATACCACTATAACGAATCCTATACAGATTGCTAACATATTTAACAAAAATTTCATAAATGCCTCGTCAACAAATAAATTACAAAGTACTACAAATAAATTTAAAACTCCAAGCAATTTAAAACAAAATGAAAACAGTATTTTTCTAGCACCTACTGATGAGAAAGAAGTAACATCTATAATAAAATCTTTGAAAAACTCTAACTCTACAGGCTATGACGAAATCTCTACAAAGGTATTAAAAAACTGTGCGGCTGTATTAGCTCCCGTATTAACACACCTTATAAATCTATCTTTAGAGCAGGGTAAATTTCCAAAAAGCTTGAAAACCTCTGTAGTTATTCCCATATTCAAAAGTGGGGACAAAAAAGATATTAATAACTACAGGCCGATAACTCTTGTGCCCATAATATCAAAAATATTTGAAAAAGTCATGTACAAACGTCTTATCTCATTTCTTAATAAGCATAATATCATTACGGAGGAACAGTATGGCTTTCAGAAAGGCAAATCGACTAGTCAAGCCTGTTTCTCACTTGTAAAGGAAATCATTGATTGTGTAGATAAAAAGAAACCTGTAACGGCATTATTTTTTGATATGAGCAAGGCTTTTGATCACGTGAACCACGAAAAACTACTTAGTAAATGTGACTCTTATGGCATTCGAGGCCTAGCAAAAGATTGGCTCGTAAGCTACCTTTCAAACCGTACACAGTATGTTAAAATAAACACAGTTAACAACAAACACGAAACTATTAATATTAATTCTGAAAGCAGATGCATTACTAAAGGTGTTCCTCAGGGGAGCATCCTAGGACCACTTCTGTTTATTATTTATATAAATGACCTGCCTAGAATTACCTCTTATATATGTAGACTATTTGCTGATGACATTTCTATTGTAATTAATTATTCAGACATATTGACATATAATGAAGAAATAAATAAAGTATTAAATGACGTAATCGAATGGTTGAACTCTAATGATCTAAATGTTAATTTAAAAAAAACAACCTATTTACAGTTTTATAACAAAAAGGGTAAAGGTAGAGAGCTACGTGTATAATATGAAAACTGTTTATTAAAAGAAGCCAAGACTGTCAACTTTCTAGGTGTAACCATAGACAATAATTTATCATGGCAACCACACATTGAAAAAACTTGTAGGAAATTGAATCAATATGTTTATGTTCTCAGACAACTACATAAAACAGCCACACCAGAAACAGCGTTAATAGCTTATCATGCTTATGTAATGTCTAAGCTTCGATACGGACTTATCATTTGGGGGAACTCTGTGGACATAGCACACTTATTTATTGGACAGAAAAAATGTGTCCGGGCTATTTGTGGAGCTCATCCTATGGATTCATGTCGCCCCCTCTTTAAAAAATATAAAATTCTCACACTACCAGGCCTATACATTTATGAGATGAGCATATTTGTTAAAAGATTCATGTCTAAACTATATATACAAAAAAGCCAAGATCTTCAGAGAAATACAAGATATCCGAACCAATTAGTTTTACCAATATCTAAAACAAGTTTTGCTAGTAAAGGGTGCTACAACATGTCAATAAAAATTTACAACAAATTACCCAAAGAGATTAAGGAACAGCCAACCCTCACAACTTTTAAGAAAAAACTTTATAATTGGCTGATTAACAAATGTTTTTACACTATAAATGAATTTTTGTAACAATCAATTTGACATTAATAATAAAAACTTGTATAGGATTATTGGACAGTATTACTTTGACATGATTATTTTTTAAATTGGGCATTGGATATTATTCTGTTTTTTTTAGTGTCTGAATTATTATTAGATTGACATAGTACATTCTTCTGACATGATTTAATTCATAATTATTATTTGGTATTTAGTTTTTTAAGTAAGTAATGACATAATAATATTATTTTAAATCGGACATTATTTGATGTTATTCTGTATTCATTTGTCTTATTATGAATTATTATTATTGGATTGACATAGTACGTTATTCTGACATGATTCCATACTTAGTTATTTGGCATCTATTATTTTAAGTAACGACATTAATATTTAGATAGAACAACGCTAATTATTATTAATAGTCCCTTGACATAGGTACTATCTAATTGTAAATGACTCACGAATGTGTTAATTTAATCTTAATTTTGACATAATAATATATATATATTTTTTTAAATTATCTGACATAAACTTTAATTATTAATAATGATATAAACAATATATACATCTAGATAATATGTAACAAGAACATTGAAAATGTAATATGAATAATATGTTAGAAATATGTAAAAAACTAACAAACTGTAATAACTTGACTAATATTTAACTACCATTTTGCACGTCGAAAACTCGACAAAAATATGCGAAACACTGCTTGAAATTTATCACCTTATTATTGTACCATATTTTGCAAATAAAGATTATTATTATTATTATTATTATTATTAAGCTTATCGGATTTAAGCTTCAAAGGTATCATTTGATTCGTTTTGGTTGTGAGGACAATAGGACAAAGGATACTGTTTCCTGAAAATGCAAGAAAGGAAGAAAATGCGGGAAAATACGAGAAAATATAGCAATATGGAAATAGATAAGAAAAGCAACCAAGCTCTTGAATGAACTATATACCAATCCACGTGGAGAGTCACAAAACTTCATATGAATCGTCAGTGTAAGTGACTTGCCTCGTAACTTGGACCATGAACGAGAAAATGTAAGAAAATCTACCAATATGGAACAAGATAAGAAAAGCAACCTGGCTCTTGTATGCAGTATGAGCTATAGGTCTGTACGCCAATCCACGTGGAGAGTCACAAAACTTCATATGAATCGGCAGTGTAAAATTTCGTGACTTGCCTCGTAACTTGGACCATAATAGTGGGAGAGCCGGCTGGATAAGCCCGGCAGCACATTATCCGAATTCTGATCAGAAACATTTAACTTCCGCCGGATCGCCACCCCGCACAGTATCCGAAATATCCTTACGGCGAGTTCGAGCTCACTCGGCTCAAAACAACATGTAAGAGACAGCGCGGACGTTCACCTGTTTCTGATCAAGATCGTCGTACAATGTGCGGCTGGGCTAAAAGTCCTATGGATTCTATATTCGAAAAATTGTTCGTGTATCTGATCCATTGGACTTTTGCGGGCTATAAACAAGATTCGTTCCGATGGCCAGTACACTTTGATGAACGTCAAACGATGCTTTGACAAGCCGAGCCTGTTGTCACAACTGCAATTCAAATATCGAAGTCCCTTGTACTACAATATTACAAAACTAACCTGCAGGTGGAATTCATAGTATAATCACAACCATTGCGTATTTGATTAGAGAACTTATAATGAAAGCACCGTCGCGTCAAGCAATATACAGCGCTCTCATTGAGTTGTTCGTAACATTATGTTTTATGGGTGAATATGGTACAGTTCTTGATGTTCAGGCCTCAAACCGAGAACAAATATGGGATGCTGGGAAATCAACAATCATAACACGGAAAATCAAAGGTACTGCGTAGTTCTGGTCACACATAGATAACTAGTTTACTGTTATTACCAGTTATTTGAACACCAAACAGTACAATAGTTGCAAAATCGGTCCTTAGCCTTTACTTGTTTAAAATTTAAATTAAGTATGATATTATAATATGGTCTAATTTAGTCTAATAATTAAAGAATAGCATTTGTATAATATTGTATAATCTCAACTTAATATTATAAATGCGAAAGTGTGTCTGTCTGTTACCTCTTCACGCCCAAATCGTTGAAACAATTTTGCCGAAATTTGGTATACCTAGAAGTAGAGTTCCTTGAGTTCCGGGAAAGGACATAGGATACTTTTTATTTCGGGAAAATGTACGTTTTTTTTCTTTAAACACTAAAGAATAAGGTAAAATTTGATGTTCTAGTACTTAAACTAGGCCTAGCCTGTAATCTGTATTTTAAGGCCGTCCCCCGAGCAAACGACCTTGGCCATACATTTGCCGCGTTGCCGAGATTGCACCAAAACCATATTTTTTTACTTATCTTAGTTCAAAATTGACCTAAAAAAATTTAAAACGGGGAATGTTATGTAGTTATGATATTGTCGATCTATTGGCGTGTGTTTCAAATAAAAGTAATTTGTAAATACTAAGAAGATGCTGAATGTATGCTTGAATTTTAATAAATTGGCTTTACTTTGGAAGCTGATATCATGAGTATAATAAACGAAAATACAAAATTTGAAACGTGGAAAGGAATGTTGAGATACTAAAGATTATTGTTGTATTTTTATTATAACTCTGTAGATTTCAAATTATGAGTTTATAGGGCTCTAAATACGGTAAATTACGGATTCTCCGTAGGGAAGGCCCTTAAGTTCCCGCGCGAATTATGGCGCAATTAACGGAGTTGCGGGCGACATCTAGTACTTACTAGTATCTTGCTAAAACCAAATTTTGTGTAGTTTGTGACTCATAATTCAGAATTTATGATTTAAATAGGCTTCATAATTACTACAAAGTAATTATTACGTTTTCGTACAAAATACGATTATCCTCCTCTATCATATCACAAGCGAGCACGTGTGGTTTCCATCAGATATGTTCAGGAAACTCCGTATTTAATGTTGAATTATGGCTGTCATAAGATAAAATGTTACGGAGAAATGTACGTAAAGATTAGTGGAATTATTTATTAAATAAAGTTTTCCTTTGAAGATAAATCAAAGATGAGCATAATAATATCAGTGCATGCCCTTATGAAGTGAAATTATAAATAAATTTAAATCTATTATGATCTATCTATATTAGAGTGGATTGCACCAACTTACTTTAACTATAACTGTAACTTTAACCATAACAAAAAAGTCAAATGACCTGTCAAATCCCTAGTATAGTCCGTTTGTCCTCGTTTCTCAATTACGTACAATTTTAAAGTCGGTTTTATCTTTTTAAAATACAGCTTTTTATGGTACGTTTTTCTGCTTCTCAGCCCCTAATACTCGAACCTCGTACGCGTTAGTTCGCGGGGGATAAATATATATCCGGAAATCTCACGTGTAAAGTAATGCTTTCTGAGACCGTCAATTGCCATTTTCTCACGCGTCTGGAGTCTGGTGTTGCCAGAGAAAGGAATACTGAACAGCAAGCATTTTTATTGTTCATTCAGTATTTAAATAAGTTTTCAGATATAAAATTTAAGTAGTATTAAGATGAACAGGTCGTTACTCAATTACATTTAAGAATAATAAATCTATCAAGTTGATCAAAAAGATAGGATAATCTGATAGAATTGCACACAAGTTTTAGTTTCTCCTCCTTAGGTAGGGTGGGAGGATTAATTATTATTTACCAGTGTTTGGGGAGATTTAAGGCAAAACCTGATATCACCACACGTGTCGCAAATGCATTAAATGAACGCTTTCAAAGGATCCTATTGTAGGATGTCTGTCCATTATCTTTCCTTTAAAGTTCTTTTCCTATTGAAAAATAAAGATACGAGAAAATAAAGCAAATATTTTTGCACCGTTTTCTTTACCTCAATAACTTTTATTGTACTTAGTAGAATTATACTTCAAAACGTTTAAATTATAGGTACAATATGAGATACACTCTATAACTCCAATGGAAAAAATTCGCTTACCGCGCGGGAACCGCACATTTATTCGCAATAAAAACTATAAAAATATAATATTTGGCAGCCCTAAGATTTGGCCTACAGAAAACTAAGCGGTGTTTTCTCTCGTATAATATTTCAGATATGATTATTACTATTATTCGAGTGATAGGGGCCTCTGAGGCGATAGGCCTTCCTTAGGGACTGCTCAGCCCTTCTTAGAATTCAGGAGCCATTTATCTAAGGCTATGAAAAAATACGCACGATCATTTTTCATGAAACATACAATCAACGTGTTCATCATCAATTTATTTCATATCTCTAGGGATGTTTAACATTTATTTGATTAAATTGTTTGTCTAATGCTTATATTTTTATCGATACCATTCCATTAAGGGCCCGGGGTACCCTCGAAATTTTCATACATTCTTAATACCAAAATCATTTTCTCATACGAAAATATTTAACATGTTTGAGTTATTTTTCAGCTTAAGATAATAATTAACCTGAACAATTTTTTTTTACAAAATATTTAAATACTAAAAAAAATTGTGTTTAAAATATATTTTTTAGTAAATTTACTACTAAATATTTAAACACCAAAAAATAGACAAAAATACTAAAAATATATAAATAAATAGTAAATTTGCTACAAAATATTTAAATATTAAAAATATTTTTTAGTTTAAATATTTTGTAGTAAAATTTACTATTTATTTATATATTTTTTAGTGTTTTTGTCTATTTTTTGGTGTTTAAATATTTAGTAGTAAATTTACTAAAAAATATTTAAACACAATTTTTTTTTAGTATTTAAATATTTTGTAAAAAAAATTGTTCTGGACCCTAGGTAATTACTATCTTAAGCTGAAAAATAACTGAAACATGTTAAATATTTTCGTATGAGAAAATGATTTTGGTATTAAGAATGTATGAAAATTTCGAGGGTACCCCGGCCTCTTAAATAACTTAGCGAGTTTTATTTAAAACGAATGTAAAGATTTTTTGTGACTCGAAAAATATAAATTATAGTTTTCATTCCGGAAAATTTTAATTTTGGTGCTACGAAATTTCAGGCAACATATTTGTATAAAAATATCTAACTGTAGTATTTGTAACACGTATTAAAATCCAATGGATTATAATGTTATCATATAAATTACTACGTTATTTTAGTTAAGAAAAATTCTATAATAATATTTATATTCTAATACTTCAAAGCAATGGCAACAGAGTTTAAATAAAATCATAATCTTGTAATATTCATATAACAAAATATGGTTGAGGTTCCGTCATTTTTCATATTGTGTCGAGCGTAAATACCCAATTTAATAAAATGCCTTGAATATGCGTGCTCAAGTAAAAGGGTTTTCCCATAGAAGTGTCTTACTGGCGTAAGGATAAGGCTTAAGGTCCCAATTCGACCTGCAAATCTCAATCAATAACGCAATACGGAACAGTCAACAAAGTAGATATTATTAAGCTTATATGTTCATTTAAGCATAATAATTGTAACCCAACTGCTAACCTTCCTGCTTAGAGAAGGAATATTAAAAAATGTAAAATAGAAAAATGTAAAATACATGCCACAATAAACAAAAAACTGTAATGGTGGAGACAATTACAGTATTTTGTTTATAGTCGTAAAAAATTTAGCGGTTAATATGTTAATATAATTACTGCTATATTATAATTTACATAAAGAATTTGTTGTAAGCAAAGTTAATAATATAAACAAATTGTGATATTAGGTATGTAAAAAAACTATTGAAGCTATAGTTTCTATAGTTGTAACTTAAAAGTAAATCAACGTTGAAACTGTATTATAAGTAGAGTCTTGGACTGTCTTCGAAACGTAAAGGTGAGAAATCATAATATACTAAAAGAAGAGTGGACCCTTCCGTCGCTGCGAAAAGCCCTATCCTTACCTCCGAAATCGTCGGGTTACGTATATCAGCTGTCAACATTGCTCGATAATCTGAAGGTTGTAGGGCACTGTGCGAGCTTGGAGTTATGAGATTTGAATGTTTGAGATTATTTCACGATTTCTAGATTAGATTTTTGATTTCAGAATTTATGAGTTATGATTTAAAAGAACCCATATCTACCAAGGGTGATGTGAAATTGATGAAGGAACTATTTTGAGTCTTGGAAAAAATAAAAGAAAGTTTGCACATACAAACTTTCTTTTATTTTTTGCCAGATAAACGTACTGTTCCTGTACTTTAAACGGATTTAATTATACCAAGTTGGGGGCAAACTGTAGAAACTACACTATCCACACATAAATTTCTAATAAGACCAGGGGGGTGGGCCAAAATGTTTTCGTTTTCGCTTCGTTATAGAATCGCCGATGAAAATGTATGGAATTGACATAAGCATTCGTTAATATGACGTTGACGTTCGACTCGTCTTATGTCAATTCTATACATTTTGATCGGCGATTCTATAACGAAGCGATAACGAAAAAGTTTCGGCTATAGGCCCTGTAATATTATTACTATCTATAATCTATATTTCTATTATGTTTCAAACAGCTATTCTCCCACATTTTTAACCGACTTCCAAAAATAATAATTAGGTTTAGGTTTAAAGATTCTTTATTTCTCAAAAGATTACAAAATCACTTACGAGAAATACAATTTGTGACTTAAAAGTAATTAAAAATCTACGTATGCAGCGAGCTCATTTAAAATACAACAAAAGATTACAAAACTAATAAGACTGATAGAAGACTACCCACATTTTTTTTTATCAAATATAATATAATACACATTCAGTATAACAACATTACAATAGATAAGTTTAGGTACATGTTACTTGTTAGAATGAGAAGGTAAGATAATTAGGCTCTATATTCGGCAGTAAATGTTTTGTTAGAGACATACACTCAACTATGCATTTATCGTTTGCAGGTCTATCACTCCCATTCTCATTAAAACACAGCAACTTATCGATCTCATAAAAAACACCTCCAGTCATCCAATAATACCACAATTTTTATTTGAAAATATCAGTTCAAAGTAATAAATATTCCAATGGTTTTGTGAACTGTGTAATATAGCTGCAAATGGCGTAACCGTTTCATTAAGGTGAGGCTAATGGGTTTTGCTTGTTGTATTAACTTGTTGACCAACGCTATTTATCCTGTGACAGCCTGTGAAAACTATTTCTGAACTAATTTGAGGTTAACTTAGTACGTTCAGTGGATAATATAAAGATCAAAGTATATTATTATAAACACAAAAGCCTTTTAAACATAGCTCGAAAGTATTTTCAACTCGGTCCTCATAAATTATAACTTAAGGTGAGACCGCTCTCCGCGACACTTCGCGGCAGCGACACGACGCGACGACGCGACAATTCAGACCGCAACGCGATGCGAAATTTGAATATAGTCTGTCAAATTTATACAAATCTATAGCTTTTTCGGCATCTAGAACTGCCCCGGGGCAGCGTAGGCCGATTGGATACAGAAATAGCCGAAGTCTAAAAGGAAATAGCCGTAACGCGTCGCGTTGCTGTCTGAATTAACCCTTACACGTCATGTCGTGTCGCTTTAGTGCAGTCTCGTCTTTAGCTAGCTAGTAAAAAAATATATTAAATAGGTAACGATTTTTGGTCCAATGTCCGATTCAGAGGGTTTTTGACTGGAGTTTATCTATAAGTTAGCGCCTCTGATTGGCTGACGTCAAACATCAACTAATTTTTGTATAAACCACAGACACTGAGTTTGTAAATTCTTTGTCACGTTTCAAATCAACATTCAACCTATAATGATGCAGACAATCTTTCAAGTTCTTCGCTAACGAAATCGGATTTTCGAGATTAAGATCGGCATAAATTGGATTACCGAGGGGCCTACAAGCTGAGAATAAGCTTGTTAATGGCTTTACGGGATTTACCAGAAAGGCCATTAGAAACCATAATTATTTTCTAGAAAAAATCTTGCTTGGGTTGTTATAAGTGTGACTGCCGTACTCAGAGGCGAATGTTATTTACTTACTCCAATCATTATATACATTTGAAAATGCATGTTAACCAAGACAAATTTTGGATATTATGTGGGAGATGGCTAGAAAAGCTTAAGTTCAAATTGTCGACCAAAATAACCTTGTGGGTTTTCCGCCATCTTGAAAAAAGGGTTAAGTTCAGTTTTTTCATCTTAACTGGGTTCTGCGTCGAGATAATTGAGTTGCGACACTACGCCGTACGAAAATAAAAATCGGCCAAGTGCGAGTTGGACTCGCGCACGAAGGGTTCCGTACCAACATAGAGCAAAAATATATTAAAAATGTGTTTTTTGTACGGGAGCCCCCCTTAATTATTTATTTGATTTAAATTTTATTATTAATTATTAAAGTTTAAATACAGCTGAGTATTTTATGTACATTTCAAGTAGCTACCTGTTGTCATCATTGATACCGAGCAAAAAATGTTTGAAAAATCACGTTTGCTGTATGGGAGCCCCCCTTAAATGTTTAATTTATTTTGTTTTTAGGGTTCCGTACCCAAAGGGTAAAAACGGGACCCTAATCTATTTAAGACTTCGATGTCTGTCCGTCTGTCCGTCTGTCTGTCTGTCTGTCTGTCTGTCTGTATGTCTTTTTTTTTTTTTTTTTTTTTTTTAATCTTTATTTAGGACTTGGTTCACAAACATAGGCGACCATGTCGTCCTCATAAGGCTACAAAACTACAAATTAACAATTTCTTACGTCTAAACCAAACTTAACTAACTTGTACAAACATATAGCATCACTAGACAAGGGTTCTGACAATACAATATTAACACTGCCTACGCTATAAACCATATTATACTTATTACATAAACTATTTCTAAATGATGCGTTCCGAACACATTCCACTAAAATATGATATACGTCTTCAATAGTTCCACATACAGCACAATTTGAGGACTCATTCTTCCCCATTAAAAACGCAAACTCATTCAATGGAATGTGCCCAGATCGAATCCTAAATGCAAGAATCAAAATATTTCTGCTTAACTTACTATAGCTAAACCAAGGATATAAAAACGGCTTGGACCGTAACGTTCTATACCAGACACCCTTATTTGAAGACATACCTTCAAAGTAATCCGACCAAAGCTTGTGAACTTCAACTTTCAACTTAGGTAAAACATCAGTATAAAAAGGAAGTATATCATAAGGTATGCCGTCGACAACGGCTTCGTTTGCCAACCTGTCTGCTGCCTCATTTCCCTCTAGCCCGACATGAGACGGAATCCACTGAAGATGAACAGTTACCCCAGACTCCATCAACTTTTGTAAAGTATTTAAAATTTTGTAAGCTATCGGTACTCCTCGAAAACTCGAGGTGCATCGAGCTAAATGTTGCAAAGCACTTCTAGCATCTGTGAAAATAACAAATTTACTGTAGCTTAAACGAGACACATAAGCAAGAGCCTCTGACAGTGCAACTAACTCTGCGAACATTATTGAAACATCCAGATTTATTTTAAATTTAAATTTAACTTTAGCCTGAGGATCAAAAACCGCCGCACCTACACCATCTCTTCCTTTCGACCCATCTGTGTAAATACAATAGAAACCGCAAAATTTAACATTAATTATTTGATTGCATCTTATCTTTAAATACGAAACATCCAAATTTCTTTTAGGCCCTGTAAGTCCATCAATATAGCAAGAAATACTTGTGTCTAAATCAATATTTTGCACCCAGGTATCAAGACTAAACATTTCTAATCTAGGAGAAACATAAATAGCAGTAGATCTGAAAGAATTATAAATCTCAGTAAGAAGTGGTTTTCTCTTACGACTCCAATAGCCTGATCTACTACAACGATCAAAAAGCTGAACAATAAGCTCATTGTTTAAATTACCACGGACACTACAACTTCGAAACCAAAATTTTCCCCCTAGATAGTACCTGCGCAGATACATAGGTTGCAAACAAAGCTCATTTTGCATAACATGAATTGGCGTGCTCTTTATGAAACTTCCTATAATACGCATACATTGATTTTGAATTTTATCAATCTTAGCCAGATGTGATTTAACACTTGTGTCATAAAGAAAACTGCCATAATCCAATCTGCTACGAATTAGAGCAATATACAACTTCCTTAATTGAATAGGATGAACGCCCCAGCCAGGACCAGACAATACTTTGAGTACATTTACAAACCTAAGAGTTTTATGCGTAACTTCGTTTATATGCTTGCCCCATTTAAGAGATCGATCTATCCACATGCCTAGATATTTTATAGATCCCACAACCTGCAGTCTATTTTCCTTAATGTGTACATCTACCTCTTGTCTATTAAAACCTTTACTAAACAAACAGAGCTTAGTTTTCCTCTCAGATATCTCCAAACCAAGATCCTCTATCAATTTGGTAAATACTTTAAGAGCTAACTCCATATTACGACAACCTTCCGCAATTAATTTATATGAACCGAATAAAACAAAGTCATCAGCATATTGTGAAGTAAGAACATTTTTAATAATTTTACAAATGTGCATAGTATCGACATTAAACAATGTAGGCGATAAAGGATCCCCTTGAGGAATACCACGCCCAGTAAATCTCGTTAAAACATCTGACTCTGAATATTTTAAACTTAACTGCCTAGCACTCAAATAATCCCATAAATAATAGCAAATTTTAGCACCCACCCCAACCTTATCCAAAGTGTTTAACAAAACTGAAATATCAACATTATTGTACGCATTTTTAATATCTATAAAACATCCTAACGTAACTAAATTATTGCTAAAGCCCAGTTGAATCTGAGAAACTAAACGGGAAAGACTATCTAAGCATGAGCGTGACTTCCTAAAACCTACTGTGTTCTCTGAAAAACAATTTTTAGACTCTAAGTACCATTCTAATCTGTGTTTTAGAATTGTATGAAAAATTTTGCACAAACAGGATATAAGAGCAATTGGACGAACCTCTTGACTTTGGGCATTAGCATTTCCTGGCTTAGGAATTGGTACAATTTTGACATTTTTCCACTGTGTTGGAGAAAAACCTTTTTCAAGAAATGTGTTATATAAATTAAGTAAAATCTGCTTGCCAATCAAAGGAAGATGCTTTATCATTGAAAAAGAAATATTGTCTAGACCTGGCGCAGTATCTTTGGATTTAATGGCACGGTTAAGCTCTTGCATCGAAATTTTACCTTCAAGAGAACGGTTAATGGAATAAAATTTAGGTTTCATGGGCGAAACATAATCTGGAGACAAACTGTGTAATAGATTGCTTGCAGTTTCCTTGTCAACACTTGAATGACCTGGAAGCCTATACCCCTTAAGCCACTTCATACGACGCCACATGTCATTCGATGATGTTGTATGATCTATACTGCTGCAAAATTCTCGCCAGGAACGTCGTTTGGCTTTTCGGATTAACTTACGGGATGATGCTGTTTTCATCTGCAGAAAAGTTAAATTATCAGGAGTGGGGTTCCGTCTAAAATTTGCTAAGGCTAAGCGTCTTTCAGCCACTGCACGAGAGATATCAACATTCCAATATGGTTTCGGAGTAAATTTATTTAAACGAAGGGGATCCTGGCAAACCTTAATATATGGTATATGTAAGTCTGCAGCGTTTTCAATCGCAAAAACAAATTGATCATATGCCACCTGTGGCTCGTCTGCCAAAGACAAACCTGTTAATGCGCGATCAAGTGCCTCAGTGTATCCTTCCCAGTCGGCTTTCTTAAAATTTCTTTTCTCACAACTAACTGAATTTGCAACAGTATGAGTAGCATACTTTATTACTAGATGGTCACTTCCTAAACACTCATTAGAAACATTCCAACTAAACTGTAAAGCGATATCATTCGAGGCAAACGTGACATCAGGGGAAGATATCTGTAACCTGTTGTTAACTAGTTTGACTCTGGTCGACGACCCATTATTCAGACAAACGAAATTTTTATCTAACATAGCGTCAAAAAGTTGATTACCCCTGGGATCCGTCTTACACGACCAGCAGGAATGGTGACCGTTGAAGTCCCCAGCAATTAGAGTTTTATTCTGACACAGGCAACGAAAACTCGCCGCTCAATAACAATCGACAAAACGTAAACAACTCGTATACCGAACGCAATTACGTGCTGCACCGACGGGCGCGCGTTAGCCACTGGTCTGTATGTCTTGAGGCTGTAACTCAAGAACCGCTATAGCTAGAGTTCTGAAATTTTCACAGATTGTGTATTTCCGGTGCCGCTATAACAACAAATACTAAAATAAAAATAAAATTAATATTTAAGGGGGGCTCCCATACAACAAACGTGATTTTTTTTGGCTTTTTTTGCTCGTAACTTATAATGATAAGAGGTAAGCACTTGAAACTTTCACTAATGCCTTAAATATAATTGTACTTTAATAATTAATAATAACATTTCAATAAAATAAAAAATTAAGGGGGGCTCCCATACAAAAAACACAATTTTTGGCCTATTTTTGCTCTATAACGGTACGGAACCCTTCGTGCGCGAGTCCGACTCGCACTTGGCCGATTTTTTAGTATTTGTTGTTATAGCGGCAACAGAAAATCATAATCTGTGAAAATTTCAACTCTCTAGCTATTATGCTTCGTTCAAACGTTGTCAAATGTGTTTTTTGAATACAAAACACACATTTGACAACATTTGACAACTTGACGCTCCGCTTCGCTTTCGCGTTGGTCGCGTAGGTTTGGCCTAAGCTTTACCGTTCTTGAGTTACAGCCTGGAGACAGACGGACAGACATCGAAGTCTCAGTAATAGGGTTTAATTGATTTTAGGGTTCCGTACCCAAAGGGTAAAAACGGGACCCTATTACTAAGAATTCGTTGTCTGTCCGTCTGTCCGTCTGTCCGTCTGTCTGTCTGTCTGTCTGTCTCCAGGCTGTAACTCAAGAACGGTAATAGCTAGAAAACTACTCGTCTCATAATGTCAAAATCTCGACATTATCTCGACAAAACTCTATAAAAATGTGTTATTTCGATGATAGTTCTACGCGAGAAAAAATGTTTCTCATGCTAGGGTCAATAGAGATGAAGATACAAACTATCAAACATCGAGAAACATGTAGAGTGAGATATCTCGTTGGCGTATGCTAGGCAGGGAGATGATTTATCTCGAAACTGGTCGTGTTTAAGTTAAATTTATAGTAATTAATCAATATAGTGGAAAAAGTGCAAGTAATACTGTGTTTTATTTGTGTCTAAAATGAATTTCCACCAAGAACCGACAGTACAATCAATTACATAATAATATGTTTAATTTAGAGTTAACTTTAACTCAGATCTGCGTAAGTGGGCCTAAGTAAATCACAAAATAAAACTCTCGTTACAGTAAAAACAAACATTACATTAGCGTATGCTTTTACATTTGCATTTTGACCCAACACAGTTCGTTGCACGTTTATTTTGATGCTACCTTCATTTCCTTTTGAAATTTCGCTGAAAAGACGGAGGTGACATCAATATATCCGTCTTTCTCACTCTCACGCGTTCGCTGATAGACGGGGTAACCGTTTCCACACAAGGAGCGTAATTTCAGTAACGTAGGAAAAGCTTTCAGTACGCGCCAGAGCGCCAAGGTTGGCGGGTGTATTCTGAAATTTCGCGCAGAAACATCGTGCGTTCGAAATAACAGTGTTATTCAAACTTATGCCAAGTTATGATTGCGTAAAATTAATTAAGTGGATCTATCAAAGTGTAGTGTAAATAGTTTTTCGTTCCCCTTTTAAACTAAACAACGAACTTTCACAAACTTTACCTTTCGGTCCAAAATAGTGACTTATCAACCCGTTATATCAATCTCATATCGTATTAGTATTCGTGGACCAAGTGACTATTTAGACTAGTGTAAATATTCTAGAATATTCAGTGTTTAGTGGTAGTGTACATATTGACATATCTACTCGCCTTTAACATACAACGACGTTAATTCTATCGATTATATCAGGTAAGTTTTATTGATAATAGTTTTTCCCATGACATATTACGTATATTGATTTTAAAAAGTTAACATTGAGTACTTATTGAATTACATTTTTATTCAAGTATTTCATCTAAGTATACAAGTATAGGTTATAGGACCTATAGTTTATAAACTCAAACCAAGTTTTTTTTATTTAAACTTTTAATACATACTTATTATTTTAAACTTTAAATCAACTTTTTGATTATAGAGCTTTTTGACTATACATTATACAATCATGCCAACAACTGAAAGCCTATTTTTAAAAAGTTGTATTAATTTTATGGTACAACAAATTAATGCTGTTGGTTTTCAAAATAAATAATAATTAATAATTAATCAACAATGACTATCAACGGATTTTTACTAAAAAATGAGCATATGGTTCGCCTGATGTGAATGTGAATACATTGCGTACGTGCTTTGACGATCGATGACCCACAGTCCACACACGAACAGTAATTAGATCAAATTGCTTTACCTTTTTGTTATACTGGCACATATATTTTGAACTAGATGCCGCCCGCAGCTCCGTTGCGCTAAAATTCGTTTTACAGTGGGAGAGCCATGCTTTGGCACGAATGGGCCGGCTCGACCGGAGAAATACCACGGGCTCACCGAAAACCGGCGTGAAACAGCGCTTGCGCTGTGTTTCGCCGGGTGAGTGAGTATACCGGAGGCCCAATCCCCTACCCTATTCCCTTCCCTACCCTCCCCTATTCCCTTCCTTACCCTCACCTACCCTATTACCTCTTAAAAGGCCGGCAATGCACCTACAGCTCTTCTGATGCTGCGAGTGTCCATGGGCGACGGAAGTTCGACGTTTCGAACTTTCGAAACGATTCGTTCGAAGAATTAGGTGACCCGTTTGCTCGTTTTCCCCTTTTTTCATAAAAAAAAAACACGCGGGAACCGTACCGTGTACGGAGTTGTAGGCGTCATCAAGATAGGTATATAAAATAAATACGTACTTATGTCGTATAATTTTCTTAAACACTAACTGTTATTTCGTAGCAAATTAAGTGCTAATTTGCTACGTAATGCCTCGTCTGAAAAGGTTTCCCTTTAGTATCACGTTTCCAATTAAATTCATTCATTTCAACACATCACAAGCCCAGTAGGGGCTTTTTAACACTGTTATACTTTGTTACTGTATATTCATTTCTGTGTGTCTATAAATGAAATAAAAAAAAAATAAAAGAATTGAAATTTAATTTGAAATATGATATTATGATTACGGTCTACGTCACAAATAGGTGTCCTTTATCTGTGGTCTACGTTATACAATTTTGCATACATTTCGTATTTGCGGCATAATAATTTTTGTTGGTTTTCCAGAAAGGCGTTTCCTAGTTCTTAGAAAAGAAGATCGATTTGTATATCTGTTTTAAGGAATACGTACTTTGGTTAATGATTGTTGACTCTAACTTCTAAGTGTCTAAGCACACTAGGCCAAAATTACGCCGGCGTGACTTCCGCCGCAAATGTCAAACGCATACAAAATCGGACAGAACGCGACGGAATAGTGTGTGTGTCAACTGTCATCCCTCGCGTTCCGTCCGCCTTATTTTACGCCGGCGTAACTTCAGCCTTGTGTGCTTAGACACTTATGAATAAAAAATAACCAGTCTGACCAGAAGGCTCGCTCTTCTTGTATTCATACTTAATATTATAAATGCGAATGTGTGTCTGTCTGTCTGTTACCTCTTCACGCCCAAACCACTAACCCGACTCTGCTGTGGTATGGAGATACTTTGAGTCCCGGGAAAGGACATAGGATACTTCTTATCCCGGAAAAAATGCAGTTATCTTGGTGCAAGGGGGTTGCGGGAGTCATCTCTATGACCTTTAAAACTTTTAAAATCATACAGAAACTAAATATCTTCCACATTAACTCGACTACAGGGGGCTTATAGCTCTGAAATGTTTCGACCGAATGATTGGACCGTTTCCTACTCCGAAATACTTCCGTTCGAAAGTTCGGGGCTTGGGCCGACAGAAGTTTGTCACGAGCCTCCGATGTTTGTCACGTGACTAATGTAGAGTCACACTATGATAGGTCGATATAACTTCATAGTAAGGTCATTTCTAAAGGTACAATTTCGTGCATCGCGACAGTCGCAAGCCGCGCGCGGCACCGCTTCCGAGGCCCGCGACGGTGCCATACATTTTCATATTGACTATTGTCGCGAGCGGCCGTCGACAGTCGTCAGCCGCGCCTTACCGTACCTTAAGACGTAGGCTACACGCTCAGTAGCTCTACTATGTGCTTAAAGCAATATCTTTGTCGATACTCGATACCGACTACGTAAATTTTTAGTATGGCAATTTTAGTTCCGCAAGTGACCGCTAGAGGCGCTGTAAAATTTGCCATACTTACTAAAAATTTACGTAGTCGGTATCGAGTTTCGATAAAAACTATAGCTTTAAACTCATGGTAGAGCTACAGTTTCTTATCAGTTCAGTCCATCAATCTGGTAAAAATTGACGTGAAACTGAACGTCTAACCCACGGATTGATGGACTTATAAATTTTTTATTATGTGTTTATCGGTCATCAGTCTGGCGTCAATCACAGATTGATGGACTAAACTGATGCCAGATTGACCGTGTAACCGTGCGTTGTCTAGACATCGGTCCGATCCGAAGATTTGAATTCGCCCTTTCGGAGTAGGCCTCCTGACCCGAAATCCTTCTGGAAAGACCGGTGAGAACCCTGCTGATTTCAAAGTACCCAAATTTGGCACATGTGGAAAGGGATTACTTTCCACAAATGAAGACATGAGTGGAAGAACCACATAACTAACATTTTATAACATAATGACAATTACTCATTTTTTCCCTTTTAATTTGATCAAACCTTGTAACTTATCGATGTGGGTCATGTACTGGCTACACATAATCCACAGTTTTTTTTTATTTCAAATCATTATTCAGGCCCTAAAGTCTCAATTTATGCAAAAACACGGCAATTTGTTAACTGTTACTTACCTAGTTCCTCCACTCACGTCTTCAAATGAAAGTAAACAGATTCAAAAGTACAAAGGATTAAAATTTTAATCTATTCTGTTACCTCGTTTGCCTGAAATATTATAATATTATACCTTACACACAAAGGATAAATATATTTAATTGTTTAGATTTTGAAAGTACTATTTCGATTTTGATAATCATGAGGCAAGGATACACACTTGTCAGCAAAAACGATGCTCCCTAAATTTAATTACCCAAGGTCTCGGTCTGGACTTTGGAATCAAAGAAGCGGACATAATATTATCATTCCTCATTATAGAACCCTGATAAAAGTCTGCCATACTGTCAAGTCTTTGAGCGAGGACAATCCGATCTGATATTCTCTAACTCAGTGGTACTCAACCTTTCTTTTCACAGGCCACAAACACGTTTCGGTCTTGGTGTCGCAGGAAAAAAATAACGTTCTTCAAAACTTGCGATTTAAAAAAAATCACGACTTTCACGACTACCTTACGCCATTTTGTGGGTGGGTGTGAATTTAAAAAATTTTGAAATTCATACCCAATATACGTAACCATTTAATGGTAACGTACTTCACGCGGGCCACTGGAAAAGTCACGACGGGCCGCAGGTTGACTATATCTGCTCTAAGCCTAATCCTACAGCAATAATTCTTTATCGCTTTTGGTAGTGGAAACTTCTTTAGGGGCGTTTTGTACGTTTTGCGTAAAAAATGTTAAACTATGTGACCTGTATAAACTTTTTTCAAACAAGTATTATCGATACTTCCATACTAATATTATAAATGCGAAATTGTGTCTGTCTGTCTGTCTGTCTGTTACCTGTTCACGCTCCAACCGCTGAACCGATTTTACTGAAATTTGTCATGGAGATACTTTGAGTCCCGGGAAAGGACATAGGATACTTTTGTCCTGCTAAAATGTACGGTTCCCGCACGATAAACGAGTTTTGGCGCAACGGAGTTGCGGGTGTCATCTAGTAACTTATAATATTAGAAAAAAGTATACAGTATCAAAAATAATAACCGTATAAACGTTTTTTGAGTAATTTCTGGCATCATTATATTTTTAATTGAAAAGCCCACGACTTAGAATATTATGTAAAATAGAAATACTAAACTTATAAATTAGGTCGTGGGCTTTTCAATTAAAATTTTATTTTTGATACAGACCCTGTATATAATTTTTTCTAATATTACAAGTGTAGTATTTCTAGGTCGTAGGCTTTTCAGCGTTTGCTTTTTTAAACAATAGTACAGCAAAAATCGTGTTTGAAACTGCATATATATTTTTAACGGAAGTTTCAAAACATACAAAATATTTTCATAAAACCAAAAAATCCAGTGTATTCTGAATCGGACTGGCGCAAGTAGGGTTCTGTACAAAACTGCTTACAATGGCTGCATTAGAGGTACGATATTCCAAATTCTAAGTAATTTTTATGTGTCTTTTATTTCAGTAAAGGTATTGCTGTTAATATCACTATCACAGAAATTATAATAGTGTCACTATTCCTGACGCCTCGACATGGACTCGTGGTTTCCGTAACTTATAGAACACCGTAACTTATATAAAAACGTAGAATTTTCCGTAACTTTCTTACCAGTTAACTGGGCTGGATTTTTTTATGAGTATAGGCCACTCGTTTGCCGCCCCTATGTACGAGCTATGCTTACATCCTAAGACGCTGCCGCCCCCCACTAGATGTCATAGGACGCTGACGCCCACAGGCCATGACCTATATACCTACTGCCTATACATAAATCCAGAGCTGCCAGCCAACTACCATCTGGACCGCCTAGTTGCAGGCAGGTATGTAGCTAAAGGTCCTTCATGTCGATTATCTTGTCAAACAGAATATGCCATATATGGGAAGAACTATAAAACCCAATTTTCTGGTTGCGATCGCGCCTGGCTTCTACAGTAAAAAGGAAAAGTTTGTTTGTATGTATTCAATAGGCTCAAATACTACTGAACTGATTTAAAAATCCTTTCACCCACGGAAAGCTATATCCTTTGTGATGGACATAGGCTATGTTTTATTATGAAAATATTAGATATCCTTTCGAAAATTGCAAAAATGCAACCCAATATGGCAAACATTTGACATAAAATTACATTATTTCGCTTGCGCTTGCTATAGCTAGTACATAAAAATAATCATATTAATTATTAGTATAATATCAATCTTCAACACTTTTTTACTGATCCTTAAAAACTACCCATTTTTACGGATCCCCAAAAATATAGCTAAAAATAAAAATCGAGGTGTACTGTATGCTACCTGCGGCCCAGGTACATCTACAGACTAATTGGGTTTCCGCTGTAACCGGTTGTTGCGAGCTTAAAAATTAATTGGATTTTTCCGTACGAATTGACGGTGACATTTCAGCATGTAAATGTCACGTGACCCGTACATTTAAAAGTAACCTCATGTTGGGACTTTGGAATACCATACTATAATTTTATTATACTAAGTGAAATAATTACAATCAAAAACATTTATTGCTTCTGAAAACTTAAGTTTTTTTAGTTCATTCACTAATTTTGTATAAATAAAATTAGGCGCAAACGAGCAAATGGGTCACCTGATGGAAAGCACCTACCGTCGCTGGATGGACACTCGCAACATCAGAAGAGTTACAGCTTGCAGGCAAGCAAGGCAAAGCAAGTCCGCAAGCAATTTATCGTGATAATATATAGTAAACTATAATATAATAATTATACATATAGTAAACCAGTCTTTCCCGAAGTGAATTGGCGATAACTCCCCCTTTTTTTGCGCTGAAGGTACACAAGGCGGCGGTGTGGGACCCAGAAAAAATAATAAAGGCCATTGTGTAGACTGTAGAGGCTTGGGGGGTGATTTACTTCATCTGGATGCATTTTAAATTTAAACAATGGGGGCGTTAAAACATAATTCATTCTCATAGAGGGCAGTGGACAAAATAAGTTTGGACACTACAGGGGTGTAGTAAACTATATTATAGTAAACAAAAAACGTAGTTAAAATTCAAAATATAAAACTAAAAGTATTTAGTATTTAAATTACAATTTTGATGCACAATTAGCTAAAAGCTTGTGCAATATCGAGTCTCTAACTTTTCAATAGCAAAGTGGAAACTAATTTTATTTGCGCAGCACTTTGCGTTTCCAAAGTTATTAATTCCTCATTTGGATCAAAAACGAAATTGCTTTGACCAAAGAACTTATTTTTGCGTAATTAATATCATTACGCAAATTTTCCCTACATACATTTTACACCGTACATTTTCCCTAAAGCAGGCGATGCTGGGTGAAGTTGAGTATCCAAAATATGAGGACTGCATTCTGTATGAGGTTGAACTCTGAAAAGCATGCAGATTATGATACTAAATTATTTTACAAAAAAAAAAATAAGAAAAATATACCAATTTCACTCAGCAACTATCAGAATCATTTTACAGTCTGTCAAGAAAAAGTAGACGCAGATCAAAATTTTCTAAACGTAATCGCTCTCAGAAGGTGGTTTTTCTCTTTGTATTTCCACAGAGAACGCTTATACACTTTACATATTATTTCGATTTCAAAATTATGTTCAGCGTAGCTACACTTTTTTGACAGGCTATATCTGCATGTTTTTCTGAGTTCGCGTTAAACTCAGAAAAACATGCAATCACAGTATGCGGTCCTCAAACTTTGCAGTAGTTAGCACGCGCTCTATTGAGTTCCCTTTAGAATTTAGATTATATTCATTATTACACAATATTAGTATTCTGTTGATACAATGACGTGTAATCATGATTTTGCCACAATATAGTTACATACAGTACATCATTCAACTGTCCTTTACAATAATTAAAATTTGTGCGACACAAAAACGACATTAATTACGTGAGCTCGCGACTTTATTTTTATTGTTTTGGCTTTCTAAATGCAACTTTCTGAACATATCACAAAGACGGCGACATGGGTATCTTTATACTAATGTCGATAGAAAATGAATGATAAAGATCACCTCAAAATAAACTGAATTACATTTATGTGTGCGTGCGCCTTTTTGTGATTTAATTCATCAAGCCCCAAGCGGTCGCATGCAACCGCGATAACAAAAGATAAGCTATTGTGTCTCGTTTTTCACGATCGACGGGTTAAATCTAAGGGCTCACACATAACAGTGAATTTGCATCGCATTGCAAATATCTGCGACAAAATTCATAATAAAAATGACATTACGATGCGATGCATTGCGAATTGGCAGTTTTGTGTGGTAGCCCTAAATATAGTTTACCGTGTACATATTTTATACTATGGTTGTGCGCGGTGCCCTTAATTCTGCTTCTAATTAATAAGCCCGGTCTCTATTGTTCGGGTTGTATTTATACAAACTGATATTGATGGTGTTATTACGTGAATACTGATTATTGCCAATATAATTTAAACCCAATAATACCTTATCTGAATAATTGCTTATATAACGGAATTTTGAACAAATTTCCAATGTTTTGTGGCGTAATTATTATACTTTTGTAATGCAATATTCATGCTTGTTTAATCGAGTCGATTTTCTATCTTTATGTACATCAAAATTTTTAATTTAAGGTGACGCCGCGTTAAAGTAAAAAAACCGTGTTGGATATATTTTAGATTGCTTGATTAAAAAAGTTAGTTTTTAGTTAGTATTGCTTTAATTTAACAACTGCTTATTAGTAATTACTCAAAGATATAAATTTCTTCGTCGATCTGATCATCTAGAATCTAGATAAGTAGTAGATGATTTTAGTCTTAAGCTAGTTCCTTAACTTTATTTTGTGTGTACATAAATTGTAAAATAAAATAAATAAAATCAAATGGTATACCATGTTGCAATTCTACGACTAATACCATCCCCCTAATTCCTATAACTGCCCACCTCTATAACTATCAACCTGTAAAACCTTTTCTACCTCTAACTTTAATACCTTAAAAAACATTTAACCTTTAGTTGCTTTATTAAAAAAAATAAAAGCAGACATTATTATACGTTGTAGACAATAACTTTCAAGTATTGCTCTATCTATCATTCATTTGATTGTATATTTTGAAGGCCATCTCCAATATTACGGTTCCCCCTTTTTCCTTGACATTTTGTATGTTTAAATACCACCATTGTGATTTATTGATACCAAACCTAGTCCATATAATGCCTAACAAAATTTTATATTTTATTTACTTAGGTACTAGAGGTTTCTCGTGACGCGACGGTAGGTGGTACATTGTACCATCGAAGAAATTGATTCATAGGCAGTTGACGGGCCTTCGCCATGTGGTCGGATTATGTTAATTCAATATTGGTTATGAGCTGTCGGCTGTGTAATTGACGTAAAGCGACTAAATTACGTAGGCCCCGCATCGAATCAATAATTACTCTGATATACTAATTATAAACAAACTCTTATTCGACTTAAATCTATAACTAAATCTAAATATTATATCAAAGTTGACTGACTGACCATGGTGATCTATCAACGCCCAGCCCAAACCACTGGACGGATCGGGCTAAAATTTGGCATACAGGTAGATGTTATGACTTAGACATTCGCTTAGAAAGGATTTTGATAAATTCCCACCCCAAGGGGTTCAAATAGGGGATGAAAGTTTGTATATAATAATACTTCTTAGCGCGAGCGAAGCCGCGGGAAAAAGCTAGTCTTTATATAAAATATCATAATATAGAGTATCAGAACACTCAATATTACTATAGTAGTTAGCTTGACCTAGAATGATCTAGATTCTAGACCCTAGGATCACCTTCAGAATATAACGGAAGTATTTAGAGTACCAGTTAGAGGTATAATACCAGTCATTTTCAGTAAAATCCAGCTATCACTTGGTATTCTAAATATTTTTTCCTCAAAAGGAAGTTATTATAAGACACAGAAAAGAAAAAATACATATTTTTTTCACCTTAACTTTTCCTTGATGTCGCCAGCTTTGTGCGTGAATGATTACTCAGGGTACCATTACCCAGGGTACCCAGGGTACCATTTTGACGCAGTATAAAGTGGACTTTAACCTTTCCTTGGCCTACGTTTTGTTAAATCCTAGGGCGATACTGGTAGAAATAAAAATCTGAATAAAATATTATAGTCAAACTAGCTGACCCGGTAAATGTTGTTTTGCCATATAAATTATTTCTATTATCAATATAAAAAGTAGATAAAAACCTATTCTCAAAATTTCTTTAAAATTGGTTGAGCCGTTTTAGAGGAGTTCGCTCACAAAACTATGACACGAGAAAGTATACTGTGGTCGGTACTCTCTACCATTTTTGAGACATTAATCTGCAAAGTACCTAAGAATAGTCACTAGTAGTACTGGTACTGGTCTCCACGACACAGGGAATCCTAGAGTGGAGACTGGAGATCAGTGAATGTATAAGATTGTCCTGTAAATTTTAAAGTTAAAAATAAAGATTTATTTATTTATTTATTATTATTAGTAGCATTTTATAATCAATTGAATTATTGCAGTAGAAAAGACGCACCCGATAATTAAATAGTTTATATATTTTATAATTGTAAATTTTATACTGTAAATACATAAGGGGTGTGTCATTTCTGTCATTTCAGCTGGAAAGCTCTACCTACTTAGTTTTCATAACGGAATATTCATTTAAGATACAGTGGTAAACAGTGGATTCAAAGATTTCTCCTCTACAACTGATACTGTGGAGCTTATTCGGAATACTAATTAGTTTTATTTCACCAGAAGAGGCGCGGAGATAAGAATACTAATTTAAAGGTGTTCTTATCTTATTGTTAACTTAAAAAAACCTTTATAAAGTTAGTAACAAAACAAAGTGATGATAGGCATGATGACTAATTTTTTTTCTTGTTGGTAATTGAAAGACCCTTAAAAATAGAAACATCGGTGAAAGAATGACTCTGATAGCTTAAAAATTCACCAAGATATGACAAAATTCAAACATCTCATAAAATAGACCTGCCCGAAACGTTCCATACAAAATGCTACTCGATTATGACGTCACATTAGAGTTGTTTGTAGGCATCGTGGGAAATTTTTGTGCGATAGCTATATTAATTATTGCGTTTATGAAAGTGGTTTCATAACAAAAGTTGCTTTAAATTACATAAGTTATCGAATAGTATACAAATATTATGAAATATAATAAAAAAAAATTCGACTTGAATATCCAACTTTAAAGGCGCATAACAAAAAAAATACAAAAGCTATCAAGCTGAAATTTCAGAAACACTTATATTTATCCGTTATTTCTTTATTTTAATAACGAATTTGCAAATTTTTGACCTTGTCATCATCCCTATACTAACTTTTGAGTGTGAATGTGTCCCTTATATTGAAAGAAGTAGCGCTGTATCATACATCTCCGTTGCGCCAACACTCGTATCGTGCGGAAACCGTACATTTTTCCGGGATAAAAAGTACTCATTACTAAGTATTCCTTTCTCGGGACTCAAGGTATTACCAAGCCAAATTTCAGCAAAATCTGTTCAGTGGTCTGGACGTGAAGAGCTAACAGAAAGACAGACAGACACACTTTCACATTAATTATAATCCATACTAATATTATAAATGCGAAAGTGTGTCTGTCTGTCTGTCTGTTACCGCTTCACGCCCAAACCGCTCAACCGATTTTGCTGTTATTTGGTATGGAGATACCTTCAGTCCCGTGAAAGGACATAGAATACTTTTTATCCCGAAAAAAATGGCTTTTCCGTGAGCACAGTTTCTAAAAGTTGTCTAATATAATATTATACCTATGTATTTTTTTTATCGGGCGTTGGCCCACCGGCCACCACACATTCCCACCACTGTATCTCATGTGTCGCCAGGATCGACAGCGGTATCCAACCACGAAAACCCTTTGATATTATGATCTCAGGGAGCCCGAGGGACATGCTAAAGCTGTCTTTGGACCCGCAACGAAATTAATCAGAAGAAAATAGGAGAAGTAGGAAAAATAAAATATTGTATGTATGTATAAAGAGATTTCATTCATAGGTGCGTACAGGAAACTCATGAATTCTTTTGTCAGCTCACCGGTTATTATAACAGACGTTTCTATTTATAACAGGTATGAAACGTTTTCAAACGAGACTAAATTAATGAAGGAGTTTCGTAGTAACTGACGTGTACTCTAACCGCGAATATTTGAACACTTTTACTTCACAGTAATAACAGTACATTCAATATTATATCCTCTATCCTGGCAAAGGACATAGGATACTTTTTATCCAGGAAAAATGTACGGTTCCCGCGCTGTAAATGAATAGGAAAATAGCATAACTAGCTAAAAGCACAGAATAGATATGCTAAAAGCCGAGCTTTGTGAGTATTGTGAGGGCTCGCGTCGTCACACCTTGACTGACTGGTGATAACACATCTACATATTATTTTTATAAATAAAAAAGCACAAATCAAAATATAGGCGTTATAGTTTTTCCGTAAAGTGTATCACAAAATGTACAGGTTGTGGTATATATACTAGGGCTAGCTTCGACGCCCTGATTATATTAAAAGCCCTGATTATATTATATACAGAAGGTTATCTATTTATCGACTTTGTTGATTGTTCAATCTTCTGACTGACTTATGGCCGTTCCCTATATTCAATCTATCTCTAGTTTGACATAGAACCGATCGCAGCTGACATAGAATTGACATAAAATATATGGAGCTAATGTCTAATGTGAGCTATTCCTATCTCAAGTAAGAGATAGATCAAATATTGGGAACGGCCGTTAATCAAAAACGCCAGTTGATTAACTCCTGTCAAACCATAGACACTAGGTACAATGACAAGAACTACTAAGATCTAAATAAAGTGACCTAAATACCCCCACGTTTGTAAGTCAACATGTCAAGTTATATGATGTAGCTTTTTCATTTCCTCAGCGTTAAGCTTCGTAACATATTACCCTAAGCCCGGCCTAACATTTGTGTATGAACTCTCTGACCTTTACAATCTATGCTAATGGTGTCTCTTACGACACTAAGGCAACTAAGGGCCTGTTTAACCGCTTCCTGATAAGTGACGGATAGGCTATCCACCACTTAATTTGACAGATGAAGCTGTGTGATGAAGTATGGAGAATATGTCAAAAAAATTGTGGATAGCCTACTTAACATGACAGACACAGAATGGAGAATCTGTCAAAAAAGTTGTGGATAGCCTATCCGGCACTTTATCAGAAAGTGGTGAAACAGGCCTTTAATAGAATAGTTATGATTTGAGTTACTTTTATTACAAAACTTGATGACGCTCGCAACTCCTTTGCGCCTAAATTCGTTTATCGCGGGACCCGTACATTTTTCCGGCATACAAAATATCCTAGATCCTTTCCTGGGACTCAAAGTTTCTTCATACCCAGCAAAATTGGTTCAGTGGTTTTGGCGTGAAGATAATAACCAACAAAGTAACAGACAGACAGACGGACCGGCAGATATGTACACGCATTTGTAACATAATAATATTATAAATAACGTATTCGTTTGACTTTCATCTTTTGTGTCTTGGCTGAAAATGAATCTTGAAGGAAATTAATTACAATATTTCATGACGAAATAATTAATTAGGCTCCTATTTGTCTTCAGAGTATCACCCAATTAATTTTGGAATTTTAATATTTTTTGTTTTACAAGTCTGTAAATAACAAAACATCTATATCTATATCTATATCTATCTATATCTATACTTCTATATAAAACTCAAAGGTGACTGACTGACATGGTGATCTATCAACGCACAGCCCAAACCACTGGACAGATCGGGCTGAAATTTGGCATGCAGGTAGATGTTATGTCGTAGGCATCCGCTAAGAAAGGATTT
The DNA here is from genome assembly GCA_905404155.3 of Plebejus argus. Lineage (NCBI taxonomy): Eukaryota > Metazoa > Arthropoda > Insecta > Lepidoptera > Lycaenidae > Plebejus > Plebejus argus. The sequence continues at coordinate 6,026,696 of FR989944.1, forward strand.
TGATAAATTCTCACCCAGAGGGGTTCAAATAGAGGATAAAAGTTTGTATATAATAATACTTCTTAACGCGAGTGAAGCCGCGGGCAAAAGCTCGTCGCTTATAAACATGACATGACTGTTGCCTGTTAGTTCGAACTTATCTGGATTCGGAAAACCAGCCCCTTTAGCATGGCGATTGGCCGCAGAGAGCAGCAGAGTTACAAGCGCCCTGACCAAAATACGGATCCCTTAGGCCTCCAATGATGTTAGTTATGACCGGTTTCTACAAGTGGAGGTAACACAACACTTTTTCAGCCAGTTTTCTGTACGGTTTTTCCACATTTACTCAGGTCAGGAAAATAAACAGGGTCCACTAAGGTTGTTAACAGTAATGACAGCTAAACTGGATTATTGATCCATTAAGATCGTAAGTTTATTAAGTACGCATAGCGGGGGAGCACTTTAGAAAATTGTAAATATAGTGTAGCTTGGTCAAACAAAGTGCTCGCACGGTGAAGGAAAACACAATGAAACGTATTTGAAGACACTTTTTCAGAGACATATTACGCCAGTCTGGGTCAAAATAACATGACTTCTTGTTTATAAGGAGGATTAATAAGAGAGACTACAAAATAATAATTAATATTTTATTAACTCAGACTAGCGCAAATGAGCCTTTTTTTTTGATACGCAGGGGAAACCCTTTACGGGTGCCCCGGGTTGGGGATGTGCCTCAGTTAAGCTGAAGCACCCCGGGGGTATGTGGGACTCCCGATTTCGGTTTACCCACTAAAACCACCTGCGGTTTACCTTCAGCCGTATACGGAGGGATATCCTTGATCTGTCTAACACAGGACTCCCTCCACGGGCGCAAATGAGCCTAAGCCAACCTGTAATAACATTAGATGCAGCCCTTTTACTACGTGCTATCATAATGGTTAATCTTTATCTCCTTTCTGTAGAAATTAGGCTTTTTTACTTGAGCACGCATACTTGCCTGTAAAGATAAATAGCAAACGGTCAGTGATTAAATTTCCACATTTTCAGTTACCCGGCTACAACTTACATTCAGTTACAGACATAATAAATATGTGTAGTATATTCATATATCCATACTAATATAAAACATAAAGCGAAAGTGTGTCTGTCTGTCTGTTACCTCTCCACCCTTAAACCACTGAACCGATTTTGCTGAAATTTGGAATGGAGGTACTTGGAAAGAACATAGGATAGTTTTTATCCCCGAGAAAATTCTTTTCCTTTCTTTTGCTGAAATTTCGTATGGATATACTTTGAGTCCCGGGAAAGGACATGGGATACTTTTTATCCCGGAAAAATGTACGGTTGCTGCGATATAAACGATTTTCTGCGCAACGAGGTTGTGGGTGTCATAATATGGTAGAGATATAATAAGTCCCAACGGTGGGAACGTTACTTCCAACTTCATATAGCGCTAGCGACAGGGGTAATGTTTCATGAAAATCTTGACAAATGTGCAATGTACGCTGCCCTAGTATCGTTATAGTTAGGTCACGGAAATAAGACAAACAAATAATATAAGCTGCAATCATTTATATCAATTTGCTCTTTTACCGTGAGTGAAAAAACCAGTGCTTAGGAAATTCTGTAGATCATCTTTAAGTTAAACCACCAAATCATTGCAAGTTGAGTAGTATACGGGCTACGTAGCTAAATTATAGTACTGTTTCAATTAAATTTAGAACCTGGGCATCCGAGGCTTAAAAAAATTAAGTAACTCAAACACGCGCGGTTTTTCAGGGATAAGTGTTAAGACCTAAGTAAATATGCCTACTAAATTTCTCAGAAACAATTTTAGCAATTGCGCGTTATCTCCTTTAAAGTGAAAGATTTATCACCAGAGCCATCGAAAAACTAACCTGGAATAAATAAATGGTTTTAAGTCACGGTAATATGAGACAAAGAAATATAAATCGTTGGTAATCATTTATACAAGTTACAATTAGTTTCCTAATGGTTCCATCCATTTTGAGGTTAGCTTTATTGCTTTGGATCCGGGCACTACGGAATGCTCTAAACTGTTCATGGGTTGGAAATAAATGTGTGTATTTTAAAGCCTCCAAGGTAGTTTAGACCTCTTTTAAAATATAATAACATTAAAACTCACGAGCTTTTTTTTTTAATGAAATAAGGGGACAAACGAGCAAACGGGTCACCTGATGGAAAGCAACTTCCGTCGCCCACGGACACTCGCAGTATCAGAAGAGCTGCAGGTGCGTTGCCGACCTTTTAAGAGGGAATAGGGTAATAACTAATAGGGGAGGGTAGGGATGGGAAGGGAAGGATTAGGGGAGGGTAGGGAAGGAAATAGGGTAGGGGATTGGGCCTCCGGTAAACTCACTCACTCGGCGAAACACAGCGCAAGCGCTGTTTCACGCCGATTTTCCGTGGTATTTCTCCGGTCGAGCCGGCCCATTCGTGCCGAAGCATGGCTCTCCTACGTAGTAAGTTACTGTTATTGCGAGAAGATACGTGTAATTTCATTCCTATGCTGGCGGCGCTGCAAGGAACGTCATATCCAGTACTTATATCTGTATGCGTCAGATCACTATAAATATTAAAGTGTTTAGTCCGTGCTCGATACGTTACAAAAGGTGTTTCACAGACAAAAACAGCGCATTGTGTGACTGTGCGTCTGTGTGTATAGTGTGCTTTTTTATTAGTTACAGGGATATCGTGGTACATTTTAGATTGTTATGATGGTAACGTAAAAATATTTTACCTAAAATATTTGAAATTTTGAACTACAAACTATAATATTATGGTTTGATAAAATTCTTGAATGTAATTTTTACGATTTTAAACTTGGAACGAAACTGATGTGCAGTTGAAAGTTATAAAAATATCGTCAACTTTATGCTCTTTGATCTCAAGTAATAAAATCTAGCAATAAATATTAGATTTAGAGAAATGTAAGTATATTATTTTTATTTAAGGAAAAAGGTGGAACTAATATAACAAATACACGAAAAATTACATGGGCATCTTCATACCGACATTTTATTACGTGATAGCAGAAGAACATAACATTTTTTACGACGGAAATAAATGTATCCTTTGTAGGTATATAATGTAGATATTAAAAATCTCCGTTATATTTTTTATTGCCAACGCATCGGATTATCCAAGGAAATAAAATCCACGAAGTAACTCACCCTCATCCAAAACGAAGAAGACAAATGAAGCACGAAATTTGTCAGAAGAATATGCGGGTATATCGATTTATTTTAAACTACCCTCATTCGTTTAGACTTTAGAGTATCGTCTTTATATATTTTTGATCCCTCTGACGAAAACAGAGGGACGAGCGAAGCGAGAGCGAACCAGTCAAGGTTTGGTTACTATTAAAATATGAAAAAAAAACTGCCTTAGAGCGACCGCAGACTTACAATTTCAAGTTGGCCAACTACAGTCAACTACAATTTTTAAACGAAAAAAATAATATGAGAACTTTATTAATTCGAGATTAAAATGTGCAAGGTGACAATATTTAAAATGCAATAAGCGTTCTCTGTAAAAATACAAAGAAATCAATACTCCTTTTAAGCGTTTAGAAATTTTTCCCGCCTGTCATGACTTTCTTGACAGACTGTAGTTGGCCAACTTGAAATTGTAAGTCTGCGGTCGCTCTTAAAGATTATAAACACGCAGAAAAACGACGCGAGCCCTCACAAAGCTTGGCTTTTATTAACTAGTAATATTATTATAATGTAAGTTTGAAGTTTTTGTCTGTCTGTGTGTGCACAGACACTTCAACATTTTGTCTGTCCGTGAAAACTGAAATCGTAGCATCCAAACGGATGGGCCGATTTTGAACTAGTTTATTTTTTGTTTGAAAGCTGACTAATGGCCGTTCCCTATATTCAATCTATCTCTAGTTTGACATACAACCGATCGCAGCTGACATAGAATTGACATAAAATATTTATGGAGCTAATGTCTAATGTGAGCTATTCCTATCTCAAGTAAGAGATAGATCAAATATTGGGAACGGCCGTAGATTGCAAAAGATCATCATTGCTGGAAATTTTTGGAATTTAGAAGGTTTGAAAATGTCATAATGTATACTTAATAAATAATGTTGTCATCGAGAATCGAGATAAGTACTTCATAAAGTATATTAAGATCATATTAATTTTAATACGGTGAGGTAACAAATTTAATAAATCTGGATAATGGAAACTCCAAATATCTCAAACTTAATTCTTTGAATCATTAACACTGAAGTTTTAGCCGTATACAAAATTACGTTAAAGTTTGTACAACTTTATGTAGCTCAAAGTGCTGAAATGAGGACCTCAACAAGGGGTCTTTTTAAAATAATTATTGCTGCGTAGTGCCGACTACGACAAAACTAGATAATTTTAATTTGATACATTTTGTACGTACCTAGGTAGTTTTGGTTGGATACAATGCACTTAATTTGTCATTTAATATATAAAGTTTTGTGAAAATATTTTGATTGTAGCATTGAGTGAGAATGCTCTTTCAGTGAGTGATACATTTCTCACTATCTCTTTGCTATCGAAATAAGCGAATGTAATATGACTTATATGACTAAGCAATCATGTCAGAAACGAGCTTTTTGGCATAAATAATCACTTTCATCCTATTATAATTAGTTGACTGGGAGTAATCTGGCGACGTTTTCAGCGTCATTTGGGAGGCGCAATGCCGGTCACATTTCAGCAGATTACGCCTTATCTCAGCTCTTAATAGATTTTCCATTATTCTTCTGAAGCCTAAACGATTGCTTAGTTCCGATATTTTCCAAGTTATAAATGAATCCTGTTTCTTATTCAATTTTCTTTCAAGTTTAATTTAGATTCTAAACTCTATCTGAAATTCGTTTTCTTACTTTACCTTACCCGCAATACGTTTACTTAAATACGTCACCGATAGATTCTGCTATATTAATCTAACTTACCACGGGGCCAGACTGACGTGGTGTGAAGCGTCTAAGGATATTATTATTAATTATTATTATATTATCTTGATTTATTTATGTGGTTCTTCCTTTCCCTGTTACTGAAGACAAAACTTCTTTGTGATAGGTAAAGAATAATACCTAAAGAATAGTATCTTTACGATTCTAGCCGCAGGTGAATATTTTTTAACCTATTGGGGTTCGCGTGTTGCACGCAGCTATTCCCGATCCGGATCTAACTAGTTTGTACCACAAATAAGCGGACGTGAATCTTTGATGTTACAGATAGGAATATTTATCTGTAAGGTTTGCTGCAAAGGTACACCTGTGGTCGGACATAATTTTTTCTGTGTACTCTCAGAGAAATTGATTAGGCAGATGGCTAACCCATGGGTTTTTATTTGATCTTTTGAGATGTCCAGAACTAGAGTAAATAGTAAGTTTATCGTGCGGGAACCATACATTTTTCCGGGATTCCTATGTTAAATCCTATGTATGTATGTATGTAAATCCTATGTCTTTTCCCGAGAGTCAAGGTAACGCCATACCAAATTTCAGCAACATCAGATTCGTGAAGGCGTAACAGATAGACAGACAGACAGATGGACACACTGTCGCATTTGTAATAATATTAATATGGAACTATGGATTATAAGTATGGAGATAGTGGCAAAGGCCATCTTCTTCAAAAGGAAGCACCAGCCTTTATGCATATTGTAAAATAGGGATTCCAAACATGATCGACAAAATATAAGAGATAAATGCCGATAAGTTGGAAAACCTCACGATACACGCATCACACTGGTTTTAGGGCAAGGACGTAGCTTCCCATGGGAAAGATAGCTTTTCCTTTAATGCGAAGGAGGTCACAAGAAAAATAACGTAAGGATAATATGTAACGGTTAAGCCTATTCGTTACAGTCTACTAGCCTTACGATACAGTACTAAAAAATCAAACATTGGGGGTGCTCGCAAAGAGAAATCAAAACAATAGGACAGGCATATTTTTGCCGCACCGGAAATATAGAGGTGGATATTAAATGGTCTTCTACACTGCACTGGCAGCCGATTAATCCCAGAAAAATGAAAAATATCGCCGCTTAAGAAGTTTTCACTCTAATAAAAACAGCTTACAGCTGTATTACAAACAAAAACAAAGTCTTACAATATCATTATTTTCAACAATCTTGGCCAAGGTTACAAATAAAATGATATAGCGCCAGGTGGGCGTTTTATTTGGGCAATATGGCTGCCTTCACTCCGGCTCGCCACTCGGACTGTAGATAAATCTCTATCTCTACAAATAACTCTTCATAGCTGAGGTGTTATTGTGTTTTGTGTTGACTAAACAATGTGTTGTTATAATATTTACAAATGAGTTTGATAATATTATTGATGTTTGCAACAATGTAACGTAGAAAATATAAATAATATTTTATGAGTTTTTGTTAAATTAGTCGTATAAAACATATTTCAATCAATGAGATTTGAAATGACTAAAGTAATTCTGGTTATGGAGAGAGATTTTAGCGCATCGGATTAGCGGGTGTCATCTAGTAAATAATAATTTTGTAGGTAAATTGTTAAAGTAGTAAGTAATAAGTAGTTTATGACATCTGTACATATAAAACTGTAGAAATGAAAATTCTGTACATTAAAGATATTCAAAAAATAATAAGCGGGGGGTGTCACTATATCGCTATAGAAGGCCAAAATGTGGTTAGTTTAATGTGTCTGTCTGTCTGTCTGTATGTTTGTTCCACTATCACACGAAAACTACTGAACCGATTTGAATGCGGTTTTCGCAGATATATTGGTCTTCTTACAACTTAACAGCTGGTGTATAAAAAAAATTCCCCCCACCCCTCTAAGGGGGCAAAAGAAGGGGTCAGATTTTGTATCAAACTTTTTTCTTTAACATGAAAACTACTGATCCGATTTGCATACGGTTTTCGCAGATTATAATAATTGTCTTCTTCCAACTAAACATCTGGCGTATAAAATTTTCCCCCCCACCCCTCTAAGGGACAAAAGAGGGGGTAAGATGTTTTATCAATTACTGATGAAGTAGAAATACTTTAAATGGCAAAACAATGTTTGCCGGGACATCTAGTTTATAATATTATGTCTTTGAAATTAATTGACCGTTTTTGATAAAGCAAACTTTCTACTGTTTTGTGGTAAAATACTACGCCGGAGGGATTTTTAAACAAAATTGTAGGCAACATAAATCCATACTTATAATATGTATACTTAAAATTATAAATGCGAAAGTGTGTCTGTCTGTCTGTCTGTTATCTCTTCACGTCCAAACCGCTGAAGCGATTTTGCTGAAATTCGGTATGGAGATACTTTGAGTCCCAAGAAAGGACATAGGATACTTTTCATCCCGTAAAAATGTACGGTTCCTACACAATAAACGAACTTTGACGCAACGTAGTTGCGGGAATCATCTAGTAAAAAATATTTTTATTCGTCAAGCAATTTTACACGTAACAATATTTATTGGAACATACCTACAGCAATTATTGAGTTCCAGCGAAGGGTGATGAGGAGGGACTTATGGTACAAATTCTCTTTATTTATTATCTTACCTGTGTCAAATTACATTACTTTTACCCTACAGCTGTTCCTGAAATTATTGAATGTGTACACGTTCACGGTTACGACATAATAAATTCTACTTTAGAAAGTCTCTAATCGCGCGTTAACTAAGAGAACAATATTATATTTTATTTTTCATGTGATGGCTGACAACTTTAAGCTTGAAACTGCACCACAATTCACAACTAGTCAAATTCATGTTTATGTATGTTCAATTTAAATTATTTTTTAAAATTATTTTCTACACATTAGGTTCGTACATAATATCTGAAGAAAAGCATAAAACACCTGATTATATCGTATATCGAAAAAAACTATAATTAATCATATACTTTTGCAAAATATTCAGTTAAATACAATGAAAATGTATTTTTTAAAGGGGCGTTGGCACACCACACATTCCCACCACTGTATCTCCTGCGTCGCCAGGATCTACAGCGGTATTCATCCACGAAAACCCTTTGATAAGAAAATGTATCTAGATAATTATTATGTACAAAACTTGTTTGCTACATAATAATCTATGGCATCACAATATTACAATTGCAATTCCTAATACTAAGCTCATATTTTAAATCCTGTTTCATTTGCTAATGAACCGGTTCTAACCAGAAAATACTAGTTTATCAAACCTATCCGTCCGTCCGTTTGAAACGATTTGACGTATCTCGACGGAAATTAAATGGAAATTCAATTTAACATCGATTAAAACGTAGAGAATTAATTAGATTTGAAATTGATACAGCTATGAATATAATGTTTTAACAAATTTTTGGGGTACGATATTAAATTATATTGTACAGGATGAAGGCCGCAACTCCATTGCGCCAAAATTCGTTTATCGTACATTTTTCCGGGATATCAAGTATCCTATGTATGGAGATATATTTTTGCGTCCCGGGACCTTTTGCGGGAACCATCCCCATATACGCTAGGCTAGTAATATTTATGTCTATGTCCCCATATCTTTTCGAAATCGGTTTAAGCGCGAGGTAACAGACAGACGCACAAATACATTTATATTATTAGTATTTAGTGAGAACTTAATGCTTCAGTAGAATTATAGACTTTTGAATTTCTACGAATACAAAACAAAACTACTATTGTTTACGTAAAAAAGGATTAAACCACTATGAAATATGTGGTAATGCGATGCTTTTTAGCTCCCAGATGAATACGTTGTATAATGCATTAGAAAACCGCTAAGTGCTAATTCTGTATCGGCTTCATTGCTTCCATTAGGTCAGTATCAATTAGATTTTATTGCCTTCTACTTTTATATTCACAACATCAAATAGTTGAAAGTTTTATTATCTGTTAATGACTAACATCTTACTAATAGAAATCCACACGTCTTATTTATACGGGGTGTAACAAAACTTAGTGATAATACTTTAGGGTGTGTAAGTGTTCCTCGTAGAGAGTTTACTATGAACACACAGTACAGCGCTGAAAGACCAATTTTTTTCACTTTTGTATGGGTAGGCGCCCCAGCGTCACGAGTTTGTCCATACAAAAGTGAAAAAAAATTGGTCTTTCAGCGCTGCTTCTTTCGAGTGAACTCTCAACAAGGAACACGTACACACCTTAAAGTATTATCACTTAGTTTTGTTACATCCTGTATAATTGACGTTACAGTTAAAATCAAAATAAGTGTTTGATGATGGTGGTGATGATCTTTATGTTATTAAGATGGTAAAAATTTGGGTTTTTAATTCAAGAACTAATTAGTAATTACTAATCGTAGTTTATTATAATGAATGTAATAATATTATACACATATTACATAAAAATAGGATGTAAAATGTTATCATTTTTTTTTGCTCAAAAAATCGAAAATAATAATAATAATATAATTAATATTATTATTCATACTATCAAGAAATGCAGTCACTAGAAAGCAATAATGGCAGGCGATTCATCGCTTTCAGGAAATGAAACATACTTGCAAATTGTTTGTAAGTAATTTTACTTCTGTTCTTAGAATCGCTGACTTAGAATTTCGATTCGACGAATGTTTTTTCATAATTCATAAATCATGTAATAATAAAAGTTACAATGTTTATTTTTTGGTATATAATGTAATATAACTTTGTTTAAAGTACAGTCCAAAATACTTATCATACTGACTTCATTCAGCTCAGAATCCAAGAGAGACAGCGGTAATCCCTTTCTATCAGGGGATCCGTTTGCTCGTTTTAATTCTAAATGTGAAAATCTCCAGACAAGATCGGCAGTTCAGTTGTTCAGTCGTCAAATAATCTCAAGTCGATATAAATTAATTTCAAGTCAGATTCGAAGATAAGACGTTATTTCAGTCATCAGAATTACGTTTAAAGTCGCTACTTTTATCTGATTAATCGCAAAAGTTCCTTAACTAATCAGTTATTATCGAAGCTTCTTGAGCTTTTGTGAGGAGCTTTCGAGAAGGATTAAATTGTTAATCCCTATTGAAGACGACTTATAAGTTTTTTCATGATTGGAAAATTTGCTGAAATCCATTCTGTAGAGCTACCGTGGCTAGCTTGCCTGCATAAGCTTTTTAAAGTAACATTGATTTTAGATTAAAGTAAAGGATCATGTAATATAGCCGTATGATTTTGATCGCTTGTAAATAAAATTCTTCGTCAAATGTACTCTAATATTATAAAGGCGAAGGTTTGTGTGCATTTCGTTAGGTAAAAACTATGAAATAAATTTTTAATCTCAAAAAACATGATGTTTCACTGTATTGTTTTTTCTTTGGAAATAGCTTTATAGATTAAATTATATGTCATATACACCAGATGTCGCTCGCAACTTCTTTGCGTCAAAAATCGTAATATGTTCTTTCCTGGGACTCGAAGTAGGTAAAGTAGGTTTACCTCCTCACCAAATTTCAGCAAAATCGGTTCAGCGGTTTCGGCTTGAAAAGGTAACATACAATACACACTTTCATATTTATAATATTGGTATGGATATAGATTAAGATGGGATTCAGAAACATTAATTTTGCAAGCTATGGCGATATTGGATTTTTTGAGCCGTCGGTTTGTCTTAATAAGTAGGTACGCTACAAAAGAGGTCAAGAGACCCTGTAGGCTGTAGAGCAGGGGTCACCAATTAGTTTCGCTCGGGGTCCATTTTAAGAAATTAAATGACCTTCGCGGTCCACACACTTAAAAAATCGGCCAAGTGCGAGTCGGTTTAGTTGTTAATTTGTAAATTTAAAATTGAAAATTGTATTTTTGTATGGGAGCCCCCTTAAATACTTATATTACACACACTGGCAAAATTAGCGGAACATAGTCAAAAAGGGGCACAACTTGAACTCAAGTGGATCGGGCTGTCTGAAATCCTTTTATATAGTTTCTAAGCTCATTTAAGAAATAAAATATTGAACAAAACTGGCAATTTGAGAGATTTTTATTGCAATTATGCCATAATAAATGTTTTTCGATGATTGACGTTGTAAGTGTTTCTGATAAGAATGGCGATTTTAGCGGGGTTCAAGGTATGCCAGCTCATTTGATTGTTTGGTTTTTGGAAGAACACATTGCTTAGATATAAAATTAGTGATTTCCCAGCATCTACGACAGCTAGAGCTGTAACCACGATAGAGAAAGGTCACACCTACCGTTCGGTCAGTCAGGCCTTAGGTGGGTCAGCTTCCGTGGTCCATCGTAACTTTCAACGCTACAGAGAGACTGGATCTTACGTCTGGAGACGAGAACAAAGCAGATATCGGGTGACATTGGTTCAGGATGACCGTTTTGTTAGGGTACAACCCTTAAGAAATCGACCTCAAACTGCATTGCATACACGAAACCTGTCGGAACAGATCCGAGATGTACGTGTGAGCGATTGTACAGTAAGAAGAAGACTCAAAGAAGTTAAATTAAACTCAAAAGTGCCAGCAAGGGCACCAGAACTTGAGACAGGACACCAAAGAGCTAGGCTAAGATATGCGCGTGAACATCAAAATTTGACAAGTGTATGAAATCGTATGCTGTACAGTGATGGGAGCAAATTCTGTGTAAATTTTGTTGACAGGCGATAAAGAATGTGGATAAATCGTAAGGAACGCTATAGACCATCAAACTTAACGGAAACAGTGGCCTATCATGCAGGCTTCGAAATGGTTTGGGGTGGCATATGACTTGGAGCCCGCACGGAGCTGATGATTGTTAATGATGGTACTTTGACAGTACACAGCTAAAGCACAGATGTCCTAGAACTGCATGTTGTGCCTTTTACACAAGTTTAGGCAGTAGCTTCAATTTTATGCGCGTCCATAGAGTAAAAAAATCAGGCATTATTACCTAAATTATGCTGGCGTAGCCTAGGTGGAGAGGCCAGCACGGTCTACGGATATGGATCCGATTGAGGACGTGTGGCACATCAATGGGTGAACGGTACGAGTTAAACCTCCAGCTCCAAAATCTGTTCAGGAGCTCGAGTTGGCGCTACTAGAGGAGTAGGAGAATATTCCACAGGAAATGATTGACAATCCAAATACAAGCATGGAATGGCGTATCCAGGCCCTCTTGAGATCCATAGAAGGCATTAAACGCTTTTAACATGGCATTTCTTAAGTAAAAATGGAGAATTTAACTTAAAAAATTACTGCTGTAATTTCAAAGATTTTCTTAATTTTTGATTTTTGCTGATTTTTTTTCTTTTTACACGATTTCATGCCCTAAATTTATATAAGTTTTATTTTTTAATCATCAATTATTTAATTAATAAATAAATATATACAAATAAGCGAATAATTTACAAAAAAACTGAAAATTTTGTTATGTTCCGCTAATTTTGCCGGTGTGTATATTTTAATCTCACCAAAAACATACCTGTTAAAACGGGGCCAAGTTCCTATTCACTAATTGTTCGCCTTAAAAAAGAGTTGAAATCCAATTCAATGCCAAGTTTAGATGCACTTCCAAATCGATCATAATCATCTTCATCAACAGCCTGATCCTAAATACTTCTAAATTTGAACTTGGCAGGTTAATTTAATCACATAGATATCTTATATTTAAATTTAAAAATTATACATTATCAAGTGCTACTAGCATGAATACCTGCCAAGTTCAAATTTAGAAGTATTTAGGATCAGGCTGTTGATGAAGATGATTATGATCGATTTGGAAGTGCATCTAAACTTGGCATTGAATTGGATTTCAACTCTTTTTTAAGGCGAACAATTAGTGAATAGGAACTTGGCCCCGTTTTAACAGGTATGTTTTTGGTGAGATTTCAATACTTTTTTTAAGGAATCATACCAATTTGTTTCTTTCCTCCTCATCTTATTTCAGTGTATTTACTTGTACATATTAATTTTTATCTCAAATTCATAGATGAGCCGACTCACGCTTGACCAATTTCTCAAATTTCTTAATTTTTTGTTAATCTACATATAACAAACAACCTGTGTGCCAAATTTCATAACGCTACGACAACTGGAAGTGGCCTAGAGGTTTTGATTACCGATTTTTATCTCAAATTCATAGATGAGCCGACTCACGCTTGACCAATTTCTCAAATTTCTTAATTTTTTGTTAATCTACATATAACAAACAACCTGTGTGCCAAATTTCATAACGCTACGACAACTGGAAGTGGCCTAGAGGTTTTGATTACCGATTTTTATCTCAAATTCATAGATGAGCCTACTCACGCTTGACCAATTTCTCAAATTTCTTAATTTTTTGTTAATCTACATATAACAAACAACCTGTGTGCCAAATTTCATAACGCTACGACAACCGGAAGTGGCCTAGAGGTTTTGATTACCGATTTTTATCTCAAATTCATAGATGAGCCGACTCACGCTTGACCAATTTCTCGAATTTCTTAATTTTTTGTTAACTACATATAACAAACAACCTGTGTGCCAAATTTCATAACGCTACGACAACTGGAAGTGGCCTAGAGGTTTTGAAGCCGACTCACGCTTGACCAATTTCTCAAATTTCTTAATTTTTTGTTAATCTACATATAACAAACAACCTGTGTGCCAAATTTCATAACGCTACGACAGCTGGAAGTGGCCTAGAGGTTTTGATTACCGATTTTTATCTCAAATTCATAGATGAGCCGGCTCACGCTTGACCAATTTCTAGAATTTCTTAATTTTTTGTTAATCTACATATAACAAACAACCTGTGTGCCAAATTTCATAACGCTACGACAACTGGAAGTGGCCTAGAGGTTTTGAAGCCGACTCACGCTTGACCAATTTCTCAAATTTCTTAATTTTTTGTTAATCTACATATAACAAACAACCTGTGTGCCAAATTTCATAACGCTACGACAACTGGAAGTGGCCTAGAGGTTTTGATTACCGATTTTTATCTCAAATTCATAGATGAGCCGACTCACGCTTGACCAATTTCTCAAATTTCTTAATTTTTTGTTAATCTACATATAACAAACAACCTGTGTGCCAAATTTCATAACGCTACGACAACTGGAAGTGGCCTAGGAATTTTGATTACCGGTCAGTGAGTCAGTGCCAAAATTAGCTATTTTTACAAGGAAATATTTCAGGATCTAACAAATCTATATGTATGAAATTTGGTATATTGCGTAAGTACTAGTATATAATTAGGTAGGTAAAATTTTATCTTTGCTCTCGCAATAGGCACTGAGATACAAGGGGGTCAAAAGTGCGTCGAAACCGTTCGTGTAAATAGTGCACGGCATGCGCGCGGCCTGCTGGAACTTGGCCGCGCACTCCGTGCGCTTTGATTTTATCATTCATTATTAAAGTACGAAGTGTATCTTCGAAAATGCTTGGTCCGCACACAATGGGTCGGCGGTCCGGATGCGGGCCGCGGTCCGCCATTTGGTGACCCCTGCTTTAGAGTGTAGATGCTAAAATATCACTCGCCGAGAATAACTTCACTTTTTATACAATCGCTTGTTAAAGTTTTATAGCTTTATGAATCTGAATATTCAGTTTCATCACGTTATATTTAAAACGAATCCCTATTTACGGACGGATTTTAATGAATTTTGTCACAGATATAGACTACGATAAAGTAACAAAAACATAAAAATAACCTTTATTTATTGCGTAAAATATACTGTAAGTACAAGGAAACAGCTAGTTATTAATAATTATTAAGCTGTTGCCTTAGAGTTTAGACTAGGGGCTCCCAATTCCCAAACTTATTGTGTTTACCGCCCACTTTGAGAACAAATTATGATTTAGCGCCGCGCGTTTCAATTTAAAATGCATCCAGATGAAATAAATCAACCCCCGAGCTTCTACACATTTTTTTCTGGGTTCCACACCGCCCGGCCCCCCTTTAGACCTTCAGCGCCCACAGGGGGGCGTTATCGCCCACTTTGGGAAGGACTGGTTTAGACTAATCATTGGTCTTCGCGCGCGGCGCTACGACGCGCGTCGTGGCGCCGCGCGCGAAGACAAATTGATTAATCTTTAGGCTGTTGCGTAGCTTTTATCGCGGGCTTTGAGCGCGGCGATCAAGAAATTCCGTAACGAAAATAACCTAAAACACCTCTCCCACTCGGTGCCAGTCGGTGTGACGTTGCCATACTCCGGCATGGTGTTTGTGTGCGTGCGACTAGAATAATTATAATTGCATATTATGTCGACAAAATGCTATGTTATAGCTTTACCGCGGCAGTCCCCGAGTGACACACCTATTTATTTTTTGTTTTAATTTAAATTATAAAATTTCTAGCATGAGTAATTATGAAAGTTCTAGAATAATTATGAAAGTTTTACATTTTAATTTTATTCCATTCCCCTCACCTCTCTACACACAAATCTAATGAAATTAAATGTAGGTTAAGCCACAATTTCCTCACAATAGGCTACTTGTAATTTCATAATTACATTTTCTCTCATGCGACATTCTACTTGTTTAGAATAGCACCCCAACTCAGTTTAAATATATTTCCTCGAATACGGGATTTATGAATAAATCTTGAGTGTGTTTACGGCCCTTTATTAGTTCAAGCATCTTTTAAAATATGATTGAGGTCTTAATGTTATGCTCACATTAACAAACATGGAATTTTTTTTGCTGAATCCCTCACTTACACTGCTTATACTTAATAATAATATTATGTGTATTATAATTCGTTATTTGAGACTTTAAAGAGTCAATTTATACTAGCTCAGAATTACTTAACTTACTTAAAACTGAACATTACAAATTCAACCTAAACTAAAGAGCGTAACGCACACCTTACTTCTAAGATTCTGCGCGAGACGAATCATCGTATGCTCGCGCGCAGACGCGCGAATTTGATAGAATGCTCGCGTCTTTTCAAAATCTCAGAAGTAATGTGTGCATTACGCTCTGGAGTTAAGGTTGAATTTGCTATGTTCCATTTTGGTAAGTCGCTTCGATACGCTTCGACTCTGCGCTAGTATAAATAATTGACCCTAGGGGCTACTGAATTTTCAAAATTCTTGGCAATGTAACGTTGCAGTTAGTTTGTTCGCCCAAAAATAAAAATCTGGGAAATATCGGTATCAGTATCCATCTGAATCAATACGAAATTGTAGGATATATTGCCAAACTCTTCCGCTTTATAATAATATAGAAGATTTTAATTCATTCCAAAAATTATGGCGTTTGTTACAAAAATAAAATTGTATCCGATCTGCCTTAATTTGAGAATGGAAATCGTTAAATACTTCCATTTCACAGCATGTGAGTAAAAGGTAACAAGCTTTCTGATGTCCCTTTTAATTACTTTTCATTTTGTATCTGCGAGTCGATTACGTTGGGTTCGGTAGGCATTGGTATATTAAACTGTGCCGATAAAAACCAGATAATATGTTCCCCGATTGTGCCATTTTAAGGGAACGTTTTTTAAACCTTTACCGTATATCCAGGAATTTTTGTTGAAAATATTACGGTGTCAAACGATTTTCCAATTGCCATACGATAAATAATTAATATGATGGCAAATGCCATACGATGGTCATTCTATCTGGTAATACTTATGTAAATTCAATTCAGTTCGGTTCCTGTCAAACTACAGAGTGGTATTCTCTTAAAATATCAAAGTTTTTGGTTTTGCTTTTCACACTGGTAGAACAAGAGAAAAGCCGTAAACATGAAGATGAAACAAATGAAAATACAATTTGCAATTCTGTCAGTTCATCATTCTTGCAGTTTGAATGCTGCATTAAGTAGTACTGCTTAAAATAAACCGTCATAACTTCTTAATTTTGATTGAAATATATTTTCAACGGTACTTTTATTTAAATCTGGTTTTATCGGGATAGCTCACTTCTTTGTTATAAGTTTTACATTTTCACAACAAAAATACTTTCCTTTAAAACATTTTAATTTTAAACAATTTTGTTGTATTCTCTACAATACCTTTTATTTCAAATAAGGTGAAGTGAATTGAAACCGTTTGGACGATATTACACTGCGACGATAACGACACGACACGATATCGTCGAACTGGTAGTTTCATACAATCACTATTCACTACTAAACGCTTTTACACGGTGTCGTTGTAGTCAACGATATCGTCGCCGACAGATTGTGGCAGCGACGATATTATTATCGACTTTGCTGGCGCAATACGACTATTCCGCATGACAAGCTGTTGGTTTATACCGTGTCGATATCGTCGGACGATATCGTTGTCGTCCGAGCAGACGATATATGAGTATCGTGTCGTGTCTTTATCGTCGCAGTGTTAAAACGCCCTTTCGCGCCTTCTCAGATAAGCGAAACTAAAATAACCCACACTCTTTAAATAGCATCTTGAAATAGCAGACGAACACAATGCTCCTTTTGCATTTCAAATAATACCGGATACAGCAACTATTTCTTTCGCTGATAGAACGTATAACGTTATATTTTCGTATAACAAGTCAGCTTAAAAATTACTTCTTATATTTTCTACTTTTATACATTGTTTCGTTTTTTTTTCTACCACTATTAATCTAACTTCATTAACCCCTATAATCTATATCTGAACATAATATTATTGTCTAGGATTTGGGACTATACCTATAGTCCCAAATCCTATACATATATGTTGAGAAATAGTAAAGATATAATACCTACTTTCGTCACACTGTAATTTTTGGCTCAAATCGATTCGTCTTATGTCAATTCCATACATTTTGATCGGCGATTCTATAACGAAGCGACAACGAAAAGATTTTGGCTCACCCCAGGTGACATTTTGGGTAAAATTTGTTCCACATCAGGGTAAATCCTGTCACAATCCTGTCAAAAGTCACGCCCCTATGACACTGTTAAAATATTCTTGTAGTTCTGTAGTTAAGTCTATTTTTATATTATTACTCACAATATTAAATAGAAGTTACCGTCCAACCTTTTTATTTTTTTAGGGTTCCGTACCCAAAGGGTAAAAACGGGACCCTATTACTAAGACTTCGATGTCCGTCTGTCCGTCTGCCTGTCTCCAGGTTGTAACTCAAGAACCAAACTCAAGAACAACAAATAGTACTAAAAATAAAATAAAGTTAATATTCCCATACAAGAAATGTGATTATTTTGGCCTTTTTTGCTCGTAATCAATAATGGTAACAGTTAAGCACTTGAAATTCACAAAATCCTTAATTATATTTGTAATTTAATAATTAATAATAAAAAAATAAAGTACATATTTAAGGGACAGTCCATACAAAAAACACAATTATATTTGTCTACTTTCACTCTATACCGATACGGAACCCTTCGTGCGCGAGTCCGACTCGCAATTGGCCGATTTTTTTTATATACCTACTATTATTTTATCGTTCAACCTCTGTGTGTAATTTTTCTAACAAATTACGTCATAACTCTGAAGATACCTTTTAAAGTCACGTAACAATACACACGGAGTCACCCAAAGGACTAAGATAATGGATACCATAAAAGCGTATTTCATAACCTTCACGCTTGTATTACTCATAATGGAGGACTTACACCCACGAAAAGTGCCGTGCAAGTTTCGGCACATGGCTAAATTCGACTGTGGCTCGGAAGGTTAGCCACAATAGATGGTAATTTGTCACTTGGCAGTAGATCAAGTCGTGTAGATCCCCCCTAACGTGTAATAGTCGCATCCTCACTTAGTGTAATTGAACTTATGGACATTTTAAAAGTATGAGTTTTGACGGCGATGTGTTATTGCTAGACAAATCACAAAGCTTACAAAAAGTTATAATTTTCTTATAATATTATCTACTATTCTGCGGTATACGTGTATAATATTATATTAATTACAGTTAATTGTATGGTTTATTTGGAATATCGACAACCTGAGGACATATTAACGTAACCAAGCTAAGAGAAAAATGCAAGCCTAAACACGTTAATATGAATTCATTTTACATTTATTTATTTAACTTATGAAGTGCCCATCTTATTGGCAAACCAAAATCGTTCGCCAATAAACATCATAATAAATTTTGAAGGTACGATAAAATTAAATCTAATACATAAAATTTTCGTGTCGCAATTTTTGTTGCCAAACTCCTTCAAAACAGATAAATCGATTTCGATATTTTTTTGCTACCATTATTTTTCGGGTATGTAATATAAGACAAAATCTATTTTCCCTTCACAGAAAAACGGAAATTACAAAACAACGTTTGCCGAGTCAGCTACTAATCTAGTAAAATTGAGAACTCTGCTGCAGTATTATAACAAAATTACCGTCGTATAAATCACGATGAACTCAACTTAAACCGGCTCGTCCTCTTAAATTTATGCTGAAATATTTTAATTTAATTGCTCTGCAGGGAAAACTTAATTGTAGACATCTTGTAATTAATCTGCTAATACCCCGGGAAGTTGAGTCTCGAATGTTAAACATTTTGTGGACGTACGTGGCAGGTAAAATTTCATAAATACTTATAATTTCGCTGAGCCGGCAAATATTGTTTTGCAATAAACGTTATTTAGGAGTAAGAAAAAAGATGTTCGTCGATTCTCAGACCTGGATCTATTGATCCAGCCCGCTCATTAGCGGGCAAAATTACATCAAAATCGCTCCAGACGTTTTAAAAGAGTTTTTAAACACGAAACATCGCGTCGCGCTAATTATTTTATATTAGAGATTTTTGTGTAGATACTTTTGTATAAAATATGATAAATAATGAAGTTTAAATTGTATAAAAAAAATTGTATTTCCTCTTTTGATTATTTACCTTTGTTTAAATAATGATTTTATCTGCAATCAAAACCTTTCATGCCTAAAATAAAATTATATTGTTGATTATAAAACTAAAAGATAATAGACAGATAAATAGATAATACTTATTTGCTCTATATTATGTAGATCAAATAATAAGTTTTTTTAAGTTTTATTTATTGCTTTATCTAGATAATATTATAGCTCGATGTCGTCGGTCGATAGCCGTTTGATCAATACCGCAGTTCGTCACGTGGTAACTTCAATTACTATTTTATTCCAACTTTTAAAGGAGGTTCCATTCGATTTATAAGACTTTCTATTGAACAAATACGAGGAGCTATCGCAAAGAAGATCTATCAGTGTTCGTCTTGATGGATAGTGAGCGCCAATTCGATTTGTGTTAGTTTCTTCAATTACTAGAACTGTCTTGAATTGACAATTCCAGATTTTTTCGTTGAAGTGAAAAATTAATTTCTTTTTGGCATACTTAGGTACTTAAATAATTTTAAACTCGCGTTAGATCACGAGGCAGACAGACATGCAGAGTAAAGTAGTAACAAACCACAGAGTAGGAGATGATAATATTATAATCTCTCAATCTTACGACAAAAAACGGTATAATAACAGCTGCTATCTGTTGTTTTGTTTTTACTTTTTCCGCCACCTCTAATTAAGTGCTAAGAGTTCTTCTGTGAATTATAATTACATTTGAACACGTGCCTTAAGAATGCTCCAACCGGAGAATTAGCAGGTCGGATGTCTGTCAGTACGAATATCGACGTTAATAACATTAAAATAAGATTCATATTAGCGCGCCTTGTACAGTGGCGGTTACGATGCTCGCCGCATTCTTAATATGGCGAAAATGTATGAAAAAATTTGAGAAATTTTCTTATTTTTCTTATAACTGGAAAAGTTGTTTATTTTTATATAAAATTTTTAGCGGACTTTATAGAGGACTAAATAAGCAACAATTTTTTTGTATATTTATTTTCCTCAGTTCAGTGTATTTAGATATTAAGGTACCTAATCAGACCCCATTTTTTTCATATTTTGCGATTATTGTGATGGTTAAAACGTATTTTATGTGAAAATTTTGTATGCGGCTATAGAATTTTTATGGTATAGTCGTGGAGATGAATATATTATTATCTTTCATTTGAAACCAAAATATCCTCGCAGTTTGACTCCTAATTATTTAATAGGGTACCGGAAAATCGCTGATATTTGTAATAGCGAATAGCGTCCTTAATAATATAATATAAACTGTTCACTAACAAAGCGTAAAATCCTGCTATGAAAACAGTAGGTAGGTACCTACCTAGTCATCGTCACACTTCTTCAGGTTTAAAAAAGATTTGAATCTATTTCAATCATATTATAACTCACTCGCAGTTTCTCTCTCTATCTATCGTAATCGCAGTGATTTTGATTAAGTGCTCCCACGTAAAACTGCGAAAAGGAATGTTGATATACTGAAGGTTGATTGCTGTATTTTTATTATAACTTTGTAGCTTTCAAATGAGTTTATAAGGCTCTGAATACGGTAAGTTACGGTATTTCCGTAAGGGGAACGTATTAGGTGGGATTTCACCAATGACCAAACACACATAAAACTTAGTTTTATAAAACTTAGTTCCCATTGAACGCGTTCATGCTGCGACGTAAGTCTCGTTTTGTTTCGATTGGATTTCACAAACTTCTTTTGGTCGCGATTATTAATTAATCTAAGTCACGTAGACGTCACGCGATTATTTTACATGTTTTCGTCATTTTAAAGTCTTTTCACGTTAATTTAATTACAAAATAGCAAGAAACAATACATAAACTAACAAACTCATGTGTCAAAACTGTCATCTTGACATTTCTTTTGTCTATGTTTTTCGTTTCGACATGACAGGGCTTGAACGGGTTTTATGACGCTAAACTTCGGACTTTGGGCGTTCAGAAGATAAAACTCGGATTTGCTGTGAACGCGTTCAGTTTATTCTGGTGAAATGCATTTCGATGTTATAATCGCGTTTATACGTTTTGAACGTCCGGTTCAGAGTGCTTTGAACGCATTCCATTTCTTTGGTGAAATCGCCCCTTAATGTCATTTTTATTATGAGCTTTGTCGCAGATATTTGCGATGCGATGCGAATTCGCAGTTATGTGAGCCCTTATAGTCCTTACCCCTAAGCGTTACAATTGCTGATGGTGATAACGAAGTTGCTCCGAGAGGCATGAAATAGCCCCGGCATTGCTAATTAAGCGGTCACCCACAAAGCGTCGGCATCGATCCTGCGGCGTCTATTACATAATATTATGACGAATTGCAACGTCTACGACATTTAATTGAATTTCATAATATAGTAACGCCTCTGTGGTTTAGAGCGTGGCTCTTGACTCGGAGGTAGCGGGTTCGATTCCTACGTTGGAAAAATGTTATTTACAAGTTTCGTTAGGACAATGCAGTCTGATTACCTGGTTGTCTGACTAGTGAGATGATCCATGCGTCGCATGGGCATGTTAAAATGTCGGTCCTGCGCCTGACCTCTCGCCAGTCGTGTCGGTCGTCCGTCCCACTGGGTTATTAGAGTAAAAGAATAGAGAGTGCTCTTGTGTACTGCGCACACACTTGGGCACTATAAAATTACTCCTGCATAACTGGCATGCTCTCAATGAAACCGGCCACCGTCATAGTCACCGAAACTGGTGTGGGATTATTATTATTATTGAATTTCGTACAAGACGGCTCCATACCTATGCGTCAGTTTAACAAATTTTTGAATGAACCATTAAATTAAGCTACCCAGTGAATTTGTTAGATTTTCCTTCGGTATTGGGCTGTCTTTTTAACCGACTTCAAAAAAAGGAGGTTATCAATTCGACGCGTATGTATGTAATATTTCCAGAACTGCCCAGTTTTTGTATATGTTATATCTACAACAGCTTCTGAACAAATGTGCCAAATTTCAAAAGTATATGTATGTATGTATGTATGTATGTATGTATGTATGTTTTTATGTTTGTTCGCGCATATCTCTGAAACTACAAGTCCGATTTAAGTGATTCTTTTTTTATTGTACTAGGTATTGTTCAACTTAGGGAATAGTGCAAGTTTAATCAAAATCGGTTCAGTAGTTTTGGAGATAGGGAGTTTTAATTCTCAATTACGTACAATTTTGAAGTCGGTTTTATCTTTTTAAAATACAGTTATGCTCATTTTGAATTGGGCTCTAAGGTAATTTTATGACTTTTGACAATTTGGACCAAAATAGAATTATTATTGTATTTTTTCACGTTGCATTAGGCTTAAATCATTATCCCAGCCATTTTACAAAATCTCACTTGAGAAACGACTATCGCATATATAGCTTGCATATAGCCGAAATGAAAACGCTGATGTCATGTCACAACTCTTTTTTTTAGAAGAATTTCAACGCACTTTTTCGCCATTCAATTTCAAATGCGAACCCTGCCATAATTACGCATACTCGCCCTAAGGACGTATAAAAATTAATTATAATAAAGATTCTAATGATCTTTATTATACCCTCCCGTTAAAGTACATCTCCACAAAAGCTGCCAATTATATTTAAAAGTGCAAATTCAACTCAAACTCAACAATACGAAGCACTTGAATCATTGAGTTCTTTTACCGTCGGAAAAGGAGTTGATTTAAAATGTTTCCCGGGATTGTATTCCCCTTTTCATTACAATTTTAAGTACCTACTTACACAGTCTAACGTATTCTACCTGGCTGCTGGGGCCGGGGCTGTTAGCAATAAATTTTAAAAAGTGTGCTATCGTCTATGTCCTATGTAACAATCATTTTGTCCGCAGATTCCCGATAATATTTAAAGGAGATATTACTGCAATGTGTCGATGCCAGCATGTCTTGTCATGACATGTCTAGTGTGCAGCATCATCATAGGGTTAAAATATCAGACCGCAAGTCGCAACGCGACGAGTACTAGATGCATTTGTCAAGTTAAGTAGTGGATAGCCTATTCGGCACTTATCAGGAAGTGGTGAAACTGACCCTTAGTAAATAACGCGCATCCGTACATTAAAGTATTCTTCGAGCAAAGTATGGTTACTAGAGTTTGAAGACGAATAGTGCTTATACTGGTGTAAGCACTATTCGTCCTCTTATAAATTATCATTAATAAGGAACTTCGTTTCAAAAAAGATGTTGCCCGAAAACATAATAATATCACATTCTTGCATCTTTCATTTTTAGGGTTCCATACCCAAAGGGTAAAAACGGGACCCTATTACTAAGAATTCGATGTCTGTCCGTCCGTCCGTCTGTCTGTATGTCTCCAGGCTGTATCTCTAGAACCGCTATAGCTAGACTTCTGAAATTTTCACACATTGTGTATATCTGTTGCTGCTATAACAACAAACACTAAAAATAAAATAAAGTTTATTTTTAAGGGGGGCTCCCATACAAGAAACGTGATTTTTTGGCCTTTTTTGCTCGTAATCAATAATGGTAACAGCTATGCACTTGAAATTTTCACAAAATCCTTGACTGTATTTGTACTTTAATAATTAATAATAAAATTAAAATAAAGTAAATATTTAAGGGGGGCTCCCGTACAAAAAACACAATTTTTTGTCTACTTTCGCTCTATACCGGTACGGAACCCTTCGTGCGCGAGTCCGACTCGCACTTGGCCGATTATTTTATATTATTCGGAGTTTCCGCTCACGCGTGTGTTATTATTCGGTATAGCCATTATTATTAGGTATTGAATATTAAAATAATGGTCTCTACTCTCTTTATTGCGGTCACCGAAGACCTTAAAAAAGTTGACGCATATATTTTTTAAATAACGAAATTAATATTAATTCATGTCAAAAATTACGTGTAAATTGAACACGGGACAATGAGTCTTTATTTTTGGAAAACACTAAGTGGATTTCATGAAAGAGGCCTTTATAAATATTAATGGACGTCGAAATAAAAATAAATTGAAGTGTGATGATGTATTCAGCAACTTTCTCCAATAATACGCATTACGCAAAGGTCGGAGCAAAGGGCGCTATAGCTTGACCGCTTTAAAGTCGACCCTCGTGCATACTCGTAGCAGCTCGTAGCAGTTTTACAGCGCGGCAGAAAGTTACGCGAGAAACGCTCGGTGGAAGACTGTCACTCATCAAGGTGATGAGGATGGTATGTTTTTCGCGTGGGTCGATGGCGAAAAGTTGCAGGTGGTATGATTCCGAACAATTCCTCAGAGCACTCCCCGTGATACAACCGATAGAGGATGCAGAGTGAAGCTACATCTCGGCGTAATTCCAAGGGGTCCAAGCTGTTTGAAACACTATGGCAGTCAACAATTCGAGCGGCCCTTCGTTGGATACGATCCAGAGGGAGCAGTTGGTATTTTGGCGCCCCTGCCCAGAGATGAGAAAAATGTTCCATATGAGGCCGAACCTGCGCCTTGTAGAGTTGTAGGCGTTGGTCCGGACTGAAGTACTGTCTCGCTCTGTTTAACATGATGCAGATCTGTCGAATCCATGCAGAAATAAATCTACGCGTCGCGTTGCGGCCTGAATTTACCCTTTTAGAATAATATAAGTCTTACAATCTGAAAACTGTGCTCTATTTTTTATACTACCACTTATAATTCCCGCACGTACCCTATGCGTGTCCCCAAATTTCAAATCCTTTATGTAATCGCTTAGTAACACTTTCACGACACGTATTTATTAGAAATCTCATATCGTACTTATAATACATTATAACCGTCTTACACGTTTAAGCAATTTGCAGGTACGACAATTATATAAATACAAACATTGTAAGATATTCTGATTCAGAATACATAAGTATGATTCATATGTAATCCCAGTGTCTTGCTTCCAATCAACTCGAACATATTTTGTATAAAGTGATATGACGCAAATGAAATATTTAGATGTTTTACTATCGCTACCAATAAACATATCTTGGCAAATCTCCATGCTAAATAATATTTAGGATATTAAAATATAATACACTGTATTTACTAGAACTAATTTGATTCAAAAATTGCTTCGTTCTTATTATTCAAGTTGTTAAGTTTATTATGTTAATCTAGATTCTAGATTGAAACAT
Source organism: Plebejus argus (assembly GCA_905404155.3). Classification (NCBI taxonomy): domain Eukaryota; kingdom Metazoa; phylum Arthropoda; class Insecta; order Lepidoptera; family Lycaenidae; genus Plebejus; species Plebejus argus. The sequence continues at coordinate 6,052,477 of FR989944.1, forward strand.
ACCCCGTCATGTATAGAATAAATTAATATTAGAATTATGTTAGAAAGGTGCCAGTGCAATATAAAATAGCACTCATTATTATTTTGTCGGATAAGTATATTATTTCGATGAGCAAATACTTATTAAAATATAAAAAAATAATATTAAATTACTTTCGCAAGTTCTCTATTGAGCTTAGTTCAAGTTAATGACAATATTGTTAAATATGTAATTCGTGATGAGTATTTTTAAAACGGCCTTATAAGTACAAGTATTGTCATATTATTTTGATTCAACAAAATTTTTTAAATTTTTAGTTCATTTCAACCTAAGTTATAAAATAAATAAAATTTGATTTGAAAATGAAATAAAATTTCATTTTGAATTTAATAGATTTATGTTTCTTATCACCTAACATTTAAGTTACTGCTTTGACATTTGGTCCTGTCCCTTAAAATAACGAAACCTTATTTTTTTTACAGTCATAAGTCATAAACTCATAACCCATAAAGTGGCCGCGATTAAGGAAATAAAAATCCTACGGACATACTTCGGTAATCTTGTATTAAACTCCAGTTTTTCACTCAATGCAATAAAAAGTTACTGCCCCTAGGATAGTGATCCCTTTTATCAGCAATTGAAGTTGCTGAAAAAGTTATATCTTTATGCTGGATCGGCGGAATGGAACCAATATAAAGTCTTGAATAGGACATTACAAAGAACATAAAATTGCGGCTTTTTGAAATTATACTTTTTTTGTCTATCTGGACTAGACTTTTACTAGATTTTGTCGATAGAGGGCGTCACAGCCACAGAAAACAATCCGACTAACTAAAATCTCATGTTTATTGCACACGTCGCGTCGTATCAAAATGTTGACAGAAACGTTGTCAAACGTAAAAAAAAACACTTTTTGTTTACTGTCAATGCTGATGCTGCCTCTAGTGTAAAAACATCGCAGTAATAGGTATAACCTATTAGAGAAAGTGTAAAAATATTAATTTTATTCTGGACTGGACTGATTTTGTCAATTTTTTAATTTTTTGTTTTAAACAAATATAATTAGTCGCATTAGTTTAGGCCAAAATATTATATTAGAACGATTGCAGTGAAAATAAAGCGTTAATATTATTTTCGCCGGAATATTTTCGCCCAAAAGAACAACATGCGTCGGGACATTTAGTTTCCAATGACGGCAAATTATTACAATCCAAATGGCAATTAGAATAATTATACTATTTTTCTTACCGAATAAAAAGTATTAGTGACAAAAATAATATTATGTATAATAAGTGGCCGAAAAAATATTACATAGTCCGTCTATGTTTTTTGGACACTCCAAAGAAGATTAATTTCATACGTATAAGATTCTAACGAGCAATTTTAATAACGTTCTACGTTATAAATTGCTATATTCACGGCCTCAATAGATTTTTAAACTGGTTGAAAACATTTTATCGGCCAGTAGTAGCTTAAAATACTGGAAAAAATCGGCCAAGTGCGAATTGGACTCGCGCGCGAAATGTACATACCACCGCTATATATTATGTAGAATGCATTGCAAAAATCATCAAATAAATATCAATTCCTGAGCACATAGCTGTTGCCTGTTACTAAAGTTCGGCCGTTCAGAGAATGCGTTCCTGACACCTATCAGTTAGTCACGACTAGTGTCACAAAATTATAACATTCATTGATTATTGATATAATAATGTTGTTTTAATGCTCATCAATTGTTAAAACGGTAAACAACCAGCAAAAATATTTTTATCGTATCTGCAACGCCATTACAAAGTTACGTCGTCAGTTTAATCGCGACGTGTCAGGAACGCATTCTCTGAAAAGCCGAACTTTACTTAGCAATAAGGTATTACAGTTTGGCGTTATTGTTTTGTATGTGGCATTATACGGCCAATATTATCGGATTCCTATAAACATAATTCCTTTGATCGTGAAATGTTTGATTAATATCTTCTTTATAGCGTATAAATAGGTGGTATGTCAGTTTATTACCGCATTACTCCGAAATAAGATTAATGTTAGTGCGGAGGGAACAAGATAGATTGAAATTTCCCTTCCAATTTAGGGCAATCTAAATGGTTTTGCCCTTTTTGGGGCTATTCACTAAGGGTTTTTTGGGGTGAAGGCAAAAAAACTAATGAAACGTGTTGAGAAGTTACGCAGGAGTCAATAACGTCGATAGCAAAGTTACACGGCTACAAGGATGTGTGGTGTGACACACATGACGTGTGATGTGCATGACAATGACAGAGTAAACAGAACTAACGAGTACGACTCAGAAGTCAAAAGAGATCTCCAAATATAATAATAATAATACTCCCCACACCGGTTTCGGTGACGGTGGCCGGTTTCAACTGGCCTTGAAGCCTGCTCCTGCTGCGTTATACATACACTTTTACTGAGAAATGGGGGGGAGGGATGCACTAAAATGTACTTCTATTTCGTCCAGTCCACTCCAGTGACCGATTATTTTATTCCACTAGCAACCGAATTACTGTATTGAAATACACTTTTTGAACGTCGTAGAAAGAACCTAAGTAAAACCTAAGAACCTAAGAAAAGTAAAAACTAAGCTGCCCGAACCGGTGGTAGGCATGAGGCATCTTAGTTTCTACGTTCATTCTACGACGTTCAAAAAGCGTATTCATGATACCTAATTTGAATAAAAATATATTTTATTTTAAGGAATCGTACAAAGATTTCTAACAATTATTAAGTTATAAACTGTAATTGATATTCTGGCATTGTTCAGTGAAGACAAATGGGACTCGTACAATTGCCTCAGAACATACTCGGATGTGCGGATGTGTAATAATAACTTCTTAATAAAATTTCGTTTAATATCAAAATAATTTATTTGATACAAACAAAAAATTAAAAGATAAGTTAGTATAGAATATAATAATAAAATATGTACAATAATTGTTGTACATAATATTAATATGTTCGATACTTAATGCTCTCTATTGTATTTTTTATAATGCGAGGAGATCAATCTTAATGTTAAGAAGGAAGCACATTATTACTGCCTTTGTTACTTATTTGTAAAAGCTTGTCAATGTGGCTTAATGCCTATATTGTATCCGTGGACATTATACAACATAATATTATTTATCCGTCTTTATACAATAAATGCGCAAGTCGGTCTGACTTAGTCACCTCTTCGTTCTACACTACTGAAACGACTTAGATGAAGACGATACCTTGAGTCCTGGGACATAGTATAAAGGAAATTCAGTGCAACTATAATGCGAGCAACATTAAGGTAGATATTATACAAGTACATTTATAAAAATAATAAAGATTTATAATGAAAAAAAACTTGAGAGGTGTTTAGTTAAGGGACACCCGGATGGAAAGAAGTTATAAAAGAGGAGTCTATTTCTCAATACTAGAGATCCCCCAATAGTCGAATTTCGACCTCAAATAAAAAAAAATATAAGTTTCAAATTTCAACGCTTTTCTATTGATATTCTATTGTCAAAATATAGACTTTATTTTAGATTCAACATAAAAATAAACTAAACTATCAACGCTCCTACTATGCAAGTGTACTAATAAAAAAGTTTCGTTACAACTTTTTCCGCTAGCCCCCGCAAGGCACAACGCGCGATAAGGAACTTCGTTCCAAAATCTTGTTAACATTTTTCTTATATTGTATCCAAATTTATTGAAATTGAAAAGGAAAATGCGATAATAATATGCAAAGGTTTGTGTACTGAAAGCGTGCGCTATCTTAGTATCTTAGTAATCGTTGACTCATGACCACCAATCAGGCCAATCGATGCGACCTAATCTCTGAAGTCTGAGCAAAGAATAAGGCTTTATGGCGCTCTTATAATAAACTGAGAGTACTGTTACACGGTCAGTCTGGCATCAGTTCAGTGCATCAGTCTGAGACTGACGTCAGAATGATGACCGAAAAGCACAAAAAAATGTCAAGTGCGAATCGGACTCGCGCACGAAGAGTTCCGTACCGTTATAGAGCAAAAATATGCCAAAAATGTGATTTTTTTGTATGGGAGCCCCCCTTAAATTTTTAATTTATTTGAATATTATTATTAACTATTAAAGTACACGTATAATTAAACCCTTGGGGAAAATACAGCAATAACCGATCATCCATTAGTTTTAGTGCGTCATGTCAATTTGTTGTTATTCTTTTGTATTATAGGCTCAGACCAAGTGTAAACTTTCGCTATGAGCTCTGTCTTTTTAGGGTTCCGTAGCCAAAATGGCAAAAAAGGAACCCTTATAGATTCGTCATGTCTGTCTGTCTGTCTGTCTGTCTGTCTGTCTGTCCGTCCGTCCGTATGTCACAGCCACTTTTCTCCGAAACTATTAGAGCTATACTATTGAAACTTGGTAAGCAGATGTAGTCTGTAAACAGCATTAAGATTTTGATGCAAAAATGGAAAAAATATTAAAAATTTTAGGGGTCCCCATAGGTATAACTGAAACAAAAAAATTTTTTTTTCATCTAACCTATGCGTGTGGGGTATTTATGGATAGGTCTCCAAAAATCATATTGAGGTTTCTCATATCATTTTTTTCTAACCTGAATAGTTTGCTAGAGAGACTCTTCCAAAGTGGAAAAATGTGTGTCCCCCCCCCCCCCCCTCTAATTTCTAAAGTAGAGGCATGATAATTCTAAAAAAATATATGATGTAGATTACTATAAAAACTACCAACGAAAATTGGTTTGAACGAGATCTAGCCAGTAGTTTTTTTATACGTCATAAATAGTAAAGTACAACTGAAACAATATTTTTTTTTTCATCTAACCTATGCGTGTGGGGTATCTATGGATAGGTCTCCAAAAATCATATTGAGGTTTCTCATATCATTTTTTTCTAACCTGAATAGTTTGCGAGAGAGACTCTTCCAAAGTGGAAAAATGTGTGTCCCCCCCTCTAATTTCTAAAGTAGAGGCATGATAATTCTAAAAAAAATATGTTATGTAGATTACGTTACGTAGAGTAGGTTGTAGTTAACGGTGCCTTTCTCGAAGTCGTAACGGAATATGTCTATTTGGGGCACATACTGCAGGTAGGTAGACATAACTTCGAGAGAGAAACCGATAGGAGGATTCAGTTGGGTTGGGCAGCATTCAGGAAGTTAAGCCACATTCTCACGTCGCAAATTCCGCAGAGCTTGAAGACGAAAGTCTTCGATCAATGCGTGCTTCCCGTTATGACCTACGGGGCGGAAACCTGGCCTTTCACAGCAGGGCTAGCTCGTAAGTTTTCCGTTGCTCAGCGTGCTATGGAGCGCGCTATGCTCGGAGTTTCTTTGGCGGATAAGCTTCGAAATGAAACAATTCGTCAAAGAACTAAAGTCACTGACATAGTGCAGAGAATCAGTACGCTGAAGTGGAACTGGGCTGGTCACATAGCTCGAACAACAGACGATCGCTGGAGTAAACTTACTCTGGAATGGAGACCAAGGCTGGGAAAACGGGGTGTAGGTCGACCTCCAACTAGGTGGGACGACGATCTCCGTTTAGTCGCGGGTCCATGTTGGATGCGAGTAGCAGGAGATCGGTCATCTTGGCGTTCATTGAGAGAGGCCTATGTCCAGCAGTGGACGAACATAGGCTGATATGAATGAATGATGAATGTAGATTACTATAAAAACTACCAACGAAAATTGGTTTGAACGAGATCTAGCCAGTAGTTTTTTTTATACGTCATAAATAGTAAACCTTAATCTAAATTTCATTAAATCGACTGAAATATAAAAATAAATCAAAAATATTTTAATTTCATAAAAATAAACCTTATTGCTGCTGCGGAACCCTCCATGGGCGAGTCCAACTCGCACTTGGCCGCTTTTTAAAAAACATCTTTATTCCAACAATAAAGATGTTTTAATTTTTTTTATTTAAAATTCCAAGTTCCTACCTGTAATTGCCGTTATTGATAACGCGCCGAACAAAAAACCCAAAAAGTTTGTTGTATGGGAGGGCGACACGGACTCGCGCAACATGGGTTCTGTGGCATTTTTCGTACAAAATTCCTACAAACAGTCCTCAAATTTGCGTTGAAAAATTAAACAAAAGTTTGCGTATGACCTTTGTGGATTCTGCCGGATTTGTTCGTTCGTTCATTAGAGCTATTTGCTCATAATTGAAGTGCTCGTTAGCGTGAGAATGTCAAGTGGAACGCAGAAAGGGCAATAACGATATCTGAGATTTGATTGGTGTATCGTTCCTCTCGCATTCTCTGATAGTGATTTTGTTCAAATGAAAACCTCTTTATGATGGATAAGTATGATTTCCACAATATTTGTGAAGGTTACTAGAAAAACTAGATGACACCTGCAATAGTAAGGCAGTGTAGGGTCATAGGATACTTTTTATCTTGGGACTCAAACTTCTAAGTATCTGCATACCAAAAAGCGGTTCGGCGGTTTGGGCGTGAAGAGGTAATAGATAGACAGACAAACAGACATACACATTTTCGAATTTATATTTTTTTTTTTGAAGTATAGATACTTAAGTGATCCTTTGTATTGTTCGATTATGTAATTTAAGTTCCATCGTGGAGATTTACATAGGCCACATTTAATAGAATGAATTTGCGGTTGAACATAATGTTGCAATATTTTATTTTTTAACAACTTTCTTACTTATAAGAAGTCAGAACTCAGAGCTGTTTCTTAATAACGGCTCTCTGTGTGCTTGGCACTAGGAAAGTTGCTGACATTTCATACAATACTTTGCAGATTGAATACATTCTGCAGTCTTGAAATGTAATAAAAAATCATCCTGTATATATATACAGGATTTGCTCAGGGAGGCTTAAACCAGAAAATATTTTTCACATTAAAATGCAACGATATGTTAAAAGTTTGAGGACATCGGATTCTTTTAGGCTCAGGCGTTCGGTGGCGATATTTTACGCGAAATATATTCAATTTGTTGTCTCAAATTTTAACTTTGTTGTTCATTATAAACTTTTATAATCTCTGGCATTTGCATGTTATTAGGTGACGTCCGCAATTCAGTTGTTTAATTCATATATCACACGAGAACCGTACAAAAACTAACCTTTGTCCTTTCCTGTCTATTATTTCAATTACAAGAATTATCTAAATCGCTTCAACCGTTTAAACCTGAAAAGGTAATAGACAGCTTAGTATTCGTTTCGTGAAACCATTTTTACACAATTACTCTTCCATAGTAATTTATTTCAATGTTTAAAAGCTACAGACGTTAAAGTGTCCCCAGTTGAACCGTGACAAACAAAACCAGTTCACCAATGAACCAAGTAGAATTACAATAATCATGGTGTCATCTCGTTAAAGTTACATAATGTGTCCCTTGTCCTTCTCATGTAATTAGGGTCACGTGATACAAGGGTCACTTCGGACATGGTCAGGCAAATGGATTTCACACTTGACTTGATTTTGTTTGGCGTCCGGAATTACGTTACTTTTAAGGTTTACTAATTCGATAGATTGGATTATGTACCTTCAGGGAAATTGATTTAAGTATAGGAAAAAGGTGATGTTAATTGGAAAGGTGATAAATATTATAGCTTGAAACTCATGGTAGAGCCACTGCACGACTACGGTGCGAAACCGTAGATTATTATTACCGCTTTGCCGACGCGAACGTCCCGCGTTGCAGACGCTCCCGCTTCGCATTCACTTTGGTTGCATAGGTTTGGCCGAAGATATATGTTGGCCAATAATGGACTAACACAAGCAATTACAAACGTCTCGAATATGTTCGTCAATGATTGCCAAAATCAACGTCAATAATATAATTGAGCATGATCGAGACGGCTTTGCAGTCGTTAAGGACGCTATTACAAATATCAGCGATTTTCCGGTACCCTATTGAAGAATTAGGAGTCAAGCTGCGAGGATATTTTGGTTTCAAATGAAAGATAATATATTCATCTCCACGACTGTACCATAAAAATTCAATAGCCGCATACAAAATTTTCACATAAAATACGTTTTAACCATCACAATAATCGCAAAATATGAAAAAAATGGGGTCTGATTAGGTACCTTAATATCTAAATACACTGAACTGAGGAAAATAAATATACAAAAAAATTGTTGCTTATTTAGTCCTCTATAAAGTCCGCTAGAAATTTTATATAAAAATAAACAACTTTTCCAGTTACAAGAAAAATAAGAAAATTTCTCAAATTTTTTCATACATTTTCGCCATATCAAGAACGCGGCGAGCGTCGTAACCGCCACTGTACAAGGCGCGCTAATATGAATCTTATTTTAATGTCATTAACGTCGATATTCGTACTGACAGACATCCGACCTGCTAATTAAAAAGTTGGAGCATTCTTAACCTATCATTATATTATTTTGTTCTTCGAAGCCTAGTTTTGTTTATAAGTTACGGCTCCCACCTAAATCCACTCTTACTTTCCGAAAACTGTCCAGCTCACCTCTACCTAATTCAAGTACCTCTAAAGGTGCTCCCTCGCCGGGAGCAGTCACGTATAATGTAACATTAATGATTCGTCTTTGAGCATTACATTACAATAATACCTCCCTGACTGACGAGCATTCGCGTATTACGTGTAATGTAACATTATAGATTCGTCTTTGAGCATTACATAGCAAGTTGACTTCACTGTCACGTAGCATTGATGTTACAAGTTGTATCAAGATATTACACGTCATGACTCATGGCCTACTATTACAAGTAACAGGGTGCGCATTGTAATGATCGGTTCTTCTCATTCACTGATGTAATGCTCGACTATTACAAGCGAATTCTCCTGGTGAGGGAGCACCTTAACAACAGCGCTAGCCATTGGCATTCTTAGCACGGCCTAGCACCACAGAAATCATGGTATTTATCCCAACGTGGTGGTCTATGTTACAAACGAAAACCCGTAGCCAAACCAATCAGAAATTAGCCCCATCAAAATTCCAATAAACCTATGACGTCATCTGTATTTTTAGGCGTCTCTTCCGTGATTTGATTCGAGCGGCAATTCAGCGCGGAGCAATTCGACTGTTTGCGCCTCTCATCACGCTAGGAATTACCGCGTGTACACATCCATAACTATTCTACCTCGTTGTTCCGTAAAATGGTCCGTATGCCGTTGGAAAAAACGTTAGAGATTATTCTCAACCAACGCCGACAAATCAACAAAAAAATAATTCAAGTTTCCTTCGATTTAATTTTTCAATTTCTGTTTCAGGTACGGCAGTTTCAACTGCCGAAAGTTTAATTTCTTGTAAGTATAGAAGCTATACTATACGAATATTATTATAAATGCGAAAGTGTGTCTGTCTGTATGAAGTCGGTATGAAGATGTTTATCCCAGAAAAATTTACGGTTTGCGGGAGGCATTTTTGGGCTTTAAAATTTTTCTACTACATACTTCGCAATTTGTGCTCGGCTCATTAATTCGCTACATAATTGGTATTTCGCTTATTCATACTAAATACTAATAATATTGTAAATGCGAATGTGTAATCTGTATGTCTGTTACTCTTCACAACCAAACCGCTAAACCGATTTTGCTAAAATTTGGTACCTACAGAATAAAGTAATATCTCTATACCAAATATTACTTTGAGGCCCGATAAAGTAGGTACCTGGTACATGGATACTTTTTATCCCAGATCAATGTACGGTTCCCGTACGGGGTGTCATTAAGTACTTAGATAAATAGATAATTTACCTACATATAAAAAAAGCGAAAAAGTGTGTTGAGCAATCAATCATGCGATAAAAAGTGGTTTAGCCAAACAATCGGCTAAGTGCAAACGCATTATAGTATTGGCATTCAGCAATTAGTGAGAATTGTTTATGAAATGTCGTTTACGGGTTATTTCCGGAATATTCCGGTTTTAGTCCAGGAAAATCAAACTTTCGACCTACGAATAATTCGCATAGATCTGAAAATTGGTAGAGACGTTAAATATACCATCATAGATAAAACCTCAAAAGTAACCGGCGATCCTCATTGTTCTAAAAATTGTCTAGTAGTCATTATAAATACGACAGTGTATCTGTCTGTATATCCTTCTGTCTGTCTGTTACCTCTTCCCACCCAAACCGCTAAACCAAATTTTATGAAATTTGGTACTATTTATCCCGGAAAAATGTACGGTTCCGTCGCAATAAACAAATTTTTTGGCCCAACGGAGTTAATTAGAATTACAATTAATATGTATTCTTCCTAATGTATTAAAGTTAGCAAAACTTTGCAGCCAGAAAGAAAAAATAAAAGTTACTTGACAAAAATTACAAAATCTCCATTTTAATCTTAAAAACATCTGCGTGTGTTTTCTATGATAATGTTTTATTTAGTACGAGCGAGCGCTGCAAAGTGCAAATATGTTTTAGTTACTACCTACGTGCAACTAGGACAACAATAACATCCCAAGACCTGACAAAGTATAATTATAAAAAAACTAGATGTTGTTCGTAGCTTTGTGTATATTATGGATTTAGGGGTAGAGTAGGGTTAGTAGGGTTTACTAGTCAGAGTCCCACACACGCATAAGCAAACCTTTACAGAATTTTACGACGTAAAAACATCTAAAAAACAAAAAAGAAAAATTAAGTATCCTCCTCTCAACACATATGAAAAAAAATATATATTTTCCCACAAAAGGTATGTGTACAGTTACACAATATATTGTGATATTTATTATTCATGTAAATAGCTCCATATTTTAAATTAGTTAATGTGATATTATGTCCCCTAACCTCGTTTAGCAAGTGAAACAATAATATCTAAGCATCGCGTTGCGGTCTGAATTGACCCTTACAGCGTTTGTTATACACTACAGAGTAATCATTGACAAGATTAAAACTAAACTCTATAAACGTTGCCCTAGAAAGTTTCTGTAATAGAACCGAATGTAAATGGAGATTCAGGAAGATAAATTAGTTTCGAGTCGGTTTTGTTGATTCAATACAGAACTTCGTAATAGCCGTGACAACCCGCCTTAGTTCAGATACAAAGTCAAAGTAAAACTATCGGCAAAGTCTTTGAACTGTTGAATAGACTAGCTTTCGATTCAGGCTCTTAAATAAGTTAAACGTCTCGTGGTCTCCCCCTTCAACGCCCGTAACTCCGTTGCGCCAAATTTTCTTTATTGCGCGGAAACAGAATATTTTTCCGGGATAAAAAGTATCCTATATCCTTTCCCGGGACTCAAAATATATCTAAACAAAATATCAGCATAATCCGTGCAGCGGTTTAGGCGTAAAGAGGACAGACAGATAGATATACACACTTTAGCATTCATAGTATTAGTATTCATTTGGAAGTTGTTAATTACTAACCGTAAATAACTAAGAAGCTTTCACATCAATTAACAGTAATTGTTGATAAATGAAATACTTGTAATTAACCACAATATAACCAAGCTTTTGGCGTTCATTAAAATTCTTTTCTCGCCTTCAGATCAAGAGAGATAATTGCTGGTATAACTCTTTTTAATTGTGCGCCTTTCATGTAATAATTCAGAAGCTTTTGTGGAAAAAAATGTTTTTATTTAACAAGAAAAATGGACGAGATTTAAAATGAAAACATTAGTTTCAAAATAATGGTGTCTATGAAAGTGTTGGTGTTTTCAAAATATACCTTACTATGATCCTAGCGCTATGTGCAGCCTGCAGCAGTAGTGTTTGAGGGTGATTTAAACTATAGTCTGTGTTTTCCCAGGACCTAAAGCATATTTAGACTACATCAAAACAGGTTGCACATTGCTTCTCACTGTCAGACAACCCTAAAATATTAACATTTAAGGTGGTCTTGCAGTGGGAACCAACTGTAGTAATTATAAGGCAATAGGAGGCTAGATTCCTACAGCTGTAATGATATAATAACTCCCACACCGGTTCCAGTGATGGTGGCCGGTTTCATGGAAACCAGGCCAGTTACGCACGAGTAATTTTATAGTGCCCAAGTGTGTGCGCAGTACACAAGAGCACTCTCTATTCCTTTACTTCATAACCCAGTGGGACAGACAACCGACACGACTGGCGAGAGATCAGGGGCAGGACCGACTTTTTACATGCCCATCCGACGCATGGATCATCTTGTCAGACAATCAGGTGATCAGCCTGCATTGTCGAGCGTAGCTTCCAACGTGGGCATTGAACTCACGACCTCCGAGTCAAGAGCCACGCTCTAAGCCACTGGACCTCGGAGGCGTTAATTTCCTACAGTAGATAGGGGTCACGTAAAAGACAACTTACAGCGTTTATAATGACGCTTCACGCTTTTATGATCTGCCGGCCTAAGATGTGCAAACGAGAAAATCTCGAGATATCTCACTCTCGTGTGTAGTTATAATATTATCGATAACGACATAATGTCAAAATAATTTTTTGACATTATGTCGATACATTTTGACGACAGACCTACACGAAAAAAATGTATGTCATGTTAAGGTCAATAGAGATGAAGAGAAAAGCCCTCAAACATCGAGAAAACGTGTAGACAAAATTTTCTCGTTGGCGTATGCTAAAGGGGCTGATCCTTTTACAAATAATTGAGGTAAATTTCGTGTAATTAATATATTCTTATATTTTGTAAATTAGCTTCATGGGTACATTTTACAATATCATCGACAATATTTTATTTAACTTTTAGCGCTTTAAAATTTAATGGTATATTTATTGTCACCAGGGACCTCTTTACAAAATTTATTAGCTGGAAATACAAAATAACTTTTTACATGTTTTTTTTTCTTTTTATTATTAAGTACCATAATAATTTTAAATTGTTGCAACTTTATCTGTGTATTTTACTACCATCATACTCATAACTTGAAATTATGATAATATAATTTCAAATATGATTCATTAATTTGTGGTCTCATATTTTACAGATATCCATACTAATATTATAAATGCGACTTAACTCTACTCGCCCAAACCGCTAAACCGATTTTGCTGTTTGGTATGGAGAGTCTCAGGAAAGGAGTAAGGACAAAGGATACTTTTTATCTCGGAAAAGTGTACGGTCCCCGCGCGATAAACGAATTTTGGCGCAAAGGAGTTGCGGGCGTCATATAGTTTCATTTCTAGTTTTGACCCACTGTCAAATGTAGTACAACATAAATTCAGTGTATAACAAACCGCGTAGTGACATTTAATGGTGTAATAATTCAGTCTAGCCGACGTATGTTTTGGCTAATGTATTTAACAGGAATACCAAGTAGTTAGCCATCGCATTAAATCTTCAGTATGGCCCCTTCCGAAGATAGCCTCTGAATTTCACGCGTAGTAATTTACGACCTGAGGCCGAACAGTAAAATTCTTTCGTATTTGTTGAAAACTCGTGTATGTTCTCGCCTACTATAAAAGTGTGAAAAGATTGATTAAAACCAATATAAAGGTTGTTAAGTAGCATCTTTATTGTGTAGAATACAAAGACTGCTTATATTATTCACTAATTTGCCCGTAAACTTCGTATCACTTAAACCCTTTTTCGCCAAATTTTAATTCCAATATTAAAATTTGGCGAATCGTTTCAGCCATTCTCAAGTTTTAGCGAGACTAACAAAACCCGAATTTCATTTTTTTTATTTATCATAGAACATACACTAAATTCAATATTGAAATTACAATAAGAAACCGTACCTTATTGGAAACGTAACTCTCCTTAACATTGTGTAAAATATAACTATACTATGTTATAGCTCGTCTTATTTGAAATGACGCGCCCCACCACTTCAAATTTGATATAAATGAAAAAATTTATGCTGTGAATACGATGGAGGGGTACGTCATTTTAAGTTAGACAAGCTCTTCTTACTTTAATTCAGTACTGCTATTACCTGTATGTCATATTCTCAACATCGCATTTAAATAAGTACATACCTCTCTATATACAGGTATTACTTAATCTGAGTATGAGATACGTTTACAAACTGTCAAACTCCGTAAGCAGTTTGTAAAGTTGGTGTACAAGGGTTACCCAACAAGGGTTTGGTTCAAATATAAACCAATCCATTCTCATATTTTAAATGCGAAAGTGTGTCTGTCTGTTATTTCTTCATGCTTAAAAGGCCGTATTAATTTTGCTGCTACTCGCCAGTTCTATTATGCTGGAACTTGGCTTGACACGCTACCGCGTATCTAGATAATAATAAGAGCTTGTCTAATTTGAAATGACGGGCCCCACCACTCACTAGTTGATATAAATGAACAATTTTGTACTGTGAATAGTGAGGCGCGTCATTTTAAGTTAAACAAGCTTTACATAAGTGTTGCACTTATTAGAATATAACAATATAGCCTTGTTATTTAAATTAGGGAGAGACTAATTTTGATTATTCGTAGGTAGAGACCAAGACAGATGTTTTCCCCAAAAATATGTGAATCCTCCAAATGTTTGGCTGTACATTTTTGTCAAGTGAATTGTAAAAAAACATTTTCTAGCTCATTTTAAAATATACATTTATCAAAATCAGGCCAGCTATTTAGGAGGATTTTAATCGTAGAGCGACGAATGTGAAAATTTTTAAGACATCTCATTCAAAGTATAATTAATATATTATGTTTAAAATCAGAATAAATTTTCTAGGACAGTAGGGTCGCGTTCCTAAAACTGAGAGCTCTAATTTCTAAAGAGGCTATTGTTTGGGAGGTAAGGGTACTCGTAATACGGGATAACTTATCAGAGGATAATATCGATAAGATGACAATTAATAATTATGATCTAAACTTTATCTCAATTAACTAAAGTTCATAACATGATATCTAATGCCAACCCATGTGAGTTCTTGTTAGGGAAATTCATTCTTGATGCACGTATATTTTCGTGTGTTCTATGGTGATTTCATGCAAAAATTCTTTGTGGAACTTTTGCAAAGGCTGACGAGCCGTACTTTATATCCAACCTTTGCAAATTTTTGAAATCTTTGACCCATTAATTTTTAACCCACTCTGAAAACTACGTCATCTGCGAACTATTTCAGTATTTATTGGCCAGAAAATCAAGATAAATGATTAATAATAATGTTTGATTTATTTAATTTGAAATTTAAGTTATGTCTGTTTATGTTGAAGCCAAACGAATTTGTTGGTATTTTATATAATAACTAATAACGTATTATTGGTGTAATTTACATAAAATGGTTAGAAATCACATAAAAACAGAAATAGATTAAATCAGCTTTTTGCTAAATGCTAGTACGTAATTGCAAAATAAAGTAAGGATGTAACGAGTACATATTGTGGCCTGGTGGGTAGACCATATCATCCTCATCACCTTGATGAGTGGTAGTCTTTTACCACGGTGAAAGGCTGCCACTCATATAGGTGTGTTTTTCGCGTAAATTTCTGCCACGCACAGTTAAACGGAACGAACTGACGCCAGCAGTATTTCCGGACCAATAAGACCTGCAAACCTTCAAGAAATTAGCGTATTTCCCTGTTGAAATGCCGGCAACCCACCTGCAGCTCTTCTTATGTTGCGAGTGTGCTTGGCTGACTGTAATTGATTTAATCCTGGATGTGCGCTACGCTTCGAACTGTTAATGCACAAATTTAAATATTTTCAGGTCTCAAGCTAAGACCTAAATGAAAAAGATAGATGAAATAGATTATGATTCAGTTGAACATAATATGTTGATAGTTTCAAATCAAATATATTGAGTCAAGTTGGCTAATTAATAGTCTACTGTGCGATGGCTCATAATGACATCAGACAAGATACAGTAGAACGCTTGACATACATTATAATATATTATACGTAATATGAATGAAG
This sequence comes from Plebejus argus, assembly GCA_905404155.3. Taxonomy (NCBI): domain Eukaryota; kingdom Metazoa; phylum Arthropoda; class Insecta; order Lepidoptera; family Lycaenidae; genus Plebejus; species Plebejus argus. Next base: position 6,068,205 of record FR989944.1, read on the forward strand.
TTAATGTCGCAAATTATGATTTTCATTATTTTTCAAATCTAAAAATAATTTTAATTTTTAACCGACTTCCAAAAACGAGGAGGTTATACGTTCGTCTGTGGATATTTTTTTTTTTTTTTTTATGTATGTTCAACAATTACTCCGCCGTTTATGAACCGATTTTCAAAATTTTTCTTTTGTTATATTAGGTTCCACTCCAATTTGGTCCCATTTTGTCAAAAGTGGTGATCTGATGATGGGATCCATGAGTAATCGAGGGAACTCCTCAAAATTCAAATGGAAACATATATTTTTTTTGGTTTCATATGAAGTATTCCAGGCATATGTTACCAAAAAGTAAGATTTTGCACCAGGATTTACCATGGTTCGAAGGTGGTGAACAGAACTCCTTACTCCTTATAGATACATGTTTGGGGGTTTCGGCGTTGTCTTAAGAACTGAAAGCATATACTACTATGCAAATTTAATTAATCATCATCATCATCACCACCATACATCCGTGAGTAATCGAGGGAACTCCTCCAAATTTATATGGAAACTTATAATGATTTCGATTTTATAAGTATCCTAAGCATATGCTACCAAAAAGCAATGTTCAGAAAAGTGGTGACCTGATGATGGGATCCATGAGTAATCGAGGGAACTCCTCAAAATTCAAAAGGAAACATATGTTTTTTTGGTTTCATATGAAGTATTTCAGGCATATGTTACCAAAAAGTAAGATTTTGCACCAGGATATACCATGGTTCGAAGGTGGTGAACAGAACTCCTTACTCCTAATAGATACATGTTTGGGGGTTTCGGCGTTGTCTTAAGAACTGAAAGCATATACTAATATGCAAATTAAATTTATCATCATCATCATCACCACCATTCCACCATACATCCGTGAGTAATCGAGGGAACTCCTCCAAATTTATATGGAAACATAATATAATGATTTCGATTTTATGAGAAGTATCCTAAGTATGTGCTACCAAAAAGCAAGATTTTAAAATTAGTTATACCATGGTTCCGAAGGTGCTAAGAGAACTCCGGATTCCTTATATATACAAGTTTGGGGGTTTCGGAGTCGGCTTAAGAACTGAAAGCATATGCTACTATGCAAGTTACATTCATCATCATCATCACTACTACCAGTCACCACACCATGAGTTATCTAATTATAACCCTATTATTGTTACTTTTAATCGTCTTTAAGAACAAAGCCCGAATTTGTCGAACGATTTAAAAAATTATAATGTTATTTCAATGTAAATGACTCGACCTTGGTGTTTAGGTTACCGAGTTAGCAACTTGATCATAAGATCTATGAGGAAAGTTATTCTTAAAATTTATAAGGACGATTTTAGTTATATTTGAGCATCCATACAAATATTATAAATGCGAAAGTGTGTCTGTCTGTCTATCAGTCTGTCCGTTTGTTACCTCTTCGCGCTCGAACAGCTGAACCGATTTTGCTGAAATTTGGCATGGAGATACTTTGAGTCCCTAGAAAGGACATAGGATAGGATATTTTTATCCCGGAAAAATTTTAAGTTTCCGCGCGATAAACGAATTTTGGCGCAACGAAGTTGCGGGCGTCATCTAGTAATGTTGAGTTGTTTTCATGAGTGTAATGATAGAAAGTCACTGAACAGAACTTTAGAGCCTTTAAAGACAGGCGTATAAACATTAATTTTATTATTGCTTGATTAACGCCAAGCATATATACATTAGGTATACAGTGGTATATGCTTGGAGTTAAGTAAGCAGCTGCAATTCTGAAGTAGTGATATCAGACAATGAGTTCTCATAATATCATGAAAGTGTATCCTGGATCCAAAGTAACTAAGCATAACACATATTAGTCTGTGCAGAAAACCAGCTTATAAATCACTTAAAAGAGTGAAATTATTATTTTTAACAAAAAATTAAAACCGACTTCCAGGGTAAAAACAATAATAATTTATAATGAACAAAAAAGTGTTAAATAATTCTTACTCTTTAAAGTGCCTTATGCATAATTCTCCTAAACCTCAACTATTTCTGTACACAATCTACATTATTTTGAAGTCGGTACCAGTCTTAAATATTAAAAATATTTTGTCATACAACTCAGCATTCTTATAGCTGGTACCGTCTTCAAAATAATGTAGATTGTGTACAGAAATAGTTGAGGTTTAGGAGAATTATGCATAAGGCACTTTAAAGAGTAAGAATTATTTAACACTTTTTTGTTCATTATAAATTATTATTGTTTTTACCCTGGAAGTCGGTTTTAATTTTTTGTTAAAAATAATAATTAGATTTGAAAAATATTATGTAGGTCTTTGTGTAATGTTCAAATTTTTTGTTGAATAAACGATTATTTATTTATTTATTTAATTGGTAACAAGATTCGCAATTTCGTAAATAAGTACCTATTAAATAACAACTAGGTTGTTATTCATTTACGAACTTACTTATTAAGATAACAATTACAAAACATTTCACCCTAATAGGTTTCGTATACGAAAAGAGTTTTGATAGTAATTTTCAATTTATTTTTCCACATTTATTTATACAAAATTAAGTTGAATACAAAAGAATGAATTTCATAATGCTAAATGTTTATAATTTTGATTTTTTAATGAGGTTTGTCGACAGAACGATATCTCGTTTTGTGTAATGTTTTAGTTACGAAATCTCTACGTCGTTCATATTCAGAGATCATTCGCAGTTTTCTATTCTTAGAATAAGAAACCTTATGAATGCATTCGGTACATAATAATATTATAATGAAAGTAAAACACAAAAAAGTGTAAAAAAATATTATAATATCTATCAATAAAGCATATTAATATTATGATAATATTTAAATACTCTTTAATAGCTATAAAAATAACTACTTATCCATTATAAAACAAATATTGTAATTTTGTGCAACTTCTATTTATTTTATTACATACTTTTTGCAGCAAAAGTGTAACTTTCCGAGTATAATTATGGAAGCATACCCACTTAGCAATCGTAAATTCTAATTTACCGACGTACAATTTGCATTTTAAAGGACCGCGGGCGACAATTTATTCGCTGTTAGCTAATGATATTGCTGAATCGTTGAATTTTATGTTATTAGTTATTACTTATTACATTATTTTTGTCGATTATCTACAATTCTCCTTTCAAACCTTTGAAATGGAATTTAGATGAATAATTTGATCGGGAGTTTTAGTTTTTTTCTTTTTTTTTCTATTTTTTTCTCACTTTTTTTGATAAAAAAAGTGGGCCCCGTGCGAGTTTCTTACGCCGGTTCTTCTCGCCGGGCTAGTTCCCGAACCGGTGGTAGGCACCAGTAGTATCAACGTTCTGAAAGCATTTTTTTTTAAATCTATTCAGAAATAAAATAATTTTATTTATTTATTTATTATTTATTTATTTAGTGTCAGAACAGAAACACATTATTATGCCTGCAATGCGCTACGCATACACTTTATTAACGGGACGTAATTTCGGCATGGTGTGTCATTAACTCATTACTCATCAGTAATTTAACTCTTCAACTTCCAAGCGGCTACACACGGCCGCGAGAACAATAGATTTCCAAGAATCCGCGATTGAAGCATAGTAAAATACATTGCAGACGTAATCATGCCAAACCTCTGAGGTGTATATTCGGCCTAGTGTTAACACTTTGATACTTTTTCGCGCAAAACTATTTTAACGTATTGTCAAGTTTGGCATGGTAGTAGACTGTGCATGATTAAAATAAGTAATAGTTAAAAAAAACTAAAAACACGCTTTTTTTATAAAGCGTCGGTTACAAACAAACATACAAATATAGAAATTGAAAAATGGAATAATTATATCAAATTAGTGTATTGTCATCGGTCCTCGATAAATCTACAAAGTTTGAACGAAATCTGGCTGTTTAAAGTGGGTCAAAATCGCGCCCAAAGAAGTCGGTTACAAACAAATATACAGGTGACGCTAATAAAAAGCGTATAAAAAAACAATTTTTGCCTACAGCTGCGATAGAGCCGAAGGTTTCATTCCAGCCTCATCAAGACGAAAGAGTGACAATAATTGAAACGGCAAACACGTTACTTTGCAATAATGTGTTTAGAGACACCTTAATTTAGTTAGTGGTTCTCGTGACGTCAGTAATTCAATTAAAACTTCCCGCACCGGATCACATTCAGGTTAATTGCATTGAATATTTGCCATGTAACTTGCAATAATGGCATTGGTTTATACTCTACATCTTGAATCTACACAATAGTAAGAGCGACCGCAGACTTACAATTTCAAGTTGGCCAACTACAGTCAACTACAATTTTTGAATGAAAAAAATAATATGAGAACTTTATTAATTCGAGATAAAAATGTGCAAGGTGACAATATTTAAAATGCAATAAGCGTTCTCTGTAAAAATACAAAGAAAACAATACACCTTGATTACGTTTGACGTGATTACGTTTAGAAAATTTTCCCGCCTGTCATGACTTTCTTGACAGACTGCAGTAGTTGGCCAACTGGAAATTGTATATCTGCGGGGGCCCTTATTGTTTTAGTACAACTTTCATAGTTGTTGCACTAGCTGTTGCCCGCGACTCCGTCCGCGTGGACTTCAGCTTACGGTGCGCGGTGGTTCCCGTTACCATGTAGGCTACATTACTACAAAATTTCCAGATAGCATCTGACTCAAACGTGTTTCTATAAGAATAGAAATACTTTAGTTTGAGTTTGCGCTTGTGCGATGTAGGTGACGCACAGCGACATCTATTATGATTTTTTGGAACTAACTTAATTTGAACTTTACGCATTAACACCCTCTTACAACCTCTTTTTCCAGTTAAAAAGTAGTATATGTCCTTTCTCAGGCTTTAGACTATCTGTGTACAAAATTTTATTACAATCGGTTGAGTAGTTTTGACGTGAAAGTGAGACAGACAGAAACACAGATCTTTGTTTCTTTCAGAACTTTCGCAGTTAAAATATTAGTATAGAAATATAGATTATTCTATGCGAAAGTGTGTGTGTCTGATACCTCTTTACGCCCAAACCGCTGAAATTTGGTATGAAGACACTTTGAGTCTCCATACCATACTTTAAGAGGGAGAAAAGCGGGCGTCTAGTAACTAAACTTAAACTACTTTAACCCCAAACATACAGACAGACAGAAATCAGACACACACATCTTTGCAAATAATATTTCTTTGAATTTTATTTGCATTATTCATTCTTATTTTTTTCAGACCAGGTAATTTAAAAAGATACATTATTAGTTCTATTTCATCCTTACGTATAGGTGTTACAATGAAGTGTATTTTACAAAAAATGTCGCAAAATAACTAATTTATACACTTAGGACTCCGAGTGTTGCCAGATGCTACGCTTCATTTCCCTTTTATTTCCTCTCCCATTTCCTCGTTTTCCATACCGAAGCCTTTGTTTACTAGTTATATAGATAACTCTAGAGTCGAGACTACCTATAAAATTCATTTTGCGGCTTAGAATATTTTATTATACAAATCTTTTATTTTTTATTTTTAGGGTTCCGTACCCAAAGGATAAAAACGGGACCCTATTACTAAGACTTCGTTGTCTGTCCGTCTGTCTGTCTGTCTCCAGGCTGTAACTCAAGAACGGTAATAGCTAGTGATTTGATATTTTCACAGATTATATTATATATCTGTTGCCGCTATAACAATAAATACTAAAATTAAATTAAAATGAATATTTAAGGGGGGCTCCCATACAACAAACGTGATTTTTTGGCCTTTTTTGCTGTCTCCAGGCTGTAACTCAAGAACGGTAATAGCTAGGGATTTGATATTTTTACAGATTATGTATATCTGTTGCCGCTATAACAACAAATACCAAAAATAAAATAAAACGAATACTTAAGGGGGGCTCCCATACAACAAACGTGATTTTTTTTAGCCTTTTTTGCTTTATATCAAAAATGGCAACAGGTAGGTACTTGAATTTTCGCAAAATCCATAATTGTTTTATGTGTACTTTAATATTTAATAATAATATTAAAATAAAATAAAAAATAAGGGGGGGCTCCCATACAAAAACACAATTTATGGCCTAATTTTGCTCTATAATGGTACGGAACCCTTCGTGCGAGATTCCGACTCGCACTTGGCCGATTATTTTTATTAGCTGTCCCACTGCTGGGCAAAGGCCTCCCCCAGGGATATAAAGGGATACAAATCTTAATTATTCTATTTTTATATAACACTAGATGACGCCTGCAAATCCGTTGCGCAAAACTTGTTTATCGCGCGGGAACCGTACCTATGTTCTTTCCCGGGACTCAAAGTATCTCCATGCCGAATTTCAGCAAAATCGGTTCAGCGGTTTGGGCGTGAAGAGTTGTAACAGACAGACAGACAGACACACACACTTTCGGATTTATAATATTAGTATGGATTAAGTAGCTTCTATCTTGTCCGGATCTTGATCAGAGGATGGAGATTATAAAATCTAAACACGTTTGGTTTAATATTTAATTAGAATACCAATTTGTAATTTTATTTAACAAAGTTAGTATTTTAGCAGAATCTCTGGTAATAACATGAATAAAATTCATGTTATTACCAGAGATTGCTAACCTATGCAGCGTAAATCATTTTTTCATACACAATATCATATTGTTAGACATTAAAACTTAACAAAATATTTGAATTTTTTGTAGGTAATAACTTTATTAATTGGTTAAATTAATAAAGTTATTAAGTTAAATTAAAGGTTATTAGGTTATATTAAAGGTGTAGTAAAATTAGTTTAATCTTTACCATCGGGTGCGCTAAAATAATTTTGACAATGATAGATCACGAGACTTATCTATATTGGAAATGTGCGGATATCAATCAATCTTGTTTCCATAAGAATTACATATTAAATTTTGCGTTATCTTATAAGTTATATCTTGTTTTATATTGCATAAAAATAAGAGTCAATTTTAATTTAAGTCTAGCTAAAACTCAAAATGGCTAAATCGATTTGGCTAATTTTAATCTTAAAATGTTCACGAAAGTCCAGGGAAGGATATTAGGAGTGAAGTTATAAAAAGTTCACCGCATCATCTAATCTACACTACTATTATAAAGAGGAAAGATTTGTTTGTTTGTTTGAGTCGAATAGGCTCCGAAACTACTGGACCGATTTGAAAAATTCTTTTGCTATTGAAATCTCACATTATTTCTGCTGAACATAGGCTACATTTTATTTTGGAAAAAAGTAGGGTTCCGTAAGATATTTGAGTTTTTCGGACGCAAGGTGTAAAAAATCAGCTAGAAAAGTTACTTATTTTGCGTACGCTGCCTAAACTATAAAAGATAGAACCATAAAATGTTCTAAGTAATTGTAGATCTTATAAATATCTACAAAAAAGTCCGCGACACACTATACCTATCTATGTCGAGTGAGGCACAATAACCATTTATTTATTTAAAAATCCTAAATTTTTTTTGGAATAAATTTAAACGGATATATTTTACTGACGCTATTAATCCTTATCAAAATAAATCATTTTATCACTAAGTACAGTTTATGTAGATAATATTTGGTCTTTGAATGATTAAAATTGGACGTTTGGTTTTGAAATTATGGCGAAATTAAAATATTACGATAGTGAGCGTCACCAAAGCGCGTGCGGGAGGAAGAAAATATTCTGTTGTAGAAATGAATATTCTGTACATAAAAGATATGAAATGACACCCGAAATTACACCTTTGTCACTACATCGCTATAGAAGCCAAAAATGTGGTTAGTTTTTTGTCTGTCTGTCTGTCTGTCACTCTTTCTGTCTGTCTGTATGTTTGTTCCAGCATCACACGAAAAATACTGATCCGATTTGAATGTGGTTTTCGCAGATATATTTATCTTCTTCCAACTTAACATCTGGTGTATAAAATTTTTTCCCCCCACCCCTCTAAGGGGACAAAAGAGGGGGTCAGATTTTGTATCAAACTTTTTTCTTTAACACGAAAACTACTGATCCGATTTGCATACGGTTTTCACAGATTTGCATACGGTTTTCACAGATATATTATATTTGTCTTCTTCCAACTCAACATCTGGTGTATAAAAATCCTCCCCCCCTCCCCTCTCAACCCTCTCTGGGGACCAAAGAGGGGTCAGATTTTGTATACAACTTTTTTCTTTAGTGGACTTACTTCATATTAGGTATTATCTGTGTTTTTCAACTTAACATCTGGTGTATGACCTTCCCCCCCCACACCCTCTTAGGGGACAAAAGAGGGGGTAAAACATGTATCAACTGATGATAAAATATACTTTAAATGGCAAAACAACGTTTGCCGGGACAGCTAGTCAATCATAAAATCAATAAGATAACTTGCAGTTAAATATTATGAAAAAATAAGTACCTACGGTTCCCGCACGATAAACGAAATTCGGCGCAACGGATTTGCGGGAGTCACCTAGTAATAAAATAATATTATATTATTTCCCCCTCATTTTGCCGCGCGGCGAAAGTGTATTCCTGCTCAGGAGTCAGGAGTAGACACACCATCATGTTTGGTTTTCTCTTCTACCGGCACTTCCGGAGTGCTACCCGTTATTTTAAATTAAAATGCTGATGATGATCCAGACACAAGTTAAACAAAAGATTGGCGTGAAATTATCTCCACCAACCACCATTCTTATCATTCCACTCACAGATAAAATATGTTAATCTAATTATAAGCTCTCGTTATTACTAAGATAAAAGTTTATCTGTTATTAAGTAGATTGTAATGCTGATTGTTCAGCTCATGCTCGGTCTTGCGGGTTTTTATATTTTACTTTATATTCTACGTGGTTTTCCTAAATGTTACAGTATCATGCTAGATATTGCCTGCGACTTCGTTCGTAGTCACAGGAGTGCAGTGGTGCATTTTTGGAATACTGTCTTGTATTATCCATTTTCTAAAATTTTATCATAATTGGTTCAATTGTTAAAACGTAAAGACGCAGAATATACTTTCGCATTTATAAAAATTAGTAATAATCGCTTATTTGTGACATCCGGTGGGTGTGAATTTCAAAATTGTTTATCATCATCGCGGGCCACAAAATAAATAAAGTACCGGCGGGCCGCCGCGCCGCGGGTTGGGGATAGCGGTTCTAGTCCCACTACTCAAAGTATGTGATATGCTATATTTTATTTTCGTGAATATAAAAAACTAAAACTTTTTATGATGAGAATCACTTACAGTTTTAGACTAGAAAACTTAAATAATTCTAGCTAGTTCTGTAAGAAGTCAGTCCGTCTATCGGAAAGACCGCAGGCTTTAATGACCATAAAACACAGCTGTTAGCCATTAGCCAGACAAATAGCCACATAATGCAACTCAATTAGCAGCAGGTCAGGTTGACCAATAATAATGAGTGAGGTTTATAATAATATAATTTCTTAGGTTTATGGGGCATACTACCCCGTCGTTGGCAGATTTTTGGTTGAAAATAAAAGGATTATAGTAGGAATGCCAATAGTTTTATGTTTTTAATTACTTACATTGATATATTTTTAATACGAAGCATGAACTCTAGGTATACTGTTTAATTTGTCGCCCGTAGGCATGTCATGACTGATGAGTTATTTATAATCATCAATTAAATCCATACTAATGTGCTAATGTTATAAAAGTGTCTGTCTGTCTGTTACCTCTTCATGCTCAAATCGCTGAACCGATTTAGCTGAAATTTGGTATGGAGATGCTTTGCGTCCCGGGAAAGGACATAATATGATACTTTTTATGCCATAAAAATGTACGGTTCTCTCTAAAGTATCTCTCCAGCAACATCGGTTCAACACACTTATGCATATGAAATTCTTATTTCCATGATTATTTCATTCGCTTTATATCCAAATATTCATCCAAAATTACTGAGCCAAACTCAGTAATTTTGGATGGAATTGATATATTTTTAATCTGACCCAGTTCCACATAACAAGCAAAGCAGAAGTTGAGTGCAGTTTATTTTAGGCGAGCGACAGTTTAATTTGAATCAGAATCTATTTTAACTGCAAGAGCGATGCACTGTGAAAGCCGAGTCATGAGCCGTTAAAAATATATCGCGGAAGCTTTGGTTACTAACCTGGAGACAGGAATAATAATATTAAAAAAACCGATATCAAAATTCCCTACCTCAAAAACTACTGAACCGATTTTGACGAAACTTGCAATGTTCCCTTAGTATATATACCTATAAGTGCAACAAAAAATAATTAGTAGTTCCGGAGATATGCGAACCCAAATATAAAAACATGCATACACACATTACACTTAGGAATATTTTGTTCAGACGTTGATATAGAGTGGCATAATAATAAAAATTAAATATCCGGGATATCTACAGACTTCCAGGGAAAAAAGGAGTCACTAGGCCAATCATTACGGAATTCGTTAATGTCCAGACCAAACAGCAGTTTTTGCAAGCCGTGAGAAAGTACAATAACAAACACTCAAAGGATCGCCTGAGCTCGTTAAACCTTGGTGCAACTGGCGAAAGACGTCCAATCTATGTAGCAGAGTATCTACCGGCCAGCTCCAGGAAACTGTTCTTTGCTGCAAGGGAATTTGCCAAGTCAAATCAATACCAGTTCTGCTGGACGACCAACGGAAATGTGTTCCTAAGGAAAACTGAAGGCGCCAAGCAGATTCTAGTTAAAACAGAACAAACCCTGTGTGATTTACAATCTCAAAAATGACTGTTTTTTGTGACTACTTATGTTAATAAAGGTAAGGCTGTCATAATTGTTCTCTTGGAACTATATAGTATAGTAATAAATTGTTTGTATCTCCTAAATACTACTTCAATATCTGACTACTTACACATAATATTATACACTATCAGTTACCGTTCTCACATATACTTACACATTAAAAATACTTTAAATAAAAGTGCTATTCATTATCTGGATACAATAAACTTATCTTATAGTCTCTACTCTAATGATAGAATAAACCCTGCCATACTGTATTATTATTATCTAACCATGGATTCTTGCAACCGGAATAATATTGATAAACTTGAATTGCAAATACTACTAAACTTATTATTGTACAATATGAGATATTTGTTTTGTTTACATAGTATTGTTTTGATGGGTGGTGAATATAATAGTATATTATTTTTGTGTTTAAATCATTTAAAGTCTATGCATTCCTACAACATGCATAAAGTTGGTAAACCAGACTTACAAATGTTTCTTAAGTATTGTGTGTATGTAAAGTATTTATCTCTTTTTCATTATAATGATTTTCTGGGTGGTGAATACATGATATTATATTTGGTAATAGCTGCCTACTGGACTATCAAGATATTATATCTGCATTACATAATGTGCCTTAACGTTATGGTACATCTGCTATACTGTGTCCCCATTGTATACTATTATAAAATTCAACTATAACTGTAGTAATAAGCCAATAACCAACATGGACAAATATGTGAAACCCGCTGAATGTGTACTGTTGAGTGATACTAATTTATGCTCCCAAATTATAAATTTTTCTGATGATAAGCCGGGAACTCACTCTATACCTACACTAATTATTAGCAGTATACATTGCTACCTCGACTCTTTACAAACGTTCTTGTCAACTTTTGATTTCTTGGTAGATGTACATATGCTTATGCTTATGCTAACGGGATCGCTCACTGTGCTTACACTTAATACTAGAAGTTTCCATTGTAAACTCTACACACTCCTGATGTTCCTGTCAACTTTTTACTTTCTGATAAATGTACTAGTGCTTGTGGAATGTTGGATAAATAAAAACTTTTTCCAACCTGCTCTTGTAAAGTTCACCATGCTTAGGACAAAAAATAGTATAAACCAAAATGATGGTGTGTCTGTTTATGTGCGCCAGGGCATAAGGTTTAACACTATCATACTATACTTTCACACCAATCATACTTATATAAGTGTTTATCGTTATCTGGATACATTATATTATTTTGGTCTCTTTTCTAATGATAGGAAAAACCTTAATATGCTAAATTATTATTTAACTATGCATTCTTGCAATTTGCTTAATATTGATATAGTAGTTATAAAGAAGTTACTAAAGTTCTTTTTATATAATATGAGGCACTTGTCTTATTTTTATAGTATTAATTTGATGAGTGGTGAATACTTATTTTTGTGTCTATATTTTGTTTTATTGTGTTTGAACTTGCAATATGTTGATAAATTATTATTACATATTATGTTACTAAAGTCCTTAGTCTATAAAAGATATTTGTTTCTTTTTCAAAATATAAATCTGATGGGTGGTGAATGCATACCATTATGTATTGTAGTATCGTTCTACTGGACTACAAAGGTATTATACATGCACTATATAATGTGCATTAATGTTATGGTACTTCCCCTGTACTGGGTCCCCATTGTACTCATATAAAATTCGATTTCTGTAATAATAATCTAGTAGTCGATGTGGACAACTTTGGGGTACCCGCTGAATGTGTACTGTTGAGTGAAACTAATTTATGTTCTCAAATTATAAATTTTTCTGAGGATGAGACGGGATCTCTCACTATACTTACACTAAATATTAGAAGTATCCATTGCAACCTCGACTCTTTACTAACGTTCTTGTCAACTTTTGACTTCATGGTAGATGTGCTTGTGCTTACGGAATGTTGGACAAATGAAAACTCCCCCCCACCTGTTATAGAAAAATACACAATGTTTTGGACTAAAAACAGTATAAACCAAAATGATGGTGTGGCTGTTTATGTACGCCAGGGATTAAGGGTCTCTGCTTTTGAACCACAATTTCTTGAAGGCAACTGTTTAGTCGTAAACATTCATCCAGACTTTACTATTGTCTGTTCATATCGCCCACCATGTTTTAAAAATCTGACAAATTATCTAAACTCACTTGACCAAGTATTATCGAACATCAGTTCACCCAACATAATTTTTACAGGAGATATTAATATTAATACTCTCGATAACACAAATGGGTCAGTAATGGACTACCTTAACCTAATAGCTATGCATGGTCTTACATTAGGTATCACCTACCCAACTAGGAACGACAGTTGCTTGGATCATTTCATGATCAAAACGCACCACAGTTGTAAAACCGTTGTCTTTGAACAGCCACTCACGGACCACTCTCCAATTCTTCTTAGCGTTAAGAGTACCTATATATCTAAAAATAAACATGTAAAGAAAATGACAAAAATTAATTATGAAAACATTAAAAATATACTTACAAATGAGTCCTGGGATGATATCTATGCACTAAATGATGCAAACGTAGCCGCTGAAACATTAACAAATAAACTATTAAACATCATAAATCTTAATTGTGAAACTAGCCAAATTCAAAACAGATACAAACCACTGAAGCCTTGGATTACAAAAGGGGTAGTAAAATGTATAATAAAGAGAGACAAGCTTCACAAAAAATTTAAATTGTCCCCATATGATGAGGTGATAAAGAAGCAATATCTGGATTACAGAACCACATGTACTAAAGTTATTAAAAATCTCAAAGTCCAATATTATGAAAATAAGCTACAAACTAACAATAATAATATCAGGAACACTTGGAAAATAATTAAGGAGGTATGTAGCATTGGTGCCAAAAATGATATCTCACAAGAACTATTGCATATTAGTGACAGTCCACAAAACTCACTAAATTCGGTTAACAAATATTTCACCACTATTGGCGACAATCTTGCTAAGAATATTATGGCAAAAATAGGTAAAAATGAACATAAACTTACAATGTGTGCAAAGTCATCAAAAACGCCTTCCAACTCAATGGCCTTTCTACCCACTGACCCTCATGAAATTAAGGCCATAATACTCAGCCTACGATCACAAAGTGCACCTGGGTGGGATAAGATCTCTGCTGGTCTACTCAAGCAAAATATTAATTCATTAGTTGATCCTCTTACCTTTTTATGCAACTTAAGTCTGGAAACTGGTGTATTTCCAAAAATCTTTAAAACTGCAATAGTTTGTCCTATTTACAAGTCCGGTGACAAAGAGAGTCCCACAAATTACAGGCCAATTTCATTACTCACAACTTTAGCCAAAATACTAGAAAAAGTAGTCAATAAACGTCTTGTCTCATATTTAGAAAAAAACTATTTCATTAACCCAAATCAGTTCGGATTCAGAGCTGGAATGTCTACGGAAGATGCTGTTCTGAAACTCACTTCCACCCTAGCGACTTACATGGATAGTGGAGATAGATGTATAGGAGTTTTCTTAGATCTGCAGAAAGCTTTCGATACAGTTTCACCAAATATACTTTTAACTAGATTAGAAAATCTTGGCATAAGAGGCACCGTCTTAAACTGGTTTAAGGATTACTTGTTCAACCGACTTCAAAGTGTTAGAGTGGGAGAAGTGGAAAGTGACAAGTTGCCATGCGCATTCGGTGTTCCACAAGGAAGCACGCTAGGCCCTACGCTGTTTCTTATCTATATTAATGACATGTTTAGTGTTGTGTCTGGAAATGTTGAACTTCAAATGTTTGCTGACGACACAGTATTAGTTGCTCATGCAAAAACTTGGAAAGAAGCTCTGCAGCTAGCTGAATCCAATATGGCTAGAATCACGTATTGGCTGGAATCCAATCTTCTTTCTCTGAACACTACAAAAACCAAATACTTATGTTTCCATAAATCACATTTAACCAAGCCAAATGATAATACTAAATTAAGCATTCACACTTATCCTTGTAATATTTCTGTAGATTCACGTACATCTTGTGATTGTGCATTGTTGACTAGAAATACCTCAATAAAATATTTAGGTATTAGTATAGATGAAAAACTTGATTGGCGTACTCATATTGATGCTATGGTCACTAGGATAAGAAAAATGGTATATATATTCAAAAATCTAAGACAAGTTGCTAATAAAAAATTACTTATACAAACTTATCAAACATTATGTGAGTGTCTCATTAGATACTGCATATGCGCATGGGGTGCAGTTTGTAAAACCCACTTACTAAAACTTGAAATAGCCCAGCGGGCAATTCTTAAGGTTCTATTACACCTACCTTTTAGACACCCATCTGCAGACTTATATATGCAAGCGGATGTGCTATCTGTAAGAAAGATCTTTGTCTATGAAATGCTTAAAAGATACCATAAAACTACTGTACCGTTTCTACCAACTAATGCATCAAAGAGGATTGATCGGTGCCCAGTCCCATTTGCACGAACGACGTTTATGCGTCAGCAGTACAACGTACTAGCACCAGCTGTGTATAATAAACTATTAAAAAGTAAAGTAATAAATAAATATTACAGTAACTTTAGCTTCAAAAAAATTATTTACAAATGGCTTAAAGGAAAAACATATGATGAAGTAGAAAAACTGATCACACCCAGTAATATATAAACCTAAGTCATTATAATTTATTATGTACAAGTATATTTATTATTTTGTTCTACTTTTTGTAATACATAACTTAAATACTAGTATTCCACACATGAACACGAACTCACACACACACACACACACACACACACACACACACACACACACACACACACACACACACATATACCCACACACACACACACACACACACACTTACACAAACATATTATATTATATACATTATAATTATTACTTCTGAAAATCTAGACTTAACTTAATCTAAAATTGTATAGCTTTGAACGCTTGATGACAGCCTTTCATTCCATTCATTCTTATTCTTAAGTCTATGCCTAAGATAACTTACCTTTCTATCTTTTAAGTTTATTTTACATTGTTTAAACATTTGAAAATGGACCTATGTGAAAATTAGTAATAAAATAATATCATGGGTGAGGACGCTGGCCTCTGCAATACAGTAGTGCAGGGGTCAGATGCTTCTTTATAACATATAACAATCAGCAGCCTCTCATTCCATTCACTCTTATTTTGTATGTATTAATCAGTCTATGCTTAAGATAACTTACCTTTCTTTGTTATAACAGCTTATAAGTTACTTATTATTGTTAAAACATTTGAATATGCACCTACAAAACATAATATAAAATTGTATTGCTTTGAATGCTCGATGACAGCCTTTCTTGTCTTTCACTCTTATTTTGTATGTATTGTATTAAACAGTGTATGTTTAAGATAACTTACTATTTTTTTAAAGTTTCTTCTTTAAATTGCATATAATATATAGAAATGTGTTAATTAGTAGTGACAGCCTTTCTTGTCTTTCACTCTTATTTTGTTTGTATGAAACAGTGTATGTTTAAGATACTTACTATTTTTTTTAAGTTTCTTTTCTTACTTTTAAATTGCATATAATATATAGAACTGTGTTAATTTGTAGTAATACTATCATGGGCGAGGACGCTGGCCTCTGCAATACAGTTTACACTAGTGCAGGGGTCAGAGGTTTCTTCTTAATGTAAAACAGTTTCTGGTTCTAATAAAGATTTATTTATTTATTTTATTATTATTATATACGAAAACTGGGTAGTTCTGTTTCCGTCGAATTTATAAACTCCTTTTTTTAAGTCGGTCAAAATGCTGTCTTTCTTTAACTCCTGCCATTAGCTGCTACGAAAGGTATCCTAGATCTGTGTATTAAAGGACATCCACCTCGATAAGCTGGTTTCGGGACCGAAACTACCCTCTCCGACAAGTTTACCTCTGGATGTAAGGATATCCATTATTACCAGTTACCACTAAGAGTGGGTTGCATTAACTTGCTTTAATTACTATAACTTTAACCATAACAAAAAGTAAAATGAACTGTCAAATCCCCAGTAAAAGTTCTTTATGAACGCCATGTTTGACGATAACCTTATCTTTAACTTTAACTACGCCTCTGGTGCAACTGACCCTAAGACTACGAAGCTGATCTAAAGTATGCCCAATCGACGTCGAACATTGGAATACAAGTTTGTAATAACTTATTTGTCCATCAGGATCCAACATGTATTGGCCTCATAAGAAAACTTTGCGAGGTGATAAAATTGACGTGACCACCAGATTCATATATTTTCTATTTCTCTCATGAAAATATAGGTAAAAATGAATTTAGCGCTAAACAACACAATGTAATAATCTCATCCGTCATAATATAATATACGCTTCACAATTTACTGCTCACAAATCCCGGAAACGCCAGCTGAGCGTTTATTTTGTGTATTAATATTATTTGCGTATATTATAACGTTTTGCTAAACTAATAGAACAGGTATAAAAATATGACCTTTTTTCAATGGGAACGATTTTTTTATTGCATGTTTTTAGTAATAATAATAATCAATACATATCAGTAAATTGATTCACAACAAGTCCGTAAGGCCGTGCCAGGAATTCATTTTTCCACTTTTTATTTTTATTTATAATAAATTATGTAATACCCGGGAATATTTATCACTTTTCGTATTATAACTATTTTGTTAGTAAAAGCGACCCACTATTTTGCAAAGTCATTAAGACTATTTCAATTGCTCAATGCTTTCCAATATTGTACTATCAGAGAAGTTGATTCCTAGGCAGATGGCGGACCTAAATAATTTGTCAAATTCACCCGACCGATCGCAGTTAACATTGAATTGACATAAGCCGACCAAACGACGTAGGTCTGTCAACTGCCTTGGAATCAATTTCCTCGTTCTTGAGCTTCGTTTTTCGTTTACCGTTTTCCGAATCCCACGGCTTTTCTTCTGCCAGATGAATATGTAATGCCAGAATATTTAAAATACTCCGAGCCACCGTGCAGCGTGAACATGCATTACTCAGTAAATATTTTATAGGTACTTTTATTGCCAACTCGTGCTACTTTTATTGCTTAAAAAATTAGGACCTGTGAGACCGAGCGCCGCTCAGAGATTGGAGAAACAAATAAGAAAAATAAAAACCTAAAAAAAACACGAATAAAAAAAATCTAAAAGTTAAGAAATTATTTCATTGTCATTTGCATCGCATTTCGCATTAATTAGACTACTAAGATAGGTAAACATCGTGCAAAAGATTTCGTTACATACTTAATTCTATTACATAGATACAGTCCAAGCTAATAAAAGCGTGCTAAAAAGCGCGGTTTCTTCTGAAGAACTAGAACATTTTTTCTTCTCAAACTAAGCATATTAAAGTTTGCCAAAACACAGACCAACTATTAAACTTTTTAATACCATGTAATTAGTAATTACATAATATTATTTTCTAAGGGCTTGTTTCACCACTTTCGGATAAAGTGGCGAATATGCTACACACAACTTTTTTGACAGATTCTCTATACTTTATCAGTCCAGTTAAGTGGCGCATAGCCTATTCGGCACTAATCAGTCGAAGTGGTGAAACAGGCCCTTAATATCACAAATTTTCAGAAAAATAATTTAATTTTCGGTTCGCAAAAAACGCGTGTTGGCGTTGTAGCTCGCAGGACTCGCAGGTCTCAGGAACGAATCGATTTTTATTTAAAAAAAAAAAACTTTTTATTGCAATACTAGTTATAGCGCGATTAGAGTTTTGAAGACGTTACAAGATTCGACTTCATTGTAACTCGTAAGATTAAAACGGAGTACATCGTACTTTTACATCCATATCTTATTAATATTGTAAATGCGAAAGTGTGTCTGTCTGTCTGTTACCTGTTCACACACAAGCCGCTGAACGGATTTTGCTAAAATTTGGTATAGAGATACTTTGTGTCCCGGGAGATAGGATACTTTTTATTTCGGAAAAATGTACGCTTCCCGCGTGATAAACAAATTTTAACGTAATGGAGTTACGAGCGTCATCTAGCTTTATAAATTTAATTTATGAAACAAAACTCTTAGGATGAATTGCACCAGAAGCGTAGTTAAAGTTAAGGTTAAGGTTATCATCAAATATGGCGACTTTTGCTAGGGATTTGACAGTTCATTTCACATATTGTTGTACTTTAACTTTATAATGCATTTAATTGAACAATCGCGTGACTTTAGTCGTCCATCAGGAACAAACATTTCCGTCGAACATTATTATTAAATTATTAATGTTATTGACCGTTGCTCCATTGTTTAAACTTTTTGGTCTTACTATAATATAGGTAGGCCAGGTGGACTACCATTAACCAAATAATATAGAAACATATTAATAGTTCTGGTTTCATTAAAAACCTACTTTTACACATAAACGCACCCATTTGTAGATACATACAAAAAATGAACGTCTTTCAATCTGAACAAGTCGGTTTGTTATTTTTCGCGCTTATGTTTTTGAAAGAATTTTAATGGTTCTATTCAGCAGCTTAAGGTTCATAAAGTAACAGACAGAAACTTGCCCATTTAAGGGGCGACTAACCCTAAATTGTCGATTTTATAATTCATTTCCATAATTGAAAATGTTTCATTTTCTAAACATAGATACTACATTATACTATTTCCGAGGATCCAACTTAGCGAAAATACGATATCTTAAAATTTTCTCGATTGAAAAAAATCACAAAAATGCATCTAATTTTCACAAATTTTTCTTATATTGCCATAACCGTGCATTAAACTAGCTTATCTTTTAACACATTGTATAGAATTCTATTCTATCATTGAGAAACTGACCTAGCGGATTTTTAAATATATATTTATCGAGTTATTTAGAAAAAAACTAATTTGGCGATGAATCCGCGTCACCCTTTTTCCTGGCATATGAAAGACATGTGAGTGTGAAGAGAGAAGGACGATGTTTGATTTTTTGCGTTAGTCGCCCTCTTAATAACACCTTCTTATTTTTCTTCTCTTCTAACTCTCTTTGTTACCTTAAAGGTTTACTTATAAGTAGTAAAGGTTTACTTAAGGGTTACCTTTACTTGCTCAGTCAGATGGAAAGTAGGTAACGTTTTAGTCTCACACAGTGCTCGTAAAACTTCAAAAACTCATGTTACAGAACATAACACTTAACTGCATAAACAGATGCGCCGAGACTGCGGAATCTCTTTGTTGCCAAGAAATGTGTTACACGAAATACGGAGTACTACTTTAAATTTTAAAGGTGTTTAAATGAAAAAATGCAGTCGGAATTTTTAACGTTTTACTGCGGTTTTACCGTAGCGATGAGTTATGCTCTTAAAAACATGAACACATAAAATCTGAATGGCAAAAGCATATTTTTTATACTTATCATAAAATATACCAATACGGATATCATATCAGCATTCCGGTCCCTCTCTTTTTTTTTCAAAAAATAAACTTAGAACCACCAAGATAAGACTTATTAAGTTAATAATTTTATGCATGAATCTTGACTGTGATTTTGATATTGTGTTGTTGTGTTTGATAAATGGAAATTTAATTTTTATTGACTTATTGCAGACAGAATTTGCATTTTGTGGTCCTTCTATTTTATCTTTTCTTTGTCTCTGAGCCAAGCTCTGTCTCAATGTTTACTAGTTTATAAGCGCTATTACGCCGCTATATAGAGTCACGGAAACTAACCATTAAGGTTTCATTCAAAGACATCACAATTAATTTCATTGCAATTTACACTATACATTCCAACTATTGGAAATTTTAAGCCATTACTTGTTTTTTTCGGAAAACTCCAATTTAACAATAAACTAGCTAAAAGCCGAGCTTTAAGTGAGGGTTCGCTTCGTTTTTCTGCGTGGTAATAATCTTTAAGGAAGTTTTTTAAAAGTATCAAACCTTGACTGACCGATGATAACACATCTACATATAAATAAAAATTACTATGTTAAATCACAAATCAAGCAAGCCAGTTTACAGGCCTTTGCATAGACACGGCTAGTAAACTGGCTGGAAACTGGCTGGATATAAGAGGTCGTAATAGCCCCCCAGTTCGAGTGTATCATTTAGTTTTACAGTTATCCTCGTTCTCGTACATACAGTCCACCTCTCCCATCGCTATCACGCGTAAAGGCAATGTTTTGAAACCAATTTATAGCCAAATACAAAAACTTTATTAAACAGGTAAATGTAATTTAATAGATATACAAAAGAGACTATATTTTGCAATAAATTATTCCCAAAAGCTTCTTCGTATACGAACTATAATATTATAGATAACTTCTTTGATTAGCCTTTTATTCACTTGAATAGACAAAATATTATATGAAAAAGGTAATGAAACGAAATACATATCTTTTCATAACCAAGACAGTGTAACAAAAGACGTGATCTTTCACATAATAAGATCATAATATTATTAAAGGAGATATTAACTAAAAGGGTATATTAATACATTCTGTACTTACATTCTATGTTTAATTCATCAAAATCGATCGAGAAGTCAGATCCCATTCGAGTACCTAGAATGATATTATGTCTATAGTGTTATAAGAGTCTCCACACGTTAATTTTAATACTTGTTTAGAGTGGGTTGCACAAACTTACTTTAACTATAACTTGACCATCACAAAATGTCAAATGAACAGTCAAATCCCTAGTAAAATTGACGATAACCTTAACTTTAACTTTATCTACGCTTCTGGTGTAATCATAATAAATAAAAAATTTCAATCTTTATAAGTGGTTCCAAGCTCCAACTGAGTATTAATTAAGAAAGGTGTTGGTTTACATCGGCTCGTTTTCTTTAAAATTTCCTTACCAAGAGGTATTCAAGTAACGAAATTTAATTAGACGAGTAATCTTTTGTAAGCCGAACTCAACATTAATACCTTTAAGCACTACAAAATGTATGTTTTTAATTTGCTAGGAAACTGATCTGTACTAATATTGTAAAGAAAAGTATCTGTCGGTTTGTAACCTCGTAATGCTTGAACTGTTAAATCAATATTGATAAAGTTTCGTATGAATTTATTTTGAATACAAGGAAAGAGCTGTCTTAATCAGTGTTTATATCTAGACAGCCCTGCCTTCGATGATGTTTGGTATGGACATACTTTCATTTAGTCTCGTGATTCATGAAAAATATACAATAGTTTTTGGCCTTGGAAAATGTAAGGTTACCGCGCGATTAATTATTATTATTATTATTATTATAAGCAGCCTACAGTGTCCCACTGCTGGGCAAAGGCCTCCCCTCGATTAATTAAGTTATGGAAAATATGTCTCATAGGTAGTTCTTGATAATGTAATGATACCTTTTATGCACTTTTAATCACTTCAAGTTTTATAATATTATCAGAAAGTATTTTTGCCCCACCGCGTAACAAAATAAGTAAATTACAATATTATAAGACCGGTGCTGTTTTATGTTTCACGACAAGCCTAATATCAAGTTATAAAAGCATATTATTATTTACGAATTTCATTACCCACTCTCTGCAGACTCCACGTGGTATTTACGTTGTAAAATTATTATTGATTGGTAAGACTTTTAAGGACATCCGCGCCAGTATGTTTAGAGCTAGGCTTGGAGCCGAGAGTCTCATATTATATTATGGCCCAGAACCTGCGGAATATCTCCCAGTACTACAAAACAAGTGCTTGAGGAATAGGTTCACGAACTAAGCAGAAAGCAATGGTTTGAGACCCCTGGCCTTGAACACTCCAAGGCAGTTATTCCTGGCTTCAACAAGAAACTGTCAGAAATAGTGCTCAGTATAGGTAGGAATCAATTAAGAATACTTACCAGAAGCCTAACTGGGCACTGCAAGCTCAATAAGCACCTTAGCAGAATTATAGGTGTTAGTAGCGACTTGCAGATTCTGCGAGGAGGAGGACGAGTCACAGACGAGTGCAGAAACCTAGGTACTAACAAAACCTAGGCAACCTACAAAAGAAATTCGTGGCACAAACCCAACCACATCGTTAAAATGTATGAGTAACATCAGGTTGGGGACGGTACTCTACGCGAAGGAGTCACAAAATATCACAATAGATCCTCAAGGGTCGCATTGACGTCAGGCCTCAGGGCTATAATGACCTGCCTTTATGAAAAAAAAACTACGCAATTTTGTCATTTTCCATATAATCCCAGCGGATAGATTGCGTCTCAAATTGATTTGACATAACCCAACCAAAAAACCTAGGTATTAACCATCCCACAAGTCAATTTCTCATAAGCCCTGGTAAAACAAAAAGGGTATTTGCTTTAGTAAGTCCACACATGCCTGCATTATTGGCTTTAAATAAATCAAAAAGTTCAACTTTACGACTTAACAAGCCCAATTTACGATTCTTGGAGTTTACGAATACGCTACTTCAATGCTCCAAGTTTTGTATCAAAAGCATATTAGGTGTGCAATTCATTACATACTCTAATTAAAAGTTAAACGCGTTTATTAATGATTTTAATAAAATGAATTTGAATAAGATTTGTCTGCGTCTAATGTAAATTTCAGTAAAATATTAGATAGAAAGAGGGTATTACTAATACATAGATAGATTCGGGGCCTGTTTCACCACTTCCTGATAAGTGCCGAATAGGCTATCCACTACATAACTTGACAGATGAAGTATAGAGAATCTGTCAAGAAAGTTGTGAATAGCCTATTCGGCACTTTATCAGAAAGTGGTGAAACAGGCCATTCTAATGTAGAGTTAACAGGCAGACAAACTTCCGCATTTGTAATATCAGGGTCTCCATAAACATGAACAAGACTTAGGGCCTGTTTTACCACTTGCTGATAAGTGATAGATAGGCTATCCACCACTTAACTTGACAGATATAGTGTGGAGAATCTGTGAAAAAAAGTTGTGGATAGCCTATCCGGCACTTATCAAGAAGTGGTGAAACAGGCCCTAAATGTTACTCTAAATTCAGGTCTCAAATAGCAGAAATAAATACATATAAAGTTTTTCTTATCATATCCGTAAAAGAAATGTTATATTATAAGCACACAATAAACAGAACGACATCAAGTTTTATGACAAGGCTGCCAGCTGCACTAGCACTTAATATTTTACGTCAGCTTTATGTTTATATTATTGTAAGATATTTTATTTATGATCTTTCATAAAGCATAAAAGTACTCGGCTAGGTACAAGGCATCAAAAGATTAAATTCTAGGAGAAATAAAACGGTTACATATTTATAGGCGCGTGTGCACACTCGTCAATAATAATAATAATTAATGATTCCTTTTCCAGAAGTTCAGTGTATATCACCGAATGACATTATGGCTATTTGAAGCTACCCGCATGACCCACATCCGACAAGTTTTAAAACGAAAAAAAACTTTTAGCTGATGTTAATTATGGAAAAACAGGTCACAAAAATGTCAAACAATACGTCGTAATAAAAAATATATTTTAAAAGTAAAATGTTCATTACGCGTCTCACGTTCCTGAACTCGTGTAGTGTAAAATTTCAATCGCCTCCGGGCCCGAGACGGCACATACTCGTAATACACGGACGAACAGACGACTAATTTATTTATTCATCCATTTTTAATTGTAAGCCATCTGACGAGAAATCACGAGTCATTTAACTTTCCGCATCAATTATTAATAAACAACCGCGGATGAATATTGAATGGTAATGAGCTCCCTTTGTTACAGATCAAGATGTCAGTGCCGACGACTGACAGCACCGAGGCCATAACGAACTCCGGATACGGCAGCAGCGATGAAACCGCCAGCCTGCTCGTCTCCGGGCCGTCCGTCACCGTCATCGTGCCCACAGAGAACCGAGCAGTCAAACCTGTGCTCCAGAGACAAGACTGCACCACCCATCTCCGACCGCAACTATCGGGAGGGCCGGGGAGCGAGGAGAGCGCCGCGTCCGTTCGAATCGAGGAAGGAACGACGCGAAGCGTGCCTGACATCGAGATGCAATGTAGGGAGCCCGCCGACAGGCCGCAGTCGCTCATGTCCCCAGTTGCCACCTGTTCACACCGGGGCTCGGTCACGTGCCAACTAGTTCCGCAGCCGTACGTGAGATGTCGCGTCTGCGAGCGGCGGCAGTCCACGGCGCCGGTGTCGGCGATACAACTAGCGCGCTCTGTGTCTCGCGAGAGCGTTCGCTCAGCCGTGCACTACGCCTGCGGGTGCAGCTCGCTTCACGCGGTGAGCACGTGTCCGGCGATCCAACCCCCGGCGCTCCTGCTGCCGGCGACCAGTTCGAGGATTATCCGCCAGAGCTCGCAGCCGGAGTCTAGCGCATGCGCGGCGCACTGTCACCACGGCCACCACCACCCCAGCGCCTCGCTGCGACAGCTTCGTGAACCGGGCGATGGTATCGCTGGTATCGCTGCCGACTCGCTCCGAATTAATGGCGGAATGCGACCTTTCAAACAGGTAAGTTGTACGATTGCTAGATGGCGGTGCCATCAAATTTTTATGTTTGTAAAACGTTGAATGTGTACATACTTATGATACTCACAAGGTTCCTCGGATTGGTAAAAGTAACGATATACAACTGGAATTTATTTCGACGTAACTGCAAAAAAGAGAATATATAGATTTAAGTAAATAATAGGAAGATTATTATTATTATTATGTAAAAATTGTTCGCTAGGTTCAACTTTACTAGTTCTTAAAGTCTTATTTGAAATGCATCGACGCTTTTAACTGAAGAACTTGTTACAAGTATTTTCGATAAAATGCACCGAGGAATTCCATTGGAACTCCGAACACGCAAAGCAAAAAGGCTTTCAGAAAAACTTAATTAGATCGCTAAGTGGATTGCCAAACTGAAACTGCTGTATAATTGCCTAAACGGCTGTAACGAAGTTATGGAGCACGAATCTAGCTGGTATTACCGAAATTTATTTGCACATAAAATATAATTTATTGTACCTTTGTATCATCAATTTAAATTTATTGCTACGTTCTTGGAACTTGGGAGTTGTAAAATATGTCTTCATTTGCGTTACCTTCTGTAAATATTATTATTTTGTGTTTAAATTAAAAACAAAAAAAAAAACTTTTTTTATGAATTAATGACACGGGCCCCGGCAGCTTCCCGCCAAGACAAAATGGCATCCAAATATTCAAGCGAAACTTCTAAATTATGTTCAAAGTTAAGCATATTTAGATTAGTCCATAACATTTAATGACTTACGTTTTATGTTTATCATTAACTGAATACCCCGTGAATTATAATATTATTTCGTAATGAAATGTATATAATTAATTGTTATTAGTAGTGAAGTTGCTTCGTGTTATTTCGTACTTAATTTGTAAATTTGAAGGCTAAAGGTAGATTACGTCAGTTGCTTCCGGTGTGTAAGTGCTGTGTACATAACTGTATAGGCTATTCTGAAGCTAGTTTAAGTAGGACCTAGTCTTACGCTAAAATTGCAGCTTAAAGTAGGTATATAAAACTTTCTATGTATAACTAATCATAACTTAAAATTCTTCTTCTTCATTGATAACATGTTTGTGTATAATAGCTTGGATTTATATATTTTAGGAAATTAGGAATTTCACTTTCTTTAACTTTACTAACACTAAATTGGTAAAAAGATGTACCTACATAATCTTAAATATTAACTTTATTAATAAAAATAAACATTTCTATGCTCAACTCTGCAGTAACTATTCATTCTAATTGTTCATCTGTTTTACCAACCAGCGTTAGTAAATATTTCCATGGTAGGACTAGGTTCTTCAAGCGGGGCTCGACTCAAATCGTCTTTGATTTGAAATTTTTACCAACAGGGGCTGCTACTCTGCCCACAAACCCTGTCGCAGACTCGCCGCGCTCGGCTGCGGCGTGCGTTTACTGAGGCAACCGGAGACACTGTCACCTACGTTAGAACGGTGGGCTATTTGTCATTACGCACCACCGCCACGCTTGACTGTACGATCTTGAGACTTGGCGCTCTCGCAACCATGCCCCAAATATCGAAAGTAATAACGATGAAAATAACAATAATTTTGAATATCAATTTGAATGTTACTTGTTACGTTTTTATGGAAACAGGTAAAACTAAATGAGTAGCATTAACATTTTATGATATCGAATGCTAAAGACGAGTCGTTCGCCAACGTTAAAGCTCGATAAATGATCTTAAAATTTAGCGCATAGAATAAAGATTTTACAGTCAATAACGCGTGGTATAATAGTTGGCAATGTTAAGTCCCTGTAGCCACATAAAATCCACGGCTGTTTCAAACATTCGCACTTGCTTTTCACGGTGCAAATTCTGCAATCCACGCCGGTGGTGTCACAGATTCATTTTTTCCTCATTCCTTTAGGCTGCTGATTGACGAGCGAGCTTGCTTTGACTCGATTTTGAATTCCAGAGGGAATCGGATTCGAACACCAGCAGAAAAAGTCGGCGAGAGACGCAATTAGTCGATTCGTCTTGGATGATTGGCTGAATCTGAATTATGAATTCGATTAATCGAATTACGTTTTCTAAAAGAGGAAATGGGGAATGTTTCCTACCAAAATTATTGCTTTCGCGGAAGTCGTTTGATTTTGGTTTAGACAGAATTTTATCTTCGAGGGTCTCAATTGTTGTACCACGAATTTCTCTGCAGTCGTTATCTCGCTCGCACACATGCACATTGCACACGTGAGAGACAGTGTTTGATCAAAGTTCGAGGTATGAAAATTGGGCCCCGGAGTTGAGTTTCGATCGGCTGAACTAATTGGCGGATTTTTCAGTTTTGTGGCTTGCCCGTCGATCAATTTTCTGATAGGAGAAAACGCTTTGTCATGCTTTGGAAACCATTTGGGTGATACACAGCACGTACACGATCATTTAGCTGCTACACACGAATAGATTTAGTCGCTATGCACTTTAGCCCTAGCCTACAGTAAGTGGAATGCAATTTTGAATCTTAAAGCTATTTAAAATAGAGACTAATAGAGACTACTAAAACATCGTCTGATATTCATCTTATGATACCTGAAATAATGTCAAATTTAATAGAGACGAAACGGATAAATGGCAGAGTAAGTAACCGTGATATTGGGTATTATTCTGCGTCACAGACTCCATAATTTATCATCGGTTGAATGACAAAGTGCTTGATATTAGTTACTTCTATGAAATTTTTGGGCATTTTGCTGAATCAAAGTAAAGTAAGGTAAGACGTACGCTAACGCATAGTTTCCCATGAGTTATGAATTTTATAGGAAAACTAACTAAATAATTTACAAATTATGATTTCTTAGGTTAACGCGAGTATTAAAAGTCATATAAAATTTTATTACTTACGGAATTTATCCCGGCGCACTATTCTTATTCACGGATGACCACGGCCACTGGAAAGCCGGAACGTTGAGAATAAGAAAAGTGATCCGCAACAAAATCCATGATTAAATTTAATGCTTTCAAATTAATTAATAACTGCACTTTTATTAAAAAATTTACAGATTAATCACGTCGATTCCTTTATTGGTAGCGTTGTTAAATAATACTTTATAGTATAAAGTATTCTTTAACAACGCTACCAATAAAGGAATTTATACCACTTTAAAATTTCGTTTCAAGTTGGATGGAATTTCACAATAAAATACAGCCTGCTACTGCCGCTTTGCCAAACAAATGTCAACTTTAAGTAATCCAAAGGTGAACTCTGCCAATTCTGAATATAGCTTGCATACATAAATGAGCACTATTTCAGCATTCAATATTGATTTAGCTGTTAGCATCGGAATAAAATATGCTACAGTGGAATCTTCCTGAAATCTCTCAAAATAGAATGTTTCAGCGAGCAATGAATTATTAAAATGGGGGATGACTTTAGTACATCTTTCATCGTTTTAATTTTAACAATGGATATAAATAAATGTGTTTTTTGTTACTTTACTAAATACTATTAATAAAAGCTGATTTATTGTTGACCTACATGATTTGGTTGGGTTATGTCAAGCAGATCACAACTAACATAGTGGTAGGTATTAGGTAACAATAATATGCAAAGGTTTAAAGGGAATTAGTAAAGGTTTTTACTTATGGTATTCCTAACAACACCATGCAAATTAGTGATGACTGATTCAAGACTTTGGTCTTTCTTAAAAGCAATTTTGCTTATGGTCTTAGTCCTGCATAAAAACTAGACCAAGATAAAGACTAATTTTGCTCATTGTTAACGCAAATCTTATTTAATTTGATTACCCTACAATTTACCTAAAACCTTACTGATCGATATCTAATTATTTGTGGTTTAAAGTTGAACGGTAAAGTTGGTACGTTTCAAATAATGAAACGGCTGTGAAAGACACTTTGTAAATTGAGCACTGACCCATTTTAGGTTATAAGTGATGTCTTTTCACGTTGAAATGTATTTGAGTTTTCAGTTATTATATAAAACGGTACCATAATACAGGCTACCTATAGTAGCTATTTTTGTAGCTATGTTAATGCACATAAAAAAAACTGGATCTTTATTTAAAACAAAGATTTAACAAAAAAAATATTTTTTTTATTTCAAATACTTTTTTTAACGTATTTGTACAATTTTTATAGTCAAGCCTTTGTGTCAGATAAAAAATAATGTTTTCTACCAATTTAATCGTCATAATATAATGTATATTTTTAGATTGTATTTCTAGTGATAAATTGTAAGGATTAGATATTATAATAATTATTACTTACCATTTAATCGTCTACAGTTTTTAGTTGAAACTGCTGCTGTCTAATTCTATTTCCTTATTCTATGGCTAAAATTATGTAATTTATAAATATAACAACCCTTAAAAGTTCACCTTCATCAAATCGACGTGTCTGATTTCGAAAAGTTATTTTACTAAAATATATTCTATCAATTGAGTTAGAACACGTGGAAAATCTATTAGGTATAGGCCATAGCCTATAATATGTATATCGTAGGCATGTCTACTGATTACTGTACTACTTACTACTTATATACCTACGATATACTAAGGCCCACTTGCGCAGATCTGAGTTAAAGTTAACTCTGAGTTAAAGTTAACTCTGAGTTAAACATCATGTCATCTCTATCATTCTTTAAAGTGAGTGACAGATATGATATGATGTTTAACTCAGAGTTAACTTTGACCCAGATTTACGCAAGTCCGTCTTATAGGCAATGGCCTATTATACTCGTGCTACGTGAGTGCTACGTAACAACTATTGTTACGTAGGACTTACGTAGCACGAGCGCTACGTAGGCGCTACGATACTGAACTTACTGCTACGTCGTAGTAATAATAATAATAGCTCCCACACCGGTTTCGGTGACGGTGACCGGTTTCATTGAAACCAGGCCAGCTACGCAGGAGTATTTTTATAGTGCCCAAGTGTGTGCGCAGTACACAAGAGCACTCTCTATTCCTTTACTCTCATAACCCAGTGGGACGGCAGACCGACACGACCGGTGAGAGATCAGGCGCAGGACCGACTTTTTACATGCCCATCCGACGCATGGATCATCTTACTTGTCAGACAATCAGGTGATCAGCCATTGTCCTAACCAAACTTGGAAATAACATGTTTCCAACGCGGGAATCGAACCCACGACCTCCGAGTCAAGAGCCGCGCTCTGTACCACTAGACCACGGAGGCGTCTAGTGGTACGTCGTAGTACGCAATACTCAAATCTTTTCATGACCGTAATTGGTTTCAATCCCGAGTTTTTATTAAAGTTTGTTACGTTTAGTAAGTTAAAATAGTATGTAAGGTATTTCAAATTTTTAAGCTTACATCAAACACAAATTATATTTGAACTGCGTTATCTTTCGTTCACAACTGTTTTTGCTTATTAAAAAGTCGACATTTTCTGTAGTGTGCGCTTAGGCTGAAAAACCCAGTCAGCAGACTCCGTATTAATTTGCCACGGCGCGGAGGGCTGTTATCTGCAAATTTATCTCTTGCCGAACCCATTTCCGGCGGGAATTGTTTTTTCCTGCATCTAGAAATTTAATTTTCATCAGAGCCTATCTTTTTAATAATGTAGATCGGTGGAATTGGTTGGCGCCTGGCGCCTGCAGCATTATATTGGCATTAAATGTTACGTCTTCTTATGTTCTGATGAGAATTCTTTACTTCTTTGGTAGACCCTATAGTAACACACCAAAAATTTACATTGTTTAGTACTTGCCAAGATGTAAAACTTATGTTATTTCTTCTGCTATCTTTACAATATGTATAGCTGATGAAATTTTAACACGGATTTGTTGTTCTAATTATCTACTGAAGCTCAATGAAGCTATATTAGAAATGCTTTAATTGGCTAAAACTGCTTTTGCCATATTTTAGCACAAATCGGCTAGCGGTTTACTTTCAAGTTATTTCATAGCTTTTAACGCGTGCCTTGTTTGCGGTGACCGAATCTTAAATTCCGTAACGAAAATAACCGAATACCCCTCCCACTCCGACTCAAGTGCGGCGTTGACTTCGGCGCGGTGTTTGTGTGCGTGACACTAGACGTATGCGAATTACAATTGCATAAGTTGATAAAAATTATTAGCAATAGCTTTACCGCGGCAGTCCCAGAGTGTAACACGTATTTTTTACTCAATCTTACGAATTTTCGATCAGGTCACGTGTCCTGACGCAAGTTTCCACTTTAGATATACTTCTGAATACATCTTAACAACAATAAGCCTAATCTATGACGAGCTGAAGGCAGATTTATTCCAAGGTCTTTGCTCCCACTAGCTGTGCATTTCTGTAGTCCATTACGGTAATGGGTTTTCAGATCAGATTCACCCCGCTCGCTTTCACTTGACACTTAAATTTGTAAATGGGGTTGAGGAGAGTTTTTAAGTATACTTTAATAAGTAGGCTAAAAAGTAAAAATGTATTGCGATAGTTGACGAATGTAGAATTTTCGAATCAATACGACCTGCAAACCTTAAATAAAAGAGCGCATTCCCTCTTAAAAGGTCGGCAACGCACGTCTGCAGCTCTTCTGATGTTGCGAGTGTCCATGGGCGACGGTAGTTGCTTTCCATCAGGTGACCCGTTTGCTCGTTTGCCTCCTTTTTATAGAAAAAAATGTATTTAAGGAGCAAATGCGACATATATATCTACACATAGATGGCAGAAGTGCGAATAGAGAAAGATTTTCTTCGCCCAGCTGCCGCCTGGCGGTCTGCTATCCTTTCGTCTATTGGCTCACAGATTTTCTTTTGGCTCACGTGTCAATCGATTTTATCATATTTTTGGCATCCGGAAAAGGGCACGCCGTTAAAGAAGTTTACATTTCAATTATAATAGTGACTAAAGGTGTGTATTTTGGGTTATGCAGCGTATTATACTATGATGGATCTATGACTAATTTGGATCATGAGAACCCGGGCATACAATATAAGTATGTATCTGCAAAACTTTATAGACTAACTAACTAACTCCTATCGACTAAGGTTCTGTTATAATATATTACAACACGTTTAACTGCACCGTAAAATCGTACGATAGCACAATATGTTAAAACGCAGGCTTACTGCGTCTACCAGAGAGGGCGGGCCCAGGCGGGCCCCAGGTTCGGCCTCTGTTGGCCTGCGGGGCGAGAGGCGCCCCTAAATGAGTGTGGTCTGAGAGGGTCGGACGGCCACTGGCGGAGTTGCGGTGGGTGTGTCGTTCCCGTGGCTTCGTCTTGGGTGGCGAGAGGAGCGTCGCAGAGTTTTAGTGGGTAGGGTCGCGGCACATACCATCTTCGCCGCGATGAGCCCCACATATCCGCAGCGGGAGTCCCCATCCCCTGCGTCGAATGCGTTAATGCATTTCTCTGCGTGAAAAAAAAAAAAAAAAAAAAAAAAAGGCTTACTGCGTCTGCACTCGTTGCAGTTCTTTAATATTTTGATATTGTGTCCTTAAATTAGTAACTTTGTGGAAAGCATTTATAGAGATACCTAGTAACAGGATAAGTTTTTTTTCGTATATAGTTGTAAGTTGTTACTAAAGCCACCTAAAGCGCTCACGATGAACTTTTATCACGCTCCTACGTGCCATGCCTTAATTAAAAACTGCAAAGCGGAACACCCTTATCTACAATATAAATTGTATTCAGTAGACTGTCTTCGTTAATCGTACTATTACGTGCTAGGGTTCGATGATTCGGAGAGAAAGACCTGGTGACTCTCTTGAAGACTTTATTTACACTACACTTGCTCACACAAACCATTAGGTCCAAACACTGAGCACCATGTCCGAACACTAAGCACTAAGTCCAAACACTAAGCACTAAGTCGAAACACTAAGCACTATCACTGGTTCACTCACTATTGATCACTGGTTCTCACTTCGAAGTCGTCTTGATGATCGCTCATTCGAAACTGACTGTCGGGCCGTCTGGTCGGACTATTTATATGGGCCGAAGCGAATAAATGAATGTTCTGGTACTTTCGGGAACAACCCCGGTTCACGTAAACAAGTAAACAAGGTTTCGACTTTTCGAGAATGTGCGCGTACCTGCCTGCGCGTAGGTAAGTATAAATAAAAACATACAACTAGCGGCATCTGGTATTGAATAGGGGATTTACGCTGTCTGTGTATCCACGATAGTTTCGCCGGGTTGCCGCTAGATGACACTACGTGTCCGCATTCGTAACAGTACTATATGTGCGTGATCTAGACTAATGCGTGATCTTGTATTAATTGAAGTAGCAAATAATAATGCAATATGTATAACAAAATGAAAAAAAAATGAAAATACATTTATTCAACATAAATTTAATATATTATATAATATTTTTCGAACGTTTACATGACCTATCACTTATCTACGTCTCTCGTCCAATCTTATCTCTGTATGCGAGTTTCTTTTCAAGGTCACGGATGAGTCTACTAAGTGCTATTTATACTATGCCTTATCTCCTGTAATTGCAGTCACGTATATCTGTGTCGCGCGGATTTGCCTTATCTCATAACATACATCCTAAAAGGCTCCCTTTTTACCCGGAATTTTAAGCCATAAAGCACTGTAGAGTAAATTTTATCAGCGCTTTGTTCTTTTCCAAACACGTACGTTCTGATATAATTGAGTTACTTCCGTTTTTCAGCAGTACCTTTAAGCTTCGGCCAAACCTACGCGACCAAAGCAACTGCGAAGCGGAAGCGTCTGCAAATGCGGTTTGGCAAATATATAGGACGGTTTATTTAATTTTCGGTGCCGCGCGCTGTTTTCTTTTATGAAAAAAGGGGGCAAACGAGCAAACGGTCCACCTGATGGAAAGCAACTTCTGTCGCCCATGGGCACTCGCAGCATCAGAAAAGCTGCAGGTGTATTGCTCACCTTTAAAGAGGGAATAGGGTAATAGGGTAAGGGAGGGTAGGGAAGGAAAAAGGTCAGGGGATTGGGCCTCCTGTAAACTCACTCACTCGGCAAAACACAGCGCAAGCGCCGTTTCGCGTCGGTTTTCTGTGAGACCGTGGTATTTCTCCGGTCGAGCTGGTCCATTCGTGCCGAAGCATGGCTCTCCCACGTAAAATACATAAATTTGCTTGTCATCTCGCGGTGTAGCCGCCAAAACGGGCTTTCGCGCCCTTTATAAATCCAGTCTAAATGTAAAAAGTGGTCTTCAAGTTTTTTTCCGTCGTATCCCAAAAATCATAATAATAATATTATGATACTCTTTTACCGGAATTAGAATAAATCTCCCACTAAAGGCGTATTAAGTAATACGCCCATAAAAATGAGGAATAAAATAATAAAAGGTTCTCCGTTCAATAAAAGCATGGATCTCAAAGTAATAAAATCTATTTCCTCATGTCATATTATCAGATGGAATAAACAAAATTATTTATATTATACATTGCGAGCTGTCTCCTCTGTATTGTTTCTACAAATGCTTAACAAGATACCCATACTATGCATAAGGATGTCAATTTACATATCGATATTCCTTCTGACCATTTTTAACCCCGATGAAAAAAGAGGGGTTTTAATGTTTGTCGTGTCTGTCTGTCTGTAAGACGTGTTCGTCCATGATATCGCAGTATCCAAAAGGGTGGACCAGTTTTAATCTAGCTTTTTTCTTATTTAAAAGCTGACATGATCGAGAGTGTTCTCATAACTCGGTCTAGTCTTTTTCTTCCATAGGGTCAAGATCAGTACTAAAATAGGTATAGTATTTTTGATACATATTTATATCTAAAATACTATTGGTATTGTTAGTTACATTAATTTTTTAATATATGAAATTGAAAATATCCAATCAAACGCTTAATTGCTATTTGCAGCCTACTAAACTCGAAATATAAAATATTTCTTCGTTTGCTCCAACATTCATATTATTATAAAAAAACAGTAGGATAAGGCAAGGATCAAAGTTGTCTCCGTCTGTGTTTAACGATGTAACAAGCCCATAGCTTCCATACTTAACGTCGAAGCCACAGAACGAAGCCGTGAACTCTCTACAAGGAACACGTACACACCCTAAAGTATTATCACTTATTTTTGTTACACACTGTATATTTTGTATACTTATGTTTTTATGTTCAGTAAAATCCGGAAGAAATATTTTATTTTAAATTCAAAACAGAAGTAAAAAATAGAAGTAATAAGTAGAAGTAAAAAATATAGGGCTGCTAATAAAAATTATCGATAACTCCAGTAATACCGAAAGTATTACCGTCAGGAATCAAGATAAAATACGCCATGGCTTGAATGGCGAGTGGTGGCAATTCAAACAGATTGAGATAAAACCTCGCCCTAACTTAATACCCTTTTTTACCGTTTGTTATAGCCCACTTTCAGTGGGATTAAGATTTTTCTCTCATAACGTTATCATTTTCGCGAATTCTTACTTGAGGAAATTGATATTGAGTCGCGAATAATTTATCACTTCTTGTTTCTTTCATGTTTTGCAACATTATTTCAAATGCTTAGTTATTGATCAAATGCTATATATATTTTTTAATTATGTTATATATTTTTTAAATATATAATACACAAAAAATTAATTAATGTCTTTTTCTCTTTAAGTCTTCTCTTTAAGTTACAATA
This sequence comes from Plebejus argus, assembly GCA_905404155.3. Taxonomy (NCBI): domain Eukaryota; kingdom Metazoa; phylum Arthropoda; class Insecta; order Lepidoptera; family Lycaenidae; genus Plebejus; species Plebejus argus. Next base: position 6,103,911 of record FR989944.1, read on the forward strand.
ATTACTATTTACTGTAGCCTATGCTTATTTTACAGGTGAAGGGAAAAGATTAAGTTTTCAAGTTTTATTCACAGAATTTTACTACTTATAATTTCTTATTTCTTTAATACTTATTATTTAAAAATTTCGATTTAAATATTATCATGTATTCTTGTAAAACCGTTATTTAGAAGATAACGATTCCTTAAAAAAGTTAGTTAGGAGGTATTAGTACTTCAACAACGATATGCAGATTGAGGCGCGTTGTCAGGCTATGTCCAATCCAGCCGTTAAATCACGACTAACATTCACTTGACTAAACTTGACCAAATAACGTAGATCTGCCAGTCTGCCTATGAATTTCTATACTGTATTTTTTAAGTATATTGTCATAAAATAAGTGGAGAAAAACATCGATACTTAACACTCACCTTGTACAACACTATCAAACTTTATAGTTGCAAGTTTCATGCATCAATATCGAAGACAGAAATGCCGCGTTCCGCTTGAATCGGCATATTTTATTTCCCCAATGTCGCGTCTGTCAGAATCTAAGCCTGGTATTGTATTATACTGGAGTTCTTAGTTACATTTTGTTCAATAAAATATGTTTTTTCGAGTATTCTTTTTATCAACTGCATCGTACACTGTTATAGTGTACGGTCCAGTAGATAATATTTTAAGTTACTACCAGTATTGTTAACACTAAGCTACATTAGTGTTAATAGTAATTACTGGTAATCTTAGATATTATTCTCCTTTGATCATGCGTTATTGAAAAAGTTTATAAATGAATCAGATTAGGAATAGTGTTCATGTATTTTATTAATTGGTTAAATATAATTACAAAAAAAATGCTGTTTATCATCCAGCAATAATTTGAAATGAAAACATACATAATATAATATCTAGACAGTAGACACCAAAGAAAGTATTGTTTTAGACTTTAGTACCTACCTACTAAACATTTAGTGATCAAAGTACTTCTTTTTACTGTAAAATAATGAAAACAAAAAGAATTTATGGTTTTAGTAACTACTTTATAAACATTTAGTGGGCAAAGTATTTCTTTTCGCTATAAACTACAGACAAAACAAAATTTTATTCAAAATTGAAAGCATAATAGATTTCCCACTAAAATAAATCCAACCTGACTTCCATGATCCATCCCTCTGGGGGATGAAATGTGCATCAAAACTCTTCTCTAGTCGAATTAATGTGTTCGAAATAGTCAGATCTTTGGAGCTGCCCCCCGGGTGGTATAGAGTTACGTAATTCCCCTGAAAACTTCGCTTTACGAGGTATTTGTATTTTGTATGCATGAGTTAGGTAAGGTTCGCAAATATTCATGCTAAAATGTTTTAAAGCCTGCAAGAAAATTTTGTTTATCTTAATAATACACATTAAATATACCTTTTGGATTTTAATCATATTCAAACATTAATCCATACTTCCATGCTAATATACTTACTAATATTATAAATGCGAAACTGTGTCTGTCTGTCTGTTACTTCTTCACGCCCAAAAGGCTGAACCGATTTTGCTGAAATTTGGCATGAAGATACTTTGAGTCCCGGAAAAATGTACGGTTATTTCGCGATAAGCGAGTTTAGGGGCAACGGAGTTGCAGGCGTCAACTAGTTTATAATAATTACATGACTTGTTTCGAATAATCAGGATTTATACACGGTGTAACAAAACAAAGTGATAATACTTTATGAAGTACTTATATATTGTGTTTCTTGTAGAGCGTTCACTGTGAAAGTAGTTCACTGAAAAAATATTTTTTTTCACTTTTGTATGGAGAAACTTGTGACGCTGGGACGCTTGCCCATACAAAAGTGAAAAAAATTTTGGTCTTTCAATGCTACTTTCACAGTGAACTCGGCCGCGTATCTTTGGCATGGTGTGTTTAGACACAGTTTAAGAAAGTTAACAATATCCATTTATAAAAGTCAAGTCAAAACACGAAAAATAAAATTATATTTTGCTGATGTTACAGGAAGTATCTAAAACAACAATTTATGTAATTAGTCTTAAACTCTCAAGAGTTTAACATCAATGTTACAAGACTTACTTCGTTAAACAAGGTTTCTATATTTTATACTGTTCTTTTATTCAAATATAATATACTGTTACACAAAAACCACTAGAATTGAGGTCTCATAGACGTTGCGAGAAATAACTAAAACTAATAATCACATGACGCCCGCAAACTCCGTTGCGCCAAAATTCATTTATGGCATGTGAACCGTACATTTTTCAAGAATAAAAAAGATCCTATGTCTTTTCCCGGGGCTCAAAGTATCTTCATACCGAATTTCAGCAAAATCCGCTTAGCAGTTTGGATGTGAAGATGTAACAGACAGACAGACACAGACATACAGAAAGACAAACACACTTTCGCATTCTAGAATGATTTTTTTTTAAACGGGCTTTGGCCCGCCACACATTCCCACCACTGTATCTCCTGTGTCGCCAGGATCGACAGAGCATTCTAGAATGGATGTTGATATATTTATGGATATCTAAATCACTATTTTTGACTGCATTTTTTATTATCTACTTGCCAAAAGACTATTGTTAGGTACAGATCCTCTCTCCTCGCCAAATCGTATTTTTGGGCGCTTTCCACCAGAAACGACCATAAATTAGATCCAAGAGATAAACTCGAGTATTGGCAGGTTTCCTAGGTCTTTTGGTTTATTACCTACCAAACTATATATTAATTTAAGGCTTTTTGTGAACTGGCAAATATTATTATGCTCGTGAAAACACGAGATTTTGGTTGTTAAAAAGTTAAAAGTTGTACCATTCTAGTCATGTGACAGAAATGGTACTAATGGTTAAAATATAGTAATGGTATTAATATCAAAAATATGGCAGACAAACAGACATTATATGTTGCTGTATAAGTATTTTATTAACATAATATTAGGGGGTCGGTTTAGTATTTAAGGTAACGCCTTGATAATTTGGCTGTAGCGATGTCCATTTTTCTCAGCAATGACTAAAGCTAAGAAATTAAAGTTTACTGTTAGTATTCATCATGTCTTTGTCTTTGAATTACCTATAGCATAACACGATTGGTCAACTTTTATAAGACAATATAATCAATCAAAAAGACCTCTGTAAAAAAAGGGATTCCTATTTTGCCAACAGAGGAGAGTGATATAAGCTTCCAAAATTTGTACATAAATTGGTTCTAGTATACACTTTAATTTGTCCATAGCTTATATGAAATGTATTTATGGTTTTTAAATTACGCGACAAAAACCGTTTTGTCGCTACGCCCTTTCAATTTTTTGCTGTTCCATTGCTTGTATTCTATGAGAGGCCGGGCCAGCCTCGCATAGAAAACAAGCAATCTCAAACACATCCAACACGGTTTTTTACTTTAACATGGCGTCACCTTAAGAGTCTTATGATCTATGTCTGTGGTCTTAATGATAATGGCATTATAAAGCTATCGGCCTTCGTTATTTCCAGTGTTAATCTATTGATAAAATACCGGTCCAACCCTTAAATATTTTATATCGAGTATATCGATTTAAGCGTGTCATAAAAACGAAGTAGGCGTAAAGTTTACTGTTATGTAACGCGGATCGATTTTAAACTTACCATAATAAAAGTGTATCGGTGAATCGCACATTACGACGGGGCGTAGCGGGCAGGCACATTTTCGATACATTTTCTGATACAGTAATAAAAAAGTACACATAACGACAGGGTGCAGCGGGCAGGCGCATTTTCGATACATTTTTTGATACAGTAATAAAAAAGTACACATAATGCGGCCCCCTCCGTTGCATCCCGTCATAATGTGCGTAACTTCATTCGGCAATAATGGCATCGTTCCAGTTGGCGTAGCACATCACTATGTCAAGTAAATTATGGGATACAATATAGATACTCAATGCGATTGTAAGTAATTATCGATACAGATATCGATAAAGTTGTGTTCGACTTACATTTTCAAATGTGATCATGGTTAAATTATCAGTAAAGTCGTGTATGATAACGAATAATTGGGGATATTCGTAACTGAATGATAATTTAATTCATGATTAGTTTTGGTGGAAGTCAGCGATGAAAGTTGCTCGCTTTTCATACTAAACTACATCCATAGTTCCATACTAATAATAAACTCGAACTCAACTCAAACTCAAAAAATATGTTTATTCAGAATAAATTTTTTGCAAATATTCTCTGAAAGTCTACATGATACCTACCACCGGTTTGGGAAATAACCCGGCGAGAAGAACCGGCGTAAGAAATACGAATATATAATTAAAATAAATGCAAAATTCTGTCTGTCTTTCCTATTCACGCCCGCTCAACCGATTTTGCTGAGATTTGGTATGGAGTTACCTTGAGTCCCGGAAAAATGTACGGTTTCCGTAAAATAAATCAATTTTGGGGCCACGGAGTTGCAGGCATCATCAGCTACTTAACCCGTCGATCGTGGAAAAACGAGACACAATAGCTTATCTATTGTTATCGCAGTTGCATGCGACCGCTTGGGGCTTGATGAATTAATAATATACATATATTAGGCTGTTTATAATGTTCTATTAGTGAACTTTTAGTGTCTAAACACACTAGGCCGAAGTTACGCCGGCGTAAATTCCGCCGCAAATGTCAAACGCATAAAAAAATACGGACGGAACGCGACGGATAGTGTATGTCCTCCCTCGCGTCCCGTCCGTAAGTTGTATGCGTTTGAAACGCGGCGGAATTTACGCTGGTGCAACATCGGCCTAGTGTGTTTAAACACTTAGGCCCACTTGCGCCAATCTGGGTTAAAGTTAACTCTGAGTTAAACATCATGTCATCTCTGTCACTGACTTGGTGAGTGACAGATATGACATGATGTTTAACTCAGAGTTAACTTTAACCCAGATTGGCGCAAGTTTGGTGAGTGACAGATATGACATGATGTTTAACTCAGAGTTAACTTTAACCCAGATTGGCGCAAGTGGGCCTTAATAGATTCGAATTTGGCAAAATGTTATCTGAATAGTTTTCTTCAGAAAAAACTGACCATTTTATAGACGAAAAAAAAAGATTTGGCCCAATTTCACCAACGTGTATTAGTGCTTGTTAAATTGTCATGTCTTCTTTTTCATTTATATGAAAAACGAAAGAGAATACGTGAAGTTTATAGAAGTCGTTCGTGAAATTGGGCCTTAGATATTTATTAAAAGATTCAATTTTATACAATTTAATTAACGTGTTTGTATAATTGTACCATCGAGGAAATTGATTCCTAGGCAGTTGACAGACCAACGTCATTTAGTCGGATCATATCAATTCAATGTTAATTCTGATCTGCCGGCTGGGTTTGAAGTAACGCGACCTAACTACGTAGGTCTCCCAGCTACCTAGGAATCAACTTCTCTGATAGTACACATTAATTAAATTATATTATAAAATTTAATCTTAATAACGATTAATTTTAATATAATAGCGCATTAGTTTTGGCTCACTCGAGCGAATTTCGAACCAAGGTTATCAGTAAAGGTGTATTGTATACGGAAATTGTATTATTAATAATAAGACAAGTAAAATAGGATTCCCAAGAATTTGTATCCGTAAAAGGAAATATGGTGGGCTCCGTAGGTACATATTCCGCAGTAAAAAGTAAAATAGTTTCCGAAGTCTACCTCTACCCTATAGTCTATACTCTTTATTTTATAGAGTAAGTTAGCAAACAAATAAATCTAAAAAAACACCGCTTTTGTAATCTACAGAATGTAACAAAAATAAGTGATAATACTTAATTAGGGTGTGTACGTGTTCCTTGTAGAGAAAGTAGCAGCGCTGATAGACGATGTTTTTTTTCACTTTTGTATGGACAAGGGCCCGAGCGTCACGAGTTTCCTCATACAAAAGTGAAAAAAAAATTTTTGTCTTTCAGCGCTGCTACTTTCACAGTGAACTCTCTACAAGGAACACGTACACACCCTAAAGTATTATCACTTATTTTTGTTACATCCTGTATATGAATTATTATGAGTTTTAAATTTTGTTAGTCTCGCTATAACTCGAGAACGGCTGTGTCGATTTGGCTAATTTTAGTCTTAAAATAATCGTAGAAGTTCAAGGATGGTTTGAGTGACACGCGCATAAATTCCTTTATCGCGTGGGAACCGTACATTTTTCCGCTGGGACTCAGCTATCTCAGCTAGCTATCTAAGTATCTCAGCTATTTCAGCTAGGGTGTGAAGAGGTTAGAAACAGACACACTTTCGCATTTATAATATTAGTATAGATTTTTACATGATACATACAAAAAATAATATTACATTCTAGAATAAATTTTTTTGTAGAACAATATAATTATTTTAGAATTTATTTTGCTAAGTGTTAAACTAAGCCAATTATTATCTTTAATATCTACACCATAATAATTTTAACATTATTGTTAGAGAGGGTTTGTTTGCGTTGAATTGTTTCTTAGGTGGGATTTCACCAAACACACATAAAAATTAGTTTTATAAAACTAAGTTCCCATTGAACGCGTTCATGCTGCGACGTAAATCTCGTTTTGTTTCGATTGGATTTCATAAATTTCTTTTGATCGCGATTATTAAATCTACGAGTAAGTTTACGTGACGTCACGCGATTATTTTATATGTTTTCATCATTTTAAAGTCTTTTCACGTTAATTTAACTACAAAATAGCAAGAAACAATACATACATTAACAAACGCATGTGTCAAAACGGTCATCTTGACATTTCTTTTTTCTGTGTTTTTCGTTCCGCCATGACAGGGCTTGAACGGGTTTTATGACGTTAAACTTCGGACTTTGGGCGTTCAGAAAATAAAACTCGGATTTGCTGTGAACGCGTTCAGTTTATGCTGTTGAAATGCATTTCTATGTTATAATCGCGTTTTAAATACGTTTTGAACCGGTTCAGAGTGCTTTGAACGCGTTCCATTTCTTTGATGAAATCGCCCCTTAAACTACTAGAGCATTGTTAAAATATTATAAGTTTACTAGATGTCCCGTGCGGCTTCGCCCGCGTAAATTAGGAATTTTACGAAAACCGTACATTTTCCCGCAAAAAATACCGAGTGCTGTCCCTTCACGTGGTCTATTCTATATCTGTGAGTTGTGACAAATAATATCAAAAATGCTCTAGTACTTCGTGAGATAAACCCTTTCTAGTTTCTAATAATTTTCCCGGGTTTTTCCACATTTTCTTCTGATTCTTCAGTCATATATATTTTAGTCTTAGCGTAAGTAATAATAAATAGCCTTCCTCGATAAATAAGCTATTTAACACTGATTTTTTTTTTAAATCGAACCAGAAAGTACTTCCTGAGATAAGCGTGTTCGAGCAAACAAACAAACTCTTCAGGTTTTAAATAATATTAGTAGATATACATTTTTTTTAAATCGATTGACAAACTCGAGTCTCGATCTAAAAGACTATGAAACGTATCATGGGACGATACCGTGGGAGAGCCATGCTTCGGCAAGAATGGGCCGGCTCGACCGGAGAAATACCACGGGCTCACAGAAAACCGGCGTGAAACAGCGCTTGCGCTGTGTTTCGCCGAGTGGTGAGTTGAGCGGAGGTTCGCGTAGTGTATAATTATTTTCTTTGCCGGAGGCCCAATCTCCTACCGTTTTCCCTTCCCTACCCTCCTTTATTTCCTTCCCTACCCTCCCCTATTCCCTTCCCTATCCTCCCCTACCCTATTACGCTATTCCCTCGTAAAAGGCCGGCAACGCACCTGCAGCTCTTCTGATGCTGCGAGTGTCCATGGGCGACGGAAGTTGCTTTTCATCAGGTTTGCTCGTTTGCCTCCTTTTTTCATAAAAAAAATGGTACTTGGTAGTGATGATGATGATGATGACGAATGTAATTTGCATAGTAGAATCTGCTTTCCGATCTTAAATCAACACCGAAACTCTCAAACGTATATCTATGAAGAGTCAGGAGCTCTCCCAGCAGCTCCCAAACCATGGGTGGGTGTCGCTGGGTCCAAAATCATACTTGTTGTTAGCATATGCTCGGAATAATTCTCATGAAACCGAAGTCACCACATGTTTCCATATAAATTTTGAGGAGTTCCCTCGATTACCCATGGATTCCTTCATCAGATCACCATTTTTGTGAACATGATATTAAATTGGGATAATGCCTTATACACCAAAAGAAAAATTTTGAAAATCGGTTCACAAACGGCGGAGTAATCGTTGAGTATAAAAAACTAACATAACACCTCCTCCATTTTGAAAGTCGGTTAAAATTATAGCCTATGTGTTATTCTGATATATAAGCTATATTATTGTAAAGTTTCATTAAAATCCGTTCAGTAGTTTTTGCGTGAAAGAGTAACAAACATCCATACATCCATACATCCAAACTTTCGCCTTTATAATATTAGTAGGATTCTATGAGTTTTTAAACAAGGAAACGCTTTTACATAAGTAAAGACTTATGTAAACGCGTTTCTTAAAAAATATAAATAAGTTTATAAATACAATTATAATAAGAAATAATACAGTTAAAAAGGTAACGAGATACGAAATGAAACAGTTTCAGAGTTGAATAAATGAAATTCGACTGGAAATGAAAATGCAGACGCAATTTCAGCTGTCGTTAACTCGGAGCTGACTTATTTGAAACGTAGACACTATTTGTAACTTGTAAATTAACTAGCTAAAAGCTGAGTTTTGTGAGGGCTCGTGTCGTCACACCTTGACTGACTAATCAGTGATGATGAAACTTCTAGATATAAAAATCATTGACTGACTGATGATAACACAAACGGAAAATATGTGTAATGTGTATTAACTCTGAGCTGACTTATTTGAATCGTAGGCACTATTTGTAACTTGTGAATTAACTAGCTAAAAGCCGAATTTTGTGAGGGCTCGTGTCGTCACACCTTGACTGACTAAGGAGTGATGATGACACGTCATCTAGATATAAAAATCCTTGACTGACTGATGAAAACACATACGGAAAATATGTGTATGCGGCCAGCCTTTAAGTTAAGCTAGTCGAGGTAATCAGCAGTAAAGCGAGAGGCAACGTCTATCTCGTAAAGTTTTTACTACCTGATTTATTTTTTAGCATCTAATTTTAAATATTCTTTGAATTGGGTTAGAAATTATCAGTTTGTTTATTTAAAAGCTTGTTTTGAATCCTTTGAATACGTAATGCTTTTAGAATTGTCAATACTTAGGGTGAAGCCAAACGAGCGTAATTTTGTGAGTCGTGAGTCGCAGAATTTCGTTCGCGTAAATTTTTGTTCATACTAATCATGACTCACGCTCGCTTAATAACGCTCGTGTAATTGAAGTAGGAATTTTCTTTGAAACTGAATGCAGTAGAATTTCTGCCAACCGAAATTCTGCGACTAACGACTCACAAAATTACTATCATTTGGCTTCACCCATAATTAGTGTAAAAAGCAGACGCTCTATTTTTGCGTCAAATATACCAAACACCTATTTTGATTAAATTAGACACAAAATATATGAAGTGAATGACAGGGAAGGCTAAAATTCAATAAACTACTGTTGGTTACGAGAAAATGAAGTACGGGGTCTGCGGGCGGCTTTACTTGTCAATGATCTTTCCTTTGCTTTTTATATTATGTTAACTAATTCTACGTTATAAGAATAATTATTATATTTTAAGCTGGATTTATATGCAGCGGCGCAAACTGTTTAGCGGCTACACCGCGAAACGACAAGCAAGTGTATGTAAAAAAACAGCGCGACCGCGCCGCTATTTAAGGCCGTCCCCTGAGCAAACGACCTTGACCATAAGTACATTTGCCGCGTTGGCGAGATCGCACCAAAATCCTATGTTTTTTATTTACCTTACTTCAAAATTGACCTAAAAAAATTAAAACATGGAAAATGTAGTTAATAGTATTGTCGATCTATTGGTGTGTGTTTCAAATAAAAGTAATTTGTAAATACTAGGTAGATGCTGAACGTGTAGATTATTGGTGTATTTTTATTATAATTTTGTAGCTTTTAAATTTTGAGTTATAAAGCTCTAAAAAGCAGTAAATTACGGCATCTCCGTAAGGGGAGCGCCTTAAATAAAATCGTTATATCTGCTTGTGATGTCGCGGTGTAGACGCGCGTCCACGCGGACTTACGTAAATTACCAAAACGCTGTAGAAAATAAACCGTATCCAGCGTAAACGCGCATACAATAGGAATTATAAATGCTAGTAATATTGTACGGGATTCTGTTGTATAATCCCGGGTTTGGAGATAACGTCAGTCCCTTTTGTATTGAATCTGCTACTTCAGTTATGTACAGAAGCTACAGTATTTAAAGGAATTGTGAATGTTTCTGTTTGGTTAAATCTGAAATTTTTGGACTAAAACTGTAAAATGTACGCTGAAATGCTAAAGTAAGTACGCGCAGAATACAAATTCAGGATAGTATGAAACCACGTACAAAAAGATAGATGAATAGATTGTAATCTATGAGAAACAGTTTAACTATATTGTAATAAAAAATCTTTATAGAAATATTTATATAAAATCTTTATAGTGTAACTTGTTTTTTTAATAATATGGTGTAACAAAACAAATGAAGTTACTTTAGGGTTCCATACAAAAATAAAAAAGTTAGTCTTTCAGCGCTGCTACTTTCACAGCGAACTCTTAACTAACCTAACCCGCAGGCATCCTAAAGTATTATCACTTAGTTTTGTTACATCTTGTACTTGGAAGTTTTATTTTTAGTCTTGTCTACTATGAAACTAGTCTACTATAAAATGCTTTAGTTAGTGACCTAATGAAAAGAAGTTTTATTTTAATATATTTATTTTAAATCGCATTTTAATAGCCAAAGCGAAAGAAGTTTATTGTAGGTTAGATAATGACTAACTCTTGAGAAAATAAATAGCAATCTTAAGAGGTAATGAGTCTGAAATAAAATGCTTTATTTTAATGACCAAGGAAAACTAAAGTAGTGTTTAAACTCATTTTATTTTTATGGCTCATTTAAAAGAGCTGTATTTGTTGAAAAAACATAGAATAAAAAGACCTATAAGTCAGAGTACTTACAATAGGAAGTTTAGTGGAAAATTCTTCAAGATATAAGATATTCTGAAAGATGTTGCTCATAAAAATATAAACCAACAGAGCAGTAAAAGCATTTTGACCAAACCGCTCCCCTGAGTGTCAGAAAGTAAAAATCGCACATTTTCCTCCAAAGAAAATTTTCCTTTTATAAGTATTTTATTGAACAGAATATTATACGTTCTGTACACTTATCAACGGCCAAGTGCGAATTAAATCGTAGGGTTCCGTCAGTATATTTCTTTTGTTGTTTATTTAAAATAATGAAATACCTATGTGCACAGTGGTTTTTCGGTATTGATCTTAATAATAATAATGAGATAAGAATAAGTTTATTTCGACAATTTCTTAAGAGGCGGTAATGTAAATTAAATAATAATAAATTTAAATTGGGGGGAGGGGGGGTCAAAGGTCGCGGGCAACATCTAGTAGCTTAAATAATATGTTCACAATTCACACTTAGCTGTATAGGAGTAATACAGGAGACGAGAAACCACCTAAGTCTACTATATTATTAGGTCATTGAAACTAAAAGCACACACAACTAAAGTTATTAACTAGCAAACTTGAGCTGCACAAATATACGTGCTGAAAGCCTGCGAGCTTTTATTTGCCATGCCACTATTAACTTCTATGGCTTAACGCGTTTGAAGTTTATTTATGACGTAATATTACAGCCAGCAATATTTTTAGAGGTTTGCAGTTTAAAAACACTTTTAAAAGGTTTAATGAAATAGTAGAGTTATTCGGATACTACGTAATTTGTTTTATGCTTTTTTGGTGAGTCTTCTAATAAATATACAGTATTGTAGTTTTTTGTCTTCTATTTCTTTGTAAACGGAAAAATAAGTATAAGATTTTCAGTTTCATTAGTTATTTTTGTTTCGCTTTTACCACGCTTGAGTTTAACCAACGCACTCACAGACTTATTTTGATAATTATTTTAATTTAATGAAGAGTTTGACTATAAATATTAAATATGTAGAGCTGATGTCAAATTCATTAAATCTTTCTAAGAGCGTCTTTAAATGAATCATAATAATAGTATAACATGAAACTATCAACTATATTATCCATACTAATATTATAAATGCGAAAGTGTGTCTGTCTGTCTGTCACCTCTTCACGCCCAAACCGCTGAACCGATTTTGCTGAAATTTGGCATGGAGATACTTTGAGTCCCGGGAAAGGATGTAGGATACTTTTATTACGGAAAAATGTACGGTTCACGTGCGATAATCGAGTTTTGGCGCAACGGAGTTGCGGGCGTTACCTAGTGATACTTCGTTCGAAAATCACGTAATAACTGGGTGAATGCTATCTTTGAACAATGGCCAAATCGTACCAGGTGGGTGGTGGCGTCCCGATATGCCATTGGTAGCAAAAGTTCCCTAATATTTTAAGGCATCGAAAAACATTAGAAATGTGTCTATAAATAGCCACAAAAAAAAGATCAGTTTCGTTGTTGTCTTTCATATTATGTTCTGACAGCCGGCGATCATTCGCATTCGTTCTATTTTTTGGGTAATACTCTAGGAAAAATTGAAATAATTAGAAACGAGATCGCCGAATATACACTTGTAGGCTACACCGTCGGAAAAAAGGTAGTTCTTAAGTCTAACCTCAAAATAATTGTAAACGTTAATAATTATTATAAAAAATCGTGGCTATTTAGACATAATTCTCAAACGGAATTATGTTTAGAGCATAAGAACAATCCAATCTAACTATAGTTTATTTTGGGACATCAAAAATAAAAGTCGAGTCCAGCTCCTATACAAATTTGGCCATGATTCAAGTGCCTTTATAGATTGCGCCTTTACCAGTAAATATATCTTTATGGGATTGTAAACTTCCTTTTAGATCTGGCCGTCGATATATTATGTTTGTACATAAAGGATACATAAACATTTTAATGTTATATTACAGTGATCATAAAATAGGCGGAGAGAGATACTTTATTTTACATTATCAATGCCGCCAAAAACATGAAATGTAAAAAAGAGAGACAAACCTATCTATGCAATCTATCGTAAAAACTTTTCAGATCACTCAAGCCAAGCCTTTAACTTAATATTTTGTAATTTCAAATCAACATTCAGTGACTGTATCAATAGTTTGATTTATTTTATAATTATTGTAGCGACTTTACAATGAGCAGTGAGCACAAGAGAAACAAATATAAAACTGCATATTTACTATACCATAAATTGCAGAATGATCACAAACGCCTTAGACCTATGTTTTAGATATTCGAATTTAATCCATAATTATTTTCGTGTGAATATCGAACCAGCTACCCTCAAATAATTAATAAACAGATCCAGTGGGGTTATTATGAGCTCTTATATCCATTTATTATACGGGCTTAAATTGACTGGCTGGTAATTTGGTACTATGACCTCTATTTTCCAGCCAGCGAGCGGTCACGTGACACAAAACATACTTCTCCATTGATAACCGAGTAGTAATTTCGTATTATGACAACACTAACTGACATAAGCTGGCTTGCTCAAACGTCAAAAACAGCAATTCAATAAACGCCAAACAATATTAGCTTTTACTGAATGGTTTACGTTTTAGTAATTTTATTTATCAATATTACATACTTCTTTAGTGCTAAGTTATATTGCTATTTAGTTTGTTAGTTACTTAATGAGTTATTTTAGTGCATAGAATATTTAGTATAGTAAAATAGTAATTAGTGTAAACTAAATATTCGAAGTATTCATTGAGAATGGAAGTGTTCGGGAAAAAGATTATATTCTCAGGATAATCACAAAGCGATACATATTAAGTTTAGTAAAGACGCCTTAGAGACCTTAGTAATCCATTTAGTGTTAGTGAGCCGTGAGGTGTCATAATAACGTGAGGTGAGGTAAATACAAAACCTATAGGTATTATTTAAATACAATATAGGTTATGTCAACAATAAGTTTTGTATTTGTGTGATGAACTAAGACTGCATTGGTTTAGTACACAAGGAACGCATACAAGTCATAAGGAAACACAAGTATTGTGTATAATTACTGTGAAATATGAACTTTCACCAAAAACCCATAGTGCAATCTATAGTTTTTGTGTTATTACACAAAACTATTTCCTTGTTAACCTGAAAAGTATTTTGGTACATATGCATGATAAACATTGCACCAAAGAGGTAAATTCAAAGGCACATTACTTACTTTCTCAATAACAAGCATTTTGAGATTGTGTTCTCGTACCATTGAAACTTTAGATTCATGTATAACATGCTCCGGATAAACATTGAAACACACCTAAATTAGAAAAGTTAAATTGAAAATATTAAATCCAAATTAGCTAAATTCTCATATTATGCACTTTTTCATTTATAACTTGACTGACTGTTTAAGGCCCACTTGCGCCAATCTGGGTTAAAGTTAACTCTGAGTTAAACATCATGTCATCTCTATCACTGAATTGGTGAGTGACAAATATGACATGATGTTTAACTCAGAGTTAACTTTAACCCAGATTGGCGCAAGTGGGCCTAAGGGTATTATTCAAAGGGATATTATAAAAAGAGGTATTACCTATAAAAAGTGTAACAGTCACTAAATTTTACTCAAAAATAAAAATAAAACCTACATAAAATTACTTTTCAAAAAAGACTTTACTAAAATTGCATAACTAACATACTTGTTCATAAAACATAATATTATCATAGGAACTTATAATATTATTATTACCATAATAATATTATAAGTATATAGATAGTTTTGTACCTCAATAACAATAATATTTATTTTATATAATATATTAAAATACTTCAAAACTTACAAGTTACAAGATAATAATATATTGTTAAGTAACAAATTTATATTATGTTTTAATTCTTAGGGATCGATCAGACAGAGAGTGGTCACATGTTCAAGCGTTCTGCATTTAAGCGGTCAGTCACACAAGAGAAATTCTGACGTGTTCAGAATGCCCCCCGTGTATCTCTATTTAACGTAATACAACACAAAGATCACAAAACTGATCGCTTGAACACTTGACCGCGTGACCACTCTCTGTCTGAGAGATCCAAATTTCCTATAGTTTAAAGGCAGAGTTTGTAATTGTGTATTACTAATTGGTTTGGCAAATAAAGTCTGAAATTATAATATTGTTTTTATCTTTCATCAATAATAATCAAATATTTACACAATGGATGTTTTATTCAACTTCTTTGATTTCAAGTGACAAGGCAGAAACCTTGTTTAAGATTTCCGCTGTATAAATAAGAATATAAAAGAGGTTTAACACTTTACTATCTGATACTAGGTTGATAATAAGGTGATAAGACAAATACAGTCATGATGAAAGCTGTGTATGAATATGTTATATTATGTACCTATATGTAGGTATTAAGTGTATTTGAATGAGAAAATAAATGATAAAACATTTAAAAACAAGTTTTTATTAAATTTCTTCTAGTTTAAGCTTTTGAGTGAATATATTATCTTCCTTTTAGGACTTTGTCATCATCATCCCACTTGCAATTTATTGTTTTCTTCTCGAGCAATCCATTAACCTAAAAAATATTTGGTTTAGCGGCTAGCGCACACAGTAGGTACCAATTATATAAAATGCCTTACAAGGCATGAATAAGGGATTAAAAAACTTATAAATTGCCTTTTTATGTTACTATCAGTTACAATAATACCTATTTGAAAGCACAAAAAAACGTAGTTCAAGTTCAACTTACTTGAAAGTAAACTTTATTGTTGTATTGCAGTAATGCATGTAATACACAAGTTTGATGCATTCCAGACTTTTTAAGGTTATTTAACGTAGGTATAAGGATAAAGTTTATCAATTTCAACATAATATCAACTACTTAATATATTTTGTTCAAATTTTACCCATTTTTATTTTCTCTACTTCTTCTTCTTCTTTTTTTTTTTTTTTTTTCTTATAATGGCACTTCGGCTTTAACCATGGCCAGTGTCGAGTATATAATATTATGGCGGGAAAACAATATTTTATAATATAATTTTCAGCATCGTTATTCTATTTCGTCACATCTAAAGTCTAGTCAAAGTCTAAGTAAAAGTCATTACAGTCAGAAAGTCAAGTCGGTTGATTCAGTAAAGTGGTAGACGCTTTACTGAAACTTTTGATGGAGTTTTGGAGGGAACACAAAATAGCACGTTTCTGGATAATGCATCACTCTCCCACACTTGTGCACGATAACGAATATCTAATGGTTAATATTCTACCAATATTACACATTAAAAACCCAACTTAACACAATTTTAGGAAAATAATACAAAATCACAACATCACACTTTCACATTCCCGACAAAACTCCTCTCCTTCTTTTTTATAATGGTCGACTCCACAGATTAGAGTATATAGGTCGACTCGGTAAGTTGCTAATGTCAGAGAACTAAAGAGAGCTCTAAAGTGTGTAGTTTGTACTAATAAGTAATATGCCGTAATATTATTAATATAGTGTACTAAATCATACTTTATATTATAATTAATAAATAAATATTAAAATACTTTTGCCAATTGTTATAATTCACAAATTATTGAGAATCAGTGTTGCAATACAAATTTCAAATAATTTGAGAGTTTAAATTGCAGCCATAAATACTTACAGTGGGGAACACTACATTACAGCATTAGTAGTGCAACGAATCATCAATTTGTATAAATGATAATTAATATTAGAAGAATATATTCGTTGTGTATTATAAGATTAATTATTTATGATAAAAAAATCAAAATCTTTTACAACTTGAGTTACAATTTTTCCGTTTACCTACCTATATTATATAAAGACAGTGTTGCAACATTTAAAATATTTACATTTGCCGTGCGCCTTTGCAAATAAACAATCTATTTATTTAATAATATATCATTATACTTTAATATTTAATGTAATTATAAAGTAAAGAAATATATCCCATAAATATCATCATCATTGGCTATGCCCTTTATATTATGTGCGTTTCTTAAAAAAAAAAACATAATGTCGTTATGTCAAGTTGAATTTTGACGTTTCCTAATGTCACCTACATGCTCGTCTGACGTATCAAATCCATTCATAAACAACCAAACTGGGTTCAAATCCAACCAGAAGAATATGAGGTTATAATACAAATAAAGAACAAGGCAGTTGTAGATCGAAAACTGAACTGCCTGGAATCGTGCACTTTTCGTAAACGGTCATAATAACCCCACTGATCGTTGAAATTAATTCGAATAATGTTTAATTGTTTATTGTTGACAAAAATATACGCAGTATTACCCCAAGCGATCGCTTGTTTCAAAACAGTCGAGTGTATATTTTTCGGGCTCTTATACCTTGTTCAACTCTGAACAAATACTTGAAGGTACAAAAATATTATGACCTCGACCGGTCGTGCTCTTAATAAATTATGTAGCCACGTGTTGAGGATTACAGGGGACTTACAGGTAAAGTTACAATTTAACTTTGCCATTGGAATTATTTTTAAAACATTGTCCATATTTTCACATAGGATGTCGGCCGCACATTGTCCGAATTCTGATCAGAAACATTTGCATTCCGCCGGATCGCCACCCCGCACATTATCCGAAATATCCTTCCGGCGAGTTCGAGCTCACTTGGCTCAGTACAAAATGTAAGAGACAGCGCGGACTTTCAACTGTTTCTGATCAGAAATGTCGTACAATGTGCGGCTGGGCTAAGCAGCCAAACATTTAAATAACAATTATGACACTGACAGTTTTGACAACTTAACAGCGACCCAAAGGTTTTGAGACTCGTTATTAATATAGCGCGACGGTCGAGTCTTGAAACTTGATATTCTGGGTTTGAACTGACCGCTGGCGCCCAATCAATTTCAACTCGCGCTTGACTTTGACAAAGTTCTTTGATCTAGCTTTAATCGCAGATGGGGCTGGATTGAGCCAGAAGTGAGATGAAGAATATGGTGAGAGAGAATTTTAAGGGGCTGCAGCTGGTACTAATGAAATACTCTTTATTAGCATAGATAGATATATAAAACTCTTTATTGCTCACATATTGATACTAACTAGTTCGACTAATTTAACAAAATCATAGAAAAATGGAGGCGGGGGCGGCTTTAGTAGCGATCTCTTCCAGGCAATCATGTGACATTGGAGAGAGATGTTGTTACCATAATTATGTCCAGATACAAAAACTAAGCTTTCTAGTAACAATCCTTAGGGCAACATATCGATCAAATTATTTTTGTCATAAAAATTAATTTACTAAATTGGAAATGTTTAAATTTTTTAAATTACTGTAATATTATATTTGTTCGAGTATAACGCAAAAGATACTTGATACTTATTGGACCATAGGAAGCTATATAATTTCCATTGCATATAGGTAATTATAGACCAGTTTTCGTTATCTCTATTATGAGTAATAAATGTTTTATAAACTATAACTATATGTGTACATCTAGTTTTCAATAATTCCGTTAGTCCCATAAAAACACAACGACCGGAGCAGAGTAAAACTAGAAATTAGAATACAGCTCTAATAATTTCATGCTCTAAGCTGTAGAGGACAAGTGGGCAGACGAAACGTGAATATACGATCCTGTGGTGCCAAGTTTCCATAACAAATGAATGCCATTCCCCGCCATAGGATCTGACGTTGACCAATGATGGCTAGTTTTGAATATGAAAATGGATCCAAATTCTCGAAGTCTATGGCCGCTTTCTAAGGTTTTTTGACGAGAGGTGTTTATATTCTATTTGATAGCGCTGTCAATTGCTTTTAGAAAAAGAAAGAAATAAAGAATATAAAAGTCGGTATTATAACATAAAATTAGAATCAGGATTGTAAAAAAAAAAACCAAATTGATCCCCAATCAGCAATGTTGCAAACGGATTCGCAACACCGATTTTCAGTGACTGGATTTACTTACTGTACTGGATAGCTTTAGTGCTAAGTATACTTACATGAAGACAGATACAGATATACGATATTTGCCGAATAGGCGCCGGCAGCAATTTCGGCAACCGGCGCCGAAAATAATTCCCTACAACTAAATATTTATTCAAACAAGAACCTGTTTTATGCAATTTACTGCATGCATGGTTGTTAGGTTGCAGATTACCTAGGTATTCTGTAGATGAATAGAATAAACTTTTTGCACTTTAACTGACTAACCCAGATAATCTGTAGAATACCTTGTTAATCTGCAGTCTAACTGGTTTACGCACATTAGTGGTAACATATTATATACACTAACCCCGCGTTCCATTTGATGTTAAAAACGATCAAAACGCTCAAAATAGAAGTCATTTTGAGCGTTTTGATTATTTTTAACATCAAATGGAACGCGGGATGAGTGTTTAGTGTCTGGTTTTATCGTGTATCCTTACCATAATATATTTTAAAGTTAGACCAAGACCAAGAGTTCCAAACTACTGAATTTCTGAGATCGGTGTGACAAACAACATAATATGCATGACCACGCCTGAAAAGTTAACAGTGGTTTTAATGGGTTGCAAGCATTATATTACCTTTTTTCCAGCAGTCTTACCTCCGAAACTGACACGACTTGATTTACAAGTCTGATTAGTTTTAAATTAAGCCGCAGCACGATCGTGCGCTACATATCTGTCAGGAGTGGAAAAAGCCGTTGAGATCGAATTAGTTCCAAATTAAGCCGCAGCACTATTTTGAGATTTTTGATCTGATTCGATTCTGATTCTGTCGGGAGTAAGGCAACAGATCAGCTGGAATTGAAACAAATGTTTTAAACTTTAATAAACTAAATTACATTTTAATGTTTTAAATGCCAAATTAGTTAATATTATCAATTTTGCTATTTTTAGTTTATAGTCACAGCTCTGTATAATAAACACAGCACCTAATTTAATATTACTCTAACACTTAGCACAAGGTGTGAAATTCACTTCTATTTTCAAGATGGCGCGTGAACCAATTGGCAAACGAAATTGCAAGTTTGCTTGGAAATTAGCGGCACGCCACGCTACACTTGATTGTGTTCGTTTAACGGAACAGTTTATTAGGTGCCGTGTTTGAGGTCGTGAGTTCAATCGTCTACTGTCTATGGCGCCAAAATCAGTCAAGTGCGTTCTGTACCATTACAGAGTAAAAATAATCAAATATGTGTTTTTTGTATGGGAGCCCCCTTAATTTTAATTTTAATTTAATGATTAACCTTTCAAGCTCCATAAGCGGTCGCATGCGACCGCGATAGCAAAAGAACAAAAGATTTCCGAGAATATGTGATCGAGGGTTTAATTATCAATTATAAATGCAATTGAGCATTTTGTGAACATTTCAGGCCAAAAATGGCAAAAAATCACGTTTGTTGTATGGGAGCTTCCTTCAATATTTTTGATTTATTTTGTTTTTACTATGTATTTGTTTCTCTAGCTTCCGTTCTTGAGTTACAGCCTGGAGACATACAGATGGACAGACAGAGACAACAGATATCTCCATACCAAATCTCCATCTTTGAGTCCCAGGAAAGGACATGGGATAATTTTTGTCCCGGAAAAATAATATAATGTAAATATAATTTCCGCGCGATAAAAGAATTTTGGCGCGACGGAGTCACGGGCGTCATCTAGTTTACAATATTTACGTTAAAGCGAGTTTCATATTCAAAGTGACCTCAAAGACAATGCAATATAGAATCCCTGCAAAGTGGTATAAGATTTACATACAGAGGGTTTCATGGGAACTCGCTCCAGTACTTTGTAGCCACAACGACGGAGCTCAGACTTGGATATTACAGATTTATGCAAACGCCTTCACAGAACTGACATTGCGTTTGCCGTGACTTTGTATGCACTGAAATGATGAAATCTGAGCTATAACGTTAATATTGTATAAAGGTATTTAATATTTTAACCGCCGGGTACTTGTTCTAATACGTCATATTGGTACAAGTAACCTTGTGTCATAAAACAAAAACTAAGCATTTGCATCCATTGTGGATGAATTATACAGTATTTTCAGAGCGAAGTAACCACATTTGACATAAGTCATCGCTTCGCTAGCGAATACTAATGTCAAATCCCATACATTTTGTAACATTAGAGTTAGCGTTAGCGTTAGCGTTTCGCCACTTGTCTACAGGCACAGAATATTGTCAGAAACGTTGTCAAACGTCGAACAAAACTTTTCGTTTACTGTCTATGCTGGTGCTGCCTCTAGCGTGAAAACATTGCAGTAATATAAAATATTTCAAGCGTTAGTTCCGACTTTAATTAAGTACGCCAAAAAAGCCTTATAGAGCCACAGCCAAGCCAAGCCAAGTGCCAACGGTCATTAAATGCAAGTCCACGACTTCTTTTATTGCATTTGGTTTTCCTTTGAGTTTAAGTCGATTGTGAAAACGATAATTACATTGGTCTGGTCAGTTGCGCTGAAAAGTATTCGTGCTTGACTAATTTGTTAACTTCAGTATTTAATTAAGAAATGTATTTTCACAAAAATACAAAACTTAAGCTTGGCCTTGAGTTGGTTTAAAAACGAGGGCGCTAGTTTCTTCACATTTAGAAAACGAGACCCTACTGTGATATACCTGTCTGTCCGTCTGTCTGTCCCCAGGCTGTATTGTGATTTGTGAACACAATATTGCGCATGCCAAATGCCAATCCTTTCCTTAGGTATCTTACATAATTTTTTATACGTTGGCACTATTTCATGAAAAAATATTAAAGTTATTCATAATAATGATGAAATAGAATGAAAATATATGAGGCGTCCGTCGCGGGAATGTTCGAGAAATTTATTCTACTTTACATAAAGTAGCATCAATCATCTTTGATCTGTCACTTTGGGTCCTGACAAGAAAGTTTTGATGTAATATTTGAGGTCACAGATGAGATATAAGCTCAATATCTGTACCTACGTCGATTATACTTACCAATATTATGTGAGGTATATCTTATCCAAAATCTCCACTGCAATAAACTATCGGGTATCGCCATATTTAACCGACTTTGTCAGAAGGAGAGTCACATTTTCATCCGACTTTAGCTCAGTCTTTGTTATGTCAGAGGTTTTTTAACAAGAATGATACAATTTCGATACATTCAGTTCTTAGCAAACTCAAGTTTAAGTTACACTTCAGTTTTATTATTCCGCTTTCGCGTCTGTGGCCCGCCAACTTTTTGAAACTAAACGGAATATTTCATTGAAAACATGCCAAAATAAATGCAGACATCTTATTCAGTAGCCAAAGACGGAAAATGTCCGCCATTTCAGAATTGTTTTCCTAGTAGTTCGTTACAATTATTATAATATTAAACATTATTCAAAACAAATCAAACAAATTTTCTAATGATGGTATCAATAGGTACGATAATTTGAAACGAATAATTCGTTAGTATGACAATTTACAACAATGGCTAAAATATAATATGACCTTAATTGCTGTTGATGATAAATGATAATAATATTATATTATTCCTGTTACCGCATTTTGGAGCTTAATATTTAACGTTGAATTAGGCTCTAAAAGGCTCCCCCGATGGTTGCTCGCCTTGTCGTGGCGGTGGGGCTCTAGTAACCGCGGCTTGGACAACCGCGGTGAAGCGAAGAGGCAACCAGGGCCGGCCGGTGTCGCCGCCTGGCCCGAGGAGGGCGCTCCCAGCGGACTGGAGGAGTCCGCTGCGGATGCGCACCGAGGTGGGGCCGCAGAGGAAGAGGCAAGTAGGTATTACGGTGCGCCGCTTGCCCTATCCTCTGCGGCCGAGGACGGATCGCGGGGGGGAGAGGCATTGTGGTAGGTTGCCGCTTTCCCTACCCCCCCTGCGAGCTGGCCGTTCCGTTTGAACGGCATTGGTGGGGCCGCAGAGGAAGAGGCAAGTAGGTATTGCAGTGCGCCGCTTGCCCTATCCTCTGCGGCCGAGGTGTGGTCGGTGGCAGAGCCACAGACCTGATCTGCATCATGGCCTCCAAGTAGCAGACTCGGGGGGCGTCTGCTACAGCCCTGGTGGGGGCCGAGGAGGAGGGCGCACGTGTTGTGCGCCCATCGTGGAGTCTTCGGACTGCTGGCGCGGTCGCGGATGTGTGTATCGTTCCCGTGGCCCCGTCAAAAGGCGGCGTGGCGGAAGATGGGGGGGGTTTTAGTGGGTATACCGTGGTCTCATTAGCTACGGGAGTCCCACATCACCGCTCGGGTCGCCCCCTGCGCCTGGGTGGTATGCGTAATGCATTTCCCCCTCCGGGAAAAAAAAAAAAGGCTCTAAAAGGCTTATATGAAAGATATAACTAGTGAGATAGAACAGTGTAGGTACATCAACTTTATTAGATCAAGAATAATTTTATTGTTAACAACCTCAACAACTTGTAGAGCAGTACTTGCTGAATTATGTAACATCTGTTACATAATTCGACGAGTACAGTACAATAATTTGTATGTGGATTTTCCATTTTCAGTGAAGTAACAGATATTTTCAGGTATTGCGTTACATTGGCGCCTGTACTAGCCTGAGTCTGTCATGCAGGTCACCAAAATTTTTATCTAAAGTCAAATAAGGAATTAAATAGATAAGTTTCTAATTAACGATTAACAAAATTTAAAATTAATAAAAGTAAAAGTAAAAATCAAAGTATCTTCTAAAAGTGTGAAGTTGGAGACACTGTTTTTTTTCCTTATACACATAATTACAGCATGACTGGTGAGACATGTTCTATATTCGAGGACGTGATATTGTGAGCGCGTCAGTATATATACGACAGCTGAAATGTATCACGTGGGCTTCGGCCCGACCGAGCATGCTATCTCGCTCGGTCGGAAGATCTTCCTTTTCCGCCGCCACTAACATCGCTAAACTATTATATTAGTTGAAAAAAAAAAACATTAAAAATAATATCATTTGATCACTGAGTAAATGTAGCTTAAAGTTAAATAATTATTATTTACCCAACGTATGGACATCGCGCGCGGGAGGAGTAGCGCGTGGTACGGGGCGCAAGCCGCCGCGCCGGCCGCATAGTAATTTACTAAGTGTCCATGATTCATTTGTTTAAAGAGTTTGGTAAAAAATTAAGTACCTAATTTTATTACATAATTATAATGAGAATCGAGTACTGAATACTCTCCTTAAGTATCGGTCATGTCTCACCAGTCATGCTGTATGCAAAGATATTACCAATATTAGATTTCACTAAACATTTTGAGGACTTCTTACTTACGTTTGAAAATAGTTTTGCAGAAAACGAAACACGACACTATACGACTCCTACTTTACCAATAACGGGTTTCATTTATTTTTCCGTTCATAGTCGCTGCACGAGAACGAGATTTCAACAAAGGCTTAGTATAATACTGTAATACAAGTCCCTCTATACAATTTCCAGTTTAATCGGAATTCTTTCGGATGTTGGTTTCATAGTTATCAAAAATGTAATACATTTTTAACCCGGATAGAGCGCTTACGATACCGTACGCGTCCGTAATTCACCGTACCCTTGTTTTTTCATAAAACCTACTCATAAGGCAGAGTTTTCGTCAACGCACTCTGACATTGGCGATTCACTAAGGAGCCAATTTTTAAAAAGAAGAAGAAGAAGTAGAGCGCTTACAGACGAACGGTATTTGTCGACGGCACGTTGACGGCTGCCGTCGACTGCCGTTGTCTGTAAGCGCTCTAACTGGAAAAATAGCCCGAGCGTCATGAATTTTGCCATAAAAAAGTTTAAAAAACTTAATCTTTCAGTGATGATACTTTCACAGCGAACTCCATGTTATACGGTACACATACACATCTTAAAGTATTTTCACCAGAGACCAGACATTTTACGTAGTTTTGTTACACCTTTTTTTTTGATGCGCAGGGGAAACCCATCATGAGTCCCCCGGGTTGGGTATGTGCTCAGCACCCCGGGGGTATGTGAGACTCCTACTCACTAAAACCACCTGCGGTTCGCCTTCAGCCGTATAAAGGAGGGATATCCCGGATCTAACAAACACGGGACTCCCTCCACAACTGGCCGGTCTACCTCAGAAGGGACCGGACTTCCACCAAGGTAAGGGAACGCTTAGGCAAACTGAAGCGTTCCCCTCGGCGCCGGGACTGGCTAGCCGGGGAGGTTCCCATCCTCTCCCGGAGCCCCGTTAGTCGAGGGTTCTTTTTCTTCTTTAAAAATGGCCTCCCATTAGGAATAGCCAGTGTCAGTAATTTGATGAGGTAAATAGTCGAGAGTTAGTAGGTTCGCATAGCGAGTTTTGACGACCTCTGTGGCTCAGTGGATAGCACGTTGGTAGCTTAAGCCGGAGGTCGCGGGTTCGAGCCCCGCCGACGGAACAAAAAGTTTTCAAAGTTCCTGGGTCATGGATGTGTATTAAATATATTTATCATATAATAAAAATCTTAAATATATGTATAGTATAAAAGTATTAAATATATTTCCGTTGTCTGGTACCTGTAACACAAGTCCTTAAGGTACTTAGCATGGGGCCAGACTGACGTGGTGTGAAGCGTCCAATAGATATTATTATTATTATTATATTATTACGCCCTGTATTACCAATAGATAGAAAATAAACTTGTGATATAGGGAAAATTAGAAATGAAAACGCATATTGCGTGATATTCTAACCGCACGAGCGAGTTATCCAAATATTTTATCGACGCTTGGCACCGGGCCAGCGACTGTAATAAAGTGCACTTATTGGTGGCCAATAAACAGTATTGCTTATATTATAAATTCATGGTATTCCACGTAAATACTAAGATACTTTTAAGGATAAAATAATATCACACATTACAGAAGAATTCATAATTCAATAATCACAACATCAAATTAAGGGTGGGTTGCACCAGAGGTGTCGTTATAGTTAAGGTTAAGGTTATCGTCAAATATGGCATCCATGATTGACTTTAACTGGAGATTTGACAGTTCATTTGACATTTTGTTATACCTAGTTGAAGTTATAGTTATTAGTTGGTGCAACCTACCCCAAAAAAATATAACGTAAGCCTTCCAAGAATTTTATTGAAATCTGCTCTTAGTTAGTTTTTGCGTAAAGATGTACAAATAAAAAATATTACACACTCACAAGCTTATCCCATGTGAACGTGAATTGAACATTCGTGTTGAAACTTTGCTTTATTATCTTAAAAGCATGATATTTTGTTATAGCCTGTATGTATAAAAGGCGAACGCTTGAAACAACTTCCGCAAGATGCATAATATTTTCATGGTTTGTTTTGGCAGGATGAAAGTTTGAAAGAATATTTTTCTTTTATACTCGAGGAGATAATTCAAAACATTGACTACTCAACCGATATCCATTTCAGTCGATGGTCGTTCTCAACTAGAAGGAACATAAAATGCTTGTAAAATTTTTACGGCCTGAGCCCCTAACCTACATAATATTTTACCTTCCTGTTAACTTTTTTTTTCTATACAAAGTCTTTTATCTTCGAATACTCAATAAGACTAGAATATGAGGTAGGTGTATTTTAATAAAATTAATATAATTTATTAATTATAAATATAATATATTTAGCTCATCTAAATAATTGTAGAATGTAGATTGTAGACTGTAGAGCCAAAACCAACAATGATTATTCTATGCTGCAATCAAAATAACGAGAACAGATTTTTTTGTCATTTTTATGAAGTTTTGTCCTTCAATTAACTCTATCTGTATTTTAAAATGTTATCTATCTGTATTTTACCTATTTATTTAGACATTTTGGAGACTACACCAACAATGGAACAAATACATAATATAATCTGTTATCCAGTTTAATTGTTTTCGATTTAAATTTTTCCATTGTTTCAGTTTTAAAATGTACAACAGGAAAAATTTTTGACACATGCAATGAAGGATCACAATTTTAAAATACACAGATTTATTTTAGTTTAAAATTGACTTTTTAAAATTGTTACATTTACAGTAATTGTGCGTATCACGTCGAGTTTTTAAACGAACAATCAGTC
This sequence comes from Plebejus argus, assembly GCA_905404155.3. Classification (NCBI taxonomy): domain Eukaryota; kingdom Metazoa; phylum Arthropoda; class Insecta; order Lepidoptera; family Lycaenidae; genus Plebejus; species Plebejus argus. The sequence goes on from FR989944.1 coordinate 6,130,882, forward strand.
AAAATAGATACAGGAAAAAAAATACCGCAGCATATTTTGGTGTTTGCTGTTTGAATTTAAATAATTGTGCGTGTTTATATTATTTCAACCAATTCAAAGTTTTTTCCTCTTTTACAATACCTAAAATGAAAATATGATCAAAATCGTGACATAGGGTCATTTCTCATGTAAAACCCAGAGGTCAAAAGTACTATTTCATCGTTGCTACTTTCACACTGAACTTTATATACGCCCTAAAGTATTGTCACTTCATTTTTTACAGCCTGTATAATAGAGTTAAGTGACATAATATATTTTTTATAAAGTTGAGTGAAATTTATCAAAGCACTCACGTAGTGACTTTGAACACTTTGAACACTTTGAACACTTTGAACACTTTGCTTCTCACTGCTTCATGATTCTTGATATTTTTTTTAACAATTGAGTAGCACGTGTCAGAAAATTGCTAAGATATATTTTGATATTAGCACCGAAAAATATGAAAAATATATAGCATTAATGTCTGTGGGATGGTAAAATGGGGATAGTTAAGGTGAAAACAAAACATCGGTGTCAATACCAAAATATAATATTTTTCAGGATATACTAAAGGATATACTATATCCTGAAAAATATTATATTTAAGAGCCTCCATTCCTAAAATTCTTTAAAAACTTTAACTTAAACAATTTAAAAATGTCTATTAATGATTGTGCATGCTATTAAATAACCAATCACATAATATTGTATTATGTAAAATGTGCATTGAAATTTGTTTTAGGCCTGCTCAGGACCACGGAATCATGTTCAGGTAATGAATGTTAATTAGAATAATTTTTTTACAAAGGAATATTAATTTTAAATGTTTTAGACACTAACATTATATTTTGGTTTCATTATTATAATATTATGTATAGTTTTTTTTTTTTTTTGAGAAAATTTATGATTCTTTTTGTTATAAACGGTATAATTTTATATTATAAACGGTAACCGATAGACCTTTTTTTTGTTGACGCAGGGGAAATCTTCAAAAAGATTCAGAAAAGCAAAACACACACCGGTTTAAATAGTTCTTACTAAAATGAAAAGTGTTAGGTGTCTAAAGAACAAATGGCCACTAGAATCTGAAAAAGTGAAGCAGTAAATAAGTAAAAATTTCAAAAAGTTTTAACGCTAGAGCTATAACGAAAATTGAGCATTCAGACCTATTTCATGTCTCGTTTAAAGCAAAATTACTTACTCACGCCTTACCTTTTAGGGGAAGTAGGTATTTTTTTCCGATCTGCGTTGACTGAAAATACGCAATATTTTCTGTACATAGAAAACTTATTTTTCTTATACTTGCATGGCTTCCGGCTACACAAATGTAGTGTTCTTAATATTACGTAAAGGAGATTATAAGATTTTCCATTCCTAATAACCGGGTGACCGAAAAACCTGTGATTTTTAAGCCATTTTAAATAAATGTAGAAGGAAAGACGCTAAAGGCAGCTAAATCATAAGTGGGTGAGCCTAAACGAATTTATTTTCCTATAAATCAAGTTATATTTCAAGAAAAACTATAGCTAAAAGCCGAGCTTTGTGAGGGCTCGCGTCGTCGCACCTTGGCTGACTGATAATTACACATCTACATAATATTAAAAATAAAAATTACTATGCTAAAGCACAAATCAATAGGCGTGACAGTTTTTCCGTAAAGTGTACCACAAAATGTACAGATTGTAGGATATACTAAGGCTCGCTTCGCTCGCCCTGATAACTAAAGATAAAAAACTCTAATTTCCAAAATAGACTAAGCTAGGCCATTTGACCGATTAATTATTCGGTTCTTCTACCGACGCGATGAAGCCAGTAACGTCGAGACTAAGGCACGCCAGAGCCATCGATTGCCGATAACGTTATGTAACTTCAGCTTAGTTTAGACTAGGCCAGTACTAGGCTATCCAGTATCCATCCATACTAATATTATAAATGCGAATGTGTGTCAGTCTGTTACCTTTTCACAACCAAACCGCTGAACCAATTTTGCTGTTTGGCATGGAGATACTTTGAGTCCCAGGAAATGACATACGATACTTTTCATCCCGGAAAAATGTACGTTTCCCGCATGATAAACGAATTTTGGCATAACGGCGTTGCGGCCGTCATCTGGTGTGATAGATAATACCAGTATATTCTTCTGAAAACTGTTTAAAATATTATATCATGTTACTGGGTCAAGAAAGGCAAAAAACTGATGAAAATAATACGAAAGTGAAGATTTCAGATGATAAATTGTGACCATTCATTAAAATTGCATTAAATAATAATATTATAGTCTGTATGCGCAAAGAATTTACAGACGTACATAACAGTTCTATAGTCAGGGAGCCCTAGAACAATTTTTTGTGGTTACTAACAAGCTAATTTTTTGTGAGTAGCTACATTTTGATAACACGAACAACATTTTCATTTTCGAAGAATCTCGAAAGTGGTAGCTAACAGAGATAGAAAGGATTTCATACTTTGACTTGATGATCCTAAAATATGGATTGTTTTATTTGTAGGACAAGGTTACTCTTAAATAATATAACTATTAACCTACCAATATACAAAAAATCAGTTGGTAAGGGTTCCGTTTTAGGGTACAGTAGTCAACCAAGTTTTGTTGATTACAGAACCCTAAAACGGGAATTTTTATATTTGTATGTTTAACAGTTAAACATACAAATATAAAAATTTATTCAATGATCAAGGATATTTTTTGAAAATCTGCTGTCAAAAATTGCCATCAGATCCTGGTAGACCTATATAGCATATATTTTAACGTGAATAAACATCATGCGTAAAATTTTTATAATGTTTTTTATATTAAATTTCGAAGCTTATTAATAATAAACTGGCATGTAAGATCATAGTGTAAACTAAGCATAAGCTGTTCGCAGCTCTAGACAGCTGTGGTCATTTAAATTTCATATTGGTATTGGATTTGGCAGTTTTATACACTGTATTTGCATTTAATAGTTTCAAGCACTTTCTCTAAAATCTAGAGTTCTTATTTGAATTTACTAAAGGCTGTATTCTATTTGAGCACTAACAATAAAATGAATTTAACTTCGGAGCCAGTTGGGAAAATATTAAACTCTGCTTGTGCATAACATTATATAAATGTGATAAAAAAATCATATTTAGTGAAATTTCAATTCATGTTCATCTGAATCTAAACTTAAACGATCTTACCACAAAAGATTTAAGCACCTGTTGAACAGTTGTTTTGAGATAATTTTGTACTGAATTTTTCTCTAATCAACTGTTCAACAGGTGTTTAAATCTTTTGTGGTAAGACCGAAAATTTTTAACAGTACCTAAGCTTTATATTATGGCGGACCCATACACACCCTAAAGTTTTATCACTTAGTTTTGTTACACCCTGCATACCTACATAAGACGGTGGTAAAAGGTATATTATGAAAAAGAAGTAACAGTATACCTTTTTCCTAATTTTAGAATACACGCTATTCCGCCCCCACCAACAGCTATTTTTAACTAACCTACTTTCATTATTTTAATAGTTAATTGACCGAATTTCATAAAGTCAATGTTTATTTGTTAGTTAGTTTTGATGCCAAGCGATTCATATGATTGATATAAATTATAAGCATAATATGATTCATTTTTATGGCTCCCATACCGGTTTCGGTGACGGTGGCCGGTTTCATTGTAACCAGGCCAGCTACGCAGGAGTAATTTTATAGTGCCCAAGTGTGTGCGCAGTAAACAAGAGCACTCTCTATTCCTTTACGCTCATAACCCAGTGGGACGGCAGACCGACACGACCGGCGAGAGATCAGGCGCAGGACCGACTTCTTACATGCCCATCCGACGCATGGATCATCTTACTTGTCAGACAATCAGGTGATCATGCCTGCATTTGTCCTAACCAAACTTGGAAATAACATGTTTCCAACGCGGGAATCGAACCCACGACCTCCGGGTCAACAGCCGTGCTCTATACCACTAGACCTCGGAGGCGTCTAATAATTCATACTAATATTATAAAGTAAAAAAAATATACAGGCGAGCATAATGTAATCTCCTCCTTTTGGAAGTCGGTTAAAAAGCATGATGATGATGACGCCCGCAAAGTCCGTTGCGCTAAAATTCGTTTATCGCGTGGGAACCGTATATTTTTCCGAGATAAAAAGTATATTATGTCCTTTCCCGGGACTCAAAGTATATCCGTACAGAATTTCCGCAGACAGACAGACAGACACTCTTTCGTGAATATAATATTAGTATGGATTGTCATCCACGTAGTGGAACCTGGCAAAACGTCATGTGAACAACCTCCATAATACTAAGCGACTCAGAAGTTCAGCAATAACATTACCTACACTGCCCTGATACCAGAAAAGACCGCTACGTGCAGAACGCAACTTTTGGTAATTGACAAAAATAGCGGGAAAAGAGATTTCTTGAAAAGTATTATGATTAGTTAAGATCTAGTTATTGATTAAAATAAGTGACCTTACGTAGAATATTTTCATGTTCTCCTTTTCTATATAATATGTTTGTAAGGTAATTTAAAATACAATTTTCTGGTTTAGCTTAGCACATAAATAACTCTTTCATTCACGCTGCTAGGTTAAAACGCAGTTACCTCGACGGTAACTGCCGTTTAGCGTATGATTTTTGTCTTTAAATTTTGATATACCTATTTTTTACATGAATCATACGAAAAAATACCGCTATGTGGCCTAACTGCTTTATAGATTATTACGTAACTGAGAAGAAATAGATTCATCAATCTAAAAACGCCATTATGTGACGTCAACGGCATTTTTGATTAGTTTAATCAAAATTGGTTTAAAAGTTATCAGTATAATACTAATAGAGAAAGCAGTTAAATGCACTACCCACTTAATAACTGTATTTTAACTAAGTACACCACTTCAAATAATCCTAGTGATTAGCTGAAAAGACCATTAGATCAAAAATGCAACAGCAAAAAAATATTATATTTGATCAGAGATAAAACTGTAATATCAAAACAAATTATTTATTTGTGGAAGATACTTTAATGCTTAATTTATTATTTGGTAATAAATTGTAAACGACGTTAAACATCTTAACAATCAATAGAATTCTTACTGACTTCAGTCCTAATAATTTCTGGTACAGTACCGTAACTAAACATATGAAAATTATTTTTATTTATTTATTTATTTAACAAAAACATTACTTCTATGAGAGATCAAAAAGTAGATATATTAATGATCGGCCAAGTGCGAGTCGAACTCGCGCACGAAGGGTTCCGTACCGGCATAGAGCGAAAGTAGACAAAAAATTGTGTTTTTTGTATGGGAGCCCCCTTAAATATTTACTTTATTTTAATTTTATTATTAATTATTAAAGTACAAATACAATTAAGGATTTTGTGAAAATTTCAAGTGCGTAGCTGTTACCATTATTGATTACGAGCAAAAAAGGCCAAAATAATCACGTTTCTTGTATGGGAGCCCCCTTTAAAAATAATGAAAATATTCTACGTAATTTATGTTATTTTTAGTATTTGTTGTTATAGCGGCAACAGTCGCCCATGTCGCCCATGGACACTCACAAGATCAGAAGAGCTGGAGGGGCGTTGCCAGCCTTTTAAGAGGGAATACGCTCTTTTCTTGAAGGTTTGCAGGTCGTATAGGTCCGGAAATACTGCTGGTGACAGTTCGTTCCAGAGTTTTACAGTGCGCGGCAGAAAGTTACGCGAAAAACGCACTGTTGAAGACTGCCACTCATCAAGGTAGTGATGATGGTATGTTTTTCGCGTGGGATGATGGCGAAAAGTTGCAGGTGGTATGATTCCGAACAATTCCTCAGAGCACTCCCCGTGATACAACCGATAAAGGATGCAGAGTGAAGCTACATCTCGGCGTAATTCCAAGGGGTCCAAGCTGTTTGAAACACTATGGCAGTCAACAATTCGAGCGGCCCTTCGTTGGATACGATCCAGAGGGAGCAGTTGGTATTTTGGCGCCCCTGCCCAGAGATGAGAACAATATTCCATATGAGGCCGAACCTGCGCCTTGTAGAGTTGTAGGCGTTGGTCCGGACTGAAGTACTGTCTCGCTCCGTTAAGAACACCAAGCTTCTTCGAGGCTTATTTGGCCTTACCCTCTAGATGATATCGGAACTGGACTTCACTCGATATGTTGACGCCAAGTATCTCAATGCTAGGGGAGATAGTTAAAGATGTGCCCTCGAAACGAGGAAACATGTAGCTTTTTCGTTCAAAACTAACTTATTGTTTTGATGTTGTTTGTGAGTAAGTCCTTGGGCGTTGCAATGTATTCAAAGGCATTAGTCTTGTTTATTTTGCTTGCCTTCTGATTCAGTCCTATTCTTTCGTAAGAATCTGCTGGTGGTTGGAATGGAGATCTTTTCCTCTTTTCATTCTCTCTTCCTTTAATTATTATCTTGTCATATTATCTTATAAATGCCCTGTTTCCTTTTAATCTCTTCCTTTACTTTTTTCTTCAGAGCTCCTTCCTAATTTTTAGAACTTCTTTTGAAAAGTCTTCTGTAGCGTATAATATGTTTGTAGGGAAGTTTTTGCATTTTTTTTATATTTCTAATATTGGTCTTTGTTTTCCGCTGATTTTCTTTCCTAATCTTCGTACTTCGCTAATCTCACATTTGTCAAATTCGTTTATATTTTCTTCTATCCTTGCATCATTTAGTGTTCCTATAACTTATGGGATCCATAATGTTAGCAGTTATCATTACAATTTTCTCGTTGTAGAAAATAATTTGAACACCTATGTACTTTTAAAATTTAAAAGTACATAGGTGTTTAATGTTTAATGTTACCTCAGCTGTCCCACGAAAATCGCGCCAAATTTTTGGCGCGCAAAGCAAGCACGCGACCTTCCCCCACGCGGCACGCCGACAAAATATTGACTGTCGATCGCGGATCGATCGATGCCCTGCGGGCCTGCACCCTCTGCCTCTGCATGCTCCAGCCTCTGGCCGCTGGCGCGTTCGTATTCCCCCCCGCTCTCCTCTCAATCAACATAAATAGCGGTCTTTTTGTTTAGTTTTTTAGTTAAACCGCGTTTATGAAATGCCATCATGCAAATATTTAAATAAAATCCTAAGTTAAATGACGGTCATAGTTTTGTTGTGTAGTTTTTTAGTTTGATTTATAATTATTATACTACGCTTAAAGACAGTTTACATATCATAACGTAGTTCTAGTGTATGATGATAATTTAGCCGTTTTATTGCTTATAATGGAAATGGTTCTGGGCAAAAATTTGCTACGTATTAAGGTCGTTATAGTTAAATAACGGTTTTTATACTTATCATGACCATTTCACGGCATTCTTGTGTAGTAGTTCCCCAACCATGTTTTAAATTTTTACTAACATAAACATCAGTTAAGATATTATAACATGTTTATAGCTTAGCAATTTAGTTTAGCGGCTTTTCATCTTATGACCATCTCTAAAAACTGAAAATAGGGGTCTTATAGCGGCAACTTATCTCAGAAACTAATAAACTTAAAAATATAAGTCAAATAGAACCAGAAAGCTGACAATCTGCTTAGTTTACACATAAAAAAATAAAAAAAACGTATTTTTCACGTAGCGGTCTTTTCTGGTATCAGGGCAGTACATCAATGGTAATACCACAATATAAAAATATACAGTTAACCATCTTCATATTAGACCGCTCAACAGGCTCATATAATCAAGATTCAAGATGCAGAAAACCTAAAACTCAGAATGCAATGCACTTTCGCGTCGAGGGAGTCGAGGGAGTCTAAAATTAGTGTTTTTGATGCACGGATTTGAAAAATTGCTGCATTATAATATGGCTGACATATTTTATTTAATATTTTTTATTAATATTAATTTATTTAATATTTTTTATTAATATTAAAATAATATGGAAAACCTTTCAAAAGATATTTCAAATTGCAAATTCTTTATTAGGCATACAATAACCGCTCATACGTCAAAATTTAAAATGACATCTTCAGGCGTAACTGTCAGACAGATTTCGGCCTAGGACTGGAAATAGCGCCCTGTCGCATTAAAATGACGAAAACTCCCTAATTTTGTATGAAATATATATATACAGTTTATGTTGTTAGAATCTGTGTGATATACACTTACATAATTTATATAATTTAATATTAAAAAAGCTAGGTAGCTTGCATCACGTCATCTAATCCCATGCTATAATATGTAATAATTATAATATTGTTATTAAAAACGTTGTGCTACTGAATATGGCAATACTACACAGGCTTGCTTATAATAATTTATTTATGCCGGCGAACTGTGCGTACCCTCCCTCTAATTGATGTGTAATTCGATTATGTGGGCAGAATAATATTTAGTTTCGAAAATACTTGCGTTATTGAGTAAATAAGAAACAGGTAAAACTTTCTTAGTAAAATATACGTAAAAATTATATTTGCCAGTTGGAAACGCAGTCGGTTAAAAGATAAAAATTTTGGCTACATTTACCCGCAAGGTAACATATTGACTTCACCAATAAGAATTAATTAAATGCTCGTCAAAATTATTTGTCTTTTAATAAAGGCGCCATATTACTGTTATCTTTTAAGTTGATATCTATAAGTAACATTTTGTAACGTACGGACATAATATTTTACTCATTTTTTACGTCATAAAAACAAGTCGTGTAACTTATCTATTTCATCACCTAGCTAATGTATCTAGCTACACATAAAATGCACAATATTTTTTTATTAAAAAAATCATTTATGCAATTGTCTTATGCAAATAAACGGCATTTTTTTTAACTGTTACTATGTTCTTCGACTCACGTCTTCAGTATGGAATTAGATTTTGTACAAAAATGTTTTTTTTTTTTTTTTTTTTTTTTTCTCTTTATTTATAAAGGCCATACATCTTAAAGATTAAGTCGGCATCTTAAAGATTAAGTCGGCAAAAATGTTTGGTTTGTGAAAATTGTAGTGAAATAAATTCGTCATTATCTTTGCACATCGTGTTTATTATTTAGTCGTAAATGACGTTATTATACTGAACGTTAAAACACTTAAACAAAACTTCGCCCGAGGTATTCTGTACGATAACAATCATTCGTTTAATTACTCGCAAATTGACCTTTTAGAACTCATTTCGATTTCACCGTGAAAGCGTTATTGCATTTGAGAGGTGTGCTGAGGCCGTAGAAAAAGGCCCTTTCGTTAAAAACGATGACGAAATTCGTTATCAAAATGTATGGGATTTGACATTAGTCTTCGCAAGCGAAATGTCATTTAGCGATGACTTATGTCAAATCGCATACATTTTGATAACGAATTTCGTCATCGTTTTTAACGAAAGGTACTTTGTCTATTCGTTCTAAAAGCACCTTTAACGTCAAGGTCTAGAGTTTATTTTTGAATGGTGCGATGCAGAATATTATTTTATTAGATGACGCCCGCAACTCTGCTGCGCCGAAATTCGATCACGCGGGAACCGTAAATTTCTCCGGGATAAAAAGTCCTTTGTCCTTTCCCGGGACCACCGGGACCCAAAGTATGTCTATACCAAATTTCAGCAAAATCAGTTCAGTCGTTAGGGCGTAAAGAAGTTGTTACCTTTCACGCAGAAAGTTATGTTGAGACAAACGGACAGACTGATTTTCGCTTTCATAATATTAGTATGGATGTTGCGATGCAGAATATTGTTTTATATCGCATGTAGGATTCACTTTTGCGTTTTTGTAATAAAAGAACGGTTTTCCTGTCCGGACGTCGATACCAGCGGATGCTGAAATGTTCCACCATTGTGTTTTTATTGTCCTGTTATTTTTGAACGAGTGTTGTGAAATTTTCTTGCATTTTCGTACTGTCATTGAAGTCATTGTGTATGAATTTCAAGTACTTTTTGAATTGTTGTAAGTTTTTGCATTTTTAAATTATTTAATTAAATTTTCCGCGGCTCCGCCCGTAAATTATTATAAGAGGATTTTTGATTATTTTACAAGAGGACTATTCTATAAAAATGCTGTGAAAAGAATTTTTAATGTTAAATTAAGTTTAAAAACAACTCCCGATTCAAAACTCTAATATTATACTCTAATATTATACTCTAATATAATATAACTCTAATATTCCACGACCTCTGTGGCTCAGTTGGTGGGCTGTTGGCAGCTCAAGCCGGGGGTCGCGGGTTCGAATCCCGCCGACGGAACAAAAAGTTTTCAAAGTTCCTAGGTCGTGGATGTGTATTAAATAATATGTGTATAATATAATAAAAATTTTAAATATATTATGTATTAATACTATAAAAGTATTAAATATATTTCCGTTGTCTGGTACCCGTAACACAAGTCCTTCAGGTACTTACCACGGGGCCAGACTGACGTGGTGTGAAGCGTCCATAGATATTAGATTAGATTATAATATGTGTCAGGAATCAGAATGCGACATTTTGCACTGATTAAATCACTGGAAATTGCTTTTACAACAGCAAAAATTTTCCTAAGCCGGGTGATGATGAAGAATTATTGCAAAAAATACTGTTGATCAGCTTAAAAAATAAAAAACTAGATCGAAATCAGTTCACCCATTTGGATAAGACTCACTTAAAAATATATTATAGTCAGAAATGTCAAACTTGTAATACTAAAATCATTGGGGGCTAAAAAAACACAAAGAAAAGTGTAAAATACTGGAAAACTTGTCATTTAATTCATGTAATTTGTAGATTTATGTTACTTTTTGGGGTTTTTACAACCTCAAACTGAGAGTAAAACTTTTAACTCGTTCTAACAGTTTTAAACCAATTGCAATAAATTTTACAGCAAATAGAAAAACTAAAGCTGTTTTTAGTTTACAATTTTAGAGTTTTACGCTTTCTTTAAAGTATATATTTGGGTTTAAAATTTAAAGCGACGTGAATGTTAAATAGTTTTATATTATACGAAAATATATTATTATGTGTAAAGAATTGTAAAATATGATAAAAAATGAAAACGTCAATAAGTTTTTATAATTTGTGTTTATGGTTCTTTGTTTTGTCAAATTAGTGTCAAATGAAAAATAGAAAATAAAAGTCGTAATTTGTTCCATGGAATATATTTTATTTTAAAAAATCCTCATCATCACAAATAATTAGTGTCCATCGTAGTTGAATATCCCCCTTCTCCTTCTTCATAGAAGTTATTTGATCTACAACAATAAAAATCAATTAAATACTAAAAAACAGAAGGATATATACATGGTATTGCGTAAAAACATAAAAACACGATGTCATATTTTAGATTGAACATAAAATTTTAATACCGGTTATAAATTATATCAAAACATCGTTCGCTGGATCTAGAATTTCATAAAATGTCAAACCTGACCTGATTTTTCATTTAACCACACCGCTCATTTTCTGCAGCTGCTTCTCAATATCCAAATAATGTACTTAATATAAACTATAAATACTGTAGAAAATTAAAAATTTGTCTGTAACATACTTCAGAATGTTAATTTAAAGTGGCCTTACATAATTTCAACTTTCAAGCAAAAACCCGAACTGGTACTCTTTGGAACATTATTATTTTTGAGAGATTCCTTTAATTTTAATAAATAAAATCGGCCAAGTGCGAGTCGTACTCGCTCTTGAAGGGTTCCGTACTGCTATTATACAGCATGACTGGTGAGACATGTTCAATACTCGAGGACGTGATATTTGGTTATTATATTAGTTGAAAAAAAGTAATATAAAAAAATAATATCAATTGATCACTGAGTAAATGTAGCTTAAAGTTAAATAATTATTTACCCAACGCATGTACACCGCGCGCGGGAGGGGTAGCACGCCGGCGCCTATGCCGGCGCGGGGCGTATGGCCGCATAGTAATTTACTAAGTGTCCGTGATTCATTTGTTTAAAGGGAAATTTGGTCAAAAATTAAGTACCTAATTTTATTACATATTTATAATGAGAATCGAGTACTGAATACTCTCCTTAAATATCGGTATTGTCTCACCAGTCATGCTGTAGAGCGAAAGTAGGCGAAAATGTGTTTTTGTATGTAAGTGTATTTTTTTTTTATTTAAATTACTAAGGAACAGAATATATAATTAAGAGTACAGTGAATATTTCAAGTACGTAACTGTTTCCATTATTAATTACAAGGCAAAAAAGGCCAAAAAATCAGGTTTTGTTGTATGGGAGCCCTCCTCAAATAATAATAATTTTATTTTATTTTTAGTATTTGTTATTATAGTGGTAACAGTAATATAGGTACAATCTATGACATTTCAGAAGTCTAGCTATAGCAGTTTTTGAGATACAGCCTGGAAACAGACAGACGGAGAGACATTGAAGTCACAGTAATAGTTCCCGTTTTTACCCTTTGGGTACGGAACCCTAAAATTGAATGAACCTCTCAAAACCAAATGTGCCAAATCGCCGCGAGGGTGCTAAAGAAATAAATACATTCACACAAGCATAAAAACATAACCTTCCATCTGGCGTAGTCAGGTAAAATAGCCCTGCTCGAATTACTGATTTATCCTCGAGTTCGAATTGGCTTCCTATCAATTGGGCTTGCGGTGTGCTGGCGGACCACTAGCCTACAATTACTTTAACGTTACCCAACAAAGCCAATTTCGTCCGATTTTCGTTTTTTATCTTTAAAATTTGAGGGAAATCTGGGCAAGAAAGGAAATTATACTATTCAATTGAAGGCAGATTTAATTTTTATTCTTTTTGAACCTGTAGTTCACGTAATTAGCGGTCCAATAAGTTAACTTCTCGTTTGATTAATGATTGAATGAATAGTATATAAGATAGTATAGTATAATAATTAGTTCAATGCAAGTTGTATGTACGACTAAACTTGATTTAGGTGTACTCTTATTTGGTACAAAAGAGATGAAAAGGTTCCAATACAAACAAAGAAGGAAAAAATAAAAGAAGGAAAGTCATCCATGTACGACAAAAAAAGTTTTGTGTACCGAACATAGCTTATAGCTTTGTCCACACTGTGCCTTTTTCTGTTCGTCAAGGGCATGCGTATTATAGCGCAGTCAACAGGGAACGTGAGGCATGCCCGCGACGCGTGCCCTCCGACTGTCCAAAACTTTCGCTTTGATATTAAAAATGATGCGTTGAGTTCTTTGACGCATTCAATTATTGAATGCGCCAAAACGAAAGTTAGATGAAAGAAAATGACGGAAATTGAAGACGACAGTGCATAATATTGTGGATTGTGGACATAGTTAATAGGGATTATTACTAGCAGGAACGCTTCTAACACGTACAGTAAATTATAATCCGACCAAAAGGCAAAATCCCACATGTTACCCACGACATGGAATATAGTCAGTAACGTTGTCAAACGTCGAACAATACTTTTTTTTACTATAAAATGTCCATACTGGTGGACGCCTCCGTGGTCTAGTGGTACAGAGCGCGGCTCTTGACTCGGAGGTCCTGGGTTCGATTCCCGCGTTGGAAACATGTTATTTCCAAGTTTGGTTAGGACAATGCAGGCTGATCACCTGATTGTCTGACAAGTAAGATGATCCATGCATCGGATGGGCATGTGAAAAGTCGGTCCTGCGCCTGATCTCTCCCCGGTCGTGTCGGTCTGCCGTCCCACTGGGTTATGAGAGTAAAGGAATAGAGAGTGCTCTTGTGTACTGCGCCACATTTGGGCACTATAAAATTACTCCTGCGTAGCTGGCCTGGTTTTAATGAAACCGGCCAGGAGCTATTATATTATTATACTGGTGCAGCTTCTGTATCTAGCATGAAGAAATTGCAGTACTATAATATTATCCTATTCCACAGTGTTACGGACAGTATTCGCCCATAGGTTTTGTCGCTGGCTCGGATCGGACTCGAAGATTCCAAGCTTCTACCGAGTTATCTTGCAGAGCGGGGGCGTAAATTAAAACACCAAGTTTGAGGAGAACATTTTCCCCAAAACGCATCTTGCTTACCCGGCTCACGGCAATGCCGTAGAGAGAGCACCCCCGATTCGCCTAATCTTCCGTCTCACTTTCGCTATCGGAAGGTGCTATTTTCCTCAATTTTCCCTATTTGCCGTGAGCCAAGGTAATTAAAACGCATTTTGGGAAATTCTTTATTTATCATTTTACAATACATAACTTATTCTACGTATTTACACTTATATATAACAAAGTTATAACCATACAAAGTTAAGAGTGAAGGCAATCTACATACTTTACACACACATTTTTCCGAATATTTTCCAAGTTTCTTTAATTTTCACTACATATTTTCCGGTTCCTATTAGCTAACATACTATTTTAATAAAATAACAACTTTTTACCTCTTATGGAGCCACAGATTTATCACAATTCACTTCTAAAGTTTATTTCTAAAAACACTTGTTTTCACTCACATATTTCACTGTTATCAAGTTCGTATGCACTCACTATTGTGTCTTTCGGGTGCGAGGCCGCTGTCCTCAACATCCTCCCCCCGGCGCAGTAGCCAGGGTCTACGCAGCCTTCTCCGGTGACTGCGGGCTCGCTGTGTCCACGGTCGACTGCAGGCTGGCTGGTCTCGCTGTCGGCTGCCCGGCTGAGCGCGAGCTGTCTGAGCTCGCCGCGACTCGTTCCGGCGACTGCGAGCCGACTAGGCCCGCCGCTGGCTGCCCTGCTGAGCGCGAGCTGTCCGTGCTCGCCGCGACTCGTTCCGGCGACTGCGAGCCGGCTAGGCCCGCCGCTGGCTGCTCCCCGGGTGCAGTCTGCTCCTCCTCCGGCGCCGTCTGCTCCTCCGGCGCCGTCTGCTCCTCCGGCGGCGACTCGATTACCGCCAGCTTTGATGTTGGCCGGCGGAACACTCCACTACGAGTGCGCACGTCCGCGCAACGCACTCGTCCGTCCGGGCCTGGGTAGACACGGTGTACGACTCCGCGCGGCCATGTATTGCGCGGCAGCGCGGGGTCCACGACGATCACCAGGTCCCCGGGGGCCAGATTGCGGCCGCTCCTCGGGGCTCCGCAGCGGGGCGTGAGCGTCGGGAGATACTCTCGCACCCACCGCCGCCAGAACTCGTCCGCCAGGGCCTGCGCGACCCTCCATGTCTTCTTGTCGGCCGGCTCGCACGGCCCGACGTATGGTTGTCCGGTGGACGACCCTATGAGGAAATGGTTAGGTGTGATCGCCTCTGGGTCGTCGGGGTCCACGGAAACGTGAACGAGCGGTCGAGCGTTCACGGAGTACTCCGCCTCGGTCATCAGGGTCTGGAGCACCTCTTCCTTCGGTGCTTTCTCGTTCAGTGTAGTGAGTAGCGCGGTTTTCACCGACCTCACCAGCCTCTCCCAGGCGCCCCCTTGGCTCGGCGCCCCTGGCGGAGTGAACTTCCATTTCATGCGGTGTGTGAGGCCCAGCTCGATCATAGCCGGCGCCCACTCGGCGTACGCTTGCCGCAGCTCGACGTCCGCGCCTCTGAAGTTCGTCCCATTATCACTGTACATGACCGCCGGCCATCCCCGCCGTGCGGCCATTCTTCTCAGCGCCATCAATGCAGAATCGGTCGACAGCGAGGACACCAGCTCCAGGTGGACCGCTCGCGTCGTCAAACAGGTGAACAGCGCTCCCCATCTCTTCTCGTGGCGCCGGCCGATGGTGACGATCATTGGGCCGAAGCAATCGAGACCACAGTAGGAGAATGGTCTCTGGAACGCCCCCAGGCGCTCCGGCGGCAGGTCTCCAAGCTGCGGGATTCTCGGGCGCGCTCTCCTCATCCGACAGAAGGCGCAGTTGTAGATGATGCTCCGCACCGTCGGCCGCAGCTTCAGGATCCAGAATTTCTGTCTTAGATCGTTCACTACTCTCTCGCGGCTCCCATGTCCGGCTCTGGCGTGCTCCCTGGCCACCAGCAGCCTCGTGAACGGGTGTCCTCCATCCAGGACAACTGGGTTCTTCATGTCTTCTGGCACCTGCGCTGCTCCGATCCTCCCGTCCAGCGTGAGCAGGCCGTCCTTGTACACCGGGTTGAGTCGGTACAAGGAGCTCCATCTTGGCACCGTCCCTCCGTTTTCCATCCTCTCTATTTCCCGTGCGAAGCTGTCGTGCTGTGATTTTCGGTACCAAAGCTGCTCCGCCTTCTCCAGGTGCCGCACGTCGAGACTGGCCCGACGATCACGACACTTCTCGACGAACAGTAGAACCATCGCCGTACATCCCACGAGGCGCTCGTATTTAGAAAAGCGACTCACGTCTGGTAGACAGTCCATTTCGCTCGCCTCCGTGGTCTGGAAGGCGACGTGCTCCTCTTGGTCTTCAGTTGGGACGGGACACTCCGCGGGCCACTCGTTCACAGGCCTGCGTAGGAAGTCCGGTCCCTTGAACCAAGGATCCTCTTCGCTCTTGACGACATAGCCCGTTCGGGTGGCCATGTCGGCGATATTATTCTTCGTGCTCACCCACCTCCACTGATGCACGGATGTCAGCTCGGCGATCTCTCCCAATCGGTGTGCGACGTATGGTGTGTATTTCCTGCTTCCGTTCTGTATCCACCACAGAACCACCTGGGCGTCGGTCCAGTAGAAGACCGCATCTGTCTTCCATCTGTGTTCCTCTGCGACGGCGTTCCCAAGCCTCGCCCCAACCAGAGCGGCTTGTAGCTCCAGTCGTGGTATCGTCTGTGTCTTCAGGGGCGCCACCTTAGCCTTGGCCGCGGCCAGCATCACTCGAATTTCTCCATCTTCTTGCTCCAGCCTCCAGTAGACGGCCGCCGCGTACGCGTCTTTGCTCGCGTCACAGAACACGTGCAGCTGCCGGTTCCTCGTGGGGCTCCCCCCGTTGTAGCTCCGGGGTAGCTCGAGGTGGCTGATGTGCTCCATGTCTCTCAGCCATTGAGTGAAGTCTTCGGCCGACTCCGCCGGCAGCGGCTCGTCCCAGTCCAGCTTCTGACGCCACAGACCTTGCAGGATAACTTTGGCGGTGATGGTGTAGCAGCTCAGTAGCCCCAGCGGATCGTAGATACTCATCACCGTGCTAAGGGCTTCTCTCTTGGTAGGCGCGCGCTGCAGCTCTCGGACCTCTTTAGGGACTCTTGATAGAGAGGTGTTAAATTTCAGCTTGTCCCCCCGAGGATCCCACAGTATCCCCAGGGTCTTCTGCTCGTTCTTGGTGAGAGGCTGCGCCGCATCATCAGCCAGGCGGTCCACCGGTAGCCCCGTCAGCGCTCGTCGGTCGTTGCTCGTCCATCCCCGCAAGTGGAATCCGCCCATCTTGTGCACCCGGTCCACTTGTTCTGCGACCTGCTTGGCCTTCTCATGGTCTGGATAGCTGTCCACATAATCGTCCATGTAGTGAGCTTCGGTGATGGCGCGATAAGCTTCTGGGCACGATTCTGCGTGTTCTTCTGCATTTCGATTCCGTACCGAGTGTGCCAGGTACGGTGAACACGATGCCCCAAATATCATGACCACCATCTTGTACTTAGAGGGCGGCTCCTCTCGGCCCTCCCTCCACAGGAACATCTGCGCCGGTTGGTCTTCTTTTCTGATCTTCACGCGTAGGAACATCTCTTCTATGTCTGCTTTCACGGCCACGGCTTCCTCCCTGAACCGGAACAATATCCTGGGCAGGGATGTCAGTAGATCGGGCCCCTCCAATAAGTGATCGTTGAGGCTCACGCCGTTCGTTCTGGCCGCCGCGTCGAAGACCAAGCGCAGCTTGCCCGGTTTGTTTGGGTTCTTCACCGGGAAGTGCGGCAGGTACCAGGTGTTCTCGCTTCCGGCCTCCGTCCCGTCGCATTTCTCCGCATATCCTTTGCGTATGAGGTTCTCCATCTGCCCATGGTACTGCACCGCATCTTGGGGGTTTCTGTCGAGCTTGCGTTCTAAGTTCTTGAGCCTCCTCAGCGCGTTGTTGTAGCTGAGGGGCAGCTTGACGCCATCCTTGCGCCACAGGAGTCCCACTTCGAATCGACCGTCTTCCGTTCTCTTGGCCGTTCTGCCAAACAGGTCGATGGCTCGCTGTTCCTCGTTGCTCAGCCTCGCCTTAGCCGCTATTCCCAAAGCGTCTATGTCGAAGTGTTTCTTCACCATCTCTTCCAGACGATCGTTTCTGGTTTCCACTGTAGATATATGCAGGATGTTTTCGTTCTCGTCCTGCCGTATGATGCGCTTGGGGATGCTGCCATGTATCACCCATCCAAGCTTCGTCTTAGAGGCTGCAGGCTGGTTCCTCTTCCCGATTCTCAGCTCCCGGGACACGATGAGCTGCCAATTGTCCGTGCCGATGAGAAGTTGGGGTTTCTCGTTCTCGTAGCACATCTCTTCGTTCTTGAGATCGCGCAGGTGAGCGAGTTGCAGAAGGGATTCCGGAACGGATTGAGTTAAGAGATTCAACCCGTTCACAGTTCTCGCGGTGATGTCGTGTCTGGTACCGTCGCGACCTCGTACGCCCAGTTGTACGAGGCGGCTTCTCTCTTCCCTTCTCTCGGCGTTGATCCCGTGCATGCGCAGCATCTTCGGTGGACCGTCAGCGCCGATAGCCTCAGCGACGTCTTCATCCAGCAGAGTCACCGTCGAGCCCTCATCGAACAGCGCGAAGATGTCGGCTTCGCCCCGTGGCCCAACAACTTGAATTCTTCTCATCTTCAGCTTCACCGCGCGGTCGGAGGCAACCGATGCGGTGATCACGGCGTCCTCGATCGGTGGAGCGCCGCCGGACCTCTCCTCGTGTAGTAGTGGGTGGTGAGGCCGCCTGCATCCCTGGATACCGCACTGCTTCGCTCTGCAGTTGTATCTTCTGTGTCGGCTCGATAGGCACAGGAAACACAGCCCTTCTTGCTTGACTGCGTCCCATCTCTTTTGCACACTCAGTTCCTTGAAAGCAGCGCAGCGAAACAGAGCGTGGCGGTCGGTGCATATCGGACACTTCGTTGGTTCTTCGCGCCTTTTCTTTGGCTGGCCGTGGCTCGGTGTGCCTCGGTCCTCTTCCGCTATCGCGAAGACTGGTCTTCTCGTTCTCACTTCGTTCTTGGTGGGAGGTGGACGCGATGTTTCTTTTCTTGAAGCCGGAGCCGTGGTGAATCCGTAGCGCAGTGCTCTGTCCGCTTCTCTCGTAAGGAATTCAGAGAGAAGGACGACGTCGGGCTCGTTCCGGTAGCGCGATGTCTCTTCTGCGTAGTCGTACCACTTGCTCTTCTCGTACGGGCTGAGCTTCTCCAGGATGTCTCTCACAAGCAACGGGTTGAAGAGGTACCCGTGCTTCAACTTCTTCAGGATGGCCACCATGTTCTGAATCTTCACCGCGAAGTGGTTGAGCTCTGCCGCCGAGCCTCCGAGCCTCGGGAGCTTCTTCAAATCTTCCATCATGCGGTCGACCATCACCTCGGGCCGGCCGAAGCATTGCTCCAAAGTCTTCATGATCTGTTCGGGCGGTGTTGCGACGCTCAGCAACGGCGCTACTGCTTCTCTAGCCTCCCCCCGAAGACAGCTTCTCAGGCGCGCCAGGTTCTCGATCGGCTTGAGCTTGTAGAATGCGGTGGTGTCTTCCATGGCTGCTTTGAACGGCAGCCACTCCGAAGGAGAGCCCGTGAATATGGGCAACTCCGTGTGATGGCGCGGCTGTCGTTGGTTCAACAGCTTGTCTAGGGTGTCGGCAAGCTGCTCCACCCCGTTGATCCCGGCTGCAGGAGGTGTAGGTGAGCGACGACGGCTTTGTGTCGGCCGCTCAAACCTCAATCTCTGCGGCTCGCGTCTCTCTCCCGCAGGTGGTAGGTCTTCTGGCTTCGGCGCGTCCCCTTCTTCCTCTGGCACGACCCGTTCCTCTTCGTTGTCTGGACCTTGTTCGCTTAGCCAGGCTCGGACCCGTTGCTCCACCTGTTCTGAAGGCTCGTCATCGTCGGGGCTGCTGGCTTCCTCGGCGGCGGCGACATCAGCGACGAGCTTCTTCTTGATAAGTTCTGCTTCGATCTGCAGTTCCTTCTTACGGAGTGCGGCGAGTTTCTCTTCCGCCTCACATTGCATGCGCGCGACGACACTTGCTGTCGATCGACGCGACCTTATTGACATAGCCTTCTTCCTGGCCACAGGTACTCCCGATGGCGCGGGTGTCTTGCTGGTGCCCGGCCTCGGTTTCAACACAGTTTGAAGCAGATCCGCCCTCCCCTCAGTCGGCGGCTGGCTGGTTGCGGCTGCAGACGGCGACCTGGGCGGATCCGAAAATATCCTCGGCGGCTGGTTCTCCTCGGCCCCGCTCTGACTTCTCGTGATGACCATCTTCAGTCTTCAATCTTGAATCTTCTGTGTTGAATCTTGAAACTTGAATCTTCTATGTTGAATCTTGAAACTTCTATATTAAATCTTCTATCTTCTATATTGAATCTTCTGTGTTGAATCTTGAATCTTCTATATTCAATCTTCAAGGATCTACAGTAGGTTTCGTGACGAGAAATCTGTGAATCCTTGCTTCCCTTCCAGCGGTATTGACTTGTATCTTCGAGTCCAATCTTCTTCGAGTCCAGTCTTCCAAAATTTTCTAAGTCCAGTTGGCTCTTGAAATTCTTCAATGTGTCGCCTTCAGTAAATTTTTCTAAGTCCAGTCGGCCCTTGAAATTCTTCAATGTGTCGCCTTCAATAAATTTTTCTAAGTCCAGTCGGCCCTTGAAATTCTTCAATGTGTCGCCTTCAATAAATTTTTCTAAGTCCGGCTGGCTCTTGAAAATCTTCAATGTGTCGCCTTCAATAAATTTTTCTAAGTCCGGCTGGCTCTTGAAAATCTTCAATGTGTCGCCTTCAATAAATTTTCTAAGTCCAGTCGGCCCTTGAAATTCTTCAATGTGTCGCCTTCAATAAATTTTCTAAGTCCAGTCGGCCCTTGAAATTCTTCAATGTGTCGCCTTCAGTAAATTTTTCTAAGTCCGGCTGGCTCTTGAAATCTTCAATGTGTCGCCTTCAGTAAATTTTTCTAAGTCCGGCTGGCTCTTGAAAATCTTCCAAGTATCGACGTCTTCAAATCCGACTCGCAATGGACCAACAGCTCACTGTTACGGACAGTATTCGCCCATAGGTTTTGTCGCTGGCTCGGATCGGACTCGAAGATTCCAAGCTTCTACCGAGTTATCTTGCAGAGCGGGGGCGTAAATTAAAACACCAAGTTTGAGGAGAACATTTTCCCCAAAACGCATCTTGCTTACCCGGCTCACGGCAATGCCGTAGAGAGAGCACCCCCGATTCGCCTAATCTTCCGTCTCACTTTCGCTATCGGAAGGTGCTATTTTCCTCAATTTTCCCTATTTGCCGTGAGCCAAGGTAATTAAAACGCATTTTGGGAAATTCTTTATTTATCATTTTACAATACATAACTTATTCTACGTATTTACACTTATATATAACAAAGTTATAACCATACAAAGTTAAGAGTGAAGGCAATCTACATACTTTACACACACATTTTTCCGAATATTTTCCAAGTTTCTTTAATTTTCACTACATATTTTCCGGTTCCTATTAGCTAACATACTATTTTAATAAAATAACAACTTTTTACCTCTTATGGAGCCACAGATTTATCACAATTCACTTCTAAAGTTTATTTCTAAAAACACTTGTTTTCACTCACATATTTCACTGTTATCAAGTTCGTATGCACTCACTATTGTGTCTTTCGGGTGCGAGGCCGCTGTCCTCAACACACAGCATAAACCTTAATTAGTGATCAAGATTTGGGAATGCTGTTGAGAGATTACAAAAATCTGAAGTTAATTTCGAATCCTATACTAATGCTATAACTTCTGTCTCACTTGCGCTCACATTTACGAGTCAGACAGCTTTCAAAACGACATTCGAAGTACGAGAATCTGACCCCTGTTGACAATGTATCGCCTGACAAGTGAATTTTCCAATGACGCTGGTCCCAGTGGAGAGATTTGTCCGCGTCAGGGACTAATATCCACTATCACTCTGTTGCCTCGTAAGTTCTAGTTGCACAATGATGAAGAACGGGAATTTACTACCTCTACAATTTACGACCTCTGTGACTCAGTGGTGAGCGCGTTGGTAGCTCAAGGGGTCGTGGGTTCGAACCCCGCCGACGGAACAAAATGTTTTCAAAGTTCCTGGGTCATGGATGTGTATTAAATATTATGTGTATGATATAATAAAAAATCTTAAATATATGTATAGTATAAAAGTATTAAATATATTTCCGTTGTCTGGTACCTGTAACACAATTCCTTCAGGTACTTACCACGTGGCCAGACTGACGTGGTGTGAAGCGTCTATAGATATTTTTATTATTATTATAATTTACGGTACCAGATAATAAATAACCTTGTTATATATCTGGTACCCTAAATTGTAGAGACTCCATAGAATTATACTTATGAACAAGCATTGTTACATAATATTATTATTTTTAATATCGTACAATAGTAACATCAATAGGCGTTTAACGTATGAATAGCTAAACAGGGTGTTTAAGTTAAACACGCGATATACAGGGTCTATTAAGACGTCCGATAGTGACAGTTTAACTATAATCGTGTTATATAATATATAATTGTTATATGATATGTAATCGCATAGACCGTAGACTCGAAGGGAAACGTCCAGGAATTGAGTAACACACTATCTGATGTTCGGGTGTTGATAACAAATTAGTTGAGATAAAAGTTATGTTTTTGTGGACCTCGTAGCAGAGCTGGTAGTGATAATTGTACACAAGATTGATATTGACAAAATATTTTAGTTAATACTCTAGATGACGAGTGCAACCTCGTTTATCGCGCGGGAACCGTAAATTTTCCGGGATAAAATGTACCCTATGTCCTTTCCCGGGACTTAAAGTATCTTCTTAACACATTTCAGCAAAAATTGGTTCAGTGGTTTGGGCGTCAAGAGGTAACAGGTAGAAGGACAGATAGACGAGAAAGTATGGATATTAAAGATGACATGCTTGATATCTTATAACACCAGTACTAACAATATTTTAAACATAAGACCTTCACGAGCGTGAAACCTGTCTGTGTGTTGAAGGCCCCTAAATCTACAATAAAATTGATCAATATTTTATTGTACAATTCATTTGACAATAAGATTGAAAGGCGTCCGATTTTCAATGTTAACCCTAAACGGTCAATAATATTGCATAATAAAATTGATCGTCTAGGGGCCCACTTAGGCGCGTTTGATTTCAAGGACACGACTGAGTTAACTATATTATATTCATACTATCAGTTACAAACGTAATGGTTATTAGTTAGACATAAAGGGACAATGCTTTAATTATTCCTAGCCATCGTCAGGGGAATACGGGCCCGTTGTCAAAGGCCAACGTGCGTCACATAATTGGGACCAGAATTAACAAAACATAATTATAATGGAGTTTAAACTTTTAAATTCTTTACATCCATTTGATTAATATTTTAAACACAAAGGTTATAACGGGTTACAAGCCGGAAGTGCTAGAAGTGAAAACGAAAGAGAGATTTTATTTTCTCTCTTACGGCGGTCGACTCTCCTTCGTCTTCACAAATTTCGATCAAGTCACGTGTCCTGACGTAAAAACATAATTATACACCCATCCCAAAAATATAATAATATAAACCTGTGATATTCCTAGGAATACACTTAAATCAAAGACAATATGATGATGCCGTAACGCTTAAATCCGGCAAACAAATGAGGCCATAGAGTGTGCCAAAGAAATAAGAATTAAAAACACAATCCTTCTAGTAGCAATCAGGTAATACACAACAGAGATCGAAAACTGCACACAATAAACGTTTAGAAATTGATGTGCAGCTTTATTTTTACAGGGAGAAAATGGTGCGAACAATTCCTTGCTTTTAAAGTACAAGGCTCGAGATAGGTTGCGCCATCAATATTGTATGAGATTTAGCTGTCACCGCTCACTGTCTGCGAAGAGTTTTAAAATGTACTCGGGGAGAATCGGAAACTTATGCGGCCTCTCGACGCCGCGCTGGTCCGTGGTCGACCTATATGTGCCATCGAGGAAATGATTCCTAGGCAGCTTCATGCATTTGGTGGGATCATGTCAATTCAATGTTAATTGTGATCTGTCGGCTGGGTTCGACGTAATGCGACCAAATTACTTAGGTCTGATATCTACCTAGGAATCAACTTCTCTGATAGTAGGTACATAGTGCACAAGCAGTTACGAACGTGGATAATGTGGTTGCCAATCATCATCGATGTTGGTTGTGCATGCTATATATAGACAACATTGCGATCATGGTTATCTGATGTAGAGGGGCTTCATTCTTGAATATGACACTGGCTAACTCACAAAATATAGACTATAATATAAAAACTGTGGTTTAAATAATTCATACACAATTTACAAGACCAATATTATCACGTCTGCACTGGTCCATGACGGTCGAAGACGTCGTAAACTACATCCGCGAGAAGACCACCTACACCTTGTGAATTTTAGTTCCTTTGTGGTGAAAGTGCCGACTCAAGTTTTATCCATCTTCGAGGTGGAGGAGTTCTGGCCCGCCGGTGTAGTTTACCGGAGGTTTCGGGGGAGGCTCCCGAACGAAGCGCGCATCACGTCGCCGAAAGAGACTTTAACGTGATAAAGTGTAGTGTGATTGTGTGTGTGAATGTGAGAATAATATATATTAGGATAAAATTGTTCGGCGTGCATCCGTTTTCTGATTGCCATAATACAAGTTTTTACTTAGCATGGGATTAGACGACGTGATGTACGCTACCTTGCTTTTATACTATTGTATATTATTGAATGAT
Organism: Plebejus argus; assembly: GCA_905404155.3. NCBI lineage: Eukaryota > Metazoa > Arthropoda > Insecta > Lepidoptera > Lycaenidae > Plebejus > Plebejus argus. Next base: position 6,155,592 of record FR989944.1, read on the forward strand.
TAATAAAGAATTTGAATTTGAATTTGAATTTGTTCACTCACAAGTCAATCAAGATAATTTTATTTTTATTCTAAAATACATTTTCTACGAAGAATGAAAAGAAGAGAATATATTTGAATAATTATAATGTCCTTGATGTCCTCAAACGCTACGCTCATACGAGGTGCTATAAAGAAAGCTACAATATTTTATGTAACTCAATTGCACGGTCGCGAAAATTATAGCTTAGCAGATCGACTATCTGATGATCATTAAATTATGTGAACTAAAACATAGAGATAAATTTTTTAACGATTGTTAGTTGGTTCTGAAATTAAATTTTCTCTAATAGTTTTCATTAAAACTCTGTCTGCTCAGCTATCAAAACTAGTAATTGAATTTTCACATTCTCGTGGTCAACATTAATTTAGTTACTGTGGCTTATCCAACGTCATAGATGCTTTATTATATTATAAATTTACGGACAACCAATACGTGTAATGTATATTATAAATAATAATATGGCAATATGGCATTCGCCTAAAACATAATATTATTATAATATTTTATATACTAATTATTAGTAACTAATATATTATGTTTTGATATTTTCCATAGTTGTTGCATCACAATTACAGTTTAAAATTTTATATATTATTTTTTAGAAAATGGATATTGAAATTTTTGTAAAGTTTACTATGAAATATTCATAAAAACGTAATTATTTTAAATGTAAATTAATGGTAAATATTAACCGTGTTAACCGTTATTATCAACAGTATATTTTAACTATAAGGCAATGAATGTGCTATGTCGATTTGCCAGTCTCCTTTGTCCTACAGAAAATATATCTGTATCGGTTTAAATAAAACTAAAAAGAATTTAAAGTGCCACTACTTGTTATAATTCAAGAAACCTTTCTGACTTGCAACTCCTATAACTCTATGAATTTTACTTAAAACTTTTACAACTAAAAAACTAACTTAAGTAACGAAGTTAGAATTTAAAAATTATGAAGTTTTTAAACGTTGGATTTTGTTTTCTTTTTAATTTTGAAATAAATGTAAAGGTGCTACCTCACCGAGCATTCTTTTGTAATGTAACGTTACAGAATCGAGCATTACATCAGTTAGGGAGGAGAACCAAGCATTACAGTGCCCACCTTGTTATGATAAAATGTGTAATATCTTGATGCAACTTGTAACATCAATGCTACTTGACAGTGAAGTCAACTTGCTATGTAATGCTCAAAGTCGAATCTAAAATGTTACATTACACGCGAATGCTCCCGGTGAGGGGGACATTATTGCTTGTGTGGTGGTGGTGTTTGCAAGTTCTTGCATGCGAGTGTACGCATAGGCAGTGTGGGAGGAGGGAGGTGCTGTACGCATGCCTATGCATTCACTCACTCATTTACTTAAAGGTGGATGTTTATTTCGCGGAATATTGCTAAAAATAATAAGTGATAACAAACTAAATTTTAAGCTATGGATTTCCGCAAAGTAACGCCTGATTACATTAACGCACCTTAAGCTATTTAGGCTGACTAATAGGTGGTATTAATAAAACCTTAATGGTACCAAAAGAATGTCCGTAAATGAATGCCTATTGTTAAGACATGACGTGGTCAAAATTTTTCACGTGCTTGCTATACAGGCTGTAGCAGTGCTACGGCGTAGTGCTACGCGCTACGAGGTGCTACGAAATTTTATAGGCAAAGATCCAAGTTAGCTTAGCTAGTATTTTTCGGCATAAAATAACTTATTATTTATACTATTGTTTTTAATAATAAAAAAAAATAACAAAAAATACAATTACTTTTTTGGTTGAATTTTAAGATCCGAGTTCGTTTCTAAACGTAAATATTATAGTGTACGCTTTAGCATTTTATAAATTATTATTTATCCTATTAATAAGGTTTTTTTAATTTCTAAAATTCAATTACTTAGTTCATTCCTTTTTTTTTTTTTTTTTTTTTTTTTAGGAGGGGAAATGCATTACGCATCCCCCGCCCCCTCGGGGGAAGAAGGGGGGCAGGGGTATGTCGGACTCCCTCCGCAAAGGTTTACCGACTAAAACCCCCCCATGCCCTCGTCAACGCTACACGCGGAGGAGCGGGATCGCTACGCATTCTACCGCGTCCTCCGCAGCGCTTGCCGCTTCCAGCACCACAATCACTGCAGCAGCCTATGCCACCGCGTGTCTGCTCCGAGAGGCTCCCCGGGCACCGGGGGAGCCTATCTCCTCGGGGCCTATATTGTGGGCGGTGATCCCCCGATCAGCCGCCCACAGGCCTAGGCTTCCACCTCCATAGCGGGGGCGATTTCACTCGCCCCAGCCTTGTCGGCTTCAGGCCGCTTACGCGGCCGAGCCTTAGGGGGAGCCTTACGCTTCTGCCTCGTGCCGGGAGGCTTGCCGGCAGCTGTGATACAGCCGTTTGTCCCCAGCACGTGGCCGCTCGCCCTGCCGAGCTCGGCGCAGAGGAAGCAGCTAGGCTCCTCCGCGCAGTCGGCGGCCTTGTGCCCCGGCTTCCCGCAACGGAAGCAATTCCCGCTACGGTCTACCGGGGACTGGCAGCTCGATGCCAGGTGGCCGGTTTCCAGACATCGGTAGCACCGCTTTGGCCTCGCGGCCAGCAGCACCACCTTTGTCAGGACCCATCCCACCTGTAGCCGCCCAGAAGCAACTAACTTCTTGGCGGCAGCATTAGGGACGTGGAGCCACACGCTCCGTGCGCCCCTTGGGCCCACCGTAATTCTGCCCGACCGGATATCGGTGGCCGGGCAGCCGCCTTCTTTTGCCGCCGCCTTAGTGACATCGGCGGCGGTTGCTGCGTCGTCCAAGCCGGAGACGAGCAGATCAACTCTTTGGACAGGGCGAGCGATCCTCACTGCGTCCCTGTCGAGGACCTCCCTCATTTTGTTTGCGAGGGCGTCCGCCTTCTTCTGGGCGTCCTCCCCGGTCACTTCTAGTATCCGGGCGCCCGTCCTCGCTAGCCGGAATCGAACCTTGTTTGTCTGGGCGATCCCTACCTCTCCAAGGTCGATCCGGCACGTCGCCTCTTTTAGTATAGAAGCGTACGTCACGCTCTGATCCACCCCCTTCTCCAGCGTGAGAGTGATGGCGGCGGACTTGAGCGGACGCAGCTTTCTCTTCTTTTTCTTGGGAGCTGTCTTTTTGGCAGCTCCCTTCTTCTTCTTGTTTCTCCCTCGCGGTTCTACTCTGGACCACGAGGGGTCCGTCGCAGACGGGGCGGCTGTTCGTGCCCTCATCTGTTCAGCCTCGCGAGCAGCCATCGACGTTTTCTTCCTCTTCCTTCTTTTCTCTACTTCATTGGGCGGCATGCTAGCGGCGGGTACCTGCACTTAGTTCATTCCTTGTTTAACCCGTCGATCGTGAGAAAAACAACTTATTTAACTATTATTATGTCTTCTAATATTAAATGATAGTTAATTTAAAGCAGAAAACATTAAGGCTCATCATGGCGGGGGCACTCCCGTACCCCCAGATAAAATGGTACAAAAATATTTTTTTATAAATGATTAAAAAAAAAAAAAAACATTAATATAATTCACTGAACACTTAACTTGATCGTAAAATCGAATCTTGATTAAACATCATTTAGAGATCATAAGTTATAACATTACTTGTATTGCAATCTTACACAACAGTCTCAAATGGCATTGCAAACAATCGTTTGCTGAATGTTCCTTAAACGCTAGCACGCCTCCTATCACTTTATCGAAAATGGCTATTTCGTACATTGTGTAAGCATCCAACAATATAAGTATTCGACACGTACTCTGAGATTTTTATTCTTCATGTGTTCATCGAATTAAAATGTTATTATACTTATTAAATGTTCAGCAGGCTCTTGTACTATAATTAAATTCTATGACGTGATTTAAAATTATTATCTTAAATATTTTATTTACGTACATACCTTAAGGGCCGGTTATTCCAAATTCACGTTTCTAGAATGAGTTTTTTTGATAGAAAGCGTCATTCAAAAAAACTGAAAAATATATACATGTATAGATGCATCTTTTAACTAGTGCTTTCATTGGATAGAAACACAATACAGATAATTTAGCTCGATAAAAAAAAATCCGAAACAACATCGATTTTAAAAGCATTTTGAGTTTTATAGGACTTACAGAGACTCAATCAAAAAATAATTTGGACAGTTCGATAGTTATTAAAATTTAACAGGGAAATCATTGGATAGATGTTTAGTTATAATATTTGTATCTAAGTAAAACGGGTTTTTCTCCTATTTCGCCCTATCATGGACGCGGCGAGCGTCGTAACCGCCACCGTACAAGGCGTGCTGATATGAATTTTATTGTAATGACATTTAGGTCGATATTCGCACTGACAGAAATCGACCTGCTAATTTACGAAGAACGGGCCCTTAAGGTAGAATTAATTTTGGTTAAAATACACATTAGTTACATAACTTTTATTTATTTGATAAAATAGCATTACCTACACATTGTTACGGAATTTTTGGTCCATACTAATCAATACTTATAATTATTATAAATGCGAAAGTGTGTCTGTCTGTTTGTTATCTCTTCACGCCAAAACCACTAAACCGATTTTGCTGAAATTTGGTATAGAGAAACTTTGAGTCCCGGGAAAGGACATAGGATACTTTTTATGGAATTTTGGCGCAACAAAGTTGCGGTCATCATCTAGTAAGGTAATAATTAGGTACCTATGTGTACCGTTAATATAACAAATATTAATTAACAATGAATTTAATAAAGCAATTTCATTTTTAACAGTTACTCACCAAAATAAAATAACATTTAGGGCCTGTTTCACCACTTCCTGATAAGCGCCGAATAGGCTATCCACCACTTAACTTGACAGATCAAGTATGGAGAATCTGTCAAAAAAGTTGTGAATAGCCTTTTCGGCACGTTATCAAAAAGTGGTGAAACAAGCCCTTAATATTTTAAGGATTTAACTTTAGAATAATTATTAAATGTTACATACCTCTATAGTCTATCGTGTCATACCTTTAAATAAATTAAAATTTTCGATTTTAATCATAATCGAAAATTTTAATCGCAATCGCGTCAAAAAATTCGCAGTTAAATAAAACATAATTAAATAATATTCATTGTTAAAATATCGTTAATTGTAAGTATACGATTTGTGTATTTGTGACTCGATTATTGCGTCAACGCTAACCGCTAAATATGACATTTCCATTGAAAACTCAATCAAATCTCGTATTATCCTTGAACTGAAATGTACAAGGAAACTATGCCTTATACACATTGAGCAATGTTGTGGACATGCGTATTAGCCGCTTACCAGCGAACATCATATCTTCCTCACAACGTGATATCAGCCACCGCAAATTAAACTTTAAGTTGAAGTGATAGGATTCGTTTTCCTTGGGCGGCGGTCGAGCAGGCGCTCTATGTTGGGCGGCGTCGAATAGGGGGTGATTCAGTTTGGAACGCCGCGCGACGGAGCTCAGTACTCCCCTCTCGCCAAAACCATTCGAAATGACACCATATATTATACTAATAAAATATTCTAAATATAAATATATTTGAGTATGAAATCGAAATAAACTGTAAAGTGTGAGTGGACATTAGTGTATGCCTTAGTATTGTGGTGATACCGATGGAGTGGATATTAGGCTGTGAAGGAAACTTGGTATTAATTAAATACACATTTTATTCACGTTTGACCTCGAAACTATGAAATTCACGCGACAAGTTACAATAATTTCATATGAAAAGCCACGCACTAGGCGTTCTTTATGATAAGCCGAATACATATGATTAGTAAACGTATTTTAAATGGAATCGTTAACGCGATGTAATTTGAACGTTTCAAAGAATCAAAATTCGAAATATACAACGTAATCACACTTAATTCCTTAATTATAGTGTCTGCTGTATAGGTTATAATTATAAACTATAACCTGTATACATTTTAAATTCAAAGTATATGAAAGTATGCATAAGGTTATAGGCATACATTCTACCATATTTCTAAGGTAACTCGAAAATTAAAATACAAAAATTAAAACAAGAACAATAAAAAAATATAAATCGAATACATTAAAATTAAGGATATATTAAATAGTTCAAGGATATCAACCCTTAAACTACGTTTTACTGTGGGTCATCAATTCTTTACATCACTGCCATAGTATCAGTCTGGTGACCTGAAATCCTCGGTTGTAAATTATATTTTTGTATCACGTGACTAGTGGGGTCGTTAGTATTTTACAGGTGTGTTCTCTGTTATGATCTAATCTATCTTTTTTATTTTATATGAGGTGAATATTTCGCCTAACGGAGGTATAAACACAGTTAAACTTGTTACTAATATAATATTATGTATTCTATAGTTAAACTGTTAAAATGCTTTATAGGAATTACAGAATATACAATAATATTAATAATTAAAAAGTATCCGAATATACCTCTTTCCTTTTTAAAAGTCGGTCAAAAATCCTAAATATCTGCATTTATAGACTCTGTCATATTCTACTTATTTCAACAGAACAAAATCTTCAAGTAACCAATAAGCTAAGATTAATTGTGGGTATTTTATATTAAAAAGTTTCAAATCATGATAATATTGGTACGGTATTAAATAAGAAAGTTGAAACTCTGTAAACATGATACTAATTACTAATAGAGCGTCTATTATATAAGACCTAACCTAACCTAAACCTATAATATACATGCTTCAAAGGCTTTACACGTAAGTAATTAAGTTCTAAACTAACTCATTTCTTTGTCCTATAGATCTTAACTTTTATCTGTACGGAAAAATTTAAGTACAGTACGGAATTTTAATTTATGTACATATTCTTTCAAATATTTAATTTTGTAATTTGTGTTGTATAATTACTTGAATACATTTACGTCATTTTTTACTTGACGCTGGCAATGGCTAATAAAAATATATTTTTATGCAACTGCTCATTAATTAGGATGAAAGAAAGTTGCAGGAGTCTTATTCGAAATGTAACAAAAAGAACTTAATAATATGCTCCTTTTTTGCTATAGAAACCTATCGTTAGACATTTTAAAATTGCTTGTAAATATCTTGCAAAAAATGATAAAACTATAAGTGTTGTTTGAATTGAAAATTCAAATCCGACGTCCATACCAATAATAAATGTAGTTTGTCAGCCTGTCTGCACATTTCTGACATTCTTACGTTGAAGGTTGTAAGCCATGGTGCGGTATACAGTCCACTGTAGCAAAACAGCAGTTTTTTTTACAAAAAATAGACGATTTCCGAGCTTAAATGTATTTTTATATAAACAAAGTCGCGGACAATATCTAGTTAAAATAAAGTAACTAGGACGCTTAGACCAAAAAAAACAATATCACGTTATTAATATATAATGTCGTATATGAGATACAAGATAGTGATCCACTAAAGAAAATTGGCGACGTAAGAAAACCGTCTGCAATAAACCGAAGGACGGGAGAATGGAGGTCGTGATCGACCGCTGCCATGGAAATAGGGATACTGATTCCAAGAAATTTGTTAGCCAACTAGGGGCTTCTACACAAAACTGCGAATTCGCATCGCATCGTTATGTTATTTAATTATGAATTTTGTCGCAGATACGACATAAGTTAGTTCTCCCACAGATAACTGCAAAATCGCAGTTATCTGTGGGAGAACTAACTTATGTTCTGCACCATGGAGGCGTTGGAGCCCAACGCCTCCATGGTGCAGTCGTTTAGAGAGGCTCTTGACTCGGAGGTCGTGGCCGTGGGTCCGATTGCCGTGTTAGTTAGTAGTTAGTTTGGTTAGGACATTGCAGGCTGATCACGTGATTCTCTGATAAGTAAGATGATATTATATGCGTCGGATGAGCGTATAAAAAGTCTGTACTGTGCCTGATCTCTCGCCAGTCGTGTCGGTCGTCCGTCCCACTGGGTTGTGAGAGTAAAGGAAAAGAGTGCTCTTGTGTACTGCGCACACACTTGGGCACTATAAAATGACTCCTGCGTAACTGGCTTGGTTTCTATGAAACCAGCCACCGTCACCGAAACCTGTGTGGGAGTTATTCGTAGCTTTTCTCTGTCTCTTCAGATTACCTTTGTCCTTGTAAAATAGCACGACTAAGGTTTTTTCTGTTCTTTTAACGAAAAACAGCTGATTGAGTCACTATATCAAGTTACAGATTGGCAAAGGAAATGATATTAATATTTTCATTAATAAAAACTTTATACATCTGTTACACAATATTATGAATGTTATAAGTACCATACATGTCTTGTATTTGTATGTTATTAATTTTGTACCCCCTCCCCCCCCCAAACCCCCCTCCTCAAATTTTGCTTCAAACAAAGCGGTGTTGCGGCGTTATACATCTTTTTACGGTTTTTCAGTGTCGTTTGTTTTGGGGGGGCTGCGCCCCCCCAACCCCCCCCCTATTCCTCATGACACTTTTTTTCATCATTAAAAGGTATCGTGGAGTTTGTATTGCGTCTTAATTATCCTTTTTAGGAACAAATCTATACATATAATAAAATCGTAGGAAAGTCAATTCTGTACATTGAACATTTTTGAAAAATAATACTTGGGACGTGATCTACAATCGATACGGAAGCCAAAAATATAGTTTTCAGAATTTTTGTCTGTTTGTCTGTTTGTCTGTATGTATGTCCGGGATAAACTCAGAAAGTACTGAATGGATTTACTTCAAATTTTGCACGAATATTATATAGAGGTCGGGTCAACTCATAGGCTATATATTATGATGATATCGCCTAGGGCGGGGGGAGGGGCTCAAGTTTCAATATTTTTAGTTTTTTGCTCATATCGCTAAAACGGTGCATTGTAGAGAAAAAATGTCCTGTACGTAATGAAAGCCCATAAAATTTCCTACAAATTTGTCCTTCACACTTTGTATCTATCTTCACTCCTTGCCATGCTATGAGCTTTTGTCTATCTTTTCTATACAAATTTCGAGTGTCGTTTGATTAACATGCTGGGAGCTTTGGCATCGGTCTTTTCTTGCTAACGCGGACGAAGTCGCGGGCAACAGCTAGTAAAGTATATATACAAAACATATTGTTAAATTAAAATATATTTAGATCTGCTATTTCAAATACCTAGGTCTAATTAGTATACCTATAATTATCTAGATATAAAAATAGATCTAGCCATATTTCTAATTAACGCATAGCTAACATTAAAAGAAAGAATTATACAAAACAATGCGCATAATAATTTCTGAGGAAAAAACTAGCGACTAAAGGACAAATGAAGGTCATACCATATTTCATCGCGGTCTTGACTCTTTCGTCGAATTGTTTTTACTCAAATGAGTAGTTCTTTCGTAAAATACTTAAACCTTATTTTAAGGCTTAAAAAGCCGAGAGGTATTTTGACCTGTGCCTTTTTTGTGTGGGATTGTAAAATTTATCTAGACGCCACACCATTCCACAATGTAATATGTAAATATTACATTCTTGTAAAACAGAAGAATTGTTTGTTGTTCAGAGGTATAATAATATTGCTTTGTAGTGCTTGAACGAGAAATAAGAAGGGGAGATAGAAATGTATGAGTTTAAAAATATGCCATTGTGAAGAAGTTGTAGATTTAAGGCTTACCAACATTTTGCTCGAATTGTCTGCTGATGCATGATGCCCAAGTACACAGCAAGTAGCAACTACGGTGTTAACAGACACGAGAGCGAGCGAACAACATAAAGGACAAAATGGACAGGAGTCTATTTTGTCACGTCCCGAAGAAGAGAAGGCGACTAAAGCAAAATTAACGATTTTGTAATTTCATTTTCATACTTGAAAATAAGTCCCGAATTGTTTTCATACATAGATAGTAGATACTACATTATAATATTTTCGAGGGTTTTGACCTAGCAACACGATATCTTAAAATTTTCTCGATGGAAAAATCACAGATGCATCTAATATTCACGAATTTTTGATAAATTGCTAAAACCGTGCATTAAACTGAGTTAATATTTTACCATATTATTATTGTATAAAATTCTATCACCGGGGAACTGGATTTTCAAAATGTTGTTCGCTTATTGAGTTATTAAGAAAAAACTAATTTGGCGATGATTCCGCGTCGTCCTTTTTCACCTGGCATAATATGAAATACGGGCCTGAGTGTAAAGAGAGAAGGACGATGTTTGATTTTTTGCTTTATTCACCCTCTTAACAGAGACAAAGCAAGACTAACAACATACGGGACAAAATGTACTCCATCTTAATATTAATCAAAAGGCCCTCAAAGCAAATTGACAGAGGCATATTGCGTCTCAGAGGTACCGAATATCCCCTTGATATACGGTACCTCTATCATAGACAATAAACGTTAGTTGCACTGATCAAAGACCTGTCAGAGGTAATAACAGGTATTGTTGGCATTGTTAGAGGTTGCAAGGACAGCCATTTTTTAGATAGAAAATATTGCATGAATTCGAATCACTTTTACTTATTTAAATGTTGATACATGTATGGTTTTTGTTGTTTTTTGTTGTTTTTAATTAAATACCTAATACTCGTAGTTTTGAGAAAAATCACTGCTCAACATTGGAAAGCATAGAATTTTGAAATTTATTTTTTCTCAATTGTAACGTTAGCTGCTTTTATTCCTCTCAATATTTTTGTAAAAATTATTACTTACAGCTTTATGAATCAGGCACAGAAATGGATGCTATAACCTCACTTCTCCAGAATTTAATATAAGTACAAATTGACCAGAAAATAGAAAACCTAGTTTTCCCCAACACTAATTGAAACTTATTATTCGGACTTAAAGCGACTTAGGGCCTGTTTCACCACTTCCTGATAAGACGTGCCGAATAGGCTATCCACCACTTAACTTGACAGATGAAGTATGGACAATCTGTCAAAAAAGTTGTGAATAGCCTAATTATCAGAAAGTGGTGAAACAGGTTCTTATTCTAGTATTAATGCTACTACATACTTTTTCTCGATGTTTCGGCCGTGTTGCAACGGCCGTGGTCACGAGGGGAACCACGGCCATTGCAACACGGCCGAAACGTCGAGAAAAAAGTATGCAGTAGCATTACTACTAGAATAAGTCCCGAATAATAATTAAAAGTTCATATTCCCCAACACTAGTCTTGAGAATGTGCAACTGAATGAACTATGAAGATTAGCTCATTTGTAATTCCGCGTTGTTTCCTGGTGGTAGTTAGCACAAATTATGCATTCCATTCTAATTTGTGCAGTCGAGACCGCTTTTCCCAGTTCATGCAAGAATTTAAGTTTGTAAATGCAACTTATGAAAATCTTATGAACTCTTTTGATTCACAATAAACCATTAAGAAAAATATAAATATAATTAACGCAACGTTGTTTTGTCATTTTAGAATTCTGATATTAAAATAGATTACTCTCTGTCTCACTCTACTCAGGTACTTAGCACAGGGCTGGACTGACGCGGACTTGGTCTGAATTGTCTATAGATTATTAATTATATATTTTTATTAATAAAATAATATTCATTTATATTATATTATATGAATATTATAAGTATAGATTTTGTCAGATTCTGACGTTATAAGCCATTATAAGCATAATTTTTCTTTGGTGTTATATTATTTTTTAAAGGAACCAACTATAAAAATATCATATTTTATCAGCCCCTTATTAACATAAACATAGGCTTGAATCTGAAATAATACGAAAACATACAAAAATTCTTATCCAAAATACTATCGCTTGAAATAATATAGACACTAGACAGACGTATTTTGCGAGAATTCCTGACGATGCCTTACAAAGCGCAGTATTCGGTTAGTAGACGACCTCCGTGGCTCAGTGGATAGCACGTTGGTAGCTTAAGCCGGAGGTCGCGGGTTCGAATCCCGCCGACGGAACAAAAAGTTTTCAAAGTTCCTGGGTCATGGATGTGTATTAAATATATTTATCATATAATAAAAATCTTAAATATATGTATAGTATAAAAGTATTAAATATATTTCCGTTGTCTGGTACCTGCAACACAAGTCCTTCAGGTACTTAGCATGGGGCCAGACTGACGTGGTGTGAAGCGTCCATAGATATTATATATATTATTATATATAGTTCAATGAACAGTAAAGTTTCCAAATAAATCTGCAATCTGCAATTCGTTACATTTGAGAACTCTTATAGATGCATACGTGAATAAATTGCTCATATTATTGTCTGCACATAATCATAATATTATCCTTACCTTAATGATAATATTATATACGTTGAAACATTACGAAAGTATACCCATTTATTTCAGTTTATCGGCATATTTGATGGTTATATTTTTTAATTTTATTTTGAAAAAAAATCTATTAAAGACATACGGTCTTACTACAAATTGTTTTGACACCATTAATGTACTGAATTTTTTCTAATCAACTGTTCAACCGGTGTTTAAATCTTTTGTAAGACCGAGATTTTAACACCCTTTCTGTCGCTAAAATGTGTATTGTTTCTTTCGTATGATAAAGATACCATAATAATATTATGGTACCTACTACACACACATCGGATACGCATGTAAGAAATCGGGCCTACGCCTGATCTTTTGCCAGGCGTGTTGGTCATCCGAGAGCAGACAGAGTGCAGCTCTTGGTTACTGCGCACACACACGGGCAATATGAAGCCACTTCTACTTAGCTGGCCTGATTTATATAGCATAAATGTACCATATATTAGTAGGTTAGGTTATGTGAACAACGCGACTTTAAACGAAACCAAACACTATAATTGAGTTGTATAACCATTAATGGTTGTAAATGCTGAATTAAGAATTAAGTGTAGCCAAGGCATTAAGGAAACTAGGTCAGTGCTTAATAATGAAAATATTTGGTACAAAGAATATTGATTTGCCTATTATTACTGTAAAAAATACTAGCTCCATATTAGGTTAGAGTCTAATGTGGAATGTCAAATATATTGTGTCTATATTACTAAGACAAATGCAAGACTCACAAAAGTACGGTGCAGTTGTGTCTTGGTTGGGATGAAAACATTTAAATTCACTTGAGGTCTCACTTTATTGAAAATTCGTAAGATGGATGGGGAGAAGACTGCTAGTGCGGCGTAGGAAAAGAAGTAATGTCGGTCGGTGATTCATCGGGGCTTTCATAAATTAAAGAACCATGCCTTTACCATATTTTTTTTCAATATCACATAATAATCACATGATTTGGAATAAATCTTCATGTCTGCCATTTTCTGTACGCGTAAATAACAAAATGTCCGCCCCATTCCCACTTCCAACTGGCCATATTTCATTTTACAATTGAAAAGGATATTCGATTATGTGTGTGATAAATTGCTGTTTAGCTTAGATCAGACTTTCCCAAAGTGGGCGATAACGCCCCTTGTGGGCGCTGAAGGTCTAAAGGGGGGCGATGTGGGACCCAGAAAAAAATGGAAGTGTTGTGTAGGGTTTGGGGGGTGATTTCATCTGGATGTATTTTAAATTGAAACAATGGGGGCGATAAAACATAATTTGTTCTCAAAGTGGGCGGTAGACAAAATAAGTTTGGAAACTCCTGGTTTAGATAGTCGTAGCAATGATGGTGTGCACGGAAAACTAACGGGTGGTATTTCTACAGATTTTATATCAATCTTTGTATAGAACTTATCCTTGTATAAGCTGTTTATAAGGCTGAGTTTTATTGTTTTTTGGTAGATTTTGATTTTGTTTATAAAATGATACATGTTCAATAAAACTGTTTTCAGAATACTGAATTTTTGGTTTTTAAGGACTTTTAATTGCGTTATTAGCTATTACACAATGATTGCTATCCAAAATGTAAAAAAAATGCAGGTAGGCAGGTGCAAAAAAAAGCAGGTAGGTGATAAGCCTATAATAAGATGTAAACGGCTCCTATGTAAACGGAACAAAGTAAAGATGATTTTACACAAAATAGAACCTATGAAACCTTATTACTATTAATTTAAAACCGAAAATTAAATACATAATATGATTCAAGTAGAGATGCATTTTAATTTTTCACACACAAAAAACCTAAACCAAACGCTAGTTCCGTTATGAACTAGATAAAATACAAACATTTAAATAAAGACATTTACAACAAAAAGAACTTTTATAGAACCAAACATTGTATAAGCCATTTTAAACCGGATAAATCGGAGAGTTCGGGTGAGTGATCTCGTGCATCGACCGGTGCCGTCGCCAGCCAGTCTCAACCACTCGCAAATTGCTGTAATAAACCGAATATAAAAGAGGTGTTCAGATTGTCGTGTTAGTTATGTCATTAGAACGAGTTTTCAGGACTTTTTTAACCGACTTCAAAAAAGGGATCAATTCGACCCGTGCTTATAGAACTGTTCATAGTTTAATTTAGTCTATATCAGCGTCTGAACGAATGTGCCTTTCAAAAATGTGTGTATGTACGTTTTTATGTTTGTGTTCGCATATCTATAGAACTACAAGTACGATTTGAGTAACCATTTTTATATTGTACGAAATATTATTCAACTTAGGGCATGCTTCAATTTTTTGTTTTATCAAAATCGGTTCAGTAGTTTTTGACAAAGGGAATTTTAATTTTTAATTACATAATATACAATTGTTATAGTTATAAAGTCGGTTTTATCTTTATTGTCTTCATACCTATTTGCTGTCAAATGGCCGACTAGCGTAAGAATGTGTGCGTGCGGACCGTGTACAAGACACTGTGAGTGCTGTGTAGTAATGGGAATTAATGCTATTTTCTATTAATTTAATTATCATGCTAATTTAGATGTCACAGCGTGCTAAGTATTATTGCTTTGCTATTTGCTAAAAACGCGGCATCGTGAATTATTATCGGTTCGCATCGCACTGCTCGCGTCGAGTATTATTTCGCATCGAGTAAAAAAAATAGCAATTCATTGACACTTAGCGCCGTGGTGCAAAACAGCGCGGACGTGACTTTTATCATGATCGCAGACTATTGCTACGCACGGTAATACATATTAGCAACCGTATTTTTAGCAAGTACGATTAATTTAATTATTGCTAATGGGCATTTAACAATTAATGTATTTTTATTATTGCTAATGCTATTTTTACCAACACTAGTGCTGTGTATAACAAGACTCCGTCCGCCTTTTCTTCTACTTTTATGGCGCGGTATAAATTATTGGTTTGCGTACAAAGTTTGTAGCGCAGTCATGGTTCATTTTTGAAAAGAGATGTTTTTTTCTGAAGACACAAATCTCCAAGTGCCATATTTCATATGGACTCGGCGGTATCGTGAAAAGATAACAGACAGGCAGAATGCTGGCAGGCATATTTGATGAAATTTTTGTTTATTACTTAGTGCTTTTATTAAAATCTGGTTTAAAAAAGTGTGTCGATATCTGCAGAAATAAAATACTTCATCCGAAACACGTTTTAAAAAGCTCTAAATCAGCTTTTGGCTTTGGATCTACTTTAAAATTTCACAAACACGTATGCTTGGTGGATCGTTCGATCGTTAAGAAAAAGTTGGCGCCAATTCAGCCAAAGTAAGACGTAGACAAATTTCTTTGGCAGAGATACGCGTGGTCTCCGAATTTCACTGATAAGGTTCTTATTTCTTTGAATTCTTCATTTGTTTCCTTAAATCATAGTCACGTACGTGTAACTTATTGCTAAGACATGATACCGCGGTTAGTTTTACTTCGGTACATTTTGAATGTTTTAAGCTATCATTTGCCAAGTTAGTAGTGGATTATAGAATTTACCGTAGTTAAAAAGTTACATTGTGGCTTGTTATTTGGCTTTTCCTCGAAAGCGTTTGAAGTATTTTAAGAAAACGGGATTGAATATTATAATACATACCTGTATATTTAACTAAACAAAGTGATAATACTTTAGGGTGTGTATCCCTCTCTTGTATGGAGTACTGTAAAGGTAGCAGCGCTAAAGGGGCAAACTACCTGTATAATCAAATAAAATATACTAGTCAAGTTCGAAATGCAATAAGTCATTGACTTAAGTAGATCAGAAAAAAATATTAAAATAAACCAAAGAAAATATCTGTGGTTTCAAATAAAAAAAACATATAGAGTTTTACAAGAAATAGCAAAAATGTCTTCAACTAATAGATTATTATTATCATTCTTGGTTGAGCAGCTTAGTCTGATGTTTACGAGCCAGGTCTTACTCATATTAATCATCGTTATGACGTCATAAAATTAAGAGAAACACCTTAGACTAGCCCGGCAGACGCCTTCTGGGAACACGTGGTATAATAATAATTGTATTCACATTCGCGTTAAGTCAAACCATTACGACGATCACAGCTAACATGGAATTGACATAAGCCGACCGAACGACGTAGATCTGCCAACTGCCTAGGAATCAATTTCCTCGGGTATACATTCGTTAGGCCTGAAAATAGGTTTTTACATCGATTTATATGTCAGGATATGCCTACGAGAACATTTTGCTAATAGGTTTTTCATACAAGGAAATAGAGAGCCATCTATGAAAAATCGATTGAACTACGTAGTGCGACACAATATTCGGCCGCGTGCGAATGCTGTTTTACCGACGAACCCCGCGTTCCACCTGGCGTTGAAAACGATCAAAACGCTGAAAATGCCTCCTATGTTTAGCGTTTTGATCGTTTTCAACGCCAAGTGGAACGTAGGGGTTGCGTCATTACTCGGTAAAACAGTAGCCATGGCGGATAATGGCGGACATCGGTAGTAAAATTATAAATTAATTATTTCTTTACATAAACAAACAGTTTGTGATACTTACCGATGATAAGATATTCCATGTGCTTTTTTAACTTTTTTAATATAATTTTTGCAGCCTTTTACTACACAATTAGGCATTTTTATGGCACTGTAAGGCATACGATGACCCACCTGATTTGTTCTGCGGACCACAGACGACTAAGTCACGTAGGAGTCAAACGGAGCGTTTTGACCCCTACGAATCTGCATCATTGCAACGCGCGATTGACCCGGTCCTGAGTAATATATAAGTCTATGGGTTTTTATTAACTTTTTATATTGATACTAGAAATAATTTATATGGCAAAACAATTTATGCCGGGTCAATATGGATGAGAGTACACAGTATTAAGTATTTAAGGAGGCGTCTCCAGTGGACAGGATAATTGGTCCGGCGGCCGTTACCGGGGAACGTGACTCACCCTCGTTTTAATATTCCACCTGTCGTTATTCGAAACAAGACTCACTTTATTTTAGTTGTATTTTTTCTGATTATCGTTTTTATTTATGAAAGAGCGTACTTGATACTTGACTAGATGATGCCCGCAACTCCGTTGCGCCAAAATTCGCTTATCGCGCGGGAACCGTACATTTTTCCGGGATAAAAAGTATTATTTGTCGTTTCTCGAGACTCAAAGTAACACCACACCGAATTTCAGCCAAATCGGTTCAGGGGTTTGGGCGTGAACAGGTAGTAGACAGACATACACACTTTCGCATTTATATATTATAATATTAATATTAAGTATGGATAATATTAAGGGCGTCACAGACTTAGCTATAATATATATTAATATACCGTACTAAACACACTGAGACCAGAAATATATATTATAGCTGAGTATGTGGTCACGCGAAAATTGTATAGAAAATATATTATATTAATATGCTAGCTATAAACATATTAATATACAGCATAACTGGTGAGTCAATACCGATATTTAAGGAGAGTATTCGGTACTCGATTCTCATTATAAATATGTAATAAAATTAGGTACTTAATTTTTGACCAAATTTCCCTTCAAACAAATGAATCACGGACACTGTAAATTATTACTATGCGGCCGCGCGTCATGCGCCCCCCGCACGGCGCGCTACCTCTCCCGCGCGCGGTGTCCATGCGTTGGGTAAATAATTAACTTTAAGCTACATTTACTTAGTGATCAATTGATATTATTTTTTTATATTATTTTTTTTCAACTACTATAATAGCCAAATATCACGTCCTCGAGTATTGAACATGTCTCACCAGTCATGCTGTATTATAGCTAAGTCTGTGACGGCCTTTATGGTCTATGGACGTCTATCAGAGAATTTTATTCATAGGCAGTTGACGGACCTACGTCTTCATTTGGTCGGATTGTGTCAATATGTTACTGTCGTGATCTAAACACTTTTTTTACTGTTAAATCTTTATTTTATTAACAAAATTCGCTCATATTTGACCTTGTCATCATCCCTATTATGACCAATTAACTGTGCAAAAAGGTCTTTAAGCGCAGGATCTTTGACCGATTTCTAAAATTTCGAAATTTTTTGGTAATCTACATAATTATAACACACGACCTGTGTGCCAAATTACATAACGCTAGGACAATTGGAAGTAGCCTTTAAATTTCGTAGATGAACCGACTCACGCTTGACGGATTTCTTAAATTTCTTAATATCTGAATTTTTTGGTAATCTACATAAAACACCCGACCTGTGTGCCAAATTTCATAACGCTAGGACAATTGGAAGTGGCCTAGAGGTTTTGATTACCGGTCAGTGAGTCAGTGCCAAAAGCTATTTTTACAAGGACATATTTCAGGATCTACCGAAGCTATATCTATGAAATTTGGTATATTGCTTAAGTACTAGTATATAATTACGTAGGTAAAATTTTATCTTTGCATTCGCAATAGGCACTTAGATACAGGGGGGTCAATAGTGCGTCGAAACGGTTCGTATAAATAGTGCACATGCCGTGCGCGGCCTGCTGGAACTTGGCCGCGCACTCCGTGCGCTTTGATGCAAGAAATGAGGTTGCAATTTCTTGCCGAATCCCAATATTGTATTTTCAATGAAAATAACTGAATTCACCGTCGCCCTACTTCTACTTCCGTTTAACCTTCCGTTCAAGGTCGGGTCGTTTACGCTCCCTGTACGCATTAATTCATAAAGAACATCACCTCAACTCTCAAATGGTTGGCGTGTCGGCGGCAATTTTAACCCCCGAATATCCGCTACGCCTGCTGTTCCGTGTGCCATAGCTGATTAACATTTTATACTACATTCTAATAAATATTCAGTATGCAATAAACTGCGCATTTTTTCTTTGTCACATTTTTTTGTTTGGTAGTTGAGTACAAGGGAGGATTAATATTTTTTAATTTGTTCGTGATTTACATTTTAGACGTGTAAATTCGTAACCATGCAATTCGTAAAAATACCTTATTAACTTTGAAAATAGTAAGGCCGGGTCTCTGCTCATATAATATTATAATTTTTTAAACTTCACGTTTTGTTTGGTGTGCGGTATTCGACTGGCCGTACAGAATCGGCCTTACTTTGCTGTAAGTTCTTTTAATATGGCCTAAGTTCTCTATATAAAAATTATAGTTATACATTTTAAAACAAATCTAAAATTTATACTGTTTTCAGCTACGAATAAAAAACAAAATTATACTCACTGTCTCCTTCACAGACATTAAATAAAGTTATTCGCTGTTTTACTAAGCACATCAAAAAAGTCCCTGACCTACTAAACATAATATCATATTATTTTATTTAGAAGGACCCCTGGTATCTATTATCTTTGTATGTTTAAAGTAAGCGAATCTAAGGGGAAAGAGGGTTCGCAAGAATTTGATTTTGCGCATACAAAGTGCTTCATATCTAAATATGAGAGCAAAGATTTTATAAAAAGGCACATGTGACATGATGCTTAAATAAATGTAGCATCCAAAATTTTGTATTGAAATGTAGCTAGATCTGTGTTTATGACCAAAGAATAATTACATTACATAATACATAATATATTATATGATTTGCATACCAAAAACAAAATTTTTGAGTAGGTAAATTACACAGAATATAACAGAATATAATATTGTATACTTTATTTTCTTAGTTTGTTTTTTTTTTACCAAAAGCACATTAAATTTATGTAGTAGATATTATATGAAGCAATAAAAAAATTAGGTACCTTTATATTAATATTATCTGTATCAATAATCATTCAAATATATTTTTGTTACTTAACGTTGAATAGTTTTCGAACTCCGAAGTGCCAATTCTGCCGAAATTCAACAGAGGTATAGAAACCACAGATATCAATATTATGAAAATAGAAAAATTTATCCTAGCAAAACAGTTCCCTACCTTATTTACTTGGACAGAGCCAAGTGAATCGTTAGTATTTAAAAAGCTCGCTTCCATTTCCATTTGTGTCTAAAAACAAAAGCACCACAAAATGAATTTCGCGATAAGTGCAGTTTATATGAAAGCGTTGGTCGGAAAATTCATTTATATGTACCGTATTTATCTTTATTGGCTTATTGGCTATATCAGATTATATTATCACATTCAATTTCCACATTGCTTATAGCTGTAATTGTTAAATTGATGCTATTCAAATAAATAGTATCAAATCTACATTTAATTACGATTATTTTCCACATTGCTTAAAATAATTATTGTTTAGCAGTTGCTTTTCAAATAAATAGCTATCATAGAATTTATTAATTTCATGATATTTGCTAATCGAGTATGGAATATTTATTTTTCAATTCAGCGAATTTATAATAGACAATTTGTATTATTTTCTATTAACGTATTAATATCATACACATACCTTTAGTGATGTAACAATTCGATTCTATCATAGAAGAAGAAGAAGAATACCATATTCTCGTGCTAGTGCGGGAACAGAACACACGACTTTCGAGATTAGGGGGCGTCCACAAATTACGTGAGGTGTTAGGGGGGGAGGGGGTCGAGACAAATCTCATCTAATCTCACGTTGGGGAGAGGGGGGGTCTCGGAAAATCTCACTTAATTTTTTTCTCAACAAAATAATACTATTTTGGTCCATTTCATCCAGATTGTAGGTACTAGGTACGTATGCTTAATATTTAATCGTAAGCGTAATCGTTATGCGACTGACTGTCAAACCAAACGTTTATATAAGAAACCCACATTTTGAAAAATCTCACGTGAGATTTTTGGGGGAAGTTCGGAGGGAATCGGGGTTGAATAAAATCTCACTAAATCTCACCAGGGGGGAGGGGGGGTCAAAAAATAAAAAAAAAACCTCACGTAATTTGCGGACGCCCCCTTAGAGCCAAACTCTAAATTACTGGACCTCGAAGGTGTTTTTCGCAGATGTATGGTACAGTGGCCGGTTTCATTGAAACCAAGCCACCGTCACCAAGCCAAGGAGCTTAACAACCAAGTAGGAGTAATTTTATAGTGCCCAAGTGTTTGCGCAGTACACAAGAGCACTCTTTATTCCTTTATACTCTCATAACCCAGTGGGACGGACGACCAACACGACTGGCGAGAGATCAGGCGCCGACTTTTTACATGCCCATCCGACGCATAGATCATCTTACTTGTCAGACAATCAGGTGATCAGCCTGCATTGTCCCTAACCAAACTTGGAAATAACATAATATATTGTTTCCAACGCGAGAATCGAACCCACTACCTTAGAGTCAAGAGCCACGCTCTAAACCACTGGACCACAGAGGCGGAGATATATTATATATCAGAGTACTGGTTCATTATTATAAGACATTCTCGTATCACAGGGAATGTTAGGAGTTAGGACATTTATTACTCTCGGAATATTGGCTGGCATCTTGTGTGTCAATTTAATTACTGTTAGAGCTATGTGGCCGTCCCCAATGTTGTAACTACCTCCCGGGAAATTACATGTCATATTTACTTATCAGGGGTTCCCAAACTTATTTTGTCTACTGCCCACTTTATTAACAAATAATGTTTTAGTGCCCCCATTGCTAAATTAAAAATACATCCATATGAAATAAACCCCCCCCAAGCCTCTAAACAACGCCCCCATTTGATTTTTGGGTCCCACGACCTTCAGCGCCCACAAGGAAGCGTTATCGCTTACTTTGAACGGAAAGGCTGACTTATATAATGACTCTTTTGGAGAAATACCACAATATAGTAACTTAATACGAATATACTTCGATCGAACAAAATTAGTACTAACTTAAAAAAATGTAAACCTAAAAAATCATTATATGCTTAATGAATACGTTGTTTCCCTTACAAATTAGTTAGCTGGTGTTAGATAAATCCATTGCTAATTATAAACGCTCACAACCATAATTATCTGTGGAAGATTGAGCACAGAGTAGCCACTCAGTTTTTATAACCTTCTTAATCTTCTGTATCTAATTACTTGTTACTAAATAACGTCGTTAAGACGTCGTTCTGAGCGTAAACTGATTTAGTAATGAAGTCTTTTAAACTGCGGAATTTTGTTTGATGTAATTAAGGACACGTTATTGCCATCGACCACGTCAAGTTGTATTTTTAACCGACTTTAAAACAAGGAGGTCATCAATTCGACGCGTATGTATTTCCAGAACTGCCCAGTTTTTGTATAAGCTTCTGAACAAATGTGCCAAATTTCAAAAGTGTGTATGTATGTTTTTATGTTTGTGCACGCATATCTCCGGAACTACAAGTCTGATAGTGATTCTTTTTTTATTGTACTAGGTATTGTTCAACTTAGGGTAAAGTACAAGTTTCATCAAAATCGATTCAGTAGTTTTGGAGATTCGGAGTTTTGATTCTCAATTACGTACAATTTTGAAGTCGGTTTTATCTTTTAAAAAATATACAGTTATTAACTTAGATAAATGACCAATCATTTATCTATAGTTATTAAAAACATAGTAAGATTTCAGTCAAAACATATTTAGAATCTACCTCTATAGTTAATTATGAAGTTTGGTTGGCTCCAATACCATTCAGCCGATTTTGGTGAAAGGCACAGAATATATTGAATATACCACGGGGAAGAACATAATATTCTATTTTCTTGGGGCAAAAATGTACGGCTCACGTGACTCGTGAGATAATGCTGTGCAGCAGAAGTGAATAACTTAAATTAGTCTCGAAACTTAAAGTAAAATCTTGCAAAAACTTCTTTCAAATAACATAATGCTGACACAATTTTACTAAACATTAGCTACACTCGCGTTCGCAGACAACTTGAGTGAAAAATGAAGAGGCAGAATGT
Source organism: Plebejus argus (assembly GCA_905404155.3). Taxonomy (NCBI): domain Eukaryota; kingdom Metazoa; phylum Arthropoda; class Insecta; order Lepidoptera; family Lycaenidae; genus Plebejus; species Plebejus argus. The sequence goes on from FR989944.1 coordinate 6,178,567, forward strand.
TTCAGGAAAAATAACATGTGACCTGTTTGAGACATGTGTGACATGTGAGTAGTATTTTTATTTGCCATATGGAATAGGTATTACGTATATTATGTCATTTCTCATTTATTATCTAGAGAAAGTACAATGATACGGTAGGAAATGTTAAAATCTAGAACTATTTTATAGTAACAATTAACAGTTTTTTATAACATATTTCAAATTGTTTCGTGAATTGTGAAAACGTACATTTAAATCACGTCATTTTCATTTGAAGTGCGTAAAGGGCAGTATCCCATGGACGGCATTTACAATGTTAATAATTATTGTTCTTGCTCCTAATTACAAGAAGAATAATGCAAAAATGGAACTTAAGTTCTTCAAACGAAATAAGGCTTATTTAAAAGAAATTATAAATTATTTATGTAAGAACGTCTTATGCTGGGCTTCTGAGGATTTTTGACACTTTTAAATCTTTTTATTTGCATCGCTGATTGGTCGTCGAAATGTAATTTTTACGTTACCCAATTACAAGCTAGTGAATGAACTAACTGTAGTCAAAAAATATTAGTACCGTAATAAACTTTAGCTCTAAATATTATGTAACTTACTGTAACGTTTTTAAAAAAGTAAAAAAATGCCTATAACCTTCACTTAGCTAGAGTTTAAGCGGTAACCACATTACTAAAACATACAACACCAAAACTAGCTGAATAGCTGAGTGAAGAGACAATGGGACGGTGCTAGAACATGTGGTGTCGACGTCTCCGCCGACCGGTTTACACGTCCAGTTGATGCGAAACACTGTCCATGATAGTCTGTTTTGTTGCTGAACTCTCGTCATTTCAGGTCAGTATCGTAGTTATAGTAAGGCTTAGTTTAAAGGCGCCCGAACCATTCGAAACAGAACTTTGTTTATTACAGAAGAAGATACAAATTAAATTGACAGACTTGCTGCACACGCCACGGTATTAAGCTGTATTCTTCGGTTGCTGGTCTATTAAAAATTTTTTTTGTATCAGTTGTACCTATGGGGACCCCTAAAAAATTTAATATTTTTTCCATTTTTGCATCAAAATCTTAATGCGGTTCACAGACTACATCTACTTACCAAGTTTCAATAGTATAGCTCTAATAGTTTCGGAGAAAAGTGGCTGTGACATACGGACGGACGGACAGACAGACAGACAGACAGACAGACATGACGAATCTATAAGGGTTCCTTTTTTGCCATTTTGGCTACGGAACCCTAAAAACGGGACCCTATTACTGAGACTTCGATGTCTGTCCGTCTGTCTGTCTGTCTGTATGTCCGTCTGTCCGTCTGTCTCCAGGCTGTAACTCAAGAACGGTAATAGCTAGAGAGTTAAAATTTTCACAGTTTCTGTATATCTGTTGCCGCCATAACAACAAACTAAAAACAAAATAAAGTTATTAATATACCTAAGGGGGGCTCCTATACAACAAACATGATTTTTTGGGTTTTTTTTGCTCGAAATTCATAATGACAACAGGTAGGCACTTGAAATATTCACAAAATCCGTAATTATTTTTGTAATTAGATAATAATAAAATTAAAATAAAATAAATAATAAGGGGGCTCTCATACAATAAACACTATTTTTTCGCTTCATAACGGTACGGAACCCTTCGTGCGCGAGTCCGACTCGCACTTGGCCGATTATTTAATAATATTTAACTGTTTTTATCACCGCACGTAGTATAAAACTCATAGTGGTACTCAAGTTATATTTTTTCTCCTTGAATGTGCAAATATGACATTATTTTTATCAAACTATAGGAACTGTCATATTTTGGTCCTATCTAAATTACTTTGGTACATCAAATAAATACGAGCGTCAAGGTCCTACATACATAAGGTTCAAAGTCCTTTAATTATTTCTTTGTTAGACGAAATTGCTTGAACGTTGACCATTAATAGCAACAATGTTTTCTTTGTTGGAGAAATTCTGAAATAATATTAGTTACTGTATAAAGTACAATGATCTCTCCCACTATTGGCTGACATTAAATGTGATACTTTACTTAGATGTTTTATTGTATTTTTATTACTGTTTGGTGTAGAAATGTTTAATTTGGCCAACAATAAGTATATTTTTTTGGCATTTTCGATATCTACTAGGGTGAAGTCACATAGAAACGTAACGAGAGGATGCGCGACATGTCATGATGCACAAAAGATATAAAAGTGTGTATACAATGAGATGTACCATCCAAGAAATTGACAGGCTCCTGCCTATGAACGGACCTACGTCAAATGGTTGGACTATGTCAATTCAATATGAGCTGTGATCTGTCGGATGGGTTGTACATAACTTGACCAAACTACGTAGGTCCGCCATCTGTCTATGAATCAACTTCTCTGATATAGTACACATAGCATTCTCGAAATATTGTCCACTTTACTACAAAACCTGAATATTGCGTTCTTTCATAGTCATGTTTTGGTAAAAATAAACTGTATTTTTCTCGTGCTCTAGAGTGAAACGGTAGAATTTATGTAGTGTTTTTATCACCGTAGCGCCAAAATTCGTTTATCGCGCGGGAACCGTACATTTTTCTTGGATTAAAACATCCTTTGTCCTTTTCCGAGACTCAAAGTATCTCCATACATCATTTCAGCAAAATAGATTCAGTGGTTTGGGCGTGAAGAACAGACAGACAGACTGGCAGAAACACTTTCGCGTTATAATGTTAGAATAGATGTTGAAACGTTGACAAACTTCGGTCACAAACCCTCAAAAACCAGTCAATAGAGATTTTTTTTAAACCTTCTTATTAAAGTTGGATTATAGCACTAAAGTTACATAGTAACTATTTAGTAATCTGTGGCTAAAGTATGGTCCGGTCAGATCGGGGTACTAAATAAGATGAAAGCCAAAGTTAGTCTACTAAAGTTTATTTTAACGAACGATTAAGTTATTAAGTGTTAATTTAAGTTTGCAACGCTTCGCAAACTCAATTTACCTTTCATGGAGTAAAAGTGACTGTAAAACTATAAAATAATAAAAAATGTAATGTAAATGTTAAAGTTCGATTTTCGCGTAACTTTCTGCCGCGCACTGTAAAACTCTGGAACGAACTGTCACCAGCAGTATTTCCGGACCTATATGACCTGCAAACCTTCAAGAAAAGAGCGTATTCCCTCTTAAAAGGCCGGCAACGCACCTGCAGCTCTTCGGATGTTGCGAGTGTCCATGGGCGACGGTAGTTGCTTACCATCAGGTGTCCCGTTTGCTCGTTTGCCCCCTTATTTAATAAAAAAAAAAAAGTTATTAAAATAAGCATATCAAAAGTCGCTCGCAACTCCGTTGCGACAAAATGTGGGAACCGTAATTTTTGCCGGGATGAAAAGTATCATACCTTTGTCTTTTCCCGGAACTAAAAGTATTTCACAAATCAGCAAAATCGGTTCAAACGTGAAGAGGTAACAGCCAGACAGACAGACTTATTTTCGCATTTATTACTTACAAGACTAGATGACGCCCTCAACTCCGTTGCGCCAAAACTTTTTATCGTACGGGAACCCTACATTTTTCCGAGGTAAAAAGTAAGCTACGTCCTTTGCAGAGACTCAAATTATCTCCATACAAAATCGGTTCATCATGTAGGGCCTGTTCCACCACTTACTGATAAAGTGCTGGATAGGCTTTCTACAACTTTTTTGATAGATTCTCCATACTCTATCAAGTTAAGTGGTGAATAGCCTATCCGGCACTTATCAGGAAGTGGTGAAACAGGCCCTTAGTCTTTTATCAATATAATTTATACATAATATTTTATACTATAACCACATAAATACCTATTTTATTTCACCATATTATGGCGGTATGATACCCTTACATATAACAAAATACTGTTTAACTGCCCCGAAAAAGCAAGACATTTCCTTGTCTTTGTAATTTTTTGGCGTTTTAATATTTCACTTCCACGCAATTCTCCGTTCTTTGTTCCTTGTGAGAGTTGCGAGTTGCGAAGCCATTTTGTTTAATAATTAAACAGCTGTTTCATTGTGTGTTATATACAATTAAAATTATATTTCTAGATATAATGCGCAATCTAGTGATAATAGTTTATATTACTAGATTGCGCAGATACGTTTATGGGGATAAAAACTTTCTTATGTTATCTCAAGATGCAAAGTAAGTATATTTAGTGCGAGTTTCATCAAAACATTTTCAACGTTTTAATAGCTAATATATCTACACTACGAGTACTATTATAAAGAGGAAAGATTTGATTTTTTGTTTGTTTGTTTGTTTGTTTGAGTCGAATAGGCTCCGAAACTACTGGACCGATTTGAAAAATTCTTTTGCTATTGGAATCTTACATTATTTCTGCTGAACATAGGCTACATTTTATTTTGGAAAAAAGTAGGGTTCCGTAAGATATTTGAGTTTTTCGGACGCAAGGTGTAAAAAATCAGCTAGAAAAGTTACTTATTTTGCGTACGCTGCCTAAACTATAAAAGATAGAACCATAAAATGTTCTAAGTAATTGTAGATCTTATAAATATCTACAAAAAAATCCGCGACACACTATACCTATCTATGTCGAGTGAGGCACAATAACCATTTATTTATTTAAAAATCCTGAATTTTTTTGGACTACATTTAAACGGATATATTTTACTCACGCTATTAATCCTTATCAAAATAAATTATTTTATCACTAAGTACAGTTTATGTAGATAATATTTGGTCTTTGAATGATTAAAATTGGATGTTTGGTTTTGAAATTATGGCGAAATTAAAATATTACGATAGTGGGCGTCACCAAAGCGCGTGCGGGAGGAAGACAATATTCTGTTGTAGAAATGAAAATTATGTACATGAAAGATATGAAATGACACCCGAAATTACACCTTTGTCACTACATCGCGATAGAAGCCAAAAATGTGGTTAGTTTTTTGTCTGTCTGTCTGTCTGTCACTCTTTCTGTCTGTCTGTATGTTTGTTCCAGCATCACACGAAAAATACTGATCCGATTTGAATGTGGTTTTCGCAGATATACACACACTGGCAAAATTAGCGGAACATAGTTAAAAAGGGGCACAACTTGAACTCAAGTGGGTCGGGCTGTCTGAAATCCTTTTATATAGTTTCTAAGCTCATTTAAGTACTAAAACATTGAACAAAACTGGCAATTTGAGAGATTTTCATTGCAATTAAGCCATAATAAATGTTTTTCGATGATTGACGTTGTAAGTGTTTCTGATAAGAATGGCGTTTTTAGCGGGGTTCAAGGTATGCCAGCTCATTTGATTGTTTGGTTCTTGGAAGAACACATTGCTTAGATATAAAATTAGTGATTTCCCAGCATCTACGACAGCTAGAGCTGTAACCACGATAGAGAAAGGTCACACCTACCGTTCGGTCAGTGAGGCCTTAGGTGGGTCAGCTTTCGTGGTCCATCGTAACTTTCAACGCTACAGAGAGACTGGATCTTACGTCTGGAGACGAGAACAAGGCAGATATCGTGTGACATTGGTTCAGGATGACCGTTTTGTTAGGGTACAAGCCTTAAGAAATCGACCTCAAACTGCATTGCATACACGAAACCTGTCGGAACAGATCCGAGATGTACGTGTGAGCGATTGTACAGTAAGAAGAAGACTCAAAGAAGTTAAATTAAACTCAAAAGTGCCAGCAAGGGCACCAGAACTTGAGACAGGACACCAAAGAGCTAGGCTAAGATATGCGCGTGAACATCAAAATTTGACAAGTGTATGAAATCGTATGCTGTACAGTGATGGGAGCAAATTCTGTGTAAATTTTGTTAACAGGCGATAAAGAACGTGGATAAATTGTAAGGAACGCTATAGACCATCAAACTTAACGGAAACAGTGGCCTATCATGCAGGCTTCGAAATGGTTTGGGGTGGCATATGATTTGGAGCCCGCACGGAGCTGATGATTGTTAATGATGGTACTTTGACAGTACACGGCTAAAGCACAGATGTCCTAGAACTGCATGTTGTGCGTTTTACACAATTTTAGGCAGTAGCTTCAATTTTATGCGCGTCCATAGATTAAAAAAATCGGGCCTTATTACCTAAATTATGCTGGCGTAGCCTAGGTGGAGAGGCCAGCACGGTCTACGGATATGGATCCGATTGAGGACGTGTGGCACATCAATGGGTGAACGGTACGAGTTAAACCTCCAGCTCCAAAATCTGTTCAGGAGCTCGAGTTGGCGCTACTGGAGGAGTAGGAGAATATCCCACAGGAAATGATTGACAATCAAAATGCAAGCATGGAATGGCGTATCCAGGCCCTCTTGAGATCCATAGAAGGCATTAAACGCTTTTAACATGGCATTTCTTAAGTAAAAATGGAGAATTTAACTTAAAAAATTACTACTGAAATTTCAAAGATTTTCTTAATTTTTGATTTTTGCTGATTTTTTTTCTTTTTACACGATTTCATGCCCTAAATTTATATAAGTTTTATTTTTTATCATCAATTATTGAATTAATATGGAAATATATAAAAAAACAGCGAATAATTTTCAAAAAAAATGAAAATTTTGTTATGTTCCGCTAATTTTGCCGGTGTGTATATTTATCTTCTTCCAATTTAACATCTGGTGTATAAAATTTTTTCCCCCCACCCCTCTAAGGGGACAAAAGAGGGGGTCAGATTTTGTATCAAACTTTTTTCTTTAACACGAAAACTACTGATCCGATTTGCATACGGTTTTCACAGATATATTATATTTGTCTTCTTCCAACTCAACATCTGGTGTATAAAAATCCTCCCCCCCCCCTCCCCTCTCAACCCTCTCTGGGGACCAAAGAGGGGTCAGATTTTGTATACAACTTTTTTCTTTAGTGGACTTACTTCATATTAGGTATTAACTGTGTTTTTCAACTTAACATCTGGTGTATGACCTTCCCCCCCACACCCTCTTAGGGGACAAAAGAGGGGGTAAAACATGTATCAACTAATGATGTAGAAAATATACTTTATATGGCAAAACAACGTTTGCCGGGACAGCTAGTTAATAATATATTTACTATAATATTCATTATAGACAGTCTGTCTTCAGAGTATGTCCAAACGGTACCATACGCGTTGTGGTCCAGATAGACCAATTCTCAATTCTTAATTCTTTATGATGATAACTTTATCTAGCAATTTAGATTTTTTGATAATTTGCGAATACAGGGTAAGCTTGGGTGTATTTTATTTTGCTGGCAATAAAGTACAGCAGTACAGCGAAGGGGCGTATCGCACTATGTTGCCAGGTAACTAAATACTGATTTGGCGGTAACTTGAAGGATTTACCCCATTTCCAAACTTACTTTGATTATCCCTATATTGTTTGTGTTTGTTGTATGTCTAATACGCTTAATTATTCATACATGCCCATTGCCCAGTATCTCGGACACTCCTCAGTCCATGACCTGTATATTGTATAATGTTATGTATTATTATATTATATAGACAGTCTCGCCTACGTCCGTACATGTACAATATTAACATAATCTTGTGTAGAGTTACAGATAGCAATGTTGGAATATTGGTCAATGGTCATATTATTGTGATTGAGTGCAATTTGTAAAAAAATAAGAAAGAATACCATGATTATATTTCTTCGCTTCATTCTTCGATATATTAACCAAGTAGTCCTTTGTCTATCTGCTAGGCAATCGCGTTTTTTAAAGACGTTTGTAGGTAGTTGAAAAAATAACTTTCCATCCCGGCCACTCGCTCCTGGACGCGCCTCATTCTTTGTTAACGCGAGGCAACGCGTGCACGTATACTAAGTAACCATGCCAAAGCGCAGCGCTCAGACGAAAATTGGTTATTTTTTTAAGATGATTGAGTCAGTGTTGTAATTAAAATCAGTGTTATTTTATCGTGTAACAAGAAAATACATGTAAGTACTATTAAATACTTAAATAAACGGTAGGCACTACCGAGGCCAAGACGAGCCAATTATATTCAATACTAACCGGCATGTACTGCGATCGCGAGTCAATAAACGTACAATGTGTTTGGACTGAGAGTCTTTATACACAATCTATAATATTATGTATGCTTCATCTGTTCCATAAATATAATAATTATTATAGAACTATATGTTTGCCGGATTGGGGGAAACATCTGCAATTATTTAATTAACCGGCATGTACTGCGACTGTGAGTCAATAAGTACAGTGTGTTTGGACCGCGAGTCCTTTTACACAATCTATATCTATATGCATCGGAATTGACTGCGAGTCTCTGACGATGTTTTACCTATTCTATAAATAGAACTATACGTTTGTCCGATTGGGGGAAATAAGTGCAAGTTAATTACTGCAAGTACTTAATTATATTAAGTTATTTTATAAACTGCCATAATGTGTGGATTGACTGCGAGTCTCTAAACACAATTTATATGCATCGGAATTGACTGCGAGTCTCTGACGATGTTTTTTTTTCAGCTTTTCTATAAAAATAGCTATATATTGGCCGGTTTGTCTGAATCAACTGCGAGTTATTTTATAAACCGCCATAATGTGTGGATTGACTGCGAGTCTCTAAACGCAATTCTTATGCATCGGAATTGACTGCGAGTCTCTGACGATGTTATATCTAAAAATAGAACTATAATATATGTTGGCTGGTTTGAGATGATTAACTGCGAGTTAATTACTAGTTAAATTTAAAATATATTCTTATTCTTTAAATCAACATAAAGTATGGATTAACTGGGAGTCTCCGACAATGTTTAAAAATAAAAATGAGCAACTACCGCGCGTTCCCCCGCGCTCTTTGTTCTATAAATAGAACTACATAATTATTATAATATTATCTTTACCATTTTATACAAAAATATTTCGAGCTAATAACTACATTGACTGCGAATCTTATCAGTTAACAACCAATGCGCGTCCCGCACACCTTTTGTTCTAAATATAGAACTACGATTATAATTTATTATGTCTGACGGTATGTAACTATTATTATTAAATAAATTTTGCACCAATGTTGGGATTCGGGATACACCGCGAGTGTATAACGAAACTTATTTAATATCTTCGTAACGTGATAGTTACTACCCTCAATATTTTTTGTAACATAATATTAATTTATATGACAAATAAGTCGATTATAACGAACAATATAACTACCCCAATAATTTTTTTAGGTCACTAAGACCAGACTATCGGGGAAATATAATTTGAAGTGACCGATATACGGGTCGATCAGGTTACGAATAAACCAGAAGTTTTCCCACTCCTAAACCAGGTGCCAACGGTCGATTCTGACCCACCGGCACCGGACCAGATCCGGATAGATCCAGAGCTTCTACTGACGTTAGGTGAACCCTTGTTGGGTTCGCCAGATTATGATTTTAAAGGATCACAAAGACGATTAAGATAAGCTATTGCTTATAAAACATTCCTGCTAATAAGTGTTGCAGCTCGATTCTATTTCGATCGATTATTATCATTATAGATTTCACCTGACAATGTCTCGAAATTATAAGACCTATCAGTTATCGCCAGTATGTAACTTATCTCGATATTAATTATTATCAGACTTATCAGATAATATACTATCAGACAAGACAAGATTATAAGCCTTGTTATATCAGACCGAGATTATTATGGTTTCGCTGGATAATTCCAGTATTTGTTCTCAGAGACAAATTAGTACATTCCATCATCAATCGGGTACTTTTCGGGCTCTGACAAACCCTTCCCGTTACCCGTCAAGGAGGGGGGGGGGGAGAGATGTGGACTGTGGTAACCGTCGGCTGGCGCCACTAGTATTGTAACGCTACAATCAACCCCCTTCGAGTTCGAAGAACGTTGAGACCAACAAATGCTCAACACCGCAGCCGTAGTGCAGCTAACAGTCATTTTTATACATATTTTATAGATGTTACTATTATAATTATTATTCCCAACCTGCGGCCCACCGGAACTTTATTTGTGGCCCGCGTGATGTTAAAGCATTTTGAAATTCACGCCCACCAGCAGTAATCGTGAAAGTCGTAACTCGTAAATTATTTTTGTTCACTAGTAAATCGTTGATTTTGAACGTTATTTTTAAACCTAAAAATGTTTGTTGCGGCCCACGACACCAAGACCAAAACAAGTTTGTGGCCCGCTTAAAAAATAAATAAATAGGGAACTTCGTTCCAAAAACAACAACAGGTTGGGGGCCACTGGCTTAATGTATTATACATCATGACATCAATAAATTATTATTAGAATTTAAAACTATATCTTCGTGTAACTCCACCGAAGATTACCTTATTTCAAAGATTTTCCCTTCTTCAAACTATTAAATATTGTATTATATTTTAAATACAATTTTTTAAAAATTATTTTCAATTTGAATCCACTTCGTAAGTTTATTTCTAAATAATTATTTTACATGTTAATTTGGAAAATTACCGTATGGCTTTCAAGGCAATATCCAAAAGTGGATATCTGTCAAAAATAGATTTAAAAGCCAGCTACTTGTTGGTTCCTATTAACTCACTATTCGATTGAAAGATTTAAAGCCTCAAGTCTTGACGTACAGACTATCAGATGCGCAGTGCGCTTACATTTATTCTCACAAAAAATATAAAGAAGGAAACCAGATCAGGCGTAGAAGGCTTTATCACTACTAGCCTTACCACGCTTTCGCAATACCAGTGTTCTAGGCGCAGCCTCAGGCGCCCCTTTTTTGTTTAAGTTTTATTGTTAATAGTGCCATGGGTGTATTAAATCCACAACAAATATGTAAATATTTAAGTCTTAACGCTTACAATACATATTATTATAACATAACTAGATGTCTCGGCAAATGTTGTTTTACCATATAAAGTATTTTGCCCATATTATTTTATTGAAGTGACTTAGTAAGTATGTCACCATGACGTCTATGATTGCTATCCCATCGTACAAACAATGGTCGCCGTCAGTCTCGAGTTGTAACATTTTACTATTATTTATTCAAAAATACACTCATCAATATAAAAATAATTAGACGTTGTCCGATTCTCAACCCTAGCCGATATGCTCGCTAAGATTCACGAAAATCGGTCGAGCCGTTTCAGACGAGTTCAACTACGCACACCGTGATACGAGAATTTTATGTACCTACATATTAGATATATTATATAATAATAATATAAGCCTATTAAAAACGAAATAATATAGAACAGTTAAATCAGTGTACTATTCGTGAGCTACCTCAACTGATAGGTGTTCTTACACCTGATTTCTGACCCCCGTCGCGGAATGCAACTGGTTTTCAGCGATTAAAATTATTAATGCTAAATAAATGCAATGATAAATACGATAACATAATGACACTTAATCTTGAATAATATAAGTGTAAGTATAAATATTTATCCTGCTGGACCGAGAACACAATATTCTCTAATTTCAATCATATTGTAATTGTAATTTGTAATATGCAATAATCACACTATCGACGAGTCGACGACCACAGGGCCGGACACAGTTATGAGTTATAACAGTAGACGCCTTAAAATTTATTCTAAAATGCTAGACTCGACTTAGATTTTAGGTAAATACTCTCTTCAATCTCATTAGTTAATAGACTTATTACAGAGATCTTCGTCTGCTTTATCAGAACCTTGCCAAACAATTTGACAATGGCTGTAAAACGATATCTTCTACAGCCATGTCACTGTGCACTGTCATTGTTTATGAACAATGTTGATATTATTGGATGGTGACATTGGCTTAGATGAATGTTTAAAGTGTCTTTTGAAAGAAGCTTTCCGGTAAACATTCTAATTCCTAGCCCATACCTGAGTACCTAGTGTAGTACCCAGGATCCACTTATAAATTATTTGTTTTTTTCTTGCACTCTGTACCTACTGAATACTGATCATTGACTTAAAACTTTCTGCCAAATAATAAAACTCGGCAAAATAAAAAATACGGTTTTAACTTTTAAATTATTCGAAATTTATATTACAAAGACAAACTCCTGAGCGTAATCGGATGTTCTTAAATAATGTAACTCTTTTATAAAAAAAAAAAGAAGAAGAAGTTATAATATTTAAGTTATTACGCCCTGCGATGGTTATTCAAGATTATACTAAATAGGATAATGCTACAGTACGGGTTTAACGCTCTGCACAGAACAGCCACCTCCCATTCGGTAATAGCCGCTGGATAAAGCAGGTGCTGTGCGAGAGCGGCGCGGCGTCGACACGTCGAGCGCCGACACGGGGATTGATACTGGACCTATTAGTAAGACGACAGTCGACAGGCAGAACTAGTGACTCCAATCCTTTCGCTATTTTCCTAAGCCATAATTTTATCGACGAACAAAGTTTCGCTGAATCAGTTATATAATCTTAATCACCATGATCCCAGTACGTTATCATTTGAATCACAAAACCATAGAGGTCTCTTAAGTTTTGTTTCGACTATTATTATTATTTAAGGGCATAATGTTAAAAAAAAAAAAAAAAAAATTCTCGAATATAATGATTACTATTCATAATGTATAATATAAACTGTATATATAAATTCTAAGTATTTTGTAAAAAATCTTTCTTTCGTTACTCTGAAAATCTACTTGGTTAATATATCGAAGAATGAAGCGAAGAAATATAATAAATGATCAAACGAACTTACCAAGTGAAGTTCGATCATTATTATATGAGTCGCTTCATTCAAAGATATAATCTCCCTCCCACCCAGTCTGCAAGAAACTATGTTTGCTGCAGTACCCAAAGAAAGAAAGAAAGATTTTTTGCATTACCTCTCTCTAAACATAATGAGGCGCGTCCAGGAGCGAGTGGCCGGGATGGAAAGTTATTTTTTCAACTACCTACAAACGTCTTTAAAAAACGCGATTGCCTAGCAGATAGACAAAGGACTACTTGGTTAATATATCTTTGAATGAAGCGACTCATATAATAATGATCGAACTTCACTTGGTAAGTTCGTTTGATCATTTATAATATGACTAATAATATTATAACAACAATGGAATGCCTTTTTACCTTTTTTAGGGTTCCGTACCCAAAGGGTAAAAACGGGACCCTATTACTAAGACTTCGTTGTCTGTCCGTCTGTCCGTCCGTCCGTCCGTCCGTCTGTCTGTCTGTCTCCAGGCTGTAACTCAAGAACCGCTATAGCTAGACTTCGTAATCAATAATGTTAACAGCTAGGCACTTGAAATTCTCACAAAATCCTTAGTTATATTTTTACTTTAGTAATTTATAATAAAATTGAAATAAAGTAAATATTTAAGGGGGGCTCCCATACAAAAAATACAATTTTTTGTCTACTTTCGCTCTATACCGGTACGGAACCCTTCGTGCGCGAGTCCAACTCGCACTTGGCCGATTTTTTAAATATGCTGTTTTAATACTATTACATAGATCAAATATCCAGAAGGTTGGAAATTTTCCATGTAAACTTTTGTGCGGCAACTTTGCCACAAAGTATAGACATGGTCTTTGATATATATGCGTAAATATTTATTTAAGCCAACAGCATTTTTCTTTTCTAAAATATATTAAAACCAGAATAATTCGTTCAGACTTACTTTGCTATTAAAAATCATTTCCTTATCTAATAGTCGAGTTTTTAACAAGGATCTCAGAGGTAAAACTTTGAACGGACATATTTAGTGTTGCTGAAAAAGAAACTTGACGGGGTCCAGTAAATTATTCAGGAGGGGTACGCACGCATGTGTGTGGGCCGCACGCGATGACAGTACGTTTAATGCGAGACCATTAAGTATATTTTATGTTGACCTTCCCAAAATACACAATGGCAATCGTGGAAAAGCCGGGTCCAGACGAGTGTAACGTGTATTGTAAGATTACATGTAATTTAGCGTCAACAGTGTAGACCATAAAGTTAATATACCTAGCACCATAAAGTTAATATATCTAGCGGAATAGAGAAACAAAGGCCTGAGCAAGCGAGACGTCACTATAAGTAACACTGCGTGGTAAAAAGACACGTGTGATACATGACAGCAGCACTCTTTTTTTGACGTCCATCAGCCCGTATCAGCCCCGTTGACAATTTAATCTCATAGAATTCATGTTCAATCATGCTTGTGTAAGACGTGTATACGTACACATATATTTTTTTAGGAGATGAAAACCAATTTCAGTTTCGTTTGACAGCTCGAGTTTGTTGCTCTATTCCGCTAGGTATATTAACTTTATGGACGGCACACGAACTCACGAACGAGCACTGTGAGCGCTTTTGTGCTCGCGCGAAAAACCGACAGCCGATGAATCAACCCCGAGCGCCGCGCGAGCGTTACATGTAATGCTCCTAGTGCCGTCCTCACGTAGAATTCGTGTTACATTACACGGTGGATTACATTACACGTCGTCTGGACCCGGCTTTACAGTTAACCTCAGTTGTAATTCAATCTACTGCAGGAACGTTACACCCTTTATACACTGCGTTGTCCGCGACTGAGCTCGCAACGGAATATCGCGGAATCGTATATTTGCCTGGAACATAAAAACAGCCCGGACAGCAAAAGTAGCGAATATCCTTTCCCATGGCCTACCCTATATTCTTTCCAAATTTAATGGAAATCTATATTAATATTATTATATTAGTTTCGAAGATATTTGAAGGTAAAGAAACAATCTTTTAAGATTGGTTAATTGGGTATACCCGTAAAGGAAAGTCTATATAGATTGCTAATATGATAAAGAAATAAAAGAACTCCACTACCTACAACATAACTATCAGGTATTCCATAAGTAAGATAACTCAATGATTCAATTTTCTCCGATAGTTGATACAGATAGATCAGTCATTTTGACAAGGACACAATAAGAAAAAGCTTCATCATACTAGTATAGGGCGTTCGGAAAGCCATTAAAAACGTATTATTTACTCGTTCGATTTCGTAGCAAAAACAAAAATGTACGATCTATTTTGTCTCTACGTCTCATCTTCCCGTGGTATTTTTTGATCTTTGACAAAAGTCGAAGATGATTAAAAATTGTTGCAATTTTTGTGCTTTGCGTGGAGCGCAATTGGAATACTTCCTGTTTTCGAGCGTTTCTTTTGATTATTTTTGTCGCAAGTCCCAAGAGCAATCCCTCGGGCTACAGCATCCGTATCATCGTGGCTCACATAAATAGCAGTGGTGGGAAATGGGAATGGCTGGTTGTACTCTACCGCATTGTTGTTTGACCACAGAATAATGTGTTTGTTGGCTAATGTGTCTATGTGTAGTGTGTAGTGGAACTGTGCCTGTTTTATCTTCCTCTCGATATCTTATCTCAGATAGTAAGAAGACATACATATTTCCGTACGCCTCCGTGGTCCAGTGGCTTAGAGCGCGGCTCTTGACGCAGAGGTCGTGTGCTCAATTCCCGCGTTTTTGTTATTTCCAAGTTTGGTTAGGACAATGCAGGCTGATCACCTGATTGTCTGATAAGTAAGATGATCCATGCGTCGGATGGGCATGTAAAAAGTCGGCCCTGCGCCTGATCTCTCCCCAGTCGTGTCGGTCTTCCGTCCCACTGGGTATTGTGGGAGTAAAGGAATATAGAGTGCTCTTGTGTACTGCGCACACACTTGGATACTATAAAATTACTTCTGCGTAACTGACCTGACATCAATGAAACCGACTATCGTCACCGAAATCAGTGTGGGAGTTATTATTATATTTCCGTACTTATTAAGAAAGAAAGAAAGAAAGAAAGAAAGAAAAAAAAATTATTTGATATAACATCTTGCAGAAATAATTCTTAACAGTTACTAATACTATCAGCAATTAAATTATCGACATAGTTAAACCGTGAAATAGGTAAATAAAACAATTTGCCCTTGTATTTACGTTAGAAAAGTCGCTGGACTGATAACGATAAATAATTGTATTTTGTATCCACAGTCTATTATAACGATATTATACGTAATGAAAGTTTGAGAGAGGAATTTTGAGCTATTTACAAACTGAAATATTAACGAAGTTATATGAGATTTATACTTAATTACAACTGCCGACATTTAGCAACGTTGCACTGTCATAGAATATTCTGAGATATTTTAATTTCAGAATAATCAATCAAAAGTTTGAATATTAAGTAAAGATTTTGCCATGACAGTTCTAAGATGATAAATAACTGAAGATTTAATCTCGTCGTTATTTTTGTGAAATCTTGGCCTTCTATGTAGGGATGTTTGGAAAACTTATCTTGTATTAAAATATGTTTAATAATAAATAATTATTGTGAGATAGACCATAATATTATAAGCAATGTCTAGTTTTAAAAGACAAAATTATTGAGAAATTTGTTATATCTGAGTTAAACTTTTATAAGCAAATATCAATTTATTTTTCTTACAAACAATATTATGCTTGAAAAGTTATGATTATCTCCTATCGAAACTATTTATAATTTTCGTAGAGTAAATTTATATCGAAATAGTTTTTAGTTAAGCATCCTATCTAGTGCCCTCAATGTGAAGGATCGCTTCATTAAAGTGAGTACTTTTCGAGGGCACTCATATGTTAAACAGAGCAGGGTTGACAGGGAAGCGTTTTTCGCGGCATTTCAATATTGAAGTGCTCGAAATACATAATATAAACATCTCATTTGTGTTCTCACGAAGCGTTTCACGTACTCAGAGATAATATATTTTATAATGATGACTTTTACTTCTTTCTTGTATGATTACTTTAACTTATTCAAGAAGTTAAGTTCAGTAAAGTCTTACCTTAGTCATCGGTGTGGTGTCTCTTTGAACACTGTACGGCCGTCTAATGATATTTATATTCTATGTTTAAACCTCACTGTCATAACGGTTAATATCCATACTAATATTATAAATGCGAAAGTGTGTCTGTCTGTCCGTCTGTCTGTCTGTCTGTTTTCTTGGAATAGAGATACTTTGAGTCCCGGGAAAGGACAAAGGATTGTTTTTAACCTGAAAATATGTATGGTTCCCGCGCGATAAACTAATTTTAGCGCAACGTTGTTGCGGGCGTCATCTAGTAGAGTATAAAATGACTGCGTTTTATATATATATTTTTTTACAAATTTGTACGTAACATGTACCAAAACCAACTAAAACTATTCTCTATGTCATATTTTAACGAGTATATTTTACACGCATAAAAACAAACACAATAAAAACCAAAAATGTTTTTACATCGTGAAAAAAGATAATAGTTTTTACTGTTTGCTTTCAAGTTGTCGTTGTGGTTGTAATCCTCTTCAAACTGCAGGGCCCTTACGCCCAGAAACCTTTTTTTGCAAGCTCAGAGTACCCTGATTATAAAGCCGGCCAAGCGAAAACAGAAATTGCAAACTTATTTTGAAATTAAGGGAAGGAAATTGGATTGAATCAAATATTGGCCTTATATTTTTAAGAGGATCTGTGATTGGTTTTATCAGATCAATACCATGGATTCATAGAAAACCGTCCATAACTGTTTTTGCCTAAGAAAGGAGCCTTAAGCCTAGGAGGAGTTTTTTAGACTGGACTCATCTGAAGTTAGAATTACGTATATCCGTAGGCCACTGCTACCGCCGGTACCATTAGGTGAACATTCTACTCGTTTGATGATCCTTTCCGTAAAATGTATTGGTACTATTTATTTTTGGTGCTTTAGCCTTGTTCCCAAACAAGAAAATGACTTTCGTTCCCGAGGGACCCAAAACGTCTGTGGCTACGAAACCATTTCCTTAAATATCTCACACTTTTAAAAATATTCACCCAAAAGCGTAAAGCTTTTAGAATTTATGTGTCATGTAATACAACTGTAGGGGATTACCTTAATCTTGTATCCGTTTCTCCCACGGAGTTTCTCCTTACTTTTTTCCATGTTTGCCTCTGAAAGGTCAGTATCAGGACGGGACACGACGCGGCACCATATTTTTAGAATACCTTTACTTAGGCCATAACCAACAAACGAATTCAAATGTTTTAGCAATCTAAAAAGATTTGAATTTGTATGTATAGCATATAATAAAACTGTAGAAATGAAAATTCTGTACATTAAAAATATTTAATAAAAAATAATAAGCGGGGGGTGTCACTACATCGCTATAGAAGCCAAAAATGTTGTTAGTTTTTTGTCTGTCTGTCTGTATGTTTGTTCCAATATCACACGAAAACTACTGATCCGATTTGCATACGGTTTTCGCAGATAATATATTTGTCTTCTTCTAACTCAACATCTGGTGTAGAAAAATCCCCCCTCCCACCCCTCTAAGGGGACCAAAGAGGGGGTCAGATTTTGTATCAAACTTTTTTCTTGGCTGAAATAAAATTAGCCACAAGAGTTGATGATGTAAGATTTTTAATTAATATTCTGTAATATATTTTCAGCCATTGTGTCCAATAAAAAGATACATGGACTGTGGAGCTTACCCTCGCGGTTTACGGGTATGCCTTTGTCGAGGATTATTTTCTGTACATTATATTGTATATTATTACAGTGGATTATGTCTTCTACCGGATCCTATAGGCTATAAATAATTTATTATTATCCGTTTTAGATTTCCAGACTGTTTAACAAGCGACTTTTTATTGTAAACAGTTCAAATGCTTAGAAAGGAGACTGTAAAAGTGTTGTAAAAAAAAGCTTCCTTTAGAATTTAAATGATACTATTCATTTGCTTACTTTTATGCACAGTAGGTTTATTCTATATTGGCTTCAAAATTACTTTATTACAGCTCTATTGATACCCCTTTAATTAAATTCAGATTACCTTAGTTGTTTGCTATATCTACTGCTAAAAATTACATCTGTTAGCTTCATACTTCCACTTACGTAGTGACCATCTAGTAATCTGTGCTTTAACGTAGTTGGGTAAAAAACCATCACGATTGTAAAAGTTATGTCCGTTTTATTAGCTTATTCAAATTTCAATTATATTTTATCACTTTTCTTATTACCCAAGACGAGGACGTTGTACAAAATAAATAAGGCGGTTTCGTAATACTGCTGATTGAAACTGGGTCATTCTAATCAGAGTTTGGCTTTATTTTTCGGAGACTGCGGAGGGAAAATACGACAAATGTTTCCTTAGATTGCAGTTTCTTTCTGTTGCCGCAATGCAACGTTGTTTCTACAGTACATCCAAGGAGAATCGACAGTCACACCTATAACATTTCAGTGTAGTTTTAATATAAAAAATAATAAAATTTTATTTTGTATAGACTATACAGTGTACAGTCATATCACTAGTGGTTACTTGGTGTATGGTTAAAAGATTAATATTTTGTGCTTATGAAAGTACCGAAACTATCTTAATACTAAGGGTCAATAAATTCAGACCACAACGCGATTTGTATGGATTTGAGCAAGACGTCTCACGAAATTGAAATAATATTATGTTATATTAGTTCTACAAGATATGGCTCTACGCGTCGCGTTGCAGTCTGAATTGACCCTAAGGGTCAATTATCACTGCAACATGACGCATAGATGCATTGCATTTCTAATTATTGAATTGACTGACTTCAAAGCTTGAGATGTCACACAAGTTAAAGGCTGAAAAAATGTATACAATTTAAAATTGCATCTCATGGCATCCACGCGTTACGTCGTTGCAGTGGAATTGACCCTGGGTCAGTTCAGACCGCAACGTGACGCGTAGTACCCGTCAGATGCATTTCTGAATTAAATATAAACGGTAGAATAGAAAGTTACCACGTGATTTTTCTTTATCGACTAGTCTAAGACTAATCGATCGAGAAAAATTCACTGATTCCGAATATATTATAAAAAAAGTTACCAAGCGACACTAGAGGTCAAAATGAGTTGAACTCTTGTGTCGCTTGGTAAGTTTTTTCATTACACCGTCGATATGGAATTGACAGAATACTGATATCAATGTAACTTAATACATGACGATTGACGTTTCACGGAATTGAAGACTGTCAATAATTCAGTACAAATTTATAATCTCACGGCATCCACGCGTCACGTTTGGAGTGGAAGCTGGTCCTAACAGTACTTATTCCCCAACTGTATATTTCACGTTGTATACTATGATTACGACAAACCATTTGATTGATTAACAAAGTTTCTGGACAAACGGGCGTTTCCGAAACACGTGTCTGAGGGTCTATTAAGCCCTTTTCTGCCTTATAACCGTGACATTTGATAAGTTTCTTGTTGTTTTTGTTTGGAAAATTGTTTAATTGTTATGTAAGAACAAACTCTCCATAGTATTTACCAGTTTTTTGCGAAGTATGAGTGATTGGGAGCGAGTGTGACATGCAATACAAGATGACTTTTTTTCGAGTATATAACCAAAAAGGAATACTATATTACGCAAGGGTTGGAGCAGAACCTCTGGCGTGCAAGCATTGCAGTAATATATAAATAAATATCCTATGATTTTTTTGTTAATGTTTATTTAAATTCTTATTAACCAAATTTGGCAAAGAGCAAGAAGATAAATAAACTTGGCACGGTTACGCTATATTAAAGGCTTCCCCGATGCCCGGGGAGCCTCTCGGTGCAGTCAGACGGCGGCAAAGGCTGCTGCAGCCGAAGAGGTGCCGGAAGCGGCAAGCACTGTGGAGGACGCGGTTGAATGCACCGCGATCCCGCTCCTTCACGTGCAGCGTTGACGAGGGCATGGGGGGTTTTAACTTTTAGTCGGTAAACCTCTGCGGAGGAGAATAATAATTTAATGCATACCTATAGCCTAGTTCGTAAAGTGGCATTTTATTTTAATTTTTGTTGGCTGCGGTCACTTGTGAGGATCGGGAAGTCTCCTTTGTGTCTAAACACACTACGCCGAAAATACGTAACCAAACTTCCGAGGCCGATTTTACGTTCCAATGCCCGAAATTACGCGGTTCCAGTAGGTACTTTTCACGTACTTGGTCCGAGTTGCCGCCGAATCGCTGCCGAACTTACGCACGACCGAAGTTCGGCTGTACGTTATAACGCGACGTAACTTTGGAATGGTGTGTCATCAGTAATTTAAAATACATTGCAGGCGTAATCACTAATCAATAATCATGCCGAACTTCGGCCGCATATTTTCGGCCTAGTGTGTTCACACACTTACACTCACAAATCCGGAACCAATAGAAATTTTACTTTATGTAATATTGCATAAACAATTTGGCACAAATACCTCTAGTTCCTACGGCCTCTCCTTGACACACATCTCCCTTCCCCTAATTTACAAAAGTATGATGAACGCACGCCGTAACGTATAAAATTCAAACTCCAGTTAGACAGTAAAACGATAAACTTTATTATCCTCAAATTAAAGCCAAACATGTGGTAATTTTGTGAATGTTTTTAAGTAGATATAATGCTGGAACTCGGCTTTCGCACTGTTGTTACTTGGAAATTATGTTTAATCGAAAAAGTAACGATTCATGTATGAGGAAGACGTCTACGATTATTTAAAAGATACTTGAAGTATAAAACAATATTATCTTAAATTCTCTCTCAGCAATAATTAAATCCTGCAGGCTTAGCATGGTCACCATAAAAGCGATTTCTTTCTAAGGAAGAATAGACAAAGTGACAGATTAACAAAGGTAATCTGCCATTATCACTAAAATCTTTCTATGTCTTTCCCGTTTCTAATCCTGTTATGCAAAGCTCTTGAATCAAGAGTTCTGGCTATAGTTTTGAATATTTTATCAAAATTCTGTCTTCCAAAGAATAATCAGTAGAAATTTTTCCTTTGAATAGGTGACAAAAACTCCAATCTCATACATTCTTCAGTCCTGACCTTACAAACGGCCTCAATATGCGAGTCAAGTGCACGCCTATATTTCCTAGTTTTATCACCAATCTCCTACAAATGTTTTTCCCGAATATGTTACTGGAGAATTATTACTTTGTTTTTTCTCCTGTCGCCAATGTTCGAATTGGTTATGTCGTTTTACTGCGTGATAAAATTTTCATATCGAAGTTTTTAACACAATGTATCTGTGGCTCAGTTAGTGGGCTATTGGTATATTATAGCCCAACCGGGCGTCGCAGGTTCGAATCCCGCCGAAGGAACAAAAAAAAAGACTTCAAAGTTCCTGGGTCATGGATATTGTGTATTAAATTAATATGTATATCATAATATAATAAAAATCTTAAATATATGTATAGTATAAAAGCATTAAATATAATTTCGTTTTCTGGAATCCGCACAAGTCCTTCAGGTACTTAGTACGGGGCCAGACTGACGTGGTGTGAAGTAGGGTTATTGAGAAAGTGAATTATGAGGAAGAGGAAGCGGATGAGAAAGAGGATGAAAGAAAATTATAAATTACTAGCGGACCCAACCCAAAATTCTTTGCCCTGTCTGTACATAACTAGGTCTGTACATAACAAATTCACGCCCAAACTGCTGAAGGACATTGATACTTTTTGTCTCTGAAAAAATGTGCGGTTCCTGCGCGAATAACGCATTTTGGCGCAGTGGAATTGCGGACGTCACCAGTTTTCATCCTTTACGGACCATTGAGTAACGATCGTGACGTCATAAAACGGGTGACTCCCCGAAATAGATAGGCCGAAATCTATAAATACTGGATGTACTAAAAATATCCGTAGGACGTGACTACTCTTTGTGCCACCTACTTGATAATAAACTATATTTGAATGTAAATTACATTCAAAAATAAATATATTAATGACGTGAATGGGATGTAGTATGCCGAATTTTTATTTATTTATTTTATATATTTTAATAATAATAATATATTATATTTTTAATATTATAGTATATATTATATAATACTATAATATTAAAGAACATAATAATTTTTTGACTTAAATAATTTTGGTGGTAGGCAAGTTTCTAAGTTCTTCCTACGACGTTCAAGAAGTGTATTCATGATAACTATTTTGAATGAAAAGATACATAATTTTTAGGTATCTAATAGAGATTTGAGGAAACCTAGTCAATAGTCATAATTTAAAATTTAGTTTGTTATTATTTTTAGCAATATAAGTGATTGACTTGACTTGACGAACGTTGTTCGTAGAGTCCACATCCTGAGGATGCTCCGGTGTTGGGGCGAAACGCGCGTCGAGGTTTTCGACCTGTATGGTGGTGAGGGGCCTTGCACGGATTTGCCAACATTATTGCTTGTGTGGTGGTGGTGTTTGCAGGTTCTTGCATGCGAGTGTACGCATAGGCAGCGTGGGAGAGGAGGGAGGTGCTGTACGCATGCCTATGCGTGCACTCACTCATTTACTTAAAGGTTGAGGTTTATTTCGCGGAATATTGCTAAAAATAATAACAAACTAAATTTTAAGTTATGGATTTCCGCAAAGTAACGCCTGATTCTATTAACTATTCAATAGTCATAATATTTATTTTCCTCGCTATCATAATATTATTGGATTCACATAAAGGGGCAGATATAACAAAATAAAAGGTTTCAAAAACTGTTCCGCAGTTTTGAGATTACAAAGATAGTTAACGAATGAAATAAACTATTTGTAAGATAATGTACGGATGGTCGTTAACTTACTGCAAACACATTGTATCCACACTTTGTGCCGTAATTGCGGGTAATAAAATTCATTTGTCTTCCAATAAAATACCTAAGCGCACATATTGTTAGTCGATCATTATGTTGTAAATGTAAAGCGCTTCTAACACATAAACTGCACTCGTTACGGTTACACTGAAATGTTTATTTCTTTACTTTATATTCAGATTGTTTATGGCCTATTTCTTATTTTGTTTTAAGCGAAATAAAGAGAAAATATGAATTGAAAGCTCCGTCCCTTTATTTTTTTAGGAGGCAGACATTTTGATCCAGATTAAATTTAATAATTTAATAATTAATTCACAAAAAACTGAGGCCAACTGAAACAAAATTATCATAAATTGTTGATGAGGATAATCCAACATAAACAAAAATCATCACAAAGTTCGTGTGGCAAAAAAAGTTGTAATATTTTGTTAACCAGTTTTATCGTATTTATAGAAGAATAATATTTGTTGCTTAGTTCGGTAAGAAAATTCTCTCACATTTTTGAAGCGAATCGACGAATAATTGCAGGTTTTGTCTAGCATAAAGAGGCTTTCAGCGAAGATTGATTTTATCGTTGACAAGGGTACAGGAAAGCCTAGTAAACGGTTTCCCTCGCATGCATTGTTCTCACGATGTAAATCGAAACTACTCACAATATTTTCTTTTCTTATCGTCGATCGCAACTTGCGACTAGAAATAGTGGGAGTAGGAGGCTTGTGATTTCTGAATTGATATTTTATTGTTGCATGAATTATTATTGGCATTTTTAAGATGTTAGCTTATATAATTGGGCGAACAGAGCGAAGTAGGCACTACAGAATAAAATTTTGCCAAAAAAATGCTCTGTGTCTAAACACCAAATCAGTCCAGAAGTTTCAATGTCTACTGATGGTAAAGTAGACATTGAAATTATTCCTCATTCTGAAATCAATTCGTAAACAATATTTTTATATCCATAATTATGTACTTCCATACTAATATAATAAATGCGAAAGTGTGTATTTGTCTGTCTGTCTGTGTTCACGCCCAATTGGCTGAACCGATTTTGCTGTTTGGTATAGAGTTATAGACTATAGAGATACTCTCAGTCCCAGGAAAGGACATAGGATACTTTTAATCCCGAAACGGTTACCGCGCGAGTGCCGCGCGATAAACGAATATTGGCGCAACGGAGTTGCGGGCGTCATGATATTGTATATAATAATTAATAATATTAATATTATGTTCTCATCAATATTTAACTATTATATGTATACTAGAAAGGATTTAACACTTCACCCTCAGAAAAGGAGTGTAAAATAAGCTTTGAGTGCAAGAGGCGATCCCATGGGAAATATGGGGAAAATACGCGAAAAATCTATCCGAGCTGACTTTCCGGTTTTAGCTATAAGTACATTCTAGTCGTACGGTGCAGTAAGCTGTTAGGAAAACCCTTATAAAGCGAATTTTAGGTTTGGACACAAATTTCGAAAGTGTCGCAACTCGCAATACAATTATACCAGTTACTTAATACAACTATGTATTTGTATTTTCGTGTATACGCTTAGATTTATATTAAAATATATGATGATTTAATAGTGATGTATGTAAATAAAAATGAAGAATGTTTGTTAGTCTCCCTTAAACTCGAGAACGGCTGCACCGATTTTGCTAATTCGGGTATTGAAATATTTGTGGAAGTCCAAGAAAGATATACGGTAGAAGGAGTAAAGTGTCACTTTACTCCTTCTACCTTCGAATTCACGGGTCGACATCTAGTATTTAAATAAGTTTTGCCCCAAATTAGCTGAACCGAAATTTACTTGTCTAACTGAAACTCGTTTGTTCTTTAACATTATGTAGGATATTAAGTCATTTAATATGTAGATTGTAGATATTAATCAGTTAAGCGGTTCAAGAGCGAAGAGACACATATTAGGCATCCATTAGACGGTAGGTTTTGCTGTTAGTTTTACCACAGTCATGACTGTGACTGATGGGTAACCTAGCGTGTAAGAGCGTGACTGACGGATGCATGAAGCTGACATTCGTCAGTCCATCAGTCACCATCAGTCAAACATAATCAGTAGTCTAATTAATTCGAAACCTTGCATACGTCTTAAGAGCCAGACAATGCAATAATTTGTAAAAAAAATTGGAAAAAACAAATAAGCGTGTTTTGTTTGTTTCTTAAAACTAGGTTCATAATATTATTTAAATTACAAAATAACAACACAAAATAAACAAAATTTCGAAATATTGTCTAACGAAAATCTGCAACATGGCAGCCTTAGCATGGCTACATTGTTTTTATTTGATAAGAAAATTGGATTGCATATTTAACTAAAATATTATAAGACTTAATGAATCAGAAACAAAATGGACGCCACGCTATCTAAATCCAAGATATTTTACTGTTACATTACCTTTATCCATCTTACTTTCAAAGGATAATATCTTTGAGGGGCTCATAATAAATATAAATTCGAATTTATCATCATAAAGAATTATTCATAAATTTTAGGTCCCACGGAAAATAATTACTATAAAATACGTGCCACGATGTATCTCCTTCATTGACAAACTTTGTCTTACATTTAGTTTTCAAGACAATGAAAGTATTATTTTTTACTCTTTAAACTTATTCGGGTTGAATTTCTACCACAATCTTCTTTCTTATATAGTCAAAATGACGAATCAAGGCAAAATATATACCTACAGTAGAGGAGGGAGGGGCTTGTTGTAACATTTTTTATAAATACTAAAATATCTCGAAATGTATTAGCTTAATTACCAAGAACTAATTTTTATACGATACTCTAAACATCCTTTTATCAATTCTAATTGATAAAATATTAAATATACAGCTAATTTCTTCATAATACTTTTTTATTCCAAAAAGTGGGAAGTGTTACATCTTACCCCGTATTTGGGGCTAGTTGTAACATCTAATGGGGCATATAGTAACAGCAGTATAAAACGAGAATGACGTGATTACTCTAATCATTAATTCTTTTCATTTTAGCTTCGTACTCAAATTACAATTAGACATTTAACAAAAATTTTGAGGTACTTCTATGAAATGCGTTAATATTTTACAACAAAATTCGGATTTGCCTTAAATAAGCTACATTTTTTTCTAAAACTTCAGCTACAGCTCACTCGTACCTATACCTTGTGGCTGAATATTTCCCGTTCTTTATATTCTCTTAGACACTCTAAACCGAAAAAATCATCAGCAATATAATATGGGCTAGTTATATGTTACAACTTACCCCAAGATTTTGTTACAACTAACCCCAAGGCATAGTTTTTATCAATTATGACGATAACTATTCAACTTAGTAATTATCGAAAACTGTTACACCACAATATCATACATAGATAAATTTAACATCAAATAAAACACAGAAAGCTTCAATTAGTTAATTATAATATAGCCAATCAAAAGTTTATGAAAGAAAAATAATAAATAACCTGGTGAAAACGGAGGGCTCCCATAAAATCCACACACTCCGCCATCTGGTAGAATCCTGACAGTGATGACGTGGCGTGGCGCGTTATAACGAAAAGATTGAGTGAAAAAAATGCGTTAATTAAATTTAATTACCTTGTAAAAAGGCCGTGTTACTACTTACCTCTGTTACAACAAGCCCCTCGCTCCCCTAACCACATTTTGACATTTCGTAATATAAATATTATCTTTTCCTCGTTCTGCCGTTTTGGACCATAGTATACTGTATACACACATTACTCCATACTCACTTTTCCTTCTGAAATACCTTTTGTTTAAGGTATTATCGTATGTGTTTATCCGACAAAGAACAGATGGTTTACGATCCAAGTTACCTTAATGGAAGCCAAGCAACTTTTCCGATCCCTATGTAAAGGCATATTTTCAGTGATATATATGGACGGTATTGTTTCCGAAAGTAATAATATAAATCTTTAGTATTTTTACGCAGTGTAATAATTATAAACTTTCTCAATGATCCGGCAAACGTTGTTGTGTCATATACAGGGTGTAACAATACTAAGTGTTAATACTTTAGGGTGTGTATGTTTCTTTATAATATATTATATTATGGAGTTCACTGTTAAACCATCAGCATATTATACTAAGGTGAAAAATGGTCTTTCAGCGCTGCTACTTTCACAGTGAACTCTCTTCAAGTACACACCCTAAAGTATTTTCACTTAGTATTGTTACATCCTGTATATTACTAGACTATGCCTCTTTGAAATAGAGTTCCACGAATATTTCAAGACTGAAAAAGTCAAATCAGTTAAGTCGTTCTAAAAATTGTAATTAGTTTTAAAATTCATTTATTTTATATAAATAGATAAGATTCTCCGCTGCTTTTACAGTTCTATTTTTTCGCATAGTTCTATTAATGGAGAACGTCTCGGTAGCCATATATCACTCACCTATCCCACCTCATTATTTTTATTACTTACACCGGGGGAGGTACTGTTGCGTCCTATAAGCGGGATTTCCATCAGAACAGTCGTAAACACAACGTCTGCCCGGTGTAATAAATGTCAGAAGTAACGCACTACGTAGAAAATCTCTCAGGAGAAAGCGAGGGCTGTTTTGTAAAGACTTAAGCCACTATAAAATAATAGTAAAATATACCGCTTTTTTGTTATTCTGCATGACACAATCTTGTATATTTAGTACTAGATGCCTGCAACTCCGTTTCGCTAATATTCGTTTATCGTACGAACCGTACATTTTTACGAGATAAAAAAGTCAATGTCCTTTCCCGGGACTGAAAGTATTTATAGAGTAAAGCTCAGCGGCTTAGACGTGAAGAGCTAGATAGACAGACACGCTTTTAAAATATTAGTATGTATTGGCATTACATAACCTCACAATATTATGGGCTTTAATGTTACTTTTAAGTACACATTTCTCGGAAGCTGGTTAGAGCATAAAACTATGAACACAGAAAATGGTTTTATAAGCCCCAAGGTAAGCTTGTACCCATTACAAATAGCTCAAATATCGTTTTCAATCCGGCTAGAGCGAAAAGAGTTGAATAAGGGCGTTAATCCATCGCCAACATCACCGGCACGTCACTGACAAAAAATCAAATAAAATTCCGCTTTATGACCTAAGGCCTATTAAAGGCTATATTTAAATTTTTTACCGACAAAGGTCTAGCGACCCATGCCGCTGCAGCTTTGTAGTATATCGTCGAGGAGCATAAACTTATAGTGTCTAAACACTCTAGGCCGAAAATACGCGGTCAAAGTTCGGCATGATTACGCCTGCAACTCCCTATGCATACGCTATACCGCGATGTAATTTCAGCATGGTGTGTCATCAGTAATTTAAAATACATTGCAAGCGTAATCATGCCAAACTTCAGCCGCGTATTTTCGGTCTAGTGTGTTTAGACACAATATACTCTGTAGCCTAGATCATAACTTATAACGGCCGTCACAGACTTAGCTATAATATATATTAATATGTTTATAGCTAGGCATATTACTATATATTTTCTATACAATTTTCGCGTGACCACACACTCAGCTATAATATATATTTTCTGGTCTCAGTGTGTTTAGTACGGTATATTAATATATACTATAGCTAAGTCTGTGACGGCCTTATTTGCATTTTTGTCGGTGATGTCCCGGTGACGCGGACGGAGGTGGACAAACGACCTAAGAATTGTTTTAACGCGCTAAAGTTTTAATTTTCGCAACAGCACTCAGGGGAGGCAAGAGTTCGGATACACTGGGTCTGTTGAATTTTATATAATGCAGTTTGACCCACATTGTACTGTTAGACGTTAATATTTAAACTGCATTTTCTATTGTATCATCAACGTGCAAAAATAGTGAATGAAGGTGTCGTTTGGCAGCGGGCGACATGAAGCAACAGCAGACGACGTGTCGTCGCGACACTACTGGTTTCTACGTATTTCTATGAAATACTCTGCGCAGCTAGCGACACGAAGCTAGCGACACATTCATAGAAATGCATAGAAACCTTTAAAATATAGTGTCGCGACGACACGCCGTCAACGGTTGCTTCATGTCGTCCGCTGCCAACCGGTACCTTTGTCTTAACTTTTATGTCTCCTCTGCTTAGAGACACCATTCTAATAAAAACCTTTACTTTGTATAATAACAGCTAAATCACAGTGTAAATATCTATTTACACTGTGGCTAAATACTGTTTTTTTTCCCTATTCCCTTCCCTACCCCTATTCCCTTCCCTTCCCATCCCTACCCTCCCCTAGGAGGAAATAGGGTGATCCCTATTCTCTCTTAAAAGGCCGGCAACGCACCTGCAGCTCTTCTGATGCTGCGAGTGTCCATGTGCGACGGAAGTTGCTTTCCATCAGGTGACCCGTTTGCTCGTTTGCCCCCTTATTCCATAAAAAATAGTTTAGTGGAAATTAAAAATAGGATAATGTAGTTCTTTAAATCTACATAAATGGTAACAATTTTATGCTCAGAGAATAAAATGAGCTCAAAACTGCTAAAGATAATATTATACATAACGAGATACTTTGTGTTATCCCAAAGACAGAGAACATTGTGGTTTGGGCTTTCAATGTTTTGCTTCAAAGCAAAACGGGTACGTTACATGTTGAATTTGGACGTAAATGCAAGTAAAGCTGATTTTATAATACTCAAGATAATATTAGCTTAGCAGATTGAAATGCTTGCATTATTCATATGAAAGCTGAATAAAAAAGCTAGCATCTCACTAATAGGATGATCCGCCCAATATAAACGTTTTCATAACATTATGTTTTCAACTTGATCGATAAGGACGTAAGGTTCCCTAACAAAAAAGGTAAAAAGCTACCATAAATTTACTTTAACAATTGTGAGTGTGGCAATGTGCGCCTATAACTTAATTAAACTTATATCATTGTTAACGTACTTATTATTAAACATTAACTTTTGTTATAATAATAAAAGGAAATAGCAACATAAAATAAAGATACACAGCAAAGTTCCTGCATAATTCTTTGAAGGCATTCTTAAAAAAAGAAAAACAAAAGAAACAAAGACTAAAGAAATGAGAGGAATTTTTGCACTGACATACATGCCTTTCATCATTTAGGCATATTTCTGTGTTTTGATAAGAATAAAGTCTCGAGACGTTTGCTTTCTCCGGCTACGAAAATATTTGAAAGGAATATATTTTGTACTCCCATGAATTGTTACGTAGTTTTGTTCAAAGTAATGAAGATGATATAACTTTAATTCCTTTTTATAATGTAGAGGTAACTTTAAAAGAAACTTACTCGTGAATGCTGTGTTTACTCGTGAATGCTGTGTCGCCTGTTAAGGTACATGCATCGGTACAGATTACTTTTATTGTGTTTAATAAGGTTCTAATGTATGTACTGTTTGGTGTCCTTAATTTAAATAAATAAATAAAAGAAGAATATCTACCCTACGATAAACTAAAAACCATACTAACATGAGAAAGTGTGTCTGTCTGTTTGTCATCAGTCTCTTTACACCCCAAATCACCTCTTAACCAATATAATGTGCCTTGAGTCCCAAAAAAGGTTTTTTTTATATTAAATTTAAGGAGTTTTGATTCCGAAAAAATATAACGAAGTTGCGAGCAAAATTTAGATCCTCGTGAATTTTTAAAATCGAGACTAGTTAAAATAACAAAGTTAAAGCAGTTTACATAACTAATTCACGATTGGGTCAATACGGAGCCGGCCATCAAGTTATAATAAATGCATATTGCAGGGAGGACTAAAATAAAGTCGGAGTTAAATATTCATAGAGATATAATTGGTCGTTTGACCTTCCCCGGGTTAGATGAATTATTGATGAAGATATTCTTACTTTTTATAAAGCCTTACAGTCGGTTTTTATCAAAGAACTGTTCAATTGCTCCTTCGTAAATACCGTACTGAATCACCAATATCATCGTGTGATGATGGAGACTGTAAAATAATACCACAAAATAATGATACTTCAAAAATTTTATATTCCAAAGTGATACGAAGTTGACCGGGTCAACTAGTTCTAAATTTGTACTGAATTGACAGATTTCAATTATTTGGTGAGACGTCTTGCAAATCTGTCAAATCCATACAAATTAAAAATGCATCTACGCGTCGCGTTGCGGTCTGAATTGACCCTTAGATGTCAAAAACATGTGAGATTTCACAAAGCGCATTGCAAGCACCGTGATAATTAGCGATGTGTTATGAAAATCCCATACATTTGTGACATCAAAGCTATTGAAACTGGCGAATGCATTTTGACTAAGTACTCTGTTCCATAAATGCTTTGCGTCAAATAACCAGCACTGTGGCACAGTCGGCATTAAACAGCGTGCTCTAATAATTATTTCGGCTTTCATCCTAACGAGTGTACCTACTGACGGAGGGACTGATTGTAGAGAGAAATCGCATTTTAGCAGACCAAAGTCATTATTTAATGGGTCTCTTGGTCCACAAAATATCTGTAATGAAAATTTTATTATTATGTAATGTGATTTTAATACGAATGCTGCTACTTTTACATCGGGTTAGTTCCCGAACCGGTGGTAGGCCCCATCGTTTTGACGTTCCAAAAGTGTATCCTGATACCGATTTTGAATAAAACATTATATTATTAATTGTTTGTCAACATTAACAATGCTGTTATGCTATTGTTGTGTTTTACACGAATAACAAATAGTCAAAATACTGTACTCTTTTAATAGTTTAGTACTCTTTTTGTAGTTGTGTTAACTTGATATTAATTTACTTTCGACCATACTCAGATTTGAACATTAATTATTTAAATGTAATTAATTCAAAAATTTTACAGCCCCACACATTATCTTTCAAACTCTTCATTAATGAGGATTAATCATAAATAAATGTCTCCGAGGATGGCGGTTTGTCATAATAATATTATATTGTCACAACGCAACGCGTAGATGCATCTCTAAATTTGTACTGAATTGACAGATTTCAATTGCGTGAGACGTCTCGCAAATCCGTCAAATCTATTGTATAAAAGAAAAAATACGTGTATTTTTATCAAGGATCAATATTATATTAAAATTTGGCAGGAAGGTGTAATTGCACCCTGTATATACTAAAAAAGTCATTACCACTTAAAGCTCTGAAATATGAAATTATTATTTTCTGAAACATTTTATTGAAATAATTACTGTTATCAGTGCAGTAATCACTGAAAGCTGCAATATTTTTAATCACTGACCAATCTTTCAACTCTGTCGCCTCAAATCGTTCATTCAAAATGCACAGCTGAGTTCGTTTGCCAGATCATGTATGAAATGTGTTGAACGAGCTCAGTCGTAATAGCGCGAGCGTTTAGATTCAATTATGCCAATGCTACTGTGTACCAAATTGCCGAATTATCGGAAACGACACATTAGTCTACATTGTTACGGGCTTCACACTAAACTGCGTGCGTGCGATAGCGTCTTATGAAACGTTATTGCGTAAAGTCAAACGGTCTCATTAGGAATATTTTGATAGTTCCTCTGAGTATCTTCCATAGTACACACACAAAACCTTTTAAAGATTACGTTAATATCCGGCCTAAGCATACCAGCCAGGCTAGCCAACGTAGGCGCCGAAATAAGACGAGTGGAAGGCTATGGAGAAAGCCTGTGCCCAGCATAGGCTAGTAAAAATCATTATAATCCTAACTTACTTCATACTTTTGGTAAATATGGGGATGTTAAGCATAAGCATAAAATTTTATTCCGTAGGTAATAATCAATTTTATCGCTGGTGGCGATGAAATTGATTCATAGGCATTTGACGGGCCTACGCGATTTGGTTGGGTTTGTGTCAATTAAATGTTGGTCGTAATCTGTCGGCTGTGTTTGACATAATACGACCGAATTGTTGGTCCGCCATTAGCCTATGAATCAACTTCTCTGATAGTACATGAGTTGGGATGAGTTATGTGAGTTTGTGTATCTTTAGTGTAACGTCGCACCGCAGATTAGTGTGAAAGCCCGTCTGAATATAGTATAGCTGATTAAATCTAAACAGGAGTCATTACTTATTAAATTCCTAATAGCTATAGTTCAAAATTCAATTAGTGTTTAATTTATCCTGCATAAATATTATACATAATATTGCATATAATTAGGAAACTTTAACGCGACATATTAACAGGTATAGTTACTTTTTACACGTCGTGACAATTTTGATTATTCTATTCTAAGATTTAAATTGCGTAAGCACAGGACTTACTCGAGAAATATCTTCTTAACATAACTCCTGCATAATATTCTTTACATTTCCATATAAATATACGGCCAAAACACACAAATCTTCAGACAAAAACAAAAAATCTCATTACGTCGAAGTTACTTCACATAAATCTCAACTAATGTCAACACCAAACCATTCCTACATTCAAAGTATACGTAATACAATTTTCATGGGGTATCATTTACCGAACTCTCGAACGCTCGAAGAGATTACATCGAATGAAAGTCTAAAATATTTAATAGTACTTCATAAAATATCAGTTCTCTCCAACCATGTTCCTTTGAATAAGAAATAGTGCTATCTACAGACTCAATATTAGATTCGATACATAAACTGTTTGGGTATAATATTAGCACTCATTGCTATACATAATATGCTATAAAAAGTACCATGGTCTTATAGAAACCAGTGACGAATAATTTTAAATAAGAGACTATGATTTTCTCATTTAATGATATTTTGAGGTAAGAGGCTACGCTGAAAACACCTTTTCATTTCGTTAATAAATAAGCGAACCCTACATTTCGTCAATAATGGACGAGGTAGAGTACCCAATAGGCATTTAGGGTTAAAAATTAATGGACGCTTTAAATAATTTATGTACTCACTAGACGACGCCTGTAACTCCGTTGCGCCAAAACTCGTTTATCGCGTGGGAACCGTACAATTTTTCGGAATAAAAAGTATCCTATGTCCTTTCCCGGGACTCAAAGTATCTCCATGGCAAATTTCAGTAAAATCGGTTCAGCGGTTGGAGCGTGAAGAGGTAACAGACAGACAGACAGACGGACAGACAGACAGACACACTTTTGCGTTTATAATATTAGTATGGATTGTAATTTCAACTTGAGTGCCTTTAAATGAGAAATTCTTAACCAAACTGGGACTACTTCTTTTTCCCTTTTTTTGGCGTATGCCTCCCCGTTTTAGGGTTAGCACGCGGCGGAATCCTCGAGGCGATCGGCATTATCCTTCGTGAATCCACATGAACGTAATTCTGTGAGTCGTCAGCCGCATGATTTCGTCTGGCAGGAATTTTGCTGCATTTTGTGCCATAGGAAATTTCTAATTCGAGACTTTTGAAAATAGTCTACGAGTGCGAAATTCTGCTCGACCAAAAAAGTAAGCTCGTTTGGCAGTTGGCACTCTTAAAATAGATTACTGAAATTATGATTTCTGACTGCTAAAGGCATTTGTGCGCAACACGGAATTTTACCGTCCGGCGTTCATGACTTTCACGTTTGCCATATCAAAACGTAAGAAGTCAGGACGCCGCGCCGGACGGCAAAATTCCGTGTAGTGCACAAACGCTCTAATAATAAAATTAAAAAACACATACATAATATCCACGTGCAATATTCTCCACATATTTGCGAGTTTATTAATTAGCGCCAGCAAACAAGCCGCTAACTGAGATGCCCTGGAAACTCCAACCTTTAGATGCATTAGCTCAACTGTGTACACTCTGCTTTGTTTGCATAAACATGTACCATCAGGAAATTGATTCATAAGACCTACGCTATTTGGTTGGGTTGTGAAGTCAATGTTAGTCGGTTGGTTGACGTAGCGCTACCAAATGACGTAAAAATTGTCTCTGAGTAAGTGCGCTGTGAGTTTTCAAGAAAGCAGTAATTGCCGGTCGTTAATTTAACGACATGAATTAAAGCTGTCCTTCTTTCTGTCTGTCTGTCTGTTACCTCTTCACGCCCAAACCGCTGAACCGATGTTGCTGAAATTTGGCGTGGAGATACCTTGAGTCCCGGGAAAGGACTCAAGGGATAAGATACTTTGATCCCAGAAAAATGTACGGTTCCCGCGCGATAACGAATTTTGGTGCAACAGAGTTGCGGGCGTCATCTAGTAATGTATAATATTATTTTAGTACAGCACAACAATAAGTATACTTAAGGGCCCGGGTTACCCTCGAAATTTTCATACATTCTTAATACCAAAATCATTTTCTCATACGAAAATATTTAACATGTTTGAGTTATTTTTCAGCTTAAGATAGTAATTACCTAGGGTCCTGAACAAATTTTTTTTACAAAATATTTAAATACTAAAAAAAAAATTGTGTTAAAATATTTTTTAGTAAATTTACTACTAAATATTTAAACACCAAAAAATAGACAAAAACACTAAAAATATATAAATAAATAGTAAATTTACTACAAAATATTTAAACTTTAAAAAATAGTAGTAAATTTACTAAAAAATATTGAAACACAAAAATTTTTTTTTAGTATTTAAATATTTTGTAAAAAAAATTTGTTCAGGACCCTAGGTAATTACTATCTTAAGCTGAAAAATAACTCAAACAAGTTAAAGACAAGATTTTGGTATTAAGAATGTATGAAAATTTCGAGGGTAACCCGGGCCCTTAAGCATTTATTTCAGTTACATCAGACCGACACAACTTCATAAAATATATCAAGAAACGTGCACACTTTATGTGCAACAGTTTCAAGAAAAATATTTCATTAAACTTTAAAGTATATAAGGATGTAAAGGAAAATAAAATTCTGGAAAGAAAACTCTTAGCCACAAATAAACTACGCTGTTCTTTTAAATTCTCCGCACGTTGTAAAAAGATTAAAGATTTTTCACTTACGACAAAGTAGATTACGGCGAAGCTGAATGTATCCTCTCAGGGTTACTCCACATGGAAAACTTAAACTTCACTAAATGAAAAGTTTTTAGTTTAATTTCAGAACTGTTATTTTTACGTTATATTTTATTGCCCAGTTTTGTTTTCAACTTTTATGACGTAATGCTTTATCGCAAACAAAGCGAAGTTAATGCTGCTGTTAAAAGCTCTTAGGGTCAGTTCACATCGAAACGATACGAAATATCAAGCAGCGCGGCGCTGTGAGCTTTTTGGCATGTGTGTAACTTGCACTGCCATGCCGCATCTCGTCTCGTCTCGTTTCGATGAAAAGTGTGTTAAAAATTTTGAATATAAATTCTTGACGTAGGAATTTATTCTCAAAATAATTATGCAGTGGCAGATATCCATGATAATGAATTAATGACAATAGTAGCTTGCTTTTTAAATTTGAATATCATAATAATGAAATGTAGAATAAGTATGCTTTTAAATTTTTAACGACAATTTTATGTTGAAATTTATACGTATTCTTTGCAAAGGAAAAACTCAAATAAAAAGTTCGGGTAACATAACACCGAGCTGAGAACTGTAAATTGAGACCTCCATTTGGATTGTGAAAATACAGCGCGTGATAGATACGTTTTTAAAAGCTTTTATTCCTCACTTATTGTAAACGCAAAAATGCCGGAAATATTTTCATTGTCATTTCGCTACAACCTCTGGTTATCGAATAATTTCCTTTGTGGATTGAAAAATTCATTTTTTCCACTATTTTCATAGGAAAAGAACGATAGTAAAATAACTTTATGCTTTTTTCCTCCTTTTCTACTAATAATTAATTAATTATCCACCTCCTTTTGTAAACTCATTGAAGTTAAAAATTATTTCCTAGGGCCCAATTTTCATACCTGTGATGTCGCTTTGATCATCGGCTTTCTCACACATTTATTATATATTAGACAGACTAGTTTCACGGAAGCCGTACATTTTCCACAATAATAGCATATTATGTCCCTTCACGTAGTCTATTCTTCATGTGTGCCAAAAAACGTAAAAATTGCTCCAGTAGTTCGATAAAAAGCAACTTCATATAATTTTTCCCGTTTTTCCACATTTTGCTCTGTTTCTTCGCTCCAATTGATCTTAGTTTTATAATATATATAGCCTATAGCCTTTCTCAATAAATGGGCTATCTAACACTGAAAGAATTTTTCAAATCGAACGTTCCGGAGATTAGCGCGTTCTAACAAACAAACTTATCAGCTTTATTATATTATAAATAATAGTATAGATTACGTAAAAATACGGTACTTAATATTCAATTCAATTCCTGTAATCAAATCGAGATTGAGAAAGGTCGTCAAAGACTTTTGAAAACAATTATTTCTCATCGAAGATAAAAGAAAGGCATTATGAAGCACCTTTTGCGCCCATTCTCAACAAAGAACTATTATCATGGATCGAATTAACATATAAATGAGATCACAAGGTTCGATATTAGCACTCCTCACTTGAACTTTTATGACTTACACTTTTAAATCGATTTTATACGATTTCTAACCATGCATTATTGAAAAAGTCCATGGCTTTTGCGCTTATTTCAGTTTTAGATTCGGAAAGATTTAATGGAATTTACCATCTTCACAAAATTTTTGTTGAATGAAACAAGATGGCTTATCAGCTTAAAACAATATTCAACCCCTACCCTAAAAACCTTTTCGTTTAGCTAACACTGCCAAAAACGCAAAAAAAACTGCAAAAATCTTTTGCCAACTGCAAAAATTGCCTTACAAAAGCAAATCTTCTAGCTAATGTTGAAACAATGGCAAAGAGGAGCTACAAAAATGTTTTGATGCTGTTTTCGAGTGAGTTCTCAGTTTTAATCCCCCTCTGAATGGCGCTCGCCTTTTTCACCTTTATAATTGCTATCCCAGTTGCATCTACGGAAGGAGGAATTATGTTGAAGTTTCGTATTATTTCATTTCTTGTTGATTTTGCTGTGTGAATTGAAGCGAAATAAATTTACTATAATATAGCTAGTCTAGTATTCTAGTTTTCAAACAGTGTATATTTACTATGTACAATATACTGTATAAGCTTACAGAATGGTTTTGTTCCATCGTTCATTCATTTTTTTCAATGATTAATGAATATTACACTTTATTTTGTAACAAAATATAGAACACTCACATAATATTGTATAAATACGGTTTCATACCTCGTTTAAAACCTCATTTCAAAATAATTAAATTTAAAAACAAAATACGGTATCATTAATCAAAATCACATACAAGCGCGATGCGTGCGTGTAATATAATTATAATTAAGCCATCATTTCTGCTTCCATCATAAACGCGACCGTAAATTTTTACGCGCCATTTTATAGTTTTCCGATAGTTAAAGATCTGGAATACTTCTGCAGACCTCCGGATGTCAACGCTGTAAATAACACCCACTCAAGGAATTCTCTTTTCAGGGTGTGCTACTTACGGTACTTTTCATGTAAAGCCCGGTCAAAGAACGTAAGGTGGCTTTCCGATCTTTGCCTCAAGCGACTGGGACCGACCAAAATTTAAATAAAATATCATTTTTTTAAAGGTTAATAAATAAAAAACTTGAGAGGTGTCAAGGGACACCCGGATGGAAATCAAAATGGCGAATCGAAGAAAGTTGTTAGATGCTCCCTGTCCATTGCGGCGTAGAATCCAAGGACGCGTTTAAACACTTCTTCTTCTGCGACATTTTCTTTTTTTTTCCCGTCTTAGCAATTTCGACACCATTTAGCAATAAATCTGTCTGGTCCGACATCTTTCGATCTTGAAGAATGAAGAAAATGATCAAAGTGAAATATGTTGGTGTCAATAGGTATCAAAGTGAACTTTGAACAAAGCTACTTTGTCAAATCTACTTTCTCAAAGCATACTTTGATAGTGTCAACGCGGCTTAACCCTTTAGATGCTAAATATAAATTCGCATTGATAGACAACGATTTAAAAAACTTCCCAAAGTAATATCAACTGACATCCAAGTAGGCTTGGAAAAGTTGAACGCGGTCCAAGTCCACTTTGATTAGACGCCGTCATCTAAGTGCGCTATGATAAGTGTTGCCATGATCAAAGTAGCGTCCAAAAAGCCGTCAAATCTACTTTGTCCAAGCATACTTTGATAGTGTCAACGCGGCTTTATGGAATCCTACTGCTGAGACTTCACTAATTATCATTATGTCAGACTTTCTGTATTTCGTTTTTGGCTTTAACAATGCTCTAATAAATTAATTTATTTGTCTACAGGTAAGGACACCAGGCTACAGCACAAGTTATTATTTTATTAACATATCCTACGTAACTGAAAGGTTTGTGTGTTGTGTAAAAAGTAAAAACGTTATACTTTTTAAGGTGATCACTGATCACCATTCGCGTGTAATGTAATATTAAATATAGATTCAAAATTTAAGCATTCCATAGCAAGTTGACTTCACTGTCTCGTAACATTTATGTTACAAGTTGAATCAAGGTATTACACGTTGTACTATCATTTTACAAGTTGCACATTGTAATGCTCAGTTCTCCTCCTCAAAGATGTAACCTCGACTCTGTAACGTTAAATTACAAGCGAATGCTTCCGGTGAGGGAGCACCAGTCAAAATTAATCACAAGACGTGATTTGTGAGCTTCGCGCCCACTGAGTCGGCGCGGGTCGCCGCGTGCCGGGGCGGGTCGGGGCTCAGCGCAGCGCATAATGCGCTATAGCACACTGTTGCTGGGTCGTGTCGCATCGCATTGACGGATTTTAACGCTCACTGAGGCGGAGCGTGCCGGGGCGGGCCGGGGCGGGCCGGGACGGGTCGGCGCGGGTCGTCGCGGTTCGGCGCGCAACGCTCTGCCATGCTCTGCGCGACGAGTGACGGCGGGGCGATGCGGGGTGTGGCGGGGGCCAGGGCTTGCCGGGCCGCATCGCATCGGATCCGCACGTCGCTTGCCGGGGCGCAGCGGGTCTTGTCGGGCCGTGTCGCATTGACGGAAATCCACCGAGCAAAAATTCGCGCCGATGCGCACCGGCACAGTGGGCGATACGCGCATCTGCCTCCATACAAATTGTATGGCGGCGGATTTATGGAATGAGCCCTGGCACGCTTAGCCCCGGCAAGGCCCGTCTCAGTGTGCTCAGTCCTAATAAGAACTAGACACTGATCTCTATTAAACAAGTACGCTAGATAGCTGATTCCCTTTGAAATGACAGCTATTTCTTGTGCCTATTTGAAGCGGAATCAGCGCCCCCATTATTCGGGTAAAGAACTAAATCTGACGTAAAAATGACGTTTGAAAGCCGCCATATTGGCGCTGATAGCAGTGAGAGTATTTGGAACTAACACTAGTGATGACAACTGTTGTTATTGGTTGTGGTTACGTCAAATTTAGTTCTCTACCCGAATAGTGTGGGCGCCGCTTCAAATAGGCACAAAAGGCAGGTGTGTATCAGCTATCCAGCGTACTTGTATAATAGAGATCAGTGCAACAAGATGACTAACGCTGGGAACCCAACATTTTTCCGCAATAAAAAAGTATCCTATCTCCTCGGGGCTCAAAATGTCCCCATACCAAATTTCATCAAAATCAGTTCGATGGTTCAAGCGTAAAGTGGTAACAGACACACACTTTCGCATTTCAAACATTATTAGTATTCATACCTCGTAATAGATACAAAGAAGCCCCAGAGAAAACTAACACTCCAAAGACATTGTCCATTGTCACTGCCTTAGTAATACCAGAAGTCATGGAAGGCTTTAGGGACTTAGCAGATTAAAGGTTAATGTGGACTGGTGATAACGAAGGCTTCTCAAGTTAGAAGGCCGTCTGATAATTCGGGATAGTTTATGGGCCCAATATAGGGGGGAGTATTCGTCTTACTCTGCAGTTTGGATTAAATGGGAATGGAGTTGGATATGGACCAGTATATCTATATAATAATATTATGGACGCTTCACACCACGTTAGTCTGGTCCCATGCTAAGTATCTGCAGGACTTGTGTTACGGGTACCAGACAACGGAAATATTATATTTAATACTTTTTATACTATACATATAATTATGTATTTGAGA
Organism: Plebejus argus; assembly: GCA_905404155.3. Lineage (NCBI taxonomy): Eukaryota > Metazoa > Arthropoda > Insecta > Lepidoptera > Lycaenidae > Plebejus > Plebejus argus. The sequence continues at coordinate 6,219,935 of FR989944.1, forward strand.
TTTTTATTATATGGTACACATATTTAATACACATCAAATATCCATAACCCAGGAACTTTAAAAACTTTTTGTTCTGTCGGCGGGATTCGAACCCGCGACCTCCGGCTTGAGCTACCGACAGCACACCAATGAGCCACAGAGGTCGTCAGTTATTATAACTTATATTATAAATTTATAACTTTCAAGGCTACTCAGCCTCCAAAGTTTATTAAATTCACGTTGTACGATATCAGATTACTTTTTATGTTTACGTAGTTTTTATTACAAAATCTTAAGTCTTATAGTAAAGAGATTTTATACTATAAAGGATGAAATGAACATATTTTATTAAGTAAAAATATAAACCATCCATCTAAACATTACTATAAACTAGTTAACTATACTGTGAAAACTTGAAAAGCGGAAAAGTTTTGAACCCAATAAGAGAGAACTCATTTAACTAGAAAGAAGTCAGAAAGTCTTCGATCGCCCTCATCATTGCCCGAAAGTGGCTTAAGAAACATAATGCAGGTAGGGATGTGAAATCAATCGATAGAAATTTAACAATATCTTTCACTATATTAAAGCTTAAAACCTAAGGCCTCAAAGTACTATTAGCAAAATTAAAAAAGATAGGTATATAGAATTTTAGACTGTAATTACTAATTAGAAGTACTGAAAAAGATAAGTAAAATTAAAAAGCTTCATATTTTTTTTTAATTTACATTTTTTCCACAAACAACTTTTAATGTAAGGATAATCTTTTAAATGAAAGAAAAAATTTACAAGTACTGTTAGTAGACCTAAATGCAAATATTCCAAGGACAGCCAGGAAATGAAATAAGAACATCCATCAAAAGATAAATAAAGATAATAACTTAATAAATGAAATATGTCGATATACGGTAGCCCCACCCATAAGGTCCACATATTGGGTGGCTTTCGTGTGTTCCCGACGAGAATATTAAGTAAGAATACAAAGAAATGAATACAGTAGAGTAACTTTATGTGGAAATTAAACTCGTGCAACCCAGAGGCAAGCTCAGATTGCTCTATAAAGTTGTCTGAGATCGTGCTAATGTGTGCGTAAGTGACCATAATACAACAGATCGTGCAACACGGAAACAAAGCTCGCATTGTTCAATAAAAAGCCGGCAACCCAACTGCAATCTGCAACTCTTCTAATGTTGCGAGTATGAATGGGGGACGGTAGTTGTTTTCCATCAGGTGACCCGTTTGCTTGTTTGCCTAAAAAAATAAAGTCGTCTGAGGTGACGCTAATGTGTGCGTGCGCTTAATTTTGATGGTCTAGTAACATGAAGATGGTAGGATGAATAGGATGGGATGTTACTGCATGTAATTAAACTGTGGTGAGCCTTTGAGTTCATATCAAAACTAACCGCTAGCAATGTAATTAAATTGTGATATTATATCGTGTCTATATTAACTCCAAACTTGTTAATTATAATATTATAATACTAGATGTTGATTGCAACGAAATTATTTCATCTAGCGGGAACCGTACATTTTCTAGGACAAAAATACATTGAAAGTCCATTCTAGGGTCTCAACTCTCAAAAGATTCTTAAGTCAAATTAAATTGAAATCCGTTGAAATGGGGAGGGGTAAGAGACAGAAAGACAGACTGTTTGTATGTCTATTTCGTAGGCATACTTAAAATGTGTCGACAATATTTATTATCATAGCCTAGGAAAACAATAATTGTACCATCATGCACAATTAAATTCTTAGGCCGTTTCTGTCACACACGCTCTGAAATTATAAAATAGATATTTAATAAGCATTTTAATTTACAAACAGACTTTGAAGGATTCATGATGCGCATCCGTACTTATTATATAGCTGATGTGCTTTTCAGCTTGTATATGATAATCTCATGAACTTCTGGATCGACTTTAGTGTAATTTGGCATAATATAGAGTAGGCAACGGGGGCGGACATAGACCCCTTTTTTGCGGTAAAACGTGCGGTTTCCAGCTCATATGCTGGTAGATCCACGCGGATTGTGTAAAATATTACACTAATTCTGATACAGCGTTGTCACCACTCCCATTCTCCTCCCCCCTCTTATCGTGAGAACCGTGGAAGTGTGGTCACGCACGCTGTTATGGCTATTTACAACCACGAAACGCTGTGACCTTCTTACGTATTGTTTACCTAAAATAATTTCATTATGATACGGAGCTCAAAGGTTATAATTGTATCCAGTGTCTATGGAAAACTTGAACTATGAAACGGAAAAAAAACTTATAGCATAATCTGAAGCATGATAGCTCTACAATCTACATTCTAGAAGGATTTTTAGTGCGGGATCAAAATATTTGCACGATAGTGCTATAAATTGCTATAAAATAGATATAATTTGCTGTGCACTTTTCGGATGGGTAAAAATTACAAATTGATGATGATCTTATCGAAAACTCGTAAGACGGAAGAAGAGTTTAGACCATCGGGGTGGTGAATTTGTAAAATACTCCCCGCATTTTACAACTTCGCCTACCCGATGGTCGGTCTTACGAATTTTCGATAAGATCAATTTGTAATTTTTACCCATCCGAAAAGTGCCTTCTTTCTAACGCTAACAACGACCATTGCCCGCTCTTGATATTTTGTTTTAGGTATTAGTCAAAAATTATTATAAAACCGTACTTACACGTTTTTATTAGCTTGGGCTGTTTGTAACGAAATCTTTGAGCACGATTTTTACCTATCTCCAGTAGTCTCATTAATTCGAACTTTACTTACGTGTTAAGAGCCAATCACAATGCAAAAATTTGTTAAAATTTAAAAAAAAAAACAACAAAGAAGCATGTTTTTAAAGAATTTTTTTAACTACATAATAAAATATTATTAATTAAAGCCAATAAGCGTACAAGAAATTATCCATCCGATCTCAAACGTCACCCATCAACTTTAAGTGCTGATATGAAAAGGGTTTTCCATTTAGTCGTTCTGAAATGAGAAAATGCATTTCTTATCTTTTTTAATCGTTTGAGTGAGTCTTGTGAAAGGATTTTAATCTCTAGTACTTTATGCTTGAGTCATTCAAGTGGTTTTAGAATCGTACCGGGGTTTTTATACCTCATTATTTCGACGTGTAAACCAAGGATCTATACTCTATAGTCCATAGGAAGGATATATCTAGCAGATACAATATTTTTACAACTAAATACTGTACGGTCCGAATTATTATTTTCTGAATAAAATGACTCTAAAACATTTGACGCATTTACTACGCAACAAGACGATTGTAAAGACTTACAACCTGAAAATCCGACGGTATTGAAGAGTTTGGAGTTGTAGAGTTTAAATGAAAACGACTAGTCTCCTCCGATGCATCTTTATTAATAAATAATCTCACTTAAAATTATAACTTAGCTCGAACTTGGGTGGTACAAATAATTATTAAGAACTTGCGCCACAATATTCGGAACAACGTTGGACACATTGGACAATAAGCATAAAGTTAATATCATACATTAAACTATACTAATACTATACTATAATATATTATAACATAGTATTAGAATATACTAAGTTATAATTATCACACTTCAGTATAATATTTTTTTGTGCAGACGCATTTTCTTATTACGATAATATTTTTGTTACGTCTCTATAATCAAACGTGCAGATAGCCAAGCTTAAACTGAACGCCCAAGACGTTATCATCGTTACAGTCATAAATTATTGTGTAGTCAAAATTCCTTTTAATAAAGTCACGAGCGGTAAAGCAAGGTTAATAAATTGTTCCTTCTTTCTCCGAGTATCTTGTCAGCTGTAATGAGGAGGTAGGGGGACATTATGATCTAACTTTTATTCGGTACCCGGCACTGCGGGCCGCAGGAATGCCGAATATCTTCCTAATTTTTGATTTCTCTATTTTATAAGTCTTTTTCACCCATAAAAGTGATTTGAACCCTCTCAAATCTTGGCTCCGTAATTCATTAACGTGATAAAACTTAGTTTACAAGACTTTGTGATGACTTTTAGACTTTGAGGCAGTATTTTTGGGAGTTGAGTTTGTCTTCTTTTTAATAGACTCTTGCGCAATTAAAAAAAAAAACAAATTAGAAAAAGAAATAAAATATTATATTTTCGATATGGCAGCAGTTTGTAAAATGAAAGATATAAATACGTTTACATAATATGTAAATGTATAATATGAGTATCATTATTAATTGCTATGGAAATTTTATTTTAGTTAAAATAAATAATATAAAGTGCTTTAATCTCTACATACTATATTACTTGTGGAATGTGGATTCATTAATTATAACAGACGCATGAAAATCATTTCATTTTTAATGAGGAAATCGCAATTACGTATGTCCACCATTTTCGGACTCACTATAATATATACTACATTTACGGACATCAATAATTAAAACATAAAACATTGCAATCTGCCCGCCGATCGGAGGTATTGTTACGTTGCACAATAGATATAAATTGACTAAATTGAACCGTGTTCCTAAGGTAAAAAAAGCATTGAAAAATTCAGGATTTTCAATAGCTTTAAGGCAGGGGCTTCCAAACTGGCGCCCTGATGCGCCGTGGACAGACAAGAGGGGCGCCGAGTCGATCCTCCATAGCTAGGTAGAGTAGGGCGCCGTGACAAAATATTAACTTGTAAGTACGCCGCAGGCTGAAAAAGATTGGGGACCCCAGCTTTAAGGTATTTTTAATAAACCTTTAAAGTGGTAAAATACCTGAAGCTTTTGGTAAATCCCAAAAACTTGAAAGTTGTTGCAAATTTTAAAATTTGGGCTATATTTTTTAAAGATTCAACAGTGAACAAATCTGAAGATTAAAAAACCGCATTAAAAACTTACTTTAATATATATTTGAAACGTTTGTAACTTCCGCCCAGTTATATATATGTTACTATGTTTACTATAAACATTATTTTAACCAATTACCCAGGTCATAGATTACTAAATATCCTAGGTAATTAGGCAGTCACTTATCTAGCTATATTAAGGACACATTTTATAGCTCGAGGCGCATTTCCCTGACGTTCAGCTGTTTTGGACTAAACTACTAGGTACTTAAAGCTGGGGAAAGCTTAACTCGAGCTATAATGAATATAGTACCTAATATCAGCGATACTAGGTAACATTAAAGCAAAGCGTTTAATCCTCGTATTTTATCGCTTGGCGTTACGTGAATTTATAAGCTGTGAGACTAATAGTTGCTTAATTACCCTGAATAAAATATTATGCTTGTATTTCATGAGATACTAAATGACACTTTTAACGCCCCCGTGGTCCATTATCCGACTCGGAGTCGGACTCTTGGTCGTGGGTTCGATTCCCGCGTTGGAAACATGTTATTCAAAAGTTTGATTAGGACAATGCAAGCTGATCACTTGATTGTCTGACAAGTAAGATGATCCATTGCGTCGGATGGGCATGTAAAAAGTCGGTCCCGCCTGATCTCTCGCAAGTCGTGTCGGTCTTCCGTCTCACGGGGTTATGAGAGTAAAGGAGTAGAACGTGCTATTGTGTACAGCACACACACTTGGGCACTATAAAATTACTCTTGCGCAACTCGCCTGGTTTCAATGAAACCGGCCACCGTCACGGAAACCTGTATGGGAGTTATTAAATTACACCTTTTCATTTATTGCATTTCAGTGTATGTGTTCACGAGTGTAAGCTAAATCTGCAAATATACTATTCAGTCGGTCCGAAGGGTACTTATAGGTACTTATATTAAATTTTGATATTATTTTTTACTAAGTAAGTAAGTACCGAGACATCGTGGTATAAGTAGCTACTTACTACGATGACTCGGTCACCCAAAGTCGATCTTGGCCACTGACATGAGTTTGCGCCACCTTATAAGGATAATCTTTAAAAATATATTATATAAGTATTTGGCTCGTATCAAAGTAAATAGTAATATAAAATTTTATTCTACACCAATATGATAGATTACATTCTGTTTCATGCGAAAACAACAGGCACGCATGAATCATTCATGATAAACTGTTTTGGATGAGTTGTTATGAGATATTTGGAATAAAATCCGTAAGATATTTTGCTATTTTCACCTCAGTAGGTACTGAGATTCTTGTAGTTACGTGTGTGTAGTATAAGTCAATTTCGATATTTGTTATGTGAGATTTTACCTAAGGTACACTTACAATCTTGATGCAAAATGCAAATAAAGTTAAGGTTTTATTAAATTACGCTTACGTCTAAAATTACGCTTCAATTGTGTTATTTCGAACAATATTTTTCGCTAAGCTATATTGCACTAAGCCGATTAAAGTTCAAAGCTCCGACGAGAGCTTACTCATGATATTATTATTGTACGTATTAAGTTCTAAAGCTGTATCGAGATAAGCTTTCAGAGAATTCAAAATGAAAGCACAGAAATTCCAGATTTCAGCAAGATGTTTAATAAATAATTCATATAGTGTTATGATCGTAAAAGTGCTTACTATTATAATGAAAATGAGGTGCCAATTATTTAATGTAGGTACATACTATACTACCTTAAATAAATTGTAGAGAAGGCGTGCCTTCAATAGAATTTGTAATAGTTATAGTGGTAGTAATAAAAGTGCGATAAAATGTCCCTAATTTTTCTTTATTATAAACCGTTAAATGTTCACTTATTCGAGTAATTATGAAAATATTTCATTTTGTTATCAATCTCATATTTAAGGTTATTACATAAAGTTAATAATTATACCTAGCCGAATAGAGCAACAAACTCGAGCTGTCACTTACACAAGCATGATTGAACATGAATTCTATGAGATTAAATTGTCAACGGGCTGATACGGGCTGATGGACGTCAAAAAAAGAGTGCTGCTGTCATGTATCACACGTCTCTTTTTACCAAGCAGTGTTACTGATAGTGACATCTCGCTTGCTCAGGCCTTTGTTTCTCTATTCCGCTAGGTTATTATCACAACTTTATGGGTTATTATCACAAAGCGATTAGTGACTAAATATAAAGAATATTCTAATATAGTCACTACTTCACTATTTCTTCAAATATTATCATTTATTATAGTAAATCATGCTTCAAACAAATATAAATAATATCTTGACAAAAATTTATTAATCGCACAGGAGCCGTACATTTTTTTACAATAAAAACTATAGTTAATAGTAATTATAGTTTTCCGTCTCTAAATGTATAATATTAAATGTCTATTTCAGTTCTGCCGCTTAAGCATAAAGAGGTTACATACAGATAGATTTCAAATGCTTATACCTATGACGGGTCACTAAAGTTTAAACGAATTTCACCGTATTACCTACGATGGCACACTTCCATATTATCACCACAATCCCATATTAAAGTAGGCCGCTAAAACCCGACAATTTACGATAAAACTTGGGATTGGACAATTTGTCTCTGTAAGATAGGACGTATTTCTCATCTGTTATGAGAACGAATATTAAGACGTTTGAATGAAAAAACATTGATACCTAAATCGTACTATCTGTAAGAAGAGAAAATAATTATTTTGGCCAGGTTAACAAAAACTATACTAACTTATTTATTATTATTGTAATAGCTGCTGTCAAAAAGCATTGCAAAATATCAATTATAAGAGAACAACAATTACATATTTAACACTGTGATATTATGGTCATGTCAACCAGAAGCTGCCAAATGAATGAAAATTAAATAAATATAATTACTTGTTACCTAAGGTGCTTTAATTTTTTTTAATATTGATTTGATGCAAATATTCTGAAAAAAAATTGCATCGTGGTTGTAATAAATTTACATGTTTTATTTACAATTACTTTTCTTTTAATTACATGTTTTATTTACAATTACTTTTCTTTTAATATGATACGAATATAATTTAAAATTACCTACTATAAACAAAAATATATTATGAAGATGACTTTACCAAAATTGTGATATCCATTTCCATAATGTACTAAGTCATTAGGGGAGACGAATTTGATGTTGATGCTAAGTGATAAGAATAATAAATTATTTTACTATTTGAATTTACCAAAAAATCTACTACTAAGGGTGGATTGCACCAGCGGCGTAGTTAAAGTTGAAGTTAAGGTTATCGTCAAATATGGCGTCCATAATGCACTTTTACTAGGGATTTGACAGTTCATTTGACTTTTTGTTATGGTTAAAGTTAAAGTTTTAAAGTAGGTTGGTACAACTCACTCTTAATTAGTGCAGATATTTTGTTCCTTGTTTAATCAATCCGTTAGGTACCTATTTATCTACTAAATGGTAAAAAATATCTGCATTAAAATAATAGATTTGAGGTATACACTGCACGAAAACAAGTTAATTTTTTTAACTAAACCGACTTCAAAATTGTACTTAAAATTCCCTAGATGAAATTTGCAGTATTCCCTAAGATGGACAAAACCTGGAACAACAAAAGCTGTAGTTCCGGAGATAATTATGCGAACACAAACATAAAAACATAATAATATTATAATATTTTGCTATTACTGCGTTATGGGTAAACTAAAGCCTCGACATTACGTAAAGAATCTCCATTACAATGTTGTTGTCAGCCGTTTCAAGAGGACAAATCTGAAACTTCGCTTAACCGCTCTATAGCCGGTTCACAATCTCACTTCAAATGTGAACAAACTATTCTACAATGTAAGACATAATAGAGACGAGAAACTTGCATTTATTCTTGTAATTTGACAGGAGTTCTAGAGGTCTTAGATTAAGTTGAGCCAAGAGTAATGTTGATTCACAACTTCGGCGTTAAATGCTTTCATGTACTTTGCATCCAGATGACTTCATTTCAAGAAATAAGTCGGAAAATAAAACGTTAAAATTATTATTTTAATAATATCTTATACTACCTTCATGATCTAAATACGAGGCTTTTAATTTAAAATTATAATTATACTTGATTTTCCGCGCGGCTTCGCCCGCGTAAATAAGGAATTTCACGGAAACTGTTTAATACGGAAAAATAGCCTATGTCCTTTCACGTGGTCTATTCTTCATGTGTGCCAAAAACATAAAAATTGCTCCAGTAGTTCTTAAGATTATAAGCAATTTCATAAAATTTCTCCCGATTTTTCCACATTTTCCTCTATTTTTTCGCTCCTATTTGTCTTAGCGTGATAAAATATAGCCTGTATCCTTCCTCGATAAATGGGCTATCTAACACTGAAAGAATTTTTCAAATCGGACTAGTAGTTCCTGAGATTAGCGCGTTCAAACAAACAAACTCTTCAGAATATAATTATATTATAGTATAAATAATATTCTATTCTACTAATTGAAATACTACCACTTAGTTATCGAGACAGATTAGTCCAAAGAGAACATGAATATTCTATGACCTCGATTGTATGTTGAACTGGCAGAGTTATGGCTATGCAAGCAGTAATAGAGTCAGATATATTATACCTACCATATGCCGCCCGCAACTCCGTCGCGCCAAAATTCGTTTATCGTGCATAACCGTACATTTTTCCGGGATAAAAGTATCCTTCCTTTTCCGGGACTCAAAATATCTCCATACCAAATTTCAGACTTTATGATGGCATTCAAAGTTCTGGAACCTAAGAAAGATTGTTATAAGTGATTTAGCAACTTCCCGATTTTAAAACATTACGAAAAATCCTAGTAAATTTTTAAAAATCATTTAGTTTGTTATTTTGCTTGTTCTGGTTGGAAAAATTTTTTAGAGCGCAATATTATCATTAATTGACAGAAAATCTCACTAATATTATAAAAGTATGTGTATTTTTGTTATTTCTTTATGCAAAAATTACTTGAAAGATTCTGATGAAATTCGGTACAATAGGTAGTTGATTAGGCTCTAAAGTCTAGATTAATACAATAGATAATTTTTATTCCCAAAAAGTTTACCTAGTGTTCTCAAAATGTATTTACATACGCGGAGCAAATCTCGTGATCAAATAAATCAAACCCTTTGAAAAAGTCTTTGGCTTAAAAGTTCTGTTAATGGGCTTTTTCGAAAGGGTTTTTCGGAAGGATTTCGGAACCCTTTGGAGATATATGAGCTATGAATCACGGTAAGTATACTTAAAGGTAGTACCCCTCCTGTCACTGCAGTGGTCCGTACCACTCCTGTCACGACAGCTAATATAAAATTATTATTTTAGAACTTATACCTAAAATGATACTGTTATGAGGTTTAAAATAATAAATTGCAGATATTAAAAAATGTTTTATTTAATGCTTAGGGAGAAAAAAAAAACACAAAATAAAGGTAGACAAAGCTTCAAAAAAATATGTCTGTGCCAAATTGTTTGTATGTTTGTGTTCGCATAGTTCAACTTAGGGAATACCGCAAGTTTCATCAAAATCGATTCAATAGTTTGTGAGATAGGGAATTTTAATTCTTAAAAATACGTACAATTTTGAAGTCGGTTTTCTTTTATTAATTAAATACTATTACATTTTGTAATATAATGGTCTTAACATTGTCTTGCGAGTGAGCGTTTATCTTTATATTCACTCTTTTTTAAATAAAAAATAAGGGGGCAAACGAGCATATGGGTCACCTGATGGAAAGCAACTACCGTCGCCTATGGACACTCGCAACGTTAGAAGAGCTGCAGGTGCGTTTTAAGACGGAATATGCTCTCTTCTTGAAGGTTTGTAGGTATTGGGCCGGAAATACTACATTGAAGCTCGTAGCTATTAAGTATTAACAACTTCAGTCTCAAATGAGAATTAACAACCCGCCCAACCTTGTTAAAACTTTGTTTTCCTTAAAAATTTTCATTAAATTACATCACATCTCAAAAAGTAATATTCGATATCGAAAACTTCCAAGACGAGGGTTTAAACTAATTTTACATAAAGAAATAAAATTTCCTTGCCAAAGTTCGCCATTCAGCTTCGGTACAAATACAACACTCGAAATATAGAGCCGCTACGAGAAGTTTTTTAATCAAAATTGTTATTATAGATTCTTGTAAATATACGAGTATAGTCAAAATGAAATAAGGTGTCGCCGGTCATTAACCATTATAATCTATGAGCTAAAATATGAAAAAGCGGCCAAGTGCGAGTTTGACTCGCCCATGAAGGGTTCCGCAGCAGCAATAAGGTTTATTTTTATGAAATTAAAAGGTTTTTGATTTATTTTTATATTTCAGTCGATATAATGAAATTTATATTAAGGTTTACCATTTATGACGTATAAAAAAAACTACTGGATGGATCTCGTTCAAACCAATTTTCGTTGGTAGTTTTTATAGTAATCTACATCATATATATTTTTTAGAATTATCATGCCCCTACTTTAGAAATTAGAGGGGGGGGACACACATTTTACCACTTTGGAAGAGTCTCTCTCGCAAACTATTCAGGTTAGAAAAAAATGATACAAGAAACCTCAATATGATTTTTGGAGACCTATTCACAGATACCCCACACGCATAGGTTAGATGAAAAAAATTTTTTTTGTTTTAGTTGTACCTATGGGGACCCCTAAAATTTTTAATAATTTTTCCATTTTTGCATCAAAATCTTAATGCGGTTCACAGACTACATCTACATACCAAGTTTCAATAGTATAGCTCTAATAGTTTCGGAGAAAAGTGGCTGTGACATACGGACGGACAGACAGACAGACAGACAGACAGACAGACAGACAGACAGACAGACAGACAGACAGACAGACAGACAGACATGACGGATCTATAAGGGTTCCTTTTTTGCCATTTTGGCTACGGAACCCTAAAAATGCTCGACGCTCGTACTGTGGTAATTTGTAGTTTGCCATAAATAAAATATGCTACGACTCAGTTTCTAGCTAATAGCGAAGTTGTGAACATGAAGAACATGTTTTTTTTTATGAAATAAGGGAGCAAACGGGTCACCTGATGGAAAGCAACTTCCGTCGCCCATGGACACCCGCAGCATCAGAAGAGCTGCCGTTGCGTTGCCGGCCTTTTAAGAGGGAATAAAGTAAGGTAAGGGGAGGGTAGGGATGGGAAGGGAAGGGAATAGGAGAGGGTAGGGAAGGGAATAGGGTAGGGGATTGGGCCTCCGGTTAACTCACTCACTCGGCGAAACACAGTTCTCCGTGGGTGCACGGTTGCTCCAGCACCTACGAGAGGTAAGTTAGTGGGTGCGGACTGGAGACGATAACTGACAGTAAAGAAATTGCCGTGTTTTACTTAAATGGTGGCTTTAGGGCTGGAAAAATGATTTGAAATACAAAAAAACGTGTTTTTTATGTGTAGCTAGATATATTAGTCAGGTGATGAAGTAGATAAGATACAAGGTTTTTTTAAATTATTAGGAAGAAAATGAGTAAATATCCGTATGTTACAAAAGGTTACATTGTGTTCTTTCTCTCACGTCTTCAAAATATATCAACTTGCCTAAAGAATTCCCTCTCGTTTCAGCTGCGGAAGCCGGTGTCGACGCTGTCAATTCCCGGCGCGATGAAGTCGTACTCCGGGCGAGACGCGTCGACGGAGGAGGCGGGCGTCGCGCTAGTCGGCGTGCACAGCGAGTACCCGCGCTTCGGCGAGGAGCGCGCGCTCGGCGGCGGAACCTACAAGGGCGGGGGGGCGGCCAAACACAAACCCAATATAGGATATAGGTGAGTTGGCAATCAGGGTCAACTGTAAGGGTTAAATCAGACCGAACCCGTCGCGTAGATGTATTTCCAAAGTTTTGATTTGTAAAATTTGCAAATTTGCAAATTTCCGTCTCGCGGAAATGAGATCTGTCGATTCAGTAAAAAAGAAATGCATCTACGCAACCCGTTGCGGTCTGAATTGACCCTTAGGGCCTCTGTGGTTTGGAGCGCGGCTCTTGACTCGGAGGTCGAGGGTTCGAATCTTGCGTTGGGTACATGCCATTGTCATTTTTTGTGACGTATTAATGTCGACCACATTCAAAACCTTGGCAAGGGCAATTAAAGAGATACAAATACATAGGGGATTCTTAAAGTCAATATTTTTATGACATAGTGTGGATGGTACCTTAGGTACAAATCACAAAGACTAAAACATCTAAAACTATTGTATAGGTGAGCTATAGAACAATGTCAAGTGATCTCAATATCGAAAGGTCACAATCAAAGGGTTGGCTCAGAAAAAGAGCAACTATGCCTTATCAGACCACTTTGAGATCTGAAGCGTGAAGATGTTAGATTCTTTGATAAAATATCTTTGTCTTTTTAACTAGCTGATCTGAAGGCCTATATATCTATTAATATAATAAAGCTTAGTATACAAAAACTACTTAGTAAATAACAAAGTACAGAGGAAAATATAAAGAAGCTGGAAAAACCTTCAAGGCTACAGCTCTAGATAAATAAATCTTATAAATGGATTTTCAAATGTGTTAGTCGCGCTAAAACGCGAAAACGGCTGAACGGATTGGGCTGATTTTAGTCTTAAAATATTCGTAGAAGTCTAGGGAAGGTTTTAAAGTAACACGAAGTTCAACGGGACAGCTAGTGTAATATAATTTTTTAATGTTAAAAATGTAATTCCACTGAATTTTCCACTATGTTACCATCTAATCTCTTTCATTAATTGTGTACAAGGAAAAAACGTATGCATCCCAGCACTAAATGGCCGCAATCGGACTTCATTGTATGACGAATGCTCCTTTGTCATACATGCAAATTGTGAAACAGGAAAATTGCGTGAAGTTGCTGCAGCTCGCAAACCCACAAATGCTGGCGTTAAAAATTCCAGAGCACCGATTGGCGATCACATATTGTAGAGCAAAAAATTGGGTTAGGTTATATATAAATTGGGTGCCCTAGCGCCAAACTTTTTTTAATACACTGCATAACGACATAATATTATTACTTGAATCTAATTAAGAAACAAAAACATGTAACACGTAACACGAAGACAGTCCTTTGGCAGTCATACCGTGAAAAAGCTTTTCTAATAACCGCATCTCACAGAAACACAAGATGAGCAAAACGCAGTTATTTTTGTAGACTTTGGGTCGGTTACTCTAAGAACCTAAAGGCTTCCTCACTAAATCACAGAATATGGTTCATAAGTTTTACTGTCCAGTAGTAAAGGAAACACATAATTTATCCCATCTATTAGAACCATTCCCAAAGGCACCAGATGCTAAGATTCATTGCCTATGATCCCACTTATTAGTTTTGGTCATTTACAATGGTTACCTAACAAAAACTAGTCAGGAATAATAATATTATTGTAAACATAATTTTTGGATTCCAATTAATATACCGTATACGAATATATTTGCTATTGAACTGAATGTTTTTGATAGTCCAGCAATTTACTTTGAGATGTTTTTCCAGCAAAAAGTTTGGAATAGCAATACATCATTCGCCCATCGTTCAAAACATTTTATACACCAGTTCACTCCATTGATCATTCAATTTCGACGCGAAGCGCCAAACTTCGACGTGTCACTAAAATAATTACACTGTATGGAAAAAACGACATATTCTTTGTATTTTTTGGGAGAATTACGTTCTGCGACAATAATTGACAAAGATTGATATTCGTTTAGCGTTACTATACCAGCCCCCTTAGACAATGTATCTTTAGTTAAAAACGATGTCGAAATTCGTTATCAAAATGTATGCGATTTGACATAAGTCATCGCTAAATGACATTTCGCTTGCGAAGACTAATGTCAAATCCCATACATTTTGATAACGAATTTCGTCATCGTTTTTAACGAAAGGGACTTTGTCTACGGCCTCTGGATCTGATGGCAAACTTTGAGAGCAGATTTTTAAAAAAGATCCTTGATCATTGGATACATTTATATATTATTTGCATGTATCACACACTGAATCAGTCGCTATAAGGAAATAAAAACCGGCCAAGTGCGTGTCGGGCCACGCGCAATGTAGGGTTCCGTAGTACCGCTAGATTTTGAAAATTTCTGTACGGTCAATGAATGTATATTTATAACATGTTTTACTACTAACAACATCATCTCAGTTACTTTCAAAGGAATTTGAACGAAAAGTTCCTTTATACTTCGCCTATTATTCGATCGACTATTACTCAATAACTTATGAAGTATTCTTAGCCGTGATAGTTTTCCTTTTAAATTCAGCATATTTCCTACTCCCGGGATTTTTTTCACATTACCAAAAGCAACCGTTTAGCTGGTAGAAGGGGGGGACACTGGACTCTAACGATTTTTTCCACTTTAAAACTTAATATTTCACAAATGGATCCCTAAATCGGAAAATGATCTATGAATACTCATAATATTTTTTAAAAACCTATCCAACGACACCCCACACGATGGGGTGGGCGCGAAAAAAAAATTCAACCCCGCTTGATGTGTAGGGGAGGTACCATAAAAAATAGTTTTGAAATATTTTATGTACCATTTTGTTGGCATATTAATATTATATGTATTCATGCCAAATTACAGCTTTGTAGGTCCTATATATATATATATATAATATATATATATATATATATATATATATATATATATATATATATATATATATATATATATATATATATATATATATATATATATATATATATATATATATATATATATATATATATATATATATATATATATATATATATATATATATATATATATATATATATATATTTATATATATATATATAATAAAGGATCAAAATATTGTTTTATTCCAGTTACCCCGGCATTGCTAGAGTCAATTTATTTTCTCACTTTTTGCCATCAGATTCTGGTAGACCTATAAGAGTTTTTTTCATCGTAATCGTCTCCATCGGTTCACGGAAGGTGTGATAAAATTCATGAGGATCACGATCCCCGCCACAAATTACCTCAAGGATCTACAAAATTTTATGCAAAATAAAAGCTGACGGGACGATAAGGAAGTGGGCCAAGACACGGATCGAAATTTAATCGACCTCGCACTCGAATAAGTTTCCGAACAGAGAGTGAACTCGCAGGAAACTCTCGTTGTGTTATACCTTGAATTATTCTTCTTGTTTGGAATTATCAGAGGGAGGAACAAAAAGACACAAACATTTTGAGAAGATGGAATTTGGGCTTATTCCAATTACATCCGGAGAAATCCTTTCTTCAAGATTTTTTTGTTTTAATAATATCTAACTAATCTAGTTATCTATCATACTAACTAAATCGTCCATTTTTAGGGTTCCGTACCCAAAGGGTAAAAACGGGACCCTATTACTAAGACTTCGATGTCTGTCCGTCTGTCTCCATGCTGTAACTCAAGAACCGCTATAGCTAGACTTCTGAAATTTTCACTTATTGTATATTTCTGTTGCCGCTATAACAACAAATACTAAAAATAAAATAAATATTTAAGGGGGGCTCTCATACAAGAAACGTGATTTTTTGGCCTTTTTGCTTGTGATCAATAATATAATGGTAGCAGCTAGGCACTTGAAAAACTTACAATATTCTTAATTATACTGCGTGACTGGTGAGACATGTTCAATACTCGAGGACGTGATATTTGGCTATTATATTAGTTGGAAAAAAAAAATATAAAAAAATAATATCAATCGATCACTGAGTAAATGTAGCTTAAAGTTAAATAATTATTTACCCAACTCATGGACACCGCGAGCGGGAGGGGTAGTTGTGTGGTGTTTCTTTGGTAGCGCACGCCTCTGCACCGGCCGCATAGTATGCCTATTTGCCTAGCCGCGTAATTTACTTAGTATCCATGATGCATTTATTTTTGGGAAATTCGGAAAAACATTAAGAACCTAATTTTATTACATAATTATAATGAGAATCGAGTACAGAGTACTCTCCATAAGTATCGGTAATGTCTCACCAGTCATGTTGTATTTCTACTTTAATAATTAATAATAAAATTAAAAGAAAATAAATATTTAAGCGGTGCTCCCATACAAAAAACACAATTTTTTCCAACTTTCACTCAATAACGGTATTTTTATCTATAGGTACAATACGTTAGGTACGTACCATACTCGTATTAGAGATAATATGCAGAAACCATTAGATAAGCACTCAGCACAATATGTCAAATAAATAATCGTGTACAAGTTTCGTATTAGCGACACCAGTTCGTAGCACGGTCCCTAAAGACAAGTCCGGTTGTAGATACTAGATGTCTAATAATTATTTCTACCGCACCAAGCCGCAACATTGAATTTTATACGGACATTTTCTTCTGTTCCCCTAACTACTCTACTCGTACTATTGCTAAACGGGTCACGTTCGAAGAAAACGTGATAAGTTAGATAACGGCGCGTAAAAGTCGAAACTGAGGCCATTTTTAACCCAGTCAATATAATAGTAAGGGGAGCCCTAGAACAATTTTTTTTGTGATTACTAACAAGCTAATTTTTTTGTGAGTAGCTACATTTTGATAAGACGAACAACATTTTTATTTTCGAAAAATCTTGAAAGTGGTAGCTAACAGAGATAGAAAGGATTTCATACTTTGACTTGATGGTCCTAAAATAATATGGATTGTTTTATTTGTAGGACAAGGTTACTCTTAAATTATATAACTATTAACCTACCAATATACAAAAAATCAGCTGGTTAGGGTTCAGTTTTAGGGTACAGTAGTGAACCAAGTTTTGTTGATTACAGAACCCTAAAACGGAACCCTAACCAACTGATTTTTTGTATATTGGTAGGCTAACAGTACACAATATTCGTAGTAGCAGCAAATCTACGAAGCCTTCACACACTCGTAGTAACTGCTACGAAGTCTTTTGCATACTCGTAGTAACTGCTACGAAGTCTTTTGCATACTCGTAGTATCTGCTACGAAGTCTTTTCCATACTCGTAGTAACTGCTACGAAGTCTTTTGCATACTCGTAGTAACTGCTACGAAGTCTTTTGCATACTCGTAGTAACTGCTACGAAGTCTTTTGCATACTCGTAGTAACTGCTACGAAGTCTTTTGCATACTCGTAGTATCTGCTACGAAGTCTTTTGCATACTCGTAGTAACTGCTACGAAGTCTTTTGCGTACTCGTAGTATCTGCTACGAAGTCTTTTGCATACTCGTAGTAACTGCTACGAAGTCTTTTGCATACTCGTAGTATCTGCTACGAAGTCTTTTGCATACTCGTAGTAACTGCTACGAAGTCTTTTGCATACTCGTAGTAACTGCTACAAAGTCTTTTATTTACTCGTAGTAACTGCTACGAAATAGCTTGTTAGTAATCACAAAAAAAATTGTTCTTGTGCTCCCTTACTATAAGGGTCCCCTTACGAGAAAAGAAATATAAGGAAGGTCATGTCCCAAAATTTGCATATTATTGTGTATACGTTAAGCAACTTTTGGAAAGAATATTTGAGGAAGACTGAAATCTATCATAATATAATAGGATCAAATAATATGATTACTGAAACGCTACACCGGATGTTGCGCCATACTTTTTAATTTGACTTCGTCCTTTCGGACTTTTCTATAAAGGAAGAAACGAAGATTTCGTTGCGAATAAAAATATCCTTGCTTTATATTTCGATGATCTACAGTGTAGGCTACAATAAAGCCTAACTTTAGAATAGAAAAAAGGCGACAAAAAAAAACTAAATATTTTTCTGTTCAAATATTAGCAGACATCCCTAATATTATAAATGCGAAAGTGTTGTCATCTATCTGTTACCTCTTTACGCTTCTACTAAGATAGCTTGAGTCCCGGAAAAGAACAAAGGATACTTTTTATCCTTGAAAAATGTACGGTTTTTACGCGATAAATGCGCTGATCTCAGGAACTACTGGTCTGATTTGAAAAATTATTTCAGTTGTAGATAGCCCATTTATCGAGGAAGTCTATAGGCTATATTTTATCACGCTAAGACTAATAGAAGCGAAGAAATAGAGGAAAATGTGAAAAATTCGGGGACATTATTTGAAAGGGCTTATCTTACGAACTACTGAAACAATTTCTACTCGTATGTTATTTGGCATAGATAAAAAATAGACCACGTGAAGGACCACAGGCTATTTTTGTGGATTAATTATTTGTCTGTGAAATATCTAATTTACGCGGGCGAAGCCGCGCGGAACGTCTAGAATAATATAAGTTTGTAACTAAGCACACACGAGCCGGCCAGTATTTGAGTAAAATCCACTCGGGACTATAATAGTAAAAGTTTGGAAGCAATTAATGTTCTCGGTGAAGTGATATGTAGTAACTTGCTCCCACAAACCCATACAAAAAGGTTAACCACAGATGAATGTTTCAAAAAAGTGTAACACTTTTATCGTCTCACTAGCTCATTCGGCAAACGTTGTTTTGCCATATCAATTATTTCTAGTATAGATATAAAAATTAGATAAAAACCTATTCTCAGGCCTAACGAATGTATAAAATTTCATTAAAATCGGTTGAACCGTTTCGGAGGATTTCGCGCACAAATACACGTGAATTTTATATAACTATTAGATAACCGCTATTGCATATTATCATCTAGTCACAGATTACTAAATAGTTATAACTTATATTATACTTAACTAAATTATAACGTAAATTGTAAGTGCCACGTCTTGATAGCAAAGTTCGACGGCCCGCATGATGAATTTTGTGTTGTTTGTATGTTTTTGTATGTCTAGGGGCTAATTTCTTTAATTTGGTATACCTGTTGTTTATTGGCATGTGAAGAGGCTAAGCTATCGCTAGGCTAGGAAGAGAGATCGCTCTTGTGTACTGCGCCTACACTTGCGCACTATAAAACTATTGTGTATTTAATGAAAATGCCATTATTGAAACTGGCAAGGGAGGCAGTTGTTGGTTTTGTTTACTAAAGCAAAATCTTTCTTTAGCTTACAAGTTACACCAATAAATTCACCATTCCGACTATCCATATACGTTTTAAACGAAAATGAAAATGAAAAAAAAAATAACTATAACATGTTTTGTTTAAAGGTGGCTAGGGTCCCCTTTTAGATAAAAGCTGGTTTAGGAGACCCCGCTCTTTCTGATATCAAACAAGAATATTAAGTTTTTTTCTGCTAGAGTCTACCTTTTCTACGTGCCACAATTCACAAATACGTAGCACAATTACAAAATGCATGTAACTGTAACCGAGCTGTATATTTTCATCCGTGACTTCCGTTTCCGGTAAAGCGCTGATTCCACAACATAATATAATATCCGTTCATTTTATAAAAGTGTATTCTCTCGTTAACGTAATGAAATTGACGCTTTTCATTTCAAAATTGTTCATAGTTTCATTCATTTAAAAGTATTTCGTATTGTTTTCGATATTATGGCTCTGACAATTGAACTGAAAATAAAAATAGTACTTTTTTTTCAGGGTGTAAAAAACTATGTGTTAGTATTTTAGGGTCTGTACTGTGTATACCCCTTACATAGAGTTCAATGTCAAAAGTAGCAGTGCTTAAAGGCCGTCACAGACTTAGCTATAATATATATTAATATACCGTACTAAACACACTAAGACCAGAAATATATATTATAGCTGAGTGTGTGGTCACGCGAAAATTGTTTGGCAAATATATAGTAATATGCCTAGCTATAAACATATTAATATATATTATAGCTAAGTCTGTGACGGCCTTTAAGAGTAACTTTTTTAAACTCTTGTATAGGAAAATCCTTGACGTTGGGGCGGTTGCACATACAAAACACAAAAAATTGCAAGCAGCGCTGCTACTTTCACAGTAAATTCTATACAAATTACAAGGGACACATACAATATACCCTAAAGTATTATCACTTAGTTTTGTTAATTGATGTACATTAAATAGATAACTATAGCAGACTTATTTCTTTTTCTTAAAAAATATAAGTAGTATGCCATAGCCACAGAAATAAGAATCTTAATATAATATTGTGTCTGTGGCCATAGCTACTATGGCATACTTCGTCGTCTTTTTAGGGTTCCGTAGCCAAAATGGCAAAAAAGGAACCCTTATAGATTCTTCAAATTGGTTTGAACGAGATCTAGCCAGTAGTTTTTTTATACGTCATAAATGGTAAACCTTAATCTAAATTTCATTAAATCGACTGAAATATAAAAATAAATCAAAAATATTTTAATTACATAAAAATAAACCTTATTGCTGCTGCGGAACCCTCCATGGGCGAGTCCAACTCGCACTTGGCCGCTTTCTTTACTATGGCACGTCTAGTACTATGTTAGTGTGTAGTTATAGGTACTATGGCATAGTTCCTACTGGAAAGACGCGGCAATAGGTATTAAGGTGACGCCTTGATAATTTGGCTGTAGCGATGTCCATTTTTCTCAGCAATGACTAAAGCTAAGAAATTAAAGTTCACCGTCAGTATTCATCATGTCTTTGTCTTTGAATTACCCATAGCATAACACGATTGGTCAACTTTTATAACACAGAATAATCAATCAAAAAGACCTCTGTAAAAAAAGGGATTCCTATTTTGCCAACAGAGGAGAGTGATATAAGCTTTCAAAATTTGTACATAAATTGGTTATAGTATACACTTTAATTTGCCCATAGCTTATATGAAACGTATTTATGGTTTTTAAATTACGCGAGAAAAACCATTTTGTTGCTACGCCCTTTCCATTTTTTGCTATTCCATTGCTTGTTTTCTATGAGAGGCCGGGCCAGCCTCGCATAGAAAACAAGCAATCTAAAACACATCCAACACGGTTTTTTACTTCAACATGGCGTCACCTTAAGGTATAATGTACTAGGTGATGTACTTAATTATGTAATAGAAGTACTTACATCTAGGCTTCTTTTAATATTTATAAAGTATACAACTTTATAATTACAGTGAAGCACGTTTTATGAATTATATACATGAACGGTTTGTATCAAACAGAATTAACATATTATTATAATATTATATGTTGAAAATTATTCCAACTCGTACAATAAAGCGTTCGGGTTTATCAAGCTTTTTCGTGCAAGCAAGTTTCTGTGAGAATTATATTTGTGGAAAAGGTTTCTTTTCTCGAGCACTCTTTTAGGTTTCATAAAGAAAACGGTATTTACTTTTGAGGGCACTTCAATTCGATGTTAGGAAGTGCTGAAGAATTTAATTAGCTCCCGATATTTGCATTTTTATTTCAAACATTTCCTTTTTTGCCGTTGTGGAAAAAACCAGTGGGTTTTTTAAAGATTAAAACGTATTGATCGTTTCAACCTAGCGCTATAAATGTAGAGATTATTTAATTCAATAAACTTTGTCCGTGGCTCGATCGACGTGGAGAAATAGTATAATATTATGGTTATAGTATATAGGTAGTTATAGTCTTTTTGAGAAATAAAGGATAAAAAGTAGCCTATAATATGGTTTATACAAAATTACGACTATACTGCATTCTGCAATAAAATATTATGTTTAGAAGTTTTTAATATACAAATAAGAATAAACGAAACATCACGTTAGTTGTATGGGAGCACCCCTTAAATATAAATTTTATTTTGTTTTAATATATTTGTTGTTATAGTGGCAACAGAAATACACTATACCCTGTGGAAATTTCAGATGTCTAGTGATAGCGGTTCTTGAGATACAGCCTGGAGACAGATAGCCGGACAGACAACGAAGTCTCAGTATAATTATTAGAGTCTCGACGTTTTTACCCTTTGGGTACGGAACCCTAAAAATCACTTGTAAGTCGTAACCTTTGAGAGACTGATAGTAAACGACCCAGCCTCCAAACCTACGTGACTCCACATTTTGAAATCGGCTGTTTTTTTTAATGCGATGTAAATAACCTCATAGTGAAGAAGTTATCTATAGCCCAATTTTAGTATCATTGATTTTGCAAGATTTATTTTTGCTTCAAATTAATGTAAATTCTTCTTAGTTATTTTACAAAATGTAAGCTCAATAGAAACCATTAGGAATGTCACATAAACTCTGCTCGATCCCCATTTATTATTCATACACCATCGACAGAGTCAACTTAAACTGAAAACTACGTTACCCAATATTTGTGTAACAAGTTATGCATGAGCGCTTTCGAAAAAAATACATTTAATGTTGTATAAATATTTACATGTCGTATGTAACGTTTATTCAAGTAATAATACAAGCCAAAAGTTCTTTAGATACTGTATTATAATGATAATAAAGATTTTGGGTTGCAAAATAATTTACTTCTATGCAATGGAATGAGTGAATTCAAGATATTATTTTAATTCTGGCTTTACACTATCACTGACAAGTTTTATAGAAAAATTTAGTGTAAAGTCCATTCGGAAACATTATAATTTCGAGTTTCTGGGATCTTAAGTCGTCGGAATTCTCTTGCAATTCCAAAAATATTGTTTTTGGACTATAATTTATGTTGCATTTTCATAATTTTCAGGATTTTGTAGAGTCTGAAATCGCGAATCAATTGCAATAGATTCTACGATTAAAAAAAGATTATCTTATTGACTTAGGCCCACTTGCGCCAATCTGGGTTAAAGTTAACTCTGAGTTAAACATCATGTTATCTCTATCACTGACTTGGTGAGTGACAGATATGACATGATGTTTAACTCAGAGTTAACTTTAACTCAGATTGGCGCAAGAGGGCCTTAGGGTGGATTGCACCAGAGGCGTAGTTAAAGTTAAGGTTATCGTAAAAATATATGGCGTCCTTAATGGACTTTTTCTAGGGATTTGATAGTTCATTTGACTTTTTGTTAAAGTTAAAGTTATAGTTAAAGTAGGTTGGTGCAATTCACTCTTACACTTGCAGTAGATC
Organism: Plebejus argus; assembly: GCA_905404155.3. Taxonomy (NCBI): domain Eukaryota; kingdom Metazoa; phylum Arthropoda; class Insecta; order Lepidoptera; family Lycaenidae; genus Plebejus; species Plebejus argus. The sequence continues at coordinate 6,243,555 of FR989944.1, forward strand.
CATACTAATATTATAAATGTGAAAGTGTGTCTGTCGGTCGGTCTGTCTGGTGAGAGTGCCGACGAATCTTCTGTCGACTTTCGAGGCGCCAGAGTTCTGGCCGATGGATGTAGTCTATCGGAGGTTCCGGGGGAGACTCCGGAACGAAGCGAGTCACGTCGCCGGCAAAACGTGAAAGTGTTAGTTTTTAAGTATATAATGGTTTATATAAAATATGTATATTAGTTTTAAGGTATTTATTATAAAATTATATGTATTATGTTAGGTTTAAGGTATTTGTTATATGGGCCTCTGATGCCCGAAATAAATGTTTTGATTTGATTTATTACCACTTTACTTTCAAACCTCTAAAATTTGTATGGAGATAGGTACTTTGTGTCCCGAAAAAATATAATGCGCGATAAACTAATTTTGGCGCAACGGAGTTGCTGGCGACATCTTGTTTAATATAAAGCCGATAGTAAAGTTAATGAACAAAGGTATTATTTCTTTTCTACAGTCGACTGCTTATTATAATGTGAATCAGTTCATTAATTATATAAAAAACTAATAAGTTTCACGGACAGCAGCCTTGGAAGCACGGAAATAGCTTGCATCGAACGATCGATTTCATTTGTCTTCAGAATTCTTTATGCGTTCCTTCACTGTTACTGTGTACTAGTTATTAGTTATACGACTTGTTAACTGCCGCCTCCGTGGTTCAGTAGTTAGCGGCTCTTGATTCGGAGGTCCTGGGTTCGATTCCCGCGTCGGAAACATGTTATTTCCAAGTTTGGTTAGCACAATGCAGGTTGATCACCTGATTGTTTGATAAGTAAAATGATCCATGCGTTGGATCAGTTGGATGGATATGTAAAAAGTCGGTCCTGCGCCTGATCTCTCGCCAGTCGTATTGGTCGCGCGTCCCACTGAGTTATCAGAGTAAAAAGAATAGAGAGTTCTATTGAATGCTGTGCACACACTTGGGCACTGTAAAATTACTGCTTCGTAACGGGCCTGGTTTCAATAAAGCCGGCCACCGTCACCAAAACCGATGTGGGAGTTATTATACGACTTGTTCAACCATTACATAGTAAAGCTTTATTTATTGATTCAACGTTCGATTTGTATTAGCGAGGAGAGCAGAGCAGAGATCGTCTGAGATCGTTAGCCTATAATAATAATATTTTACCTGTAAAAAAGGCATTTTTGACAAAAGGATTTAAAAAAATCGAGACCTGAATTCTTTATACGGCAAAATATAAAAATCAGACTTTTGTAAAATCTCTGACATAACAACATAATATAGTTTTCGAAACAGATACGTATGTAAATAATAGAATCAAAAAATACCAAATATTATGCTTCATCATTTTTCGAGTACGAATTTTCCAATATTTCTTTTCTTTTTGTCGACGAACAAAACGATTTCTATTTTAAATAAAAAGTGTTACATTTATTTTGGATGCTGAAAACATTGTCAGATTGTATTGTTTTAGATTCCGTTGCTTAATCAAACAATTTTCTTTTTCAGGTTAGGTAGAAGAAAGGCTTTATTTGAAAAAAGAAAGAGGATAAGTGACTACGCCTTAGTAATGGGAATGTTCGGTATTATAATCATGGTGATAGAAAATGAATTATCAAGTGCCGGTGTTTATACGAAGGTAATATTAATTAACAAACTGTTGTTACAATTTGAAACCTTATCGTGATTAATTTAAGGATTAAACTCTAAATGGCACGGGTATTGGCTATTCAAACCAGGGTTACCTGGTAGTTATACAGGTAAACACAATCTGTTCCGTTTCTCAAGACATTAATTGGTGTATTAAAAATAATAAAGTAAGGTTCAAATTTGTGTGGTTATAGTATGTGACATAACTCTGAATTCGAAGTATAAATAAAATCATTTGAACAAAACATACCTACTAATGACAATTTTCACAACTCGAATAATTCATTTTGTGAATAAAAAAAAAACTTAAAAAATAACTATGAAGGGAGAGTGAAATAAAAAAATATATAAATTGCACATCTTTTTTTTTACAAAAATATATTTTTTAATTATTTACGTGCTGTCTAATGAGATATAGACAAAAATAATTATGTCACAAGTTAATCATTTTAATTACAATTGTGACCGATTTTTGTTGCTAGACCCAAATAACATTTAAGGCAGGTTAAATATTTTTTGGCATAAGTGTTTTATCCGGGAGGCTTTTAGAGAGAAGGGTTGTGATTCTGGGCTCAAAGGCTTATCGGTGCCCAAACGCTTTTTGACAAAACGTCATCACCATTTTCAGTTATCTAAATCTATTCTGACGTTTTCCCCTTTTTGTTTCGTACATTTTACTCTTGCTCAAAATATTTATCACTTTAGTAACCTTTTCATTTTACTTTTCTAGTACCATCCAAGAATCAAATCAAAAATCTAGTACGATACATAGGCAGATGGCTAAAAATGTCGTAACCAAGTTTTAATTTGTTTCAGGCATCAATTTATTCGCAAGCGTTAAAAACGCTAATATCAATGTCAACTGTGATTTTACTTGGCCTAATAGTGGCGTATCATGCTTTAGAAGTACAAGTAAGTATAACTTTATTTTTACTCAATTACCACCACAAAATGGTAATAATTAACTAACGTTCAAATTATAAGTTTGATATTTAATATTTTGTGTATAGAGTTTTGAAAGTGTTGTGGAATGCTTAAAACTTTAATAAAAGAATTTTCACCGAATTTTCACTGCATTATGTTCATTTAAACTTGATTGTTTAATTTGTAACAGTTTAGAAGAATAATCTTTCGCATTTCAATTCATGTCTGAATGCTGAAAATTATTTTAGGAGTCAGAACGTAAAATAGTCTAAACTCTAAATTGAAGAATGACCACCTTTTTGAAACTTCTTGAAGAAAACGTCCTAGTGCACAAACGTATTGCCTTATTTCTACCCTCGCCAAACTGTTTGTCTCTCTCTACATTAAAAAAAATCTCGTATTTTACTTTACCAACGATTCTACTATATTTTTCCAGTTATTTATGATAGATAACTGCGCCGACGACTGGCGGATAGCGATGACGTGGCAGAGAATCGCGCAGATCGCTCTCGAGCTGGCGATTTGTGCTGTCCACCCCATACCTGGTCAATACACCTTCACGTGGACGACCAAGCTGGCCAACAAGGGAGGAGTCATAGGGGTTGAAGTTGTGAGTACCTTATAAATTATTGTCATCGTCTAAGGATCAATTCCGATTTAACAGACCTCAATTGCGTGACACGTCTTGCAAAATATTGAACACAAATATTTTAGAAATGCATCTAGATGCGTAACGCGACGCGTTTCTATCTGAATTGACCCTTACCTTACTAAGGAGTTATACAACGAATAATGTTTTGAAATTGTCTTTTGGTTTAATTAGGTTTTAAATTTTATTAAGATTTGGAAGAATACACGACTTAAATTTAGTTTATATGTTATAGGCAAACTCCGAAGCTCCGGCGCTCCTAGGTTGGACTGGTCAATCCTCAGGTCAGACTGAATGACTTAGTCAAAGCCCAAACAAATGTAAATTTTCGGCCTTTGACTAAACAATTTTCGTCAAACCTGGGAGGGACTAATTTGGTCAGGCAAACGTCAAAACACAATTTTATTAAATCGGGGTTTGACGAGTCAAACTCCGATATAGGTATGAAGTGTCTTATCTTCGTATATTTGGAAGCATTTTATCATTTAAGCAGCTTTCAAGTCTTAACCGCTTAACTCTGCCAGTTCTGACACCTGATTGGTCAGCTTACGTGATTTTCACTTTTATATTTGAGATGCTTTGAGAGAATGCCGTGTGGCATTAGGCCCGCCTTTTGTACAATGTGCAATAAAGTATAAAATAAATAAATAAATGCTCAATGAACGAACATGAAATGACAAAACAATCGGTCGGAACACCGCGAGAGACATTATGAACCTGTTTAAACATGTTCAAATCAACGTTTGACCGAGTTTTGCAGTCGCTTCTAGGATTGACTAGGCCAAAACCGAAACAGAATAATTTACTTTCGACGTTTGACTGAAAAGTTAGGAGCTCCTGGGTTTGACTAAAAATACTTCAGGCAAAGGGCGAAATTGAAATGTATTTCGGGGATCGCCTGACGGCTTTGGCCAAACCTAGGATAAACCAGTCCTTCCGCGAAGAGACTGTGTATCGGACTTTGACTATAACATATACACAAAATTATTAAATAATATTCGTTAAGCATTGTATTAACAAACATTTAAAAAATTAAATGTTTTTGAAGCATTTTTATTCCTAAGAATATTAGAGGGAAGAATGTTACACAACGAATTGCAATTATTTCTATGCAAATATTAGGGTGTAAATGTGAAAATATTATTTTGGTGTCAAAGAGTATGGAGGCTCATCAAGTTTATTTGCATTTTTAGGGTTCCGTAGCCAAAATGGCAAAAAAGGAACCCTTATAGATTCGTCATGTCTGTCTGTCTGTCTGTCCGTCTGTCTGTCTGTGTCTGTCTGTCTGTCTGTCTGTCCGTCCGTCCGTATGTCACAGCCACTTTTCTCCGAAACTATTAGAGCTAGATTATTAAAACTTGGTAAGTAGATGTAATCTGTGAACCGCATTAAGATTTTGATGCAAAAATGGAAAAATGATTAAAAATTTTAGGGGTCCCCATAGGTTACCACTGAAACAAAAAAAATTTTTTTTCATCTAACCTATGCGTGTGGGGTATCTATGGATAGGTCTCTAAAAATCATATTGAGGTTTCTCATATCATTTTTTTCTAACCTGAATAGTTTGCGAGAGAGACTTCCAAAGTGGGAAAATGTGTGTCACCCCCTCTAATTTCTAATGTAGGGGCATGATAATTCTAAAAAAAATATGTGATGTAGATTACTATAAAAACTACCAACGAAAATTGGTTTGAACGAGATCTAGCCAGTAGTTTTTTTTATACGTCATAAAAATGGTAAACCTTAATCAAAATTTCATTAAATCGACTGAAATATAAAAATAAATCAAAAACCTTTTAATTTCATAAAAATAAACCTTATTGCTGCTGCGGAACCCTTCATGGGCGAGTCAAACTCGCACTTGGCCGCTTTTTCATAAACTAATAATGAAACTTGTTATCATAAAGAATTTTCAAAATTTTGACAAATTTTCATGCTTGTTCTTTTGTTTCATAATTATTAGCTTTTTCATGTTTATTTGCATACTAATTTACGTTACGTTTTCTCCATAGGGCACAATGTATAAGCAAATTCAGGTCTGTATAATTTAGATTAAAAAATTGTGAGTGCCGTTTGAACATTTGTTTTAACCAGCATGCCACCGACGTTTTGTGTGATAACTATTTGTGATTCGTCACTCTATGAGAATGTGACTGCAATCTGTGTTTAACCCAATGTACTATGAAGAAAGTAATCTAATTAAAAATGAATTTTAAATTTAAAAACTTGAGACGTGTCGACGGACGCCCGAATGGAACGAAGTTATTTCTTATGTTCAAAAAACCTGTATAAGTGTATACATATTATGTACACTCAATTTAAAAAAAAAAAACACCTTCTATTGACACCCAGGAATACTAACAACGCGTCGCTGTTTGTTCTCAAAAAACGTCATCTAGTTGACGCACAGGAATACTATCAACGCCCTCTGTCCCTACTATGCAGGTACTAATAAAAAGTGTCGAGATCAAAATGTATCGTTCTGTCTAGCCTCCTTTCGCAACGCCGAACGCGCCATAAGGAACGTCGTTCCAATATCCAATAGTTAATAACTGTTAGTCTCGCTAAAACTGGAGAACGGCTGAACCGATTTGGCGGATTTTAGTCCTGAAATGTTCGTGAAAGTCAATGGCAGGTTTATATTAGGAGGGAAGTGATACGAAGTTCACTGGGTCATCTAGTTATAATTATTAAACTAGTTAATTAACTAACACGAGTATATTAGAATTATCTGATACCAGCTCATAAAGTAGAAAACCTTTTCGTTTATAAGCTACGGGGAAGTTAAGTTTTAAAGACCGCGACTTTTTAAATGATTTCGTTTCTTCGTGTTACATGCAGGTTTCTATAACTTTATCCAAATATTTCTTATGTTAGGCAATGAGCTTATTACTAAAGCCGATTTTGCTAAGATGAAGAGCTCGCCTAGTCTATGTTGCCACCAATTCAATAGATACGCTTACAACAATTTTAGGCGTCGTAATATTTTGGAAAGCTAAGTTCCTGTTTATTTCAAATTCAAACGCACTGCCATCCCTCTCCGCCTTTTGTCACCACTTAGTATTTATTGCCCAACAATCAAGGTTTCATCAGTAAATCTAGAAAGTAATGAAAAAGCATAACAACGGTCGTTACATTTGCATTGTCTACTTTTTAATGTTGATCACCTTTAGATTGCTTTATTGACTTTTGATCGTTTTGTGATTAAAAGGTTTTAAGTATGTAAAAGCGTTGTTAAAAATGTCTAAATCTAGATTTCCTGATGGCTCCCTTTCTGAAATGACGCACTTTAATTGTGTCATTGTTTATCTATTCCCTCGCTTATGCTCAGTTTCTCAGGATTTTTCATATTATCACTTATCAGTTTATCTTTTGGATAGCTGTCTTAATTATTATATGCTTGAAGTTAGCCATCAAAAGCGCTGATGAATATAGAAACTTCTGGCAATACCTCAGAAATTGGGCATGGATTTATAGCTATGTCCACATTGTGCCATTTTATCTTCAATTTTCATAATCTTTTGACATTTCGAATGTCAAAAGATTATAAAAATTGAAGATGAAAGGGCAAAATGTGGACATAGCTATTGAAGTTTCACATAGTGAGTCTCACGATAATAATATTATGTAAACGTTTTTCTATTTCAGGTACCATATGACGTCACGTTGTCACTTCCAATGTTCTTTCGCCTCTATCTCATTTGCCGCGTGATGCTTCTTCATAGTAAATTATTTACAGACGCCTCTTCAAGAAGTATAGGAGCTTTAAACAGAATTAACTTTAACACTAGGTATTAATTCATTTTAATAATATTCTAATAATGTTTATTTATTAAAAATGTGATTTATAAACACGTAACTTTTATATTTATATCGATAAAAATATTGTTTACCTTTCTTAATATTTATAAAAATATAATATCTGAAGAACTAAAATTGGCAAAATTCAAAATAATTATCTTAGCAAGTCACAAACTGATGGTGTACATATCTTTTTCAGGTTTGTTCTAAAAACATTAATGACTATTTGCCCTGGTACCGTTTTACTTGTTTTTATGGTATCTCTCTGGATAATCGCAAGCTGGACTCTCAGGCAGTGCGAAAGGTCAGTACTAAATTATAAATCTATAAAAATATTATTATATTGTCAAAATAATAAATATTATGATAAACCACGACTTGGCATTTAGTTTATGTGTATTTACGAGCTGTTCATCATTTGTTCATCATTTATAATTGCTTTCATATTGATTTAATTTTGATCACTTAATATGTACTTTGTTTTCGTGGTTATATATCGATGTACTTGCCTCTCGGGGCATGCTAATGCTTATATTGTGGCATTATACGCCATACATGTAGCTTAAATGCTCAAATTTTGATTTTGACCACTAACACGATCAGCAATCTGCGAGTGATCACAATGAAAATTTGACGAAATCGTATTTCTCGAGTTACATTTGTGTTAGTGACCGTATCGTTTATGATTTGCAATATTTTCTTGTGTCTTTTCTTTAAATTTTATTTAATACTTTAAACCTGTTATCGTAGTGAACAATATCACAGTGATATCATAAGAGTTTGACTTTGAATACTTTTGTTATCGTAGTATTTGTAATTACCAAACACTACGCTGTATATACGTGGTTTAATGTTATTGACGTTTAGTACTAGATTGGAAGGCTTCTCGGTGTGCTATATTATGTGTTAGTAAAGGGTCATCTCGAGAAAAGTGCCGTGATGAAAGCCACGCTTGTCAAAGTTTGCACATTAATTAAGGAGTCTCCGCATAACACGAGCCTCGAGCGCGAGGCGTGCACATTTGCAGTTTATTTACGACATACGCTTACAAAGGTAACTGGCTCCACTTACGAACAGCTGTAAGGTCGGTTTCGCACTGAGCACCGCACTTTTGTCACAAAACTCCTTCAATTCTACTCTGTCTCTATGCTTTGAATTCTATGTTTGAATTTATATTTTTTTAACCGATGACGGTTATTTCGGAGCATGGCTAAGGTAAAGTTGATACTAAATTCAATTCTGTGTTTAGTGTGCACGCATACTGGAAGTACGGTAATTTTCATGTAGCTTGTTCAAAAGGCATGTTGATATGTGTTGTACTTGTCGATATTATAATGTACTCATCATTTTGACGAGTTAGTTAAGTGAATTAGTGAAATTTAATATTTAATTGAATTTCGGTTATCGTTTCGTTGTTGTCGGGCGTTTTGGCTCCCAGGTTCCACGACGAAGATCATGCTAATTTGCTAAACTCAATGTGGCTGACCGCTATAACGTTCCTCTGTGTCGGCTACGGTGACATAGTTCCCAACACTTACTGCGGCCGCGGCATTACGCTCACCTGTGGTATGGTGGTATGTATGACGTACTAGGCTTATGGGTGTATGTCCATGTGTTGTCAATATACAGACACAGCAAGAATTTTCTCGCTTTCACCGATCTTGCTTTGTCTCAATAATAGGCCGGGTAAAGGTGAGCCATTTTTTGTATCAAATACAAATATAACAATCTCACAATCAAAGTCAAACTCTTCAAAAACAATACGGTTTACATTTCCTTCTATTTTTTATCTATTTCGAATTTTATTTTTGCATCGACACTAGGATGGTACACACTAGGCAATCATAAGATGTAAAGAGTTGAAATTTATTTTCAAAAGGTTTCACGACGAAGAGCACGCAAATCTACTCAATGCGATGTGGCTTATTGCTATAACATTTCTCTCCGTTGGTTTTGGTGATATTGTACCAAACACGTATTGCGGCAGAGGTATCGCCGTTAGCACCGGTATTATGGTAAGTTCCTAACAAACGACACAAGTTTGTGTTGACTGACCGTAAAACAAAAATATCAATATCGATAGTAGAAATGTAACTTGTTCGATTTTCTGGTCACGGAAAACACGATATTCACAAACAAGCTTATTCAGTCAAAATAATTAATAGTTAGTAACTCGTTACAAACTTTAATTGTTTTGACTCTAGAGACTTTGTATCAATAGAAATTGTTTGTTGCACCAGAAAATCGAATGCTGAAGCATTTGAGGGTCAATATATTGATGTTTGTTTGAATGTCAGTCAACACCGACACCTCGATGTAAACAAACGATTGACACTAAACACTGACTGTAACACTCAATGGAATTGATGTTGGATGTAATTTCTGTCGTTTCACTGACTGGCTCACGGTAATACTTTGTATAAACAATTAATGTGATCACAAGCCCACTCACACTCGATGTACAAACTAATTCTTCGATAGTAATGACTAGGCTATCGATTATGTTTATCGTATATTATAATTATTGTTTTGAATATACTATAACGTCCATTTCCCTGTTAAAGCCAGCTACTAGTCTTTACATTTTGTAGAATGGAATGCTTCATTTCTCCTTACTATCTCTAGTTCTGTCTCACTTAACTTCTTCACTGAATTGCACAATGAGTTTGTTTTTAAAATGGCTCACTTTTCCTCAAATTGTATTTTAATCTGATAATAATCGTATCAAAAGCACTTCTTTAGTGTGTGCTAAATCTAGAATGTGTGGATAGATTAAAATAATAACGACATGCACTATTAGAACAGTAAGCACTAAAAATAAAAGAACGAAATAATTAATCTAGTAATTAAATGCTATTTTAATATTTTTAATATATAAAATATTATGTTAAAATCGTTGTGGTTTTCGAGACGTGTTTAACACCGTAGACAAACATTAAAATAATTGGCAACGATTTTCTCATACCTTATTAAAATACATTAACATTGGCACAAATTAAAATCCTTTAAAAATAAATGTTTTATCATTAAATAAATAACTATCGATAAGAGCTTTAACTGAATATTATTTGTTGATGATATTTCGATACTGATATTCTTTGAATTATATTTTGTTAAAGCTTACGAGCTGTTAGCTTTAAATATAATGCCGAAATTCGTCTAATGCAAAATAAATGATTTCGCATAGCTAAAGATGTATTCTTAGCTGTTTTCTTTTAGCCTGAACATTTTTGTTTTTTTTAACGGAATGTGATGAATGCTTTTACACATTCGCTTGCATTTTACATTAAGATATTCACTTAACAGGGAGCTGGATGCACAGCGTTATTAGTCGCGGTTGTTTCAAGAAAGTTAGAATTAACTAGAGCCGAGAAGCACGTACATAACTTCATGATGGACACACAACTTACTAAAAGAGTAAGTATTTTATTAACATCATTTCACCACAATTGTTAATCTAATTAACAGGGCGCTGGGTGTACAGCATTATTAGTGACTGTTGCGTCGAGAAAATTAGAATTAACTAGAGCGGAGAAACATGTTCATAACTTCATGATGGAAACCCAGCTCACGAAAAAGGTAAGGTTGTTACGATAACAAGCGGGAGAAGGGAAGGTAAGGGTTCAAAGTTATAGCTCACAACGTAGCTAGGCCCTCAAACATCTAACCTCTTCTTACTAATAGTCCTCATCGTTAATCCTACTAGTTCTAAGTCATAGCAAATCTACTTTCTTCTTATGCAAATTTTAGTCATAATTTTTAAATAATTTGAAATCTAAAGCATAACAGTCACAATTTAGCTGACACTTCTATTGGTACCAATTTACATGAATTTATTGCATGAAATATTGTTATAAAAAAGATAAAACTGTGTTTGTGAGATTTTGTAATTCAATTCTAATTTTACTAACGCTAGCATGTACCTTTAATACTTCTTTCAAGCTATGTTTGACTTTTGTTAATTTTCTGTATCCGAAAGATTATATTTCATTATATTATGAATTGATATTTCAGTTGAAAAATGCAGCAGCTAATGTATTGAGGGAAACGTGGTTAATATACAAGCACACTCGGCTCGTGAAAAGGGTACATCCTGGCCGAGTGAGGACACATCAAAGGAAATTCTTGTTGGCTATTTATGCGTGAGTATTCCCGGAGTGCTCGAAGTTGATAAACGATGCTTACCTCTGAAAACGATTTGTAAATTGTTGACCTGCTTAAGTGTCCATTTATTTTGTACATCGATTGTGGAATGTGGATCCCTTGCAAGGCAGGTAGAATTCTCTCAAGTCAGGTAAATACCTCAGTTTAATAATGCCATCTAACGTCAATTTGAGGAGTTAGTATAATTAAAAGTCATGACGTGCACAATGTAAAAACTATTCAATAATTATTGTAGTCGACTTGGTATAAAAATATATATTAATCAAACATAAAAACTAAAAAAAACTTCTTTTCTTACTTTATTACAGATTACGGAAGGTGAAAATGGACCAACGAAAGCTAATGGACAATGCCAATACGATAACAGATATGGCAAAGGTAAGATTAACAAAACTCACATTGAATGTAATGCTACAACCATACAACACCCATTTAGTTTTAGAAAGCACTTTAACACTTAGAAATCAACCTTTGTGTCGTTCAAACATAAGTATTAAAATATGTAGATAGCTTGTTTCAAAGCCTTTTCAACAGGCATGTTAAATGGAAGTGCAGCACAGGTGAATGAAATAAATCTAGCTATCAAAACACGTTTTAACCGCTAGATTGCATTGATACATGCTTTAGAGAAATAATATTAGCACACAGTAATACTTACAATATGAAAAATTGACCTGACGATTTAACACATTGTCCCTTTTACAAAACCACACAATAATAATTGGTAAAATCACGACATTGCAATTATTGTGCAAATTGGTCAAAGATGAATAAATACAACTAATGATAGTGACACATTAAAGGAGGGTACCAGAAATAAAAAGTGCACAAATGCAGAACTCGCAGACTCACATTCTGATTAAGATCTTATTAAAACATAATATACACACACTACACTTTACAAAAACGTATGACTTTATTCAACAGTATTCATTGAGCTACAATGCCATTGATAGTAGGACCCATTCCTTTTACAGACGCAGAATACGGTCTACGAGATCGTATCAGACATGAGCACCAGGCAGGATACTATAGAAGAACGACTGACTAGCTTAGAAGAAAAATTAACTACTTTACAAGTAAGTTACAAAAGTTGTTAATTTTTAGGATATTTGTATAAATATAACCCATGACTTGCCACATGTTCTGTAAAAGCGAAAAGGCGACTTATAAATTATCTAACATAATATCAATAATGCATTACAGTCAATTTTAAACAATATATAATATTATGTACTGCAATATAAATAATAATAATTATTAAATATAAATCTCTGAAATTTCAGGAGCAGGTAAATAGTTTGCCTGACGTGATGGCGAGGTGTATGCAGCAATGCTGGGATCGTTCAGAACAGCGGAGGAACTTCCTACATCCTGACACTGCAGCCGTGCCAACACCACCCGCCTCAAATATGTCTCCTTATACAAGGTATTTATTTAATTAGATAGATAATTATTGCTATTATAAACTAGGTTGGTGCTTACGACTGGCGTCGCCAATTCGAATCCCTATACTCTTTTAAATACTTGACAAAATTAAGCAAAGAAAATGTTAAGACATCATTACGAACTAAAATATCTAGTTTTCTATCTCCTTTCATTATTCAAATTCTTTCAAATTCTTTTTTATACTCATACAATAATACACATTAGCACAAATTAGATAAGTGTACATCACGTCGTCTAGTCCCATGTTAAGTTGAACTTGTGTTACGGCAATCAGAAAATAAAATGTATCTTCATATTATATTTAATTATTTTTATAAGTATCATTTTTATTCAATTTCACAGATTTTTCATTTCCTGCTTCTCTAATAATGTCTTTTCTATCTGATTTCAGAACATTAGTATCAACGCATCCGTGGCCGTCGGCGGCGACCGCGCGGGCGCACTCCGCGCCTGAGAGTGCTGCGTCCCCCTCCCCCGCGCCGCCTGCGCCCCCCGCGAGCCCTGCGCCTCCCCGGCCTCTACCCAGCTGAGTACCGCCCTCCAACTCCGAACTCCTGTGCTGAACTCGACGGAACTCGGCCCCGCCTCTGGTCCCTTAGGCCATCGGGGAAATTGTTTCACATTTTTTTCCCACTTTTCTGTTTGGAGTGGAACCTTCTGTAATGTCGTTGTGAGTTTCTGTTGTACGAGAACTGTCAGTATAGTTTTGTGGCATTAAAATTCAACACCATCTATCCGTAGCAGATCAAATTTTATCTATCAACAGAGTCGCATTGCATTTTGAAGGTTTTACTCCTATCGCGTGTGATCTTCACACATGCTCTATCTTACATTGTGTTCAATTGACAATGGTGTTCAGATAAGAGTCGTGTCAGTGAAATAATTAACCCGATTCTATTGCGAAGAGAGAGTCGGTCAGCCGTAGTTTTCTTCGCTGTTCCCAAGTTTCGGATGTGACAGACTGTACCTAGTGTTATCGTAGATAGTGAAAGAATGCTGAAACGGACTCGCAGACGTGATTGAATTAATGCTTTATCGACAGACGCTTTAGCCAATACTTTAGACGATATTTTTAATACTTCGAGTACATCATTATACCTATCTTGTTCACGTTTTATCCGGTACGAGGAACCAAAAGATATTTTATAACCTACCATGTTTTTACTAATGTTTATTGTAAATACCACTTTTTTTTAACACATCAAGGAATTTAGGAAATATTGTGTATTTTTCATAGGTTCCTAGATGTAGATAGAAATAAACCATAATTAGAAATAGCAATACACTAGACACAGAGCATACGAACAGATATAGCTATAAAAGCATATTATATGCAGCATAGATACAAACTATTAAAAGTTGCCTACCGCCATATGGAATTTATCATTTGAAAAGTATTGACAACAATAATTATTTTGATTAGTCGATTAGCTATTGCATACAGACGTGGGCATAATGTAAGTTTAACGATGCATTTACCCATAATTCACTTAAGTAAACTCAGTTTTCGTACAATATGTATTGCTGAATATGGATTTTTGTAGCTCTTCCTTGATTTCATTATGACTGATGTATTTGATGATTGTAAAAAACTCAATTGTTACAGTCATAAAAACATCTATACACTTTAATCACCTAACACAATAATCAGTTTTTATGTAAATATTTTAATTTGTTATTTTTGGTCTACAGAAAACCCCGCTTCAATCATGTTTTGTATAATGGCAGCTTGGTAACATTCAGTTACACTATCTTCAACAATATTTCTTTCAGATTGTTGGATGAAATTTTGTGATGCCTACGTTTTTCGATTACCTGTACCTATTTTGCAAGCTGCGATTATTTAAACATGTTTTAATTGGTGCTAAATCGTAAAGGGGCTTAGACCAAAGTTGCTTACTAAATTTCAGTGCGGTAAATGCATCGGAAGCGTGCCACTAGCTAGGTAAGAGATTGTTTTGTAAGAGGTTAGCACATATTCTGTATACACACTAGGTTATATTGTTACTACCTGCCTATTGACACGTAGATTGTAAACGTTTTTAAGACGTAGACTAAGTGAAGCTTCGTTGTAAGATTTAAGATTGATGGCTGTCTAAATAGTGCCTAAAACACTACGAAATTTCGATATTTCTGTTTTATTGTCTTAAACTTAATGTAAATAGATTTAGATAAGTACGTATTTATAGATTAGTTTGTTTTAGCTTTTACGCGTTAAGTAATGGGATCAATTAATTTCTTTTCCAATTCTTGAAACCTTACAGTAGCGATTTTGATAAGGTCCGTTTTAAATTTTATAAACAAAAATATTCACAGAAGGACGTAGTATTTGGTATCAAAATAACCCTGCATTCCTTAAATGATTGATGTTTGTTTATTTAACTCTGATATATTACAAAATACATCTTATCTAAGTTACAAAAAAATAAGTATTTTTTTGTGAAATTTTACTGCCTACGTAAGTATTACCTACGTCTTCAAATAAAAGAAACTGAAAACGACCAAATTTAAGTACTGTACCAAAAATTATAGTGCAAATAACAAAAATAACATGACACAATAATTAAATATCATGCATAATATTAATGTAATAAAATCTTTTTAAAAATCAATGGTAGAAAAGGAATAATTCTTACAGAACACAGACATAGAAAACACTTGCATTTTTTTAACAATCTCGCTTATTAGAAATTTATGATCAGTGATTGATAAATATTATTAGATTATACTGTTTTCCTATTAGTAGTTCTCTTTGAAACACCAATTAGTATAATTAGTTAATTAGGTAATATTAAAGTAATTAATGACGTACACTATTTTTTGCGGCAAGTAATTTTAGCAAGTTATGTTTAAATAAAAAAATCTACGATATACAGGTCTATTATAATATTATTAGGCCCACTTGCGCCAATCTGGGTTAAAGTTAACTCTGAGTTAAACATCATGTCATCTCTATCACTGACTTGGTGAGTGACAGATATCTTCAAAACAGTTGTGAATAGCCTATTCGACACTTTATCAGAAACTGATGAAACAGGCCCTTACTATAATACTAAATGAGAAGCTAAATCGTTTGCTACTTGTAAGTATTTTTATTATGTTTTCATATTTTATCATATTATTATTAAAATTAATGTTGATCCACTTCTTTGTTGACTATAACGTCTTGATGCATATATTATTATGTACATATTTTGTGAAGGCATTTTTGTTTCACAATACTATAAATTGTATGGAATGTCGCTCAGCAACATTAAAATATTATTTTTTACATGTATCAATATCTGTGGTAATATTATTAGTACCTACAGAGCCCTTTTTTAATTTACTTATAAACATTAATAATGTTATATTAGTTTTAAAACTTTCAATTTTGTTTATAATATCATAATCATTTAGAAAATTTAAAACGATTGGTTCCGATTCTTTTGGCAAATATATTTCATAGTCTGCCTTTTATCATAGTATGTCACATTCTTAAAATATATAAGTATTATCACGAAGCCTAAGCCAAATTCAATTTCCTAAATATTATTATTTAGGAAATTGATTTGGCTGAGGATGAGACGGATAAAAAACATAAATATGATACTTTTATTGATTTTCTTATTGCTTCGTAGTCTTATTAAAAAATATTAAAATTAATAATAATAAATAATAAACAAATCTTTATTTCGCTTAAAGACTTACACGCTAATCTTACACAAACTCTGATCTCCACACTAGGATTCCCTGTGTCGTGGAGACCAGTTCCATCATGAACATAAATATTAGGAACAATATACAATATTATATAATTAAAAGTAACGGCTGCTTATTACTTGCACATAAAACATAATCCCTCTTACTAATAAAAACTTCTTAACCATGCGTTCAACGTGTGAATAGTTATACAGGAGTTTTTAAGTTATACACACGTTACACAGAGTCTATACATGGTCTATATAGAGAAATTTGTATGGAAATGACAGCATCGTTATACAGGCCTTATGTCAAAAAATGATTATTAGTAGAAAAAATCTTATGCACCCTCTATACACGCTGTGTAACTTTTTATTAGTAAGAGGGAATATGTAGAGTAGTTAGTATTTTTATTTCTTTCTCCCTTTTTTATTATTTAAAATTTTATAAACTAGCACTATTTTCAAAACATCCTGGACTATTTCTCCATCTAATTCACCAATCTTCAGATAAACTAAAAGGGTCCAGAAAGTGTCAAATAATAATTTAAGGCTACTAAAAACTTAAAAATCTCAAATTATAATAAAAGTTCAACAAAAAAATAGACCTAAGGCCGATCAGATTTTCTATTGTTTAGATTTTCTTTCACTTTCGAAACTAATTCTTAATATTTGTCAGATTCTTTGTTTTATATACCCATTAGCCATGTTTTAGCTAGTCACTTAAATAGGTAATCACACTAATGACTATATTGATTATTATTGCCAACCACCATGCAAACTAATCAGAGTAACGTCATTTGCAATTATTATTTTTAAAATAATGTTTTTTTTTTATGGATTCAATGTAGGTAAACTAAGAATTAGGTATTTTAATTTTTAATAAGAATTGACCAAATTTTATATAAATAAGATTGATACGTTAAAATTGTAAATATGAAGCAAAATTGTAAAAAGCTAATGTAAAAAGTTGTATTTGCGGATTTTAATGTAAATATGTAGGTAAGCAAAATGTTTTCATGAATTATTTAAATATTATAATTTAATATTTTAGTTGTATGCGAATGATATATTCTATGCGGTGCGATTAATAAAATCATGTGATCATTGTTGAAATGAAAGTGTAACTTTGATTATATGAGCTGTAGTATTTTCTAATAAGATTTTCATTTTCCCCCTAAACGCTTTATACTACGAAATTTTACACTAAGGGCCTGTTTCACCACTTCCTAATAAAGTGCCGGATAGGCTATCGACAACTTTTTTGACAGATTCTTCATACTCTAACTGTCGAGTTAAGTGGTGGATAGTCTATCCGGCACTCATTAGGAAGTGGTGAAACAGGCCCTATCTGTAAAATTTGTGCAATCCCCGGTTTACATTATTGGAATCCTAACTGTGTCACATGTGCCCGGACAGGGACAATAAATTTAGAAAAAAGAGAGAGATAAATAAAAATGGATACCAAAAATTACAATTAAAAGAAAAACCTAGACAGCGGAAGAGCGGGAACACGGGTACGAAACCTAGCCCCAGTTACTTTCTTAGTCTCTGGAATATACGGGTCGTGGAGGAACACTGCACTTAACTTGGGACAGCGACGAACGGGACTCCAACTCCGAAGGTCTCCAATATCCTTGTGACAGGCGCAGATGTTTTGGCCGGCTGTTAGTGGCCAAGGTGGTCGGGTCACCGTAGGTGGTGGCTAGTTCAGTGTGTGGCGTTAGGGCGTCAAGCAGACGTCAACATGGACAGGCCCGTGGCGAGCCAGTGAGAAGTATATCACCCGGAACCTGGTACAGCCAGGACGGAGTTCCCAGACGGAGTTGCTCCAGACGGAGATGCCCAGGAAGAGTTTCTTCAGACGGAGATGTAGTTGCTCTAGTCGGTTATCGGAGATCCCCGATAACCGGGGATAATAATAATTAGTAACCTTTACATTTTATTGGAGAAAAAAAATTCCCAAGCAAGTCCGCGGGTATTTATAGTACCGGTGAATTATACTTTTTAGGGTTCCGTACCCAAAGAGTGAAAACGGGACCCTATTCATGAGAGTTCCTTGTCTGTCCGTCTGTCTGTCTCTAGGCTGTATCTCAAGAACCGCTATAGCTAGAGTTCCGAAATTTTCACAGAGTGTGTATATTGGTTGCCGCTATAACAGCAGATACTAAAAACAAAATAAAATTAATATTTTAAGGGAGCTCCCACACAACAAACGTGATTTTTTGGGCTTTTTTGCTCGATATCAATAATAGCAACAGGTAGGCACTTGATATTTTCATAAAGGCCTTAATTATATTATGTCTACTTCAATATTTAAGAATAATAATAAAATAAAATAAAATAAAATTTTAAGAGCAAAAATAGGCCAAAAATTGTGTTTTTTTTTGTATGGGACCCCCATAAAAAAAACACAATTTTTGGCCTATAACGGTACGGAACCCTTCGTGCGCGAGTCCGACTCGTACTTGGCCGATTTTTTTTCATTTGATCACCACTTAATTTCGTAACCTGGACGTGGAAATTGTACAAAAGTGTAACAACCGGTTAGAGTCTACGAGTGTTACCGTTCCGCAACAGATGGCGTTAGTAACACCATTCTACGCTTATCATTTTTAAGGCTGCGTTTCCACCAGAGATATTATGTTGCGAGGAATGCGTTTTTAAGATCCAATAGAATCGCTGCGCTGAGCGATAGTCACGTCAATGAAGCAATTCTATTGGTTCCCATTTCACCGCTTGCTTTGCTTTCCAAGAATCTGTGATCGAGGGCTTACAGTAAGTTACAAGGTTTGTTTTAATTATAATTATTATTAGGGTAAAAATAGTAATTGCCCATGATAATATTATATTAAAAATGTTAGCTCTTCATTTACAAGACGTAAGGGTCAACTCAGACCACAACGCGACGCGTAAATGCATTTCTAAAGTATGGATATGACTGATTTGCAATACGTGTCTCGCAATATTGAAATCTGTTCTTTTACCATTCTTTTACCATAATAATAAACAAGAAACTTATCTATGTCAATTAGTTGTTTTGAACCGGGGACGGTACAATTGCTAGCATTCTGCAATCCTAGTACACTAGTGTGTTCTTTGTTATCAATATTGTTCGCTAGAAAATGAACATTCTGTGTTGTCTGAGCAACAAGTACAGTATTAGGCAACCTTGGTACAATATTATCTTGCAGGTTATTGCATTATTTAGACTGATAGAATGTGTAATAAGTAGCTGAGCCGGCAAACGTTTTGCCATATAAATTATTTTTAGTATCAATATAAAAATCAGCCAAGTGCGAGTCGAAATCGCGCACGAAGGGTTCCGTACCATTATGGACCAAAATATATGGATATTTGATAAAAAAACTTGAGAGGTGCTCAAGTTTTTTTTATCAAAGTAATGGATCTGAACTTGACTTAGTTTAGTAGAAAATGTCTATAAGATGCGTGAGAAAACAGCCTTTGTTAAACAGCTTTTCTTGTAGGCCATAATCGCTGTAAATTGTTGTATACTTATTTTTTAGGGTTCCGTACCCAAAGGGTAAAAACGGGACCCTATTACTAAGACTTCGTTGTCTGTCCGTCTGTCCGTCTGTCTGTCTGTCTGTCTGTCTGTCTGTCTGTCTGTCTCCAGGCTGTAACTTAAGAACGGTAATTGTAAGAGATTTGATATTTTCACAGATTATGTATATCTGTTGCCGCTATAGCAACAAATACTAAAAATAAAATAAAATGAATATATAAGGGGGGCTCCCCTACAACAAACATGATTTTTTTGGCCTTGTTTGCTCTATATCAAAAATGGAAACATGAATTTTTCACAAAATCCTTAGTTATATGTGTGTACTTTAATATTTAATAATAATATTAAAATAAAATAAAAAATAAGGGGGGCTGCTATACAAAAAAACACAATTTATGGCCTAATTTTGCTCTATAATGGTACGGAACCCTTCGTGCGCGATTCCGACTCGCACTTGGCCGATTATTTCTTTGGACAACAGAAATGGATATCGTAGGGTTTCGTAGAATTGCTATGGTTTTTTTAATATTTTACTTTTCAGTTAACATTCAGTTTGATAACCTTAACCTTAACTAATAACAACGCCTCTAGTGCAACCCACCCTTAATGACGCCCGCAGCTCAGTTGCACCAAAATTCGTCTAACATAAAAATATTCCTATCGTATGTCCTTTCCCGGGACTCAAAGTAACTCCATACAAAATTTCATTAACAAAGTTCAGTTCAGTGGTTTCGGCGTGAAGAGATGACGGACAGACAGACACACTTTTGCATTTATTAGTATGAATATTTATTTTATAGTTTAATGCACATTGTGTTGTAAAGGGAGTAATATGTCTCGTATCATTTTCATTTAGCCAAACCTTAATGTGATGCACAGATGTTTCTGATATGGAAGATGCAGATTGCACAGTGATTCCTTTCGTTGGAGAAGAACATTGAATTTGATTCAATACCTTTGTATAATATTATACTTCTACGGTACTTTAAAGGCACAGTTTAAAGGGTATAAGAGCAAGTCCAATTATGGGTTATTAAGTATGAGCATTGTCAGTTCTGTATAATTTACATCTAATTACATAAGTGGTGCATTAGTATTAAGAGTAATTGCACGGTTTGTAGATTATTTCAATGACATTTTTATTTCATTTTATTGCGTAAATAGTATATTATTTCCGTAACTTCAAGTCCCGGAAAAAGACGTTTACAAAATGGGAGATCCTTCAAAGTAAGTGTATTTACAATGGAATAAAGAACAATGTTTGTGCTCGAACTACTCCAAAACGGCTCAACCAATTTTAATGAAATTTTGTATGTACCAATCAGTGATTTTTTTCGATAATAACTAACGATTCCTTTCGCAATCTTACTAAGACGACTTGCATTTTCGCGAAAACACTACCTTTTGTCAGTAACATTGAAAAATGTAATCACCATTATCTAATTATCCGTGTTTTCGCGAAAACCCTAAAATTTTCGCGAAAATTCGATTTATCAAATCATCCTACGACATATAATATTTCGCATCGCATTTTTTGAACATCATCTATATATTATATAGATGATGTTCAAAAAATGCGATGCGAAATATTATATTTACAAAAACCTGAACTAATTCGCCAAACCATTTTTTGTCTTGTTTTATTTATACCTACTAACTTTTGTAATATCGTCAACGAGTTTCCTGTTTCGAGATCTCTTGAAACTACTCTTGTTCTAAGATCTAAAAATGTGATGTAAATAGTAAACTACAACAGCTGTCAGTGGTTTTTGTTGACTGGCAACCACCTGGTAACTATACTATCAGAGCATAATATTATAACATAATATTATAACTAAGACAGAATATTAGTCAAATATTTCGCAACGCATCGCAAATAATACTGCGACAAAATTCATAATGAATGGCAATACGATGCGATGCACTTTTGTGTGGGAGCCCTAAGAATGGTTCTCGTGCAATTTCATTTATATGACGGATAAAATCTTACTGCGTATAAACTGGATGTTGGTCCCAGTTTACGAAGCTAATATTTTGATGCCAGTAATTATTTCAGGAAAGTGGATATACTGGACTCGTCAGATATTAAGGTTTTTCGGACCCTCATCGATAGCATAGGCTCATGGCCACACAAACATCTCGGCACAAAGAAAACTAAACCCTATTTTCCGAGCAATACGACGCTGTTTATTATATCACTGACCAAATTAATTGCTGAAGTAATATATCTTAAAAAAAGCTTTGGGGTGAAGAGTTTCGAAGTACTAGGACATATTTATGTAACTGTACTAGTGAATGTCACGGCTGTGGTAAGATCTTTAAATAAACTTAAGATTCTAACTACACTAAAATAAAACTATGAATAAAGTATACATTTATTTGCACTATAATGGGAATGAGCTGAACTATTCTTCCTTCTTGCGCGATTGCACAAGAAGTGGATATTATGCTTTTTAATAAAAAATCCCAATGGATTTATATTATATAAAGACTGATTATCAAAATTGTTTAATTATATAGACTCGTGTTAACCTACCCTGGCGGAAGAAATATTGCGATTTATTCCGAGATTTTCTGATGGAATTTCATCTATTTTACCACCGAGATAAGTCACACTACGCCGAGAAGGTAAGTTATTTTATTGGTATTAGACGAGTAACAAAGACGCTAAAAGGTTATCACAAGCCTTACACGTAAAAAGAGCGAACTCTTATGAAAGCTATAAATTTTGCTTTATTTTCTCTCCCGAGAGGTAAGCTGAAGGTTCCGTTTGCTGTAAAAATTCTTAGGGCTTGTTTCACCACTTACTGATAAGTGCCGGATAGGCTATCCACCAATTAACTTGACAGACATATCATGGATAATCTGTCAAATAAGTTGTGGATAGCCTATCAGACACTTTATCAGGAAGTGGTGCAACAGGCCCTAAGGATTCTATAACTTTATTGATATCATGAAAGTTGAAATTAAAGTTTTTGCATTTCAGGTTTACCAGAAAATAACCAAATACAGCACCATGTTCCTCAAATTTTTGCCAGCAGAATGTTGTATCGGCTTAATTACTTTCAACATGGCGCCCATCTTAAAGAACTATAGGTCGGGAATGTTTAGCGAGAATAAGCCTGCAAATGGAACCTACGAACTATCAGTATACTACGCGTTTCCTATCGACTGTACCAGGGATTTTACGGGTTACGTCATAGTGTCGTTCTTGAACTGGTTTTTATCAGCTATCAGTTCGTTCATACTTTGCTACTACGACCTGATCTTGAGCCTAGCAGCGGTCCACATTTGGGGGCACATGAAAATTCTCGAGGATAGCCTAAATAACTTTCCAAGACCAAATACAAGTTTTACTGGTGTTCCGTGGTATTCCAAAGAGGAATCAGCCATGGTGTCCAAATTGTTGAAGGCAAATATTGATCATCACAGATTGATATCACGGTAAGCTATAGTTTAGTAATTTTACACAACCCGAGTGAATGTCTAGTTGCCAACTGACGAACGCAATTTATCAACATTTATTTTTGTAATTTTCTGTTCTCATGTAAGTGACCTATGTCTTAGTGAGAATAAAGATCTTTAAACCTAAACCTAAACCTAACCTGAACATAATATTGTGGTACACTTTACGGAAAAACTATCACGCCTATTGATTTGTGCTTTAACATAGTAATTTTTATAAATAGTTGTGCTATCATCGGTCAGTCAAGATTTGTTTGCTTTTAAAAGGTACATACAGCCGAACGTATTACCTGGACCCCTTTTTGAAGTCGGTAAAAATAGCGGTAAAGATTATTACCACGCAGAAAAACGACGGGAGCCCTCACAAACCTCGGCTTTTAGCTAGTTTATCATCATTTAACATAATAATTATCGGCACTTTGTTAGTGCATGTAATGCAATATCTACTACATATCATAGTAAAATATTAGGGGCTGTTTCGTGCCACTAATAGGCTATCCACCACTTCACTTGACAGATGAAGTATGGAGAATCTGTCAAAAAAGTTGTGGATAGCCTATTCGGCACTTTATCAGGAAGTGGTGAAACAGCCCATAATCATTAAAATTAGTTATAGTTAACATTTTATAAGATAGATGATGTCCGCTACACCGTTATTGCGCCAAAATTCGTTTATCGTGCATTTTTCGGCAGAAAAAGTCCTATGTCCTTTTCCGAGACTCAAAGTATATATATATCTCCATACTGCTATTAAATTCGGTTTCGTAATTTGGGCGTGAAGAGATAACAGACAGATACACACTCGTATATTTATATTAATATTAGTATGGAAGAAGAATTTATTAGAAATTAGAAGGGAGCGTCCGTGGCCTAATGGGTAGACCTTTGGTTCGCACTCAGGTTCGATCCCCGGTGGAGGCGTGTACCAATGAGACATTTTCAGATCTCAAGTACATAATACGGACGCTCGTACGGTGAAGGAAAACATCGTGAGGAAACCCGCACATAGTTGGTCCCAGACGTATTGACTAGTTCTTTCCTCTGGACTAGGCCGACTGTGTTGCGAGAATGCCGTATGCGCTTGGGCAACCATACGGTCATTTAAAAAATCCTGTCCCAGGAACTTCAGTATTTGAAGAGTGGTCACTTCGCTCTGAAAATACCGTTTAAATCATCCACAATGGATGCAAAGGCCTAGTATGTAAGAATGGATGTTATGTGAAAAAGTCAAAAAACTTTTTAATTTCAAAATTTCGATTCATCAGATAAAACCATCTGAAAGTATTCCGAGAATACTATTCAAGTAAATTAAACTGCTTGAAGTTACTAGTAGTTAATGAGTTGTGAAATAAACTTTTAATTGCCTTAGCATCTAGCCAACACGTTTTCTTTATAGAATCGCTGGTCAAATTGTATGGAATTGACATGAAATGAGTCGAATGTCGACTTTATAATATTATTGAACGCTTATGTCTATTCCATACATTTTTATCGGAGATTTTATAAAGAAGCGATAAGGAAAACATGTTGGCTAAGGGGCCTAATAAGTAATAATTTTTCTTTAGGTAACACCCATAAAGTTAATATACCTAGCGGAATTATAGAGCACTAAAGATTTTTCTTTCGTGTATTTCTTTAAGATTCCCTGTGCATTGTCAGAACTCAACTTCTAGTTATTGTTAAACAAAGAGATGTAATCTTTTAATCCTTTCACTCGAGGTTTGCTTTTATAAACTCAAGATGAAATATTAAAAAAGTTTTCATGAATACTGTAAAAGCTTTTGTGTGCTTTGGATGTAAACTTTAAGTTGGTAAACACTTTTAATAATTTAGTTGCAATTTGTAAGTTTTTTAGAAAGGAGATATTTTTATAGCAGGATTACTTTTCTACACATTATAATAATAATTATTTTTATTAATATAAATATACGGCAATAAATATTTCTATCGTCACCAAAAAAACAAGAAAAAGTTGAAAAAAAATGCTATTTTTTTTTAATATTATATTCGACTAAAGTATAATATTATCTATCTTTGCAGCTTTTCTTCTAGAACGTCAAACGTGTTCGGTCCAATGCTGTTTTTCTACTACGTCATACTGCAAGTCAGCGGGTGTATTGTACTATTCCAACTTTCTACATTGGTAATATTAACGTTAATGTATCTTGTACTATCAGAGATGTTGATTCCTAAGCAGAGCAGGGGACCTACATAGCTTGATCGCGTTACGTTAAACCCATAAAGTTAATATACCTAGCGGAATAGAGCAACAATCTCGAGCTGTCAAATGAAACCGAAATTTGTTTATGTACGTACGTATGTCACTTACACAAGCATAATTGAACATGAATTCTATGAGATTAAATTGTCAACGTGCCGACTGGACGTCAAAAAAAGCGGCCAAGTGCGAGTTGGACTCGCCCATGAAGGGTTCCGCAGCAGCAATAAGGTTTATTTTTATGAAATTAAAAGGTTTTTGATTGTATTTTCATATTTCAGTCGATTTAATGAAATTTAGATTAAGGTTTACCATTTATGTCGTAAGTATAAAAAAAAACTACTGGCTAGATCTCGTTCAAACCAATTTTCGTTGGTAGTTTTTATAGTAAAATTATATAATAGTATAATAATTAATAATAAACACCTAAAATTTTTAATAATTTTTCCATTTTTGCATCAAAATCTTAATGCGGTTCACAGACTACATCTACTTACCAAGTTTCAATAGTATACCTCTAATAGTTTCGGAGAAAAGTGGCTGTGACATACGGACGGACAGACAGACAGACAGACATGACGAATCTATAAGGGTTCCTTTTTTGCCATTTTGGCTACGGAACCCTAAAAAGAGTTCTGCTGTCATGTATCACACGTCTCTTTTTACCACGCAGTGTTACTGATAGTGACATCTCGCTTGTTCATGCCTTTTGTTTCTCTATTCCGCTAGGTCAACTTTAGGGTTAAGCCCAGCCGACATATCATTAGCCTTGAATTGACATGATCCGACCAAAATATGATGTTCCTAGACGCATATTGGTCTGTCAACTGCCTAGGACTCAATATCCTCGATGGTACAATCGTTCATGCGCCAAGCAAATTACACTCTTTGTCTTGTAGACTACAAGCCCACGAAGAAAACCATGTGAAACGAATGAAACGTGTATACGCTTACAAGGCTTTTATTTTCCGTACATTTTTCTAGCGCAGGGATCGAAAGCCAAGGGCCAAAATTAAACCCTTATCATTTCACCGCGTACTCACTTGTAACGCTAAGAAATGACGACAGACGGCAGACCATAGTGCTTAGAGTTATTTGACACAGTAAAAACCTTCTACGCGTGTTCACGTGTTCACATTGATTTAATTCTCATCATGGGCCTGTATTTTCTTAGGGACCATCCACAAAGTATGTCACATGATTTTCATGATTTTTAGACTCCCAGATTGTCACAGAATAGCGAAATGTCATTTAGCGATGACTTATGTCAAACCGCATACATTTTAATAACGAATTTCGTCATCGTTTTTAACGAAAGATACGTCATTGTCTAATACGGCAAATAGAGGAATAATCATATTAAGTACTTAATCACTTATTATTATAATTACTAACATAGGAATAAGATTATTGTTAATACTAACAGCTATGGGCTGTGATAGTCTGTATTAAACGTTTTTTTTTAAGGGGGCAGGAGTGCCGGCAGAAGTGACATGAATAGTTGTTACTTCAACTCATGCAAGTAGCTACTCAGTAGGTACTCACCCTCCCTCTTACGAACTTTCACATAAATAGCCCACAACACCGCTAAAGAAGTTTAATGTCTAATATTTTCGAAGACAATTTTACTACAACATTATTTTCATACATAAAAATAAGTAGGTATTAATTTGCCAGGAAACCTTTAAACATCAGGATGAAAGTGTATTTCAATTATCCTTAAATTGACGTCATTTCCAAGAAAAATATTATTGAAGCACTCAAATCGTAATAATTATTATTAACTGGAGGGTTCCTAATTCGAATAACAAGTTAACGTAAAGCGTTAATTGGCCCCTCTGAGGCTCAGAACTTGTCAAGATTTGAAGATTGACTCGTGTAATACCGGTGTGTTAGCTGTTTCCCTTGATTTCGCTCCTATAATACTCCATACTATATAATAATAAAATATATGAAAGTGTTTCGGTATGCTCTCTTTTCTTTAAGTATTAACACTAATTTATCACTTACCTTTGTTACACTTTGTATATTATATCGATGTATCCTGTAATTTCATAAAAAAGTTTAAAAAAGTTACTCTTTCAGCGCTGCTACTTTCACAGCCAACTCTATTATATAGGGGACCCATTATTACACACCCCAAAGTATTAGCACTTAGTTTTGTTACACCCTGTATACCGCGGGAGTCAAAATTTCATGATAATATAAACTTATAAAGGAAGACGTGAAGAACAGACTGACACACTTTTGCAATTATAATTAACTAGACGTTCCGCACGGCTTAGCCCGCGTAAATTGGGAATTTCAAGGAAACCGTACATTTTTCCATAAAATAAGAATAAAATATCTATGTCCCTTCACGAATCACGTGGTCCTCTCTATATCTGTGCCAAATAACATAAACATTTCTCCAGTAGTTCGTGAGCACTTTAAATATTTTTTTCCGTTTTTTCCACATTTTCCTTCATTAGGTCCAGTCTTAGCGTGATAAATTATATAGCCTATAGCCTTCCTCAATTATTGTAAATGAGCTACCTAACACTGAATGATTTTTTCAAATCGGACCAGTAGCTCCTGAGATTTGCGCGTTCAAACAAACTCTTCCGCTTTATAATAATAATTATTACTAGTCGGTAAAGCCGACCATCCGGCCACTTTTGTAGTCGGCGATAGTATACAGCATGACTGGTGAGACCATACCGATACTTAAGGAGAGTATTCAGTACTCGATTCTCATTATAAATATTTAATAAAATTAGGTTCTTAATTTTTGACCAAATTTCCCTATAAACAAATGAATCACGGTCACAGTAAATTACTATGCGGCCGCGCGGCGTCATGCGCCCCCCGCGCCGGCGCGCTTCACCTCCCGCGCGCGGTGTCCATGCGTTGGTTAAATAATTATTTAACTTTAAACTACATTTACTCAGTAATCAATTGATATTTTTTTTTATAATATAATTTTTTTCAACTACTATAATAGCGAAATATCACGTCCTCGAGTATTGAACATGTATCACCAGTCATGCTGTAGATATAGATGTATAAATGTATAAATTCGGCTTTCAGAACAGCGAAGCAGTTGCCAAATACGGGATGGTCGCATTGGTGCTGTTTCAGGAACTAATACAGTTGTCTGTTGTATTTGAACTCATTAATTCAATGGTAAGTGTAGTAAATATTCGCTTCTCGTGAAATACATTTGGGCAACCACTAAAATGAAATTGGCGATTTTATAATTCATATTATTATACTTGAAAATAAGCTACGAATTGTTTCATTTTTTAAACGTAGACACTACAACATACAACATGACTGGTGAGATAAATTATAATATAGAGGATCCCCCCGCCTAAGTCATTTTAAATATTATTTTGAATGTGTTACGGGTACCAGACAACGGAAATATATTTAATATTTTTATACTATAACGAACTTTTGCCCGCGGCTTCGCTCGCGTTAAGAAGTATTATTATATACAAACTTTCATCCCCTATTTGAACCCCTTGGGGTGGGAATTTATCAAAATCCTTTCTTAGCGGATGCCTACGTCATAACTTCTACCTGCATGCCAAATTTCAGCCCGATCCGTCCAGTGGTTTGGGCTGTGCGTTGATAGATCACCATGTCAGTCGGTCACCTTTGAGTTTTATATATTATATACGAGCTATTGCCCGCGGCTTCACTCGCGTTAAGAAGTATTATTATGTACAAACTTTCATCCCTATTTTAACCTCTTGGGGTGAAATTGATCAAAATCCTTTCTTAGCGGATGCCTACGTCATAACATCTAACTGCATGCCAAATTTCAGCCCGATCCGTCCAGTGGCTTGGGCTGTACGCGTTGATAGATCACCATGTCAGTCAGTCACCTTTGAGTTTTATATATTTAGATATAGATTTTTATTATATTATAATACACATAATATATTCAATACACACATCCAAGAACCAGGAACATAGAAAATTTTTTGTTCCGTCGGCGGGATTCGAACCCGCGACCACCGGCTTGAGCGCTGACAACACGCATTGAGCGTGTGACACGCACACGCATGCACTGAGCTACAGAGGTCGTCGATACGAGTATAAAAATACCTTATAATAGTCAATTGAAATATTACAATATGAGCTTTGCATTTTTAGAGAAATTTAATTTTTGAGACAATTGGCTAAACATTTATTTTTAATTTATCTGTGAGGCTGTGAAAACGAGCAGCATCTTGTTTTGGAGGCAGCGATTTAAATCATTTTTTAGTCACTGCCTTGGCAAATCTTGAGTATCGAAAGACTAATGAATCGTCTTTATTACCGCCGTATAAAGCTATGAAACAATGTTCACCAAGAATAGTGGGCAAACTTATTTGTAGGCAAAATAATTTGCAACAAATTATGATTCCCTAATTTTTTTTTGTGAGACGTGTAGTTTCCGAGATATCGCGAAAATAGTGTTGTCATCACTTTTTTCAAGATGGTAGCCGGGGGACAAGGGTTGCGACCTCACAAGTCACAAACTTGAGATCAAGCTTCTATTGCCCCCTATATGTCCCAAAAATAAAATAGCGTCCTCTAATAGATGCAATAATATTCGGTCTTTAAATTGTAACACTTCAATGGACTACAAATCAAACCTTGTTCAATTGAAATTATATTAATTTGATTGAAATGACACGTGCTCACTATTCTGCAAAATGAAATGCATGTCAAAATTCCTTTACGAAACGAAACCACAATTATTTCCATGAAATCAGCTAACCAATACACGTGCTATCGAATATGAATTATGAAAACAGGATAAAGCTTTTAAAATATTTCCAACTCAAAATAATCCAATTTCTTTAATGTTATAAGTACTTAATTATAGCACATGAATTATTATACTTAGTAATTAATTTATATTATACTGCGTGACTGGTGAGACATGTTCAATACTCGAGGAGGTGATATTTGGCAATTATATTAGTTGGAAAAAAATAATATAAAAAAATAATATCAATTGATCACTGAGTAAATGTAGCTTAAAGTTAAATAATTATTTACCCAACGCATGGACACCGCGCGCGGGAGGGGTAGTTGTGTGGTGTTTCTTTGGTAGCGCACGCCTCTGCACCGGCCGCATAGTATGCCTATTTGCCTAGTCGCGTAATTTACTTAGTATCCATGATTCATTTATTTTTGGGAAATTCGGAAAAAAATTAAGACCCTAATTTTATTACATAATTATAATGAGAATCTAGTACAGAGTACTATCCATGAGTATCGGTAATGTCTCACCAGTCATGTTGTATAAAATATAATCAAAATATTACTAAAATCAATCAATCAAAATATAATCAATCAACCATAAATTTATTTCGTACCATGCAACTAAATAAGAGCTGGCTTAGATGGCCTGAGATCGTCATAATATTATTATATTTTATAGGGTATATTGGGCGTATAGGGTGGTTATATATGGTTTAATGAAAAACAAAATTTTAAGCAGTTTGTGTACTTCTAAGGCCCACTTGCGCCAATCTGGGTTAAAGTTAACTCTGAGTTAAACATCATGTCATCTCTATTACTGACTTGGTGAGTGATAGATATGACATGATGTTTAACTCAGAGTTAACTTTAACCCAGATTGGCGCATGTGGGCCTGACTCTAGTTAAACTCTGTGTTAGTGTGAAGTGACTCTGAGTTAAGCATCATGTCATCTCTATCACTGACTTGGTGAGTGACAGATATGACATGATGTTTAACTCAGAGTTAACTTTAACCCAGATTGGCGCAAGTGGGCCTGACTCTAGTTAAACTCTGTGTTAGTGTGAAGTGACTCTGAGTTAAACATCATGTCATCTCTATCACTGACTTGGTGAGTGACAGATATGACATGATGTTTAACTCAGAGTTAACTTTAACCCAGATTGGCGCAAGTGGGCCTGACTCTAGTTAAACTCTGTGTTAGTGTGAAGTGACTCTGAGTTAAGCATCATGTCATCTCTATCACTGACTTGGTGAGTGACAGATATGACATGATGTTTAACTCAGAGTTAACTTTAACCCAGATTGGCGCAAGTGGGCCTAAGAGTGTAGCTGTTACTCGTAGAGTGGTATAAAGCCAACAAGCACATACAAAATATGTAGCTGATGTGCATTATAATATAACTACTATAATATATCTATAATAATTAAACACAAAGAAAAATGAATAAATTACATAACTAGCTGTCCCGGTGAACTTCGTGTCACTTTAAAACCTTCCATGGACTTCTACGAATATTTTAAGACTAAAATCAGCCCAATCCGTTCAGTTCAGCCGTTTTCGAGTTTTAGCGCGACTAACACATTCGAAAATCTATTTTTATATATACCTAAGATATAGATGTTATGTTTTCAGAATGACTCCCTAATAAATGCTGTGTATGGGTTACCATGGGAGTGTATGGATACAAAGAACAGAAAGATTGTCTTGTTCTTCTTTAGAAACGTTCAAGTTCCTACCAATGTGAAGGCAATGGGTATGATACCTGTCGGAGTCGAGACTATGGCTGCGGTAAGATTATAGAATATTATAAGCTGCCGAATCCTGTCCGTAGCGGTCATTGACCCACTGTTTTCATCGTTTCTAGTCTAAGCCGGCCTCTAGACGATCAATCGTATTATGCAATATCATGATTAAATTTTATTGACCAGTTTATTTGACAATTTAGATTGAAGGCACGCGATGTTCAATATCAGCCTTCTATATACCCTCTATAACCCTCTATCGACCGTCTAGTTGCTCGTCTAGGGGCCCGCTAAGGGCGATATCGTATTTAGCATACCTACTAAATGAGACAAGATGAGATCAATTCGAAACACATAAAAAGTTGAGATTATTATCATTCTAATACTAAGTAATCACATGCGGTTTTGCTCGATAGTTTTATTCCAAATCGAGTAATAATTACTGTGTGGACCGCTCGCTCGCTTACCGTGTGGAGTACTTATTATAGCAAACTACGAAATTATAACCACTACTCCAATTTTACAACTTCTTGTTTAATTTAAAAAAAAAGGACTCCTTGCTTACAATACTTTGCGTACATATACCAATAATATTAATGATTGTAGTTTTCATTCGAAAGATGCCTATAATTAGGTTGTTTTCCCTCTCAATTTAAAAAAACTTGTAAGTCTGATGAAAAAAAAAGTCTGATATTTTTATGACGTCATTTTTGCATATCAACAGATCTACAGAAAGGTTGGGCTAACTATATTCCACTAATTACCCAGACTGGCTTTGTGCCAATCTTTTGTCGAAGCTTTCATTGACTTTCTGTAAAATATAAAATATTCAATGGATCTTTGAACGTAAATTATTGTAATTGCCACAAGCACCGAACTATTGATAAATAATAACGATTAAAATAATATATTCGTTGGTCTGTGGAGACCATTTTATTTAAAAAATATTGTCATTCATTTTGAAAAATTTTAAACTTGCAAGGTGTATGGGCTACACTACCGACAAAGTTACTCTTAAATATTTTCTAGAGTAAGAAGTTGAAACTGAATTCACTTGATCTAAACTTTGTAAAGTTTTCTACAAAATAGCGTCACCTTAAAAATGTACATCTATTTTTAGTTTTTCAATAAACTTCTTAAGGTCTAAACAGCGTATCTAGACACAAAACTTCATATTATAAAGTAATAATATGCAGCTATCTACTAATAAGTAATAACATAATATTTTCTAACAGTATAATAAAAAATAATATTTGCTTTGTCATTTAAATCAGTGTTTTTCAACCTTTTTCATGGTCGAATTAATTTATTGTATAAGCTAGTAGCACTCTCTGCTCTGACCCTAATAATCACTACTTTAAGATTCTTCGAGAGATGTATTTTAAATGACAACCATTAACGTGAAAATAATTTATGTTCACAGGTCTTAAAAACGTCTATATCATACTGCGTAATGCTTAGAACTTTCGCTTACGAGTAAGGGCGGCTTATTCCAGGATTAAATTCAAGATATTATGAAGCATTATCTTAATAAAAACACGCCTACACGTATACGGAGAAGGCTTATAACGTATTTTGGCTAAAAGCCCACTCAGCTAAAGCGGAATATTAAAACTTGCACATTAAGATGTATTTTATTTACATTTATCTTCATATTGTAGCTAGAAACAATTCTGTTTATTCATTTGTGTATCTTGTGCCTATCGGAATAAAATTCTAGTCCTTCAATATACGCAAAATGTCTTAAAGTAACTTAGATATAAGATGCCCATTATGTAATTAATATTACAATATTATGTATAACTTTATATTATAATATTAATTTTTTATACTTATATTTGTAATTGAAAAGTTTTCGCAAGCACTTGGTACAATAGCTGATAAAAAGCGGCCAAGTGCGAGTTGGACTCGCCCATGAAGGGTTCCGCAGCAGCAATAAGGTTTATTTTTATGAAATTAAAAGGTTTTTGATTTATTTTTATATTTCAGTCGATTTAATGAAATTTTGATTAAGGTTTACCATTTTTATGACGTATAAAAAAAACTACTGGCTAGATCTCGTTCAAACCAATTTTCGTTGGTAGTTTTTATAGTAATCTACATCATATATTTTTTTTAGAATTATCATGCCCCTACTTTAGAAATTAGAGGGGGGGGACACACATTTTACCACTTTGGAAGAGCCTCTCTCGCAAACTATTCAGGTTAGAAAAAAATGATATGAGAAACCTCAATATGATTTTTGGAGACTTATCCATAGATACCCCACACGCATAGGTTAGATGAAAAAAAAATTTTGTTTCAGTTGTACCTATGGGGACCCCTAAAATTTTTAATAATTTTTCCATTCTTGCATCAAAATCTCAATGCGGTTCACAGACTACATCTACTTACCAAGTTTCAATAGTATAGCTCTAATAGTTTCGGAGAAAAGTGGCTGTGACATACGGACGGACGGACAGACAGACAGACAGACATGACGAATCTATAAGGGTTCCTTTTTGCCATTTTGGCTACGGAACCCTAAAAACAAAACGGATATGTTATAGCTTATGGCCTGTATTGACTTTGGTTAGTGCGAGTGCAGGTGATTAGCTCAGACCAAGTAAAAACTCAGTAATCAGGAGAAAGCAAGTGTGGACAGCGACTGATTAGTGCAAGTTCTTTATTTTCTCCTTGTCACTAATCACCTGCGGGCACTGCGGGCCTAATATGGTCGCTTTGTGGAATCATGAGATGAATCTTAATATGATTAATTTTTTTTAATCGCAAAATGCAACTCTGCTTGCAATTCATTTCTGTGTTTTTGTACTGATTTGACTTAATTTGTCATTTTGACAGTTTAGACAATTCATTTGCTGAATTGATTGAGAGGAATTGCTTAAATGTGACAATTTAAGCCCCGCAGCTCTAATCCACTATACACTCTACTACCACAGTGTAAAAATTACTACTCAGCACTCGCACTAATCAAAGTGAATACAGGACTTAAATCCAAAGAGTCTAGAAAATTTACAGTAGGAGACATTGAAATTCGTGAAACTTCATTCCAGTTTTCTTTCATCTTCTACTTGTAAATTGTATTACCTTAATGTGAAGACTTAAGTAAGCTGGCTACCTCAGTTTCTATTAGTTTTAAATCTTGAAAACTGTGGTGGTTTTATGCACTGGAATAATAATTCTTCTTCATTAAAGTTAATTGCATACGATTTCAGTTTAAAATTACTTACTACTTACATGATTTATTATAATTATAAAATTTTAATTAAGTAACAGTTTTAGACCGAAATTTTTGTTTTTGGAAGTTAATTTTTTTAATGAAAATAGGGGGCAAACGAGCAAACGGGTCACCTGATGGAAAGCAACTTCCGTCGCCCATGGACACTCGCAGCATCAGAAGAGCTGCAGGTGCATTGCCGGCCTTTTACGAGGTAATAGGGTAGGGGAGGGTAGGAAAGGCAATAGTGGAGGGAAGGAAATAATAAGGGAGGGTAGCTGGAAGGAAATAAGGGAGGGTAGGGAAGGGAAAAGGGTAGGGGATTGGGCCTCCGGTAAATTCACTCACTCGGCAAAACACAGCGTAAGCGCTGTTACACGCCGGTTTTCTGTGAGCCCGTGGTATTTCTCCGGTCGAGCCGGCTCATTCGTGTCGAAGCATGGCTCTCACGGTGAATGCTTGATATTATCACAATATTAATAATAATAATTAATCTTATTAATACAATATTTATATACTTATTAGTTATTAACTTATTACATTTTGAATATGTTTAAACTCACAATGATTTAAAAATAACACAATAATAATAATATGTGAAGAATTACCACCTAGCTATTGGTGATATACTGCGTGACTGGTGAGATATGATCAATACTCGAGGACGTGGTATTTGGCTATTATATTAGATAAAAAAAAATATATAAAAAAATAATATTATCAATTGATCACTGAGTGAATGGATTTCCTCTTCTTATAAGCATAGAAATTAATTTCATCAACGATACGAATAGAAATGTTAGGTGCTTTGTTATTAATTCATTATTCATCTAATCTCCTCTTCAATTAATTTGTATATCTATTAAAATAAAACAATGAACCGAAAATACATTCAAATAGTATAATATCTAAATATAGTAATTATAATCTTATTTGACAAAAGAGCCTTTAATTTAATATCTTTAAAGCCCTCTTCATAAGACATAACGACGAAAGCCGGAAGTCTCTGGAGAGATCGGTGATACTTCTAATAATGAGATTTTCATTCCCGTTTTAAGCAGATAACGCCCACGGACGTTCCTAATAAAATTGATTCTTTTATGTGCTCCGTAGATGCTGCTGCAGTATGCATGATGACTATTTTTTTTTTCTTATTGGTAATTGAAAGACCCTTAAAAAATAGAAACATCGGTGAAAGAATTACTCTGATAGTTTAAAAAATTCACCAAGATATTATGACAATTCAAACATCTCATAAAATAGACCTGCCAGAAACGCTCCATACAAAATGCTACTCGATTATGACGTCACATTAGAGTTGTTTGTAGGCGTCGCGGAAGATTTTTGTTAGATAGCTATATTAATTATTGCGTTTATGAAAGTGGTTTCATAACAAAAGTTGCTTTAAACTACTTATGTTATCGAATGGTATACAAATAAGGACCCTGCACCATGTAAGGCCAATCTAACGGGAAAATACTTTTTATTCGTTTATTAACTAAAGAAATTAAGGAAACAAATTATCAAGTAATGCTTTTTTTTATTAGGAATCGTATTATAAATCACTTTTTAACCTAGCTTCGAAAGCCATTTAATAAACTTAAGTTTTGTAAAGCTCTTCCAAATGGCCTGGCAAGGACCACAGCTCCAAACAAGGCCAATATTAGACATCAGTCGTTTAACTTGAAAATAGTATTACAAGTATTTCTTTATCTGCTTTTACTAGAACGACATTATAATTTCTATCAATTATGCAAAACATAAAATGCTCAATATATTTATATTATCTAAAAAAACTTTAAAGAACATTGCTTGAACATCATCTTATAACTAAGAATGTATTAATGGAAATTCTTTAAAAATAGCAGTAATGAGCATCACATTGATATCTCTTAACTAATTGCCAACGCGTTTCATAATGCAATCAAAATTTTTTTTTATCCAAAATGGCCTTCTAATGGGTCTGTTCCTTAGAAAGCCAAAATATTCAATATCAGTGTATAAGTTCAATAACCAAAATAAGTAAAGTTGTTATTAAAAGAAACATTATTTTTATTATTACGGTACGCGAAATTTTGTAAACACTTATTTTTTACCGTAATTTCTTTATTTTAGATACAAAAATCACCAATCTTTTACCTTGTCATCATTCCTGTTCGCTTAAATCCTCCTTATGGTAATTAATATTATAAAAGTATGTCAGTCGATCCGTCTGTCTTTATCTCAGAAAGGTCTTTATCTTTATCTAAACAGATGACAATAAAAAGCGGCCAAGTGCGAGTTGGACTCGCCCATGGAGGGTTCCGCAGCAGCAATAAGGTTAATTTTTATGAAATTATATTATTTTTGATTTATTTTTATATTTCAGTCGATTTAATGAAATTTAGATTAAGGTTTACTATTTATGACGTATAAAAAAAACTACTGGCTAGATCTCGTTCAAACCAATTTTCGTTGGTAGTTTTTATAGTAATATACATCATATATTTTTTTTAGAATTATCATGCTTCTACTTTAGAAATTAGGGGGGGGGGACACACATTTTTCCACTTTGGAAGAGTCTCTCTCGCAAACTATTCAGCTTAGAAAAAAATGATATGAGAAACCTCAATATGATTTTTGGAGACCTATCCATAGATACCACACACGCATAGGTTAGATGAAAAAAATTTTTTTTTGTTTCATTAAGTTTTACTATTTATGACGTATAAAAAAAAACTACTGGCTAGATCTCGTTCAAACCAATTTTCGTTGGTAGTTTTTATAGTAATATACATCATATATTTTTTTTAGAATTATCATGCCTCTACTTTAGAAATTAGAGGGGGGGGGACACACATTTTTCCACTTTGGAAGAGTCTCTCTCGCAAACTATTCAGGTTAGAAAAAAATGATATGAGAAACCTCAATATGATTTTTAGAGACCTATCCATAGATACCACACACGCGTAGGTTAGATGAAAAAAATTTTTTTTGTTTCAGTTGTACCTATGGGGACCCCTAAAATCTTTAATACTTTTTCCATTTTTGCATCAAAATCTTAATGCGGTTCACAGACTACATCTACTTACCAAGTTTCAATAGTATAGCTCTAATAGTTTCGGAGAAAAGTGGCTGTGACATACGGACGGACAGACAGACAGACAGACAGACAGACAGACAGACAGACAGACAGACAGACAGACAGACAGACAGACAGACAGACAGACAGACAGACAGACATGACGAATCTATAAGGGTTCCTTTTTTGCCATTTTGGCTACGGAACCCTAAAAACAACACTTCAGTCGGCTCTCGGCATACTCCTTACTTCTGTCTACTCAGGTAATATTAATATGATTATTGCTCATCAAAATTATAATGAAATGTGACATCATAATGTCACGTTTCGTCAAAGTTTCTATATCTAATATTTATAATTTAAGTGACTTGCTTCATCAGATTGTTAAATAATTTAACAATCTGATGAAGCAATATTCATGTTAAGCTCAAGACATAAAAGCTCATCTTTACAAAACAATAAGAGCCATTATGCTCTGAACCTGAGGTTCCCTTTACCCCACATAATATTAATCCAACCCTCCCTATTCCCAACAATGTAAATATGCGTCATTTGTCAACATACAGGGTGCTTAGAAACCACCA
Source organism: Plebejus argus (assembly GCA_905404155.3). Classification (NCBI taxonomy): domain Eukaryota; kingdom Metazoa; phylum Arthropoda; class Insecta; order Lepidoptera; family Lycaenidae; genus Plebejus; species Plebejus argus. The sequence continues at coordinate 6,282,434 of FR989944.1, forward strand.
TTCTAGTTTCACCGTAAATGGGTAGGTGTGAACTGTGAACCATAGAAGGTTGAAGAATATAAATCAAACGAAACTTTTTTCCACCTTCACATAACATTTAAACATGTATCTTGTATTTGGGGGTGGTTTTATAATAACTTAATAATATTGATATCATGATTTATAAAATATTTTTAATAACAGTATTCAATATTTATATAAATAAGTAGAAAGATAATCGTAGATTTCAAATTATATTATTCCTTTTCCCAATTTCGAAAAAGAAGGGATGATGTTTTATCTTAATAATAATAATCGGCCAAGTGCGAGTCGGACTCGCGCACGGCCAAAATTGTGTTTTTGTATGGGAGCCCCCCTTAATTTTTTATTTTATTTAAATATTATTATTAAAGTACACATATAACTAAGGACTTTGAGAAAAATTTAAGTAAGTACTTACCTTATCCCATTATTGATAAAGAGCAAAAAAGGTAAAAAAATGACGTTTGTTGTATGGGAGCCCCCCTTAAATATTATTTTTATTTTAGTATTTGTTGTTATAGCGGCACCGGAAATACACAATCTGTGAAAATTTCAGAACTCTAGCTATAGCGGTTCTTGAGTTACAGACTTACAGCATCAAGACATACAGACAGACAGACAGACGGACAGACATCGAAGTCTTAGTAATAGGGTTCCGTTTTTACCCTTTGGGTACGGAACCTAAAGACAGAACGTTGCAGACAGTTAACATTTAACTAACATAATATATAAACTCAATAATTCTCTTTACCGTAGAGTGTAGACGGTAAATTTGTCGTTGAAACAATCTTGTTTTCCGCAAATTTGTTAAAAGCTCTGCTCACGTGGAAATCTTGTAAGTAATCTTTTGCTGGAAAACGGCTTTTAAAATGTTTAACTTGATCCTTTAAATTATCAAAGTAGCAATAAAGCATTTTATACCAATAACGCTTTACAGTATATTTCTTTAAATTAAAAATTATAACCTTAGGGCCAGCAGCCACATTTTCGCCATTTTGTAACAGCTTAAAGTTTTCTTGTTTATGACCCCTATACAGTGTGTAACAAAAATAAGTATTATTACTTATTTTTGTTACACCCTGTAGAGATATAATTGAACGATTAGCAACGATGAAGTTTTGGCGGCGCTTATTTTAGGAGTTCTATTCTGAAGGTAAGGTAAAACAACTAGGTATTAAAGTGTGTCTGTCTGTCTGACTATCCGTCTGTCTGTCTGTCTGTTACCTCTTTACGGGTGTAAGAAACCACTGAACCGATTTTGCTGAAAGGTATGGAGATACTCGCAGTCCTAGGAAAGGACAAAATATGATAATTTTTATCCTTGAAAAATGTACGATTTCCGCGAGATAAGCAAATTTATCATCATCTAGTAAAGTAAGTATAGAGCTCAATTTTTTATCTTATTTTCCTTCAAAATAACTGTTGGAATCGCGTCTGCAATAATACCTACTACAGTGATGAAAATATACCGACTAAATATAATCCTAAAGTAACGACTTTTTTTCCGAGAACAGAAATGCGTACACGAAGGTGTTTACTGTTTACTGAAATTATCATTAATCGCAGTTTATCTTAACTGGTGTCTAAACAGTTTAGCCACGTCCTGTTGTCGATTTTCTTTTACAGTTTCCTATATTTACATGGGGTAGGTATATGATATACTAGATGACGCCCGCAAGTCCGTTGCGCCACAATGCGTATACCATTTTTTCGGGAAAGTATCCTACGATAACTCGTAGACTTTTTTTATCCCGATACTTTTTATCGTAAGTACATCAGCTATCCTTTGAAGTGCCGGGATTCGATTTTTATCGCAACGGAGTTACGGGCGTCATCTGCAATGCAATCTAGCTTCATTAAATTAATAAAGATTGCAGTGTTATCACGTGAAACTTCTAGTTATTTTAATTAAAACCGGGGCTTTGAAATTGTGTGAATACCACACGTATTCCGTTTCCTTGAAAATTCTGTGACTGAGGTAACAAGACCTCAATTCTAGTCACGAATTATGCAACATAAATTTAGCCAAATGGACCCACCCATCCAACCTATGAAAGTACAATTCTTTTTACGACACATTAATGTTTAAAACATGCTTGACATCATCATAATATAATGTCAAAATTAATTTGATTCACACGAGCGTAATTTTGTGAGTTATGATTTGTATGAAAAGATATTGGCGCGACCGAAATTCTGCGACTCACAAGTTACAACTCACAAATTACGCTCGTTTGGCTTCACCCATGTCATAGATAATTTAGTAAGGAGGCAGCCCTAACTATATCGCAATTTGCAAAGAATTTAGTATTTACGAGCTAACACTATATTAAACAAAATGTACCGCATCCGCCAAATTTATTGCAACAAATTATGTGGTTAGGTTAATACGTTTAGTACTGTATAATATTATGACCTACGCGTGACCTGTTTTAGGATAGCGTAAGTCGGAAGGATAATAATAATTATTGTATCGATTACTTTATATATTTATAGTATTTAGTAACTTTAAAACCTTCCCTGGACTTCTACGAATATTTTAATACTAAAATCAGCCCAATCCGTTAAGCTGTTTTCGAGTTTTAGCGTGACAAACACATTTGAAATTCCATTTTTAAGATGTAAAAGTTAAAGTTATAGTTAAAGTAAGTTGGTGCAACCCACCCTTAATACTTAAGGAAACTAAGCTTTAAATGAATGCCTTTCAACACTTTTACTCATGCACTCTAATATTATCAATTAGGTTTAATGTTTTACATTAAATGTATTTAAATTGTGCTTACATTAAGTGTAAATTAATTTATGTAAATTGCTTAAATAAGATTTCATTTAAAAGCTTGGACATTAAAAAAATAAAAGCGTCAAAATTAAATGGAAATTGTATGAAAACTTAAGGTGAAGAGACAATGATAATGAATAATGATTATTATTTAAACACCTATTTATTATGATTTATGACTATAATGAAAAGTATGAGTCTTGATTTAAAAGCGTTTACACCTTATTTCAAGTTTCCATACAAACCTGCGGCGGACTATTGGAATTGCTCTGCGCGCAGCGATTTATAGTAGTTTTAAAATATTTGTAAAAAAAAATAACAAAAGATTTGTTGATATTTAAGAACAATTTTTTTAATTAAAGTGTTCTTCTATGATATGAAGCTATCATTATATTAAATTAAGTTAAATAAATTAAAAAAGTTTTAATTCCTTGATATTTCTTTGATATTTCTCATTCTTTGAATTTAAATTACATAAAGTTAAATACCTAAACGAAATATTTTTTCTGATAACTATTTGCTTAAGGATATTGTCAATAGGTTATTATTATTTTATGATTAGATCTATTGCTGGTTTCGTAAATTAAAAGCTTCGAAACTGATACTAAAACGGAATTTAAGGAAACCTCTGTTAAGGTATCGAAATTTAATGTACAAATACTCTATAAATCCTATTTTTTTCTCTCATAACTATATTGACCGTGAAATTTTCTATAAAAATAAGTTATCAACATTTTTATAAAGATAAGTGGTTGATGATTTTTTCAAGTTGGAAAAGTACAGTTTTAAGCCAAATTGAGCCTGAAAGGTGTAAACGTGAAAAGATGGATGTTAATTACTTATATGTTTTCATTTTAAAATATACCTTTCTATGAGCTCAATAAAGAAATATTTATAGAGACTTTGTATTGTATAATAATATTTATCTCAACGTGTATGAAGAAAACCCAAAAGTGTCTTTCTTTTGTAATTTAAAAAAGCGGCCAAGTGCGAGTTGGACTGGCCCGTGAAGGGTTCCGCAGCAGCAATAAGGTTTATTTTTATGAAATTAAAAGGTTTTTGATTTATTTTTATATTTCAGTCGATCTAATGAAATTTAGATTAAGGTTTACCATTTATGATGAATAAAAAAAACTACTAGCTAGATCTCGTTCAAACCAATTTTCGTTGGTAGTTTTTATAGTAATATAGATACATCATATATTTTTTTTAGAATTATCATGCCCCTACTTTAGAAATTAGAGGGGGGGGGGGGGTGGACACACATTTTACCACTTTGGAAGAGTCTCTCTCGCAAATTATTCAGATTAGAAAAAAATGATATGAGAAACCTCAATATGATTTTTGGAGACTTATCCATAGATACCCCACACGCATAGGTTAGATGAAAAAAAAATTTTGTTTCAGTTGTACCTATGGGGACCCCTAAAATTTTTAATAATTTTTCCATTTTTGTATCAAAATCTTAATGCGGTTCACAGACTACATCTACTTACCAAGTTTCAATAGTATAGCTCTAATAGTTTCGGAGAAAAGTGGCTGTGACATACGGACGGACAGACAGACAGACAGACATGACGAATCTATAAGGGTTCCGTTTTTTGCCATTTTGGCTACGGAACCCTAAAAAGAGGTTGTTTACTATTTTTCTTATTTATCGAATTCAATAAAGGTGTAAAAGACATTTTGTTTTCTCTTAAAAGGTTTCACGGTGATCTTTGAGTGACTGTAAATTACAATACACGTAGTGGACCAAGAGCCTGCGACGGCCAGACCTTCCTCAGTTTCGGAAAGCTGAAAGTTTACCTCTTTGTATCCTTCACAGAGGTAAGAACGACCTTGAACTATGGAGTTTTAGTCGCGGTTACTTAGGAGGTATCCAGTTCTGAAGTCTACCTGACCTTCGAGAAAGAGTATGGCTCAATTTCATAGTTTATATTCTTCGAATTTCTCTTGTTTTGCATGGGCGTGCGCCACAGCGTTATGAATTATTCCATACAAAAGTGAAAAAGTTACTCTTTCAGCGCTGTTACTTTCACAATTAACTCTATGCACACACTTAAGACGTATTAGTCACTTAGTTTTGTAAAGCTCAATTTGACATCTTACATTCTTCGGGGTAAGTGGAGGGATCTCGTCTTCCAGTGCCGGACACTTTTGATAGTTGCTTCCCACTGCTAGACAGTAGACCTCAAAGTCCAATACTTTAAGATACGATATTACTTATCTTTTCTGGGCTTCAATCTGCATGATGTCGACTCACTCTTTCGATCTTACTTAAGTGACTGATGATGAATTACGAAGTCACACAAGGATAATTATATTAAGCAGTAATATATTATTAATATTATATTCGTGCTTATCATCCTTGTGGTTTAAAATATTATCTATACATATAATAAAACTGTAGAAATGTGAATTCTGTACATTAAAGATATTCAAAAAATAATAAGCAGGGGGTGTTACTACATCGCTATAGAAGCCAAAACTGTGGTTAGTTTTTGTCTGTCTGTCTGTCTGTCTGTCTGTCTGTCTGTCTGTCTGTCTGTCTGTCTGTCTGTCTGTCTGTCTGTCTGTCTGTCTGTCTGTCTGTCTGTCTGTCTGTCTGTCTGTCTGTCTGTCTGTCTGTCTGTCTGTCTGTCTGTCTGTCTGTCTGTCTGTCTGTCTGTCTGTCTGTCTGTCTGTCTGTCTGTCTGTCTGTCTGTCTGTCTGTCTGTCTGTCTGTCTGTCTGTCTGTCTGTCTGTCTGTCTGTCTGTCTGTCTGTCTGTCTGTCTGTCTGTCTGTCTGTCTGTCTGTCTGTCTGTCTGTCTGTCTGTCTGTCTGTCTGTCTGTCTGTCTGTCTGTCTGTCTGTCTGTCTGTCTGTCTGTCTGTCTGTCTGTCTGTCTGTCTGTCTGTCTGTCTGTCTGTCTGTCTGTCTGTCTGTCTGTCTGTCTGTCTGTCTGTCTGTCTGTCTGTCTGTCTGTCTGTCTGTCTGTCTGTCTGTCTGTCTGTCTGTCTGTCTGTCTGTCTGTCTGTCTGTCTGTCTGTCTGTCTGTCTGTCTGTCTGTCTGTCTGTCTGTCTGTCTGTCTGTCTGTCTGTCTGTCTGTCTGTCTGTCTGTCTGTCTGTCTGTCTGTCTGTCTGTCTGTCTGTCTGTCTGTCTGTCTGTCTGTCTGTCTGTCTGTCTGTCTGTCTGTCTGTCTGTCTGTCTGTCTGTCTGTCTGTCTGTCTGTCTGTCTGTCTGTCTGTCTGTCTGTCTGTCTGTCTGTCTGTCTGTCTGTCTGTCTGTCTGTCTGTCTGTCTGTCTGTCTGTCTGTCTGTCTGTCTGTCTGTCTGTCTGTCTGTCTGTCTGTCTGTCTGTCTGTCTGTCTGTCTGTCTGTCTGTCTGTCTGTCTGTCTGTCTGTCTGTCTGTCTGTCTGTCTGTCTGTCTGTCTGTCTGTCTGTCTGTCTGTCTGTCTGTCTGTCTGTCTGTCTGTCTGTCTGTCTGTCTGTCTGTCTGTCTGTCTGTCTGTCTGTCTGTCTGTCTGTCTGTCTGTCTGTCTGTCTGTCTGTCTGTCTGTCTGTCTGTCTGTCTGTCTGTCTGTCTGTCTGTCTGTCTGTCTGTCTGTCTGTCTGTCTGTCTGTCTGTCTGTCTGTCTGTCTGTCTGTCTGTCTGTCTGTCTGTCTGTCTGTCTGTCTGTCTGTCTGTCTGTCTGTCTGTCTGTCTGTCTGTCTGTCTGTCTGTCTGTCTGTCTGTCTGTCTGTCTGTCTGTCTGTCTGTCTGTCTGTCTGTCTGTCTGTCTGTCTGTCTGTCTGTCTGTCTGTCTGTCTGTCTGTCTGTCTGTCTGTCTGTCTGTCTGTCTGTCTGTCTGTCTGTCTGTCTGTCTGTCTGTCTGTCTGTCTGTCTGTCTGTCTGTCTGTCTGTCTGTCTGTCTGTCTGTCTGTCTGTCTGTCTGTCTGTCTGTCTGTCTGTCTGTCTGTCTGTCTGTCTGTCTGTCTGTCTGTCTGTCTGTCTGTCTGTCTGTCTGTCTGTCTGTCTGTCTGTCTGTCTGTCTGTCTGTCTGTCTGTCTGTCTGTCTGTCTGTCTGTCTGTCTGTCTGTCTGTCTGTCTGTCTGTCTGTCTCACTGTCTGTCACTCAGCATCACCTTGTTGCGAGCTAACCCGGGTTTCACCACAGTCTGTGAAGCCTGACCGGCCTTTGACCACGATCTTTTTCGCACGTTCTTGTCGTACGTGATCCACTTTTCATCACCAGTTATCAGCTTCTTCAAAAATGGCTCGGTTTCATTACGTCGTAATAAAGAATAAAAACTGAGTACACGGTTCATTAGGTTTCTTTCAGTGAGCTCATGAGGCGCCCAAATATATAGCTTTTTTGTGTACCCAGCTTTTTCAAATGCGCCAAAATCGTTTTGTGGTCAATCCCCAGTTCTTCATATCAGCTACATCGTAATGCGGGAACCGTTGTTACGCGATATTGTTCACTATTAGCTGCAGCGCAAAGTACAATCCTCGTTGGCACGATTCTATGGAATCATTATAATATCACGATTGGAGGATAGCAGGGTGTGTAGGCTAGGGGCTAGCGTGTTTTCATATTTTTGGCAGCAGGGTCTTAAACAAATTCTACGTCCGTTTCGTTACTAACTACCTACACCTAGATTATCTATGTTGGCGGAAGTGGACTAGAATACAGTAGTACCTAGTGGAGTTTAGTTTAGTGTAGCGTGATTTGACGTTAATTTACGTGAGCTGCAACTGAGTCAGAACTGACTGATTCTGAATTAATTCCCAATAATTACTGTGCCTGTTCGACTGTCTATATACTAGCTGACCCCAATAAACATTAACTGTTCTTTTATATGTCGGTTCTTGAACGTAAGGACTAAGGATAGTATTCTTATTGGAGTAATAGAAGAATAAAAGGATTTGAAAAAAATACTATTGTATTTTTTGGGGCTCTAAAAATGTATTTGATAAATAATAATTATAATTGTTACTCAAATCGAGTAAAGACTATTACTGTTTGTGTCCGCGAATTATGCCCTGAGGTTTTTATCAGGAGTTTATCTTTTAAACTGCGTTTTCGATTGTCTAATATTTGGACGACATCCGATCAATTAAGCGCTTGTTAATAAATAAATTTCAACCCATCAAAAACGTCGGAAACTAGGTGTAAGTCCTTAATTTTGTTTAGTCAAACAATTTAAAACAAAAATATAATATAATGCTCATCCATATTAATATTATAAATGCGAAATTCTATCTGTCTGTCTTCACGCCCAAGCCGCTAACGCCGATTCTGCTGAAATTTCAAAGAGATGAAAAAATGTACAGTTCCCTTTCAATACACGCATTTTGACGCAACAGAGTTACGGGCGTCATCAAGTACTTTAATAAACACGTAAAACCGCAGGCAGGAGCCAGTTGTTCATCGTTCCTGTTACGTAAAAGAGGGTTAATTTTAACTGTGGCAATAGTTCTACTTAGCAACATTAACATTTTCCTCGTGTAGGGACGACTCACAATTATTGTACCTTCAATAATGTAAGCCTAAAGCCGTAAAAGGAAACTAGAGTATTTAACCTTAAGGGCTTGATTACACCTACCGAGTGGAGTGGCGCGGGCGAGACAGTGCACTCGGACAAGCACTCGGTATGTTTATTCCGAGCCTTATTTACGTTAAGATCGAATTGAATTGGAACAAAGTAGATATATCTTATATCTATATCATACTTATATTATTGTAACGCTGAAGAATTTGCTTGCTATTTTGTTTATTTGAATGCACTTATCTCAGGAAATACTGGTTCTAATTTTAAAATTATTTCTGTGTTGGATAAAATGTGACATTAATTATAGTTAAGCGACAGACCAATCCTAAAATTTTTTTTGCTACCTACTTAACAACTTAAATACGAAATTTTTGTATGTCACAGTGTTACTGTAACTTTTTATTAGCTTCATAAAAAATAAGGCAATTCTTACGCCAAAAATATTAATTAACTATGTCAAAGTAACGCAAATTAATTACGACCTAGGGAATAATACATTATGGAATATAATATTATTAAAACAAGACGAATTACAATTTCAATAATCATAAGTGACAACTACAGCAGAAGCCACTTTCGTGAATTATAAAACGGGGACATTAAAATATTTAACATTAGTAAGAACTAAAATAGTCACACTCAATTTTAGGCCTAACTTTTCGCTGAAAGGTCAATATATAATATATTATTTTTTGTTATGGTTAAAGTTAAAGTTGGTGCAACCCACTCTAAAAATCCTAAATATAATATGTATAGTATAAAAGTATTAAATATATTTCCGTTGTCTGGTACCTGTAACACAAGACCCTTAAGTACTTAGCACGGGGCCAGACTGACGTGGTGTGAAGCGTCCATAGATATTGTTATTATTATAAATAACAATAGACATTTCCCGTAAAATCCTTTGAAGATTTAAAAAGTTGTTGCATTGGACGTTTGTTTGTTTGATACCTAATCCGTCACTTTATAATCTTTCCGTTCCCAAGCGGCAAAGTTCGCGAAGGCCGACACTAAAACTCGCCAAAAGTTACTTCTTTCTAACAAAATGTTTGAAACGTAAACATGGAATCCCTTTTATTTTTGCCCCATTTCATATTAAACTTTATAATAACGACCTTTAAATTACCATCCACTTTTATACAGTGTGAAATTTTAATGGTTGTTCTCCCGCAGTAAAATGATTCTATCTTAGTAGTACAATAGATTTGTAAAGTGTTTTTTGTTCAAATCAAAAAAAAAAAATTCGGTCGGGTCCATAACAACTCGCGCCTATCGGCATAAGGTTTCTATAGTACGTCATACAAAATATTTTTTATTTTCAAAAAATAACATGCATGGTTCGATAGTACTACTATAGGTAAATCGTTCTGCTGCGGGAAAACAACCACTAAAATTTCACGCTGTATACTTACTCGTAATTGGTGGATTTTAAAAGTCAAAAATTTTGACTTGATTAACTTAGTTATTCTTATAATAGTGTGATTTCTTCGGAAGATAAATAAAGAGGAAATTCTTTATTTTCTTTATTCAAAGAAAATTAAGAGTTTCGGTTATGACTTATGAGTCGACTTTTCAGTGAAAATAAAGTTTTTCGGCGAATCGAAACTTGAAAGCAACGTTATATTAGATTTTGTGTTTAATCCAATAATTAGCGTTTCCATATAATGGAAAGTTAACATAATGTCATATTGCGTAAATGAAAAAATATTAATAGATTATTGCATTTTTTGTTATTGTAGGGAATAATTTTGTTTCGGCGGTGACGAAATATAAAAATAATATTTAATTACTTTATAAACAGGGAAAACTAAAAATATATAATAACTTACAATATCAGCAAAATAAATAATAAGGCTTACGACGTAGACATAATATTAATTAGTATAGTTCGGTAAATTGTTATTTTTCAAAATACAGCAACATATCAAGTATGTGGGCAGTAAATTGTACTGTACAAATTACTGTGTAGCTTACAAAGCCCACTTAATTAAAGAAGCCAACAAAATATCAACACAAAATCAACACAAAGTTTTTTTGGTGCACAAGGACATTGAGTATTTTGCGCACATATTACCAAAATATTATGTCAATAACAACGATAATAAAAACCACAACATAGAAAACAAAACTTGGTTGATTACTGTACCCTAAAACGGAACCCTAACCAGCTGATTTTTTGTATATTGGTTGATTAATAGTTACATTATTTAAGAGTGACCTTGTCCTACAAATAAAACAATCCATATTTTAGGACCATCAAGTCAAAGTATGAAATCCTTTCTATCTCTGTTAGCTACCACTTTCGAGATTTTTCGAAAATAAAAATGTTGTTCGTCTTATCAAAATGTAGCTACTCACAAAAAATTAGCTTGTTAGTAATCACAAAAAAAAAATGTTCTAGGGCACCCGTACTATTTGTCAAATCCATAATATTACAAATTTAAATGCATCTACGCGTCGCGTTGCGGTCTGAATTGACCCTAATAAACATGACGGGACAACGTCTGTCTGACCTGCTTGTTACATAATTATTTAAGTATAATATGAAACGCCATGAGTAATATAAATTAATTACGTTAGAATAATTCATTCATTTAACCGTAAAATTTGTAAGTCCTGTAGTTTAATGATAAGACGACATAGTAAAATGACGTGGCAATAAGTAACGCGTTATCACTTCATTCATGAATCATGGTTCAATAATTATTACTACAATTATTATTATTGTAATAACTAATAATATTTTAATTAATTACATGTAATAATTTATATAATTATAATATTACTAATGCTTTGTGATTTACACTCATTATGACGGGGCACAGCAGGGCGGTTCGCATTTTGATCAGTTTGATCACACACTTTTTAGTCTATTGCGCACTTGGTCACAAAAATATGTGGAAAATCTCCTACCTATAATATGCACATACCTTTACCACAGCCTTTACTGTTTTAATAATAATAGTTATTTTAAACTGCAACAGGCTTAGCATGGCTACCATGATAGACAGGTTTATTCTTACGGTAAAGTAGACAAAGTGGTGGATTAACAAGGGAAATCTGTGAATTTGACCGCCAAAACTGTCAGCGTTTCTATTCTTTCGCATTTCTACTGTGGCTATGCTAAGCCGGCTGATAAGTAATATAGTATTTATCCATTTATATTACTACACTAGAAACCTAGAAAAATTGTATTCATGTAGCGTGATTCGAATTCACGACCGGGGCAGCTTGTACACTGCGCCGAACCACTAAGCCACAGAAGACGTTGAACATGGGCCTTCCCTACGGAGAATCCGTAATTTACCGTATTTAGAGCCTTATAAACTCATAATTTGAAAGCTACAGAGTTATAATAAAATTACAACAATAATCTTCAGTATCTCAACATTCCTTTCCACGTTTTAAATTTTCTATTTTCGTTTATTACACTCATGATATCAGCTTCCAAAATAAAGCCAATTTATTAAAATTCAAGCATACATTCAGCATCCCTTAGTATTTACAAATTACTTTTATTTGAAACACACGCCAATAGATCGACAATATCATAAACTACATAATATTCCCCGTTTTAATTTTTTTTAGGTCAATTTTGAACTAAGATAAGTAAAAAAATACGGTTTTGGTGCGATCTCGGCAACGCGGCAAATGTATGGCCAAGATCGTTTGCTCGGGGGACGGCCTTAAGGCAAAGACAAAATTTTAATATTTAAAGCAAAAATATTTCTGAAATTGTCACTGCTTAGTAAATTAAGGTTTTTTTGAGATGTAATATTATTAAAAACTTTCTGCAATTCAATGCCTAGTGGTAAGTAGGTAGATACGTTGTGTTGCGTATATCACATGCGACGCAAAACGATGCGTCCTTGGAAAGGACTAAAACAGTGGCCTTCTGGGTTTCAGTAGCAACTTATTAAATATTATTTTATACGATCATTAGCATTGACAATTAAGAAGAGATAACTTCATTTATTACGTATAAGGAAAACGTAACGGAAACGAAAACTCAATTCCAGTAATTACTTATTGATAGTCACGGAGTATTACTAATTCCAACACCTATATTAACCATAGATTGAATTAAAATCGACATTCAAACTTAAGCTCGCACCTTGATCAGCAACATGTCATCACTCCTGCTGGTATCATGTTCTTTGTTCCTGATGATACTCAGACACGCTTCATCCAGGTCGCTAGATCAGTTGGTCGAGGAATCTGAGGACACATCGCAATTTACCAAGAGCGCAACCAAGCAGACAGCTGAGATAGCTTACAGAAATCGGTATACCCAAGAAGGACACGCAATCGATGGTAAATCGCTCAAAAGAGATGCTTCTACAAAGCTCGCCATGGAAGAAATTATCAGGACAAGTAAAAGCAACTATTCGCATACCCGACAAGGAACAAGCGGAGTAAAAAGGGTAAAAAGAGCGTCCATATCAACAAATAACTGCCCCATCAATAGACAGCGCCGCGGTTCACATTGTGTTTTGTTGGTACAGAATTTTAAGGTAGTTAATGGCCGGCACCGTAAACTTTTCTACTTGTAGTTTGATAAGTCAATTTTTTTTAATCTGCGGTCATCTGGGTTATGTTATGTTGAAAGGATGGCCTTGGATTAGGTCGTAAAATCCCTTATGAGTTTTCTGTTTGATGTTCAAAGCCTTTTGTATGACTTATGAGCTGAAGTTCCTTGATTTTTTATGTAACTGGTTTAAAATATATCTGTATGGCTCTAATTGTTTATTTATTTTATATGATGTCATTCAAATGGATTAATTAATGAATTAGGAGTCAAACTGCGAGGATATTTTGGTTTCAAATGAAAGATAATATATTCATCTCCACGACTGTACCATAAAAATTCTATAGCCGCATACAAAATTTTCACATAAAATACGTTTTAACCATCACAATAATCGCAAAATATGAAAAAAATGGGGTCTGATTAGGTACCTTAATATCTAAATACACTGAACTGAGGAAAATAAATATACAAAAAAATTGTTGCTTATTTAGTCCTCTATAAAGTCCGCTAAAAATTTTATATAAAAATCAACAACTTTTCCAGTTATAAGAAAAATAAGAAAATTTCTCAAATTTTTTCATACATTTTCGCCATATCAAGAACGCGGCGAGCGTCGTAACCGCCACTGTACAAGGCGCGCTAATATGAATCTTATTTTAATGTCATTAACGTCGATATTCGTACTGACAGACATCCGACCTGCTAATTAAAAAGTTGGAGCATTCTTAAGAAGATACACAAAAGGCTAGATAAATGAAAAAAAGTACTTGTAATATCTATTGCTGTCTCCGTTACCTCAAACCTAATATACCGCAAAGCGCGATAGAGACAACTGCAAAAAATCAACGATTCATTGTCCCCTGATTTCTTCTCTAAAACTTAATCGATTTAAGTACTTTTTTCATTTAAAAATTAAAGCAAGGCTTGAGCTGTGTTCCTATGTTTTATTTTTTTTGTATAATCTAGCCAAATTTGTTGTCTGGATGTTTGAACACATTTTTTGGGTTTTTGAACGTTCATTTCTTTTTTAATAATTAACTTATGAAAAAAACATCGGGACATTGTATTAGTGGCCGTAGATAAATTATAACTCTACCGGCATTATCCATGGAGGAAACAGGGGACACCGGACAACGTTTGTATGGAAAAACGGCTCTAATGTATCCTCTTAACAAGGGTGGGTGTAATAACAATAATGTTTTAGTTACGACATTATTCTCGTAAAATTATTATTATTATTGCGATATTTTACCACCAACGGCAAATTATGTGAACTAGCATACACTCAGGACTCATATTAAAATTTGTATAGCTGTGCATTATTAAGAAAATAATATTTATATTATCAGCTGCTTCTTAGTTTTATGTTTACCCTTATTATTATGATACTAAACACGCTTTAGTCAATCCGCCATCTTGGATGTTCGCCATGATGGATTTAAGTACGTGACTATCTTTTTCGTATCCCTGAAAGCAAATCCTTTCATTTGATAAGTACCCATAATATCATGCACTCCTTTCAAATAGCCTGTCTCCATCTGGGGGAGGCCGCCACATTCGATTTGTAATGAGTAATGACGTTTTTTAGCTAGTCATGTATTGACATCAGAACTCAGAGCGTGTGCTAAATTTCATTCTAACTGAAGACCGGGAAGCGAGTCAAATTAAGATTCCAAAATTTTCTTACATAGTACAATGATTGTTACAACTTATAAGTGAAGCTAACAAAAGCGTGTTAAAATGGACGTGTGTAACTTATTTGATCTTAAGTAGTTATTCCATTACACTAAATTTAGAAATCTAAATGATTTAGTAACTAAATTTAGTGAAGTGGTATAACATTTAGAAAGCTAGGATCCTAATTAGTGTACTAAATCGGCAAAAATGTGGCTTCTAACTGACTAAATCAGTGTTGCCAGATGGTTTCAAACTTTTATTGTATTAAAGTCAATATATTTTATGTTAAACGATCTGGAATCCATTCATAATTAATTTCTAAAGTCTGCTGGTTCCAAGTAGTTCAGAAAGTTCATGATTCATAATTTTTCGTGGAGCAAAAATTCTTTCAACCATCTTTTTCGCCTTTTATTTATTTTGATTTTCATTGAGCCAACAGCTAAGCCTATGAGAAGACCAATTTTTTGTTGGTTTGACAGAACTGGAGCCATTATGAAGACGTCTGGCCAAAATCGCCGCGTCGTTACAACTGATTTATAATCTGTGCAACTGATTTAGTTACTAAATTAGGACAAGTGGAATAAGAAGCTTCTAATTTGTCTTCTTTTTAGAATCCTATTTAGAACTTCTAAATTTAGTGTAATGGAATAACTACTTTAGCGGTCGGTAACAGAGCTCCAAAATGATACACCACATCTATCTTGTAATACTTACATACATACAAATTACCTACCCTAATACATAATATTACTATTAAGAACAAAATATTGTTGTTTCTTGAAAAAACTACGAAACGTAAGAATTAAAACTTATACTATTAGATGCAACGTGTTTCGGAAATTTTTTCATATCGGAAATATTATATTATGACGTAAATTTTTTTTAATGAAAAAAGGGGGCAAACGAGCAAACGGGTCACCTGATGGAAAGCAACTTCCATCGCCCATGGACACATGGGCGATGGAATCGCAGCATCGCGCATCGCAGCATCAGAAGAGCTGCAGGTGCGTTGCGGGCCTTATACAAGGGAATAGGGTAGGGGAGGGTAGGGAAAGGAATAAGGGAGAGTAGGGAAGGGAAAAGGCTAGGAGATTGGGCCTCCGGTAAACTCACTTACTCGGCGAAACACAGCGCAACTGCTGTTTCACGCCGGTTTTCTGTGAGCCCGTAGTATTTCTCCGGTTTACACGATTTACATGAGTACTTAGTCTACGCACATCACACACTATATTATATAATATACGTACAAAACAACTTGTAAAGTTTGTTAGCTTGTCATTTACTCCAATCAGCTCATGTTAGTCGACGCGCCTGAAGCACTAAAGTCCCATGTTTGTCCAATTAAGTTGAGGCCTGGTAAGATGTGTCAAAGGCACAGCTAATTTCCTGCTTCGTCATCAGGAAATATACATACATTCGAATATGTAACACTGAAGTTTAAACAGTTTATAGAGGCATAAATCTTAACATTTATAAAAAGTGTATCAAATTCAGTGCCCAGTCTCGTCATTTTAATTATAAATCAAGTTTTCGAGCTAGTTAGAGCAGCGTTTCCCAACCTATGGTCCGCGGACCCCTAAGGGTCCATGAGTATAATTAGGGTCCGCGGTGTTATCTTTGGACCATACATAATAAGATTTTTTTGCTGTTTATTTTGTTAAGAGGGTCCGTGAAAACTGTGTCTGATTTCCTAAGGTCCATGGTAAGGGTTCGTGGCGGAAAATGGTTGGGAAACACTGAGTTAGAGTATCATGTTATGTATTTTCTACGAAAAACTACCAATAGGCGTGTGTTATTAAGGGCATCTATCACTCAAAATGTTTTTGTATGGGCCACCGCGCGACTGTCGGAGCTCGGTAAGCCGCGGCGTACGCGAATTCTCTAGATATCTTGTCACTGGCATCAATAAATAAATGCTACAATTTCCATTTTTGCGAATACGGATAGATAATCATTTTATCTAATTAAAGCTATAAAAAATAGGTCGCTTAGTTCAGTATTCTTAGCACAGCATTGAAAAAAGATTTTAAAAAGAGGTAACTTTGGCTTTGTTTTCTATCGAGTGAAGTTCTTCTGTTTGTGTCAATTAATGCGAAGCCGTATACGTTATATCCTCAAGTAAAGGTCGTAATTTTTTCAAAATTTTTTGATGATAATGTAAGGAATGAAACAGGATCAAAAAACTTGTCCACGCGCTATTTCACTGTTACCTGGCCTTAATGTGCCTTCGCTCTTATGCAAGAGGTTTGTATGTAATGTTTAAAGTATAAGTACGTCTGTTATCCGAATTCTTACTGGAGATTTCACTAAATATTAAGGTGACGCCGCGTTAAAGTAAAAAACCGTGTTGGATATGTTTTAGATTGCTTGTTTTCTATGAGAGCCCGGCCCAGCCTCTCATAGAAAACAAGAAATGGAACAGCAAGAAATGGAAAGAGCATAAGCGACAAAATGGTTTTTATCGCGTAATTTAAAAACCATACATAATATTATATATTTCTTATAAGCTATGTACAAAATAAAGTGTATGCTTGAACCAATCTATGTACTTTTGAAAGCTTAAATCACTCTCCTATGTTGGCAAAATTAGGATCCCTTTTTTTTACAGAGGTCTTTTGATTAATTATTCTGTGTTATGAAAGTTGACCAATCGTGTTATGCTATGGGTAATTCAAAGACAAAGACATGATGAATACTGACAATGAACTTTAATTTCTTAGCTTCAGTCGTTGCTGAGAAAAATCGACATCGCTAAAATATAACAGCCAAATTATCAAGGCGTCGTCTTAAATTCTTTGTGTTTTTCTTTTAGCACCATCACGCTAAAGCTTAATACATATTACGTTACGAATCGGAAATCGGAATGCAAAGGACAAGAGAGTAAATTTTGTCACACGAGCGTGCTACGTTTATCAATCTAACAGCGGAAATACATTTTATATCCAGGTAAGTTTTAGCAGTTCAAAGTTCTGTAGCAGAAATAACATCAAAGCAATTTAATTTACGTGTTCTGCGTGAATTTTAGATTATGGGTAAGGCCAAACGAGCGTATAATATTGTGTCGTGACTCGTGAGCGGTGAGTCGCAGAATTTCGGTCGCGTAATTTCTGTTGCATTCGGTTACATACAAAAGTCATATTTTATTCACACGGCGACGCAACTCGTGAGTTGTCTGCCGAGTGCCGACTCACATGCATTATTCGGACATAATTGAGTTTCCTTTTTTTTTTTGAAAATATAAAACAGCCTTTATTATTGCAGCATTCGCTAGTATTGCTAAATTAAGCCCAACTTAAATTGTTGGTTTGCGGTGAGAACTGAAGTTTTTTTTTATTTACAGGTGTATTTTGTTCATTTGATATTTGCGTGAGACACACTTAGATTATTATAGATTTTTATTTTATTATTGTATTGCTTTGGAAAATATAGGGTTGCTTCAATAATAGTTATATTATATCTTTTTTATCATTTTCATTGGCGTATGCCTCAAATTTTAAAGTGTAATAATAATATACCTAATACCTATAACCGTTTATTTAGATGTATAACTGTATGCATAAGAATTTAGAATGCTAAATACACTGCCTTTTCTGCTAAATATTTTATATGTACCTTATCTTAAATGCCAGTTTATAATATTGCTCTTGGTAATGAAAAAATATTTGAATGTAAAAGTGAATTTCGCAGAATCAGGGTACCTACTGCGTAACTATAAAGATGCTAAATATGTAGATAGGAAGAGCTTGCTGGCAATTTTAAATGTGATTTAGCATTATTATTTCATAATGGGTATTTAATTACAGAAGATAGCTATGTATTGTATAGCTTTAATTTTAAAAGCACTTACCATGGTAAAATCATTATTTTCTAGACTAGATGACGTCCGTTGCACCAAAATTCATTTATCGCTCTTGAACTGTACATTTTTCCGGGATGAAAAGTATACTATGTCCTTTCCCGGGACTCAAAGTATCTATATACCAATTTTCAGAAAAATCGGTTCAGCGGTTTGGGCGTGAAGGGATGACAGACACAGACACTGTCGCATTTATAATATAGTCATGGATATTGATAACTTATCCTTTATTGGTACAATATAAATCGTGTTCAGACGAAACGTACGCCCCAACACTTAGGTACTGAAACGTACACAATATGTGTCAAATACAATTCCTTGGTGATTGATGTATCCAGTTCTTCTGTATGGAGCAAAATATTATAACATTATGTAGGAATATTGACTGTCGAGTTAAAGTAATAATATGTTTTTACATACAGGGTGGCCTGATTGACTCGAACGTCATCCTCACTGCAAATTGTAAGTCGAGTTGACCTCAATTTCGAAGTTTGACGATGGTGGAAATCATAACGTCTTGGGCGTCGCGATCCATATTTAAGGGCACCATGCAGTTACGCCTGTCAGGCAAAGTTGAGGCAAAACTGGACATTTCTGTTTCCTGAACAGTTGACCTATTCAGGCAAACCTGTCAGGTACACCCTTAAGTGTATGGCTTGCTTTATTCAAAGAAACAATCATCTCCGCAGACATGCCGCAGACGGTAAGTCTGTTAATTCACTTTGTATCTTCTTGTGTAGTAAATAGAGTTCAATTTTAAAGTGGTTATTTAAAATTGCATCTCATTGTATTGTCGCGTCATCTTCCAAATTGCAATGTGAACTGCAGCATTATGAAATCAAAAATTTTTCTCTTTTAGACACACTTGTAAGAGCAAGTAAATTTAAAGGACGGAAGATAGAGTTTCTAAAGTCCAGTGGATATTATCCACTTCTTCACTGCTCTTTGTAATAAGATAATAATCCAAATTAGCTCATCATCACCAAATAATGTGATGCACGATGTAGTTGCTATGCTTATAATTATTGCTTACAGTTTGAGATAGAGTCGTAAACAACATTATTGCTTCATTTACATTATCGTGCACCTGAATATCTCGTAGAAACTGCACCAGAATATTTTTCTGACGTCATCACATACGTTTTATGTAGTGATTTCGTGAAAGCACTGGGTAATGTTGGCTGCTATTGTAAATACGTAATATTATGTCTCTTAAAACTAAATAATGAATTGGCCGGGTGCGAGTCGGACTCTCGCACGAAGGATTCCGTGCCATTTATTGACATCGAGAACTAAATATTTCGAGCGCGGCGTCCGAATCAAGAAATTCCGTAACGAAAATAAACCTAATACCGACCACACAGCGGTGCGACGTGCCGTGCCGTGTATTGACGTCTCATGAGTCACGTCGTTTCAGTTGTTTGTGTGTATGCGTGTAGCCGTGTATACTAGTTACCCATACATATTGTAAGATAATAAAAATATTTTAAACAATATTAATTAAGTTTCTGATCTAAACTAAGTAACGAAACAGCCAAGCCACATTTACTGATAATATTATGTAGAATTTGTTGTTGTTGTGTTGAAGTGAAGTGAAGCTTGGCTTTACATGAGCTCTGATATTCACAGGGCTAACCTTAGGTGGCCGTCTTGGCAACATTTTACACGAAATATTTTTGGTGGGATAAGTCTTAATGTTTCAGAGCAAAGTGGAATCTTTTAACTTGTCTTAAAATGTTAAGTTTTCTTGCCATTTGGCTACGGAACCCTAAAAAGCAGCCATTAGATTATTCGTTATGCATTGTCAAAGTCCAGAAATATGTACTAAAAGGGCCGAATATGCACATGCCATTTGTTATTAGTTTCACATTACTTTCAAAATAACTGTATTCAGTTCATTTTGAATAATTATGCTCATTATTATAATATACTAGTTGACCCCGCAAACGTTGTTTTGCCATTTAAAGTATTTCTACTTCATCAGTTGATACAAAATACCCCCTCTTTTGTCCTCTAAGAGGGGTGGGGGGAAAAATTGTGTACACCTGATGTTAAGTTAGAAAATACAGTTAATAATATTATGAATTAAGTCCATTAAAGAAAAAATTTGATACAAAATCTGACCCCCTTTTTGATCCCCTTAGAGGGGTGGGGGGGAAAAGTTTATACACCGGATATTAAGTTGGAAGAAGACAAATATATCTGCGAAAACCGTATGCAAATCGGATCAGTAGTTTTCGTGTTAAAGAAAAAAGTTTGATACAAAATCTGACCCCCCTTTGGTCCCCTTAGAGGGGTGGGGGGAATTTTTTTTCACACCAGATGTTAAGTTGGAAGAAGACAAATATATCTGCGAAAACCGCATTCAAATCGGATCACTAGTTTTCGTGTGATAGAGGAACAAACATAAGACAGACAGACAAAAAACTAACCACATTTTTGGCTTCTATAGCGATCTAGTGACACCCCCCGCTTATTATTTTTTGAATATCTTTGATGTACAGAATTCACATTTCTTTATTTATTATAATATGACGATATTATTAACACGACCTAGTATCAAGTTTCAAGTGGTGTAACATCCTAGTAACAGAAAAATGTTATTCTAGAACAATAATATTCTTATTCTTTCTTAATGTTAAACACTGAAATAAAAGAATATTTTTCTTGCCATACAAATAGTAGCAAATTATTTTCATTTGACTGCGTAACAGTTGTGTAAATACTATGTATTTTCTTTGTGTCGTTCTTAGATACTATTAAGGTCAAGCTTGGAGTGTGGAGTTCAAAATGTAGCCTTTATATCATTAATTCAGCATACGATACGAGCTAAAAGTACCTAGTCTATTTACACGTCGTTGTAGAGTTGATTCAGACCGCAACGCGAAGCGTAGATGCATTTCTGTACTGATTAATTGACAGATTGGCATGTAGCCTCGCGCAATTGAAATCTGTCAAATCCATACAAAATGCCGCGCCTCGCCTCGTCGCGTTGCGACTTGCAGCCTGATTTGACCCATTCCTTTTACATTCGATTTTGACCAATCACAGCGCGACTAACGTTGGTCCAATTCGCTGTTTTAAATTATGATGTCAAGTGAAATGAAACTGTATTATACCAGGATTGATCTGATATTTTAACGTCTAACGATGATCCAACAAAAGTTTGAAGTTAGCGATACAAAAATATCTGACAAATAAAGTATTATGAATAGCGCAGAACAAAATATATCATCATAAGTCATAACTCACACTTTAACAAAAGGTTTTCATTCATTGTTACAGCCGAAGTGTGACCTGAAAAGTAAAATATTTACGACTATGTGAAGTATTACCCGACTGTGTTAGAAGGATGTTGTTGTTGAATGTATTGTAGGTTGTAAGTGGCACATCATTATTATGTCTTTTTACGTATTTCTTTGACATGCTTAAGATAGTCTGGTGGTAACGTATGATACTAAGATTTTCCCATTTGGCGTTTATCAAATTAAGTACAAGTTACTTACTTTTATCGTTAATTGAGCATAAGTTTACATTCGCGTTGCAGTCTGAATCAACCCTTACTTTGAAATCGTGGGTTTGATTCGATTCGATCTGATATTGGTTGGAGTAATTTCAATGAAACAGCCTGTTTACAGTGAAATGGAAACCGATGTGGGAGGTAATATCATAGCGCACGGAGTGCGCGGCCAAGTTCCAGCAGGCCGCGCGCATGCCGTGCACTATTTACACGAACGGTTTCGATGCACTTTTGACCCCCTTGTATCTCAGTGCCTATTGCGAGAGCAAAGATAAAATTTTACCTACCTAATTATATACTAGTACTTACGCAATATACCAAATTTCATAGATATAGATTTGTTAGATCCTGAAATATTTCCTTGTAAAAATAGCTAATTTTGGCACTGACTCACTGACCGGTAATCAAAATTCACTGGCCACTTCCAGTTGTCGTAGCGTTATGAAATTTGGCACACAGGTTGTTTGTTATATGTAGATTAACAAAAAATTAAGAAATTTGAGAAATTGGTCAAGCGTGAGTCGGCTCATCTATGAATTTGAGATAAAAATCGGTAATCAAAACCTCTAGGCCACTTCCAGTTGTCGTAACGTTATGAAATTTGGCACACAGGTTGTTTGTTATATGTAGATTAACAAAAAATTAAGAAATTTGAGAAATTGGTCAAGCGTGAGTCGGCTTCAAAACCTCTAGGCCACTTGCAGTTGTCGTAGCGTTATGAAATTTGGCACACAGGTTGCTTGTTATATGTAGATTAACAAAAAATTAAGAAATTCGAGAAATTGGTCAAGCGTGAGTCGGCTCATCTATGAATTTGAGATAAAAATCGGTAATCAAAACCTCTAGGCCACTTCCAGTTGTCGTAGCGTTATGAAATTTGGCACACAGGTTGTTTGTTATATGTAGATTAACAAAAAATTAAGAAATTTGAGAAATTGGTCAAGCGTGAGTCGGCTTCAAAACCTCTAGGCCACTTCCAGTTGTCGTAGCGTTATGAAATTTGGCACACAGGTTGTTTGTTATATGTAGATTAACAAAAAATTAAGAAATTCGAGAAATTGGTCAAGCGTGAGTCGGCTCATCTATGAATTTGAGATAAAAATCGGTAATCAAAACCTCTAGGCCACTTCCAGTTGTCGTAGCGTTATGAAATTTGGCACACAGGTTGTTTGTTATATGTAGATTAACAAAAAATTAAGAAATTTGAGAAATTGGTCAAGCGTGAGTCGGCTCATCTATGAATTTGAGATAAAAATTAATATGTACAAGTAAATACACTGAAATAAGATGAGGAGGAAAGAAACAAATTGGTATGATTCCTTAAAAAAAGTATTGAAATCTCACCAAAAACATACCTGTTAAAACGGGGCCAAGTTCCTATTCACTAATTGTTCGCCTTAAAAAAGAGTTGAAATCCAATTCAATGCCAAGTTTAGATGCACTTCCAAATCGATCATAATCATCTTCATCAACAGCCTGATCCTAAATACTTCTAAATTTGAACTTGGCAGGTTTTCATGCTAGTAGCACTTGATAATTATTGTATAATTTTTAAATTTAAATATAAGATATCTATGTGATTAAATTAACCTGCCAAGTTCAAATTTAGAAGTATTTAGGATCAGGCTGTTGATGAAGATGATTATGATCGATTTGGAAGTGCATCTAAACTTGGCATTGAATTGGATTTCAACTCTTTTTTAAGGCGAACAATTAGTGAATAGGAACTTGGCCCCGTTTTAACAGGTATGTTTTTGGTGAGATTATTATTATCGACAAGTATGATAATAATCAAATTATTGCGCTCCTTAAATAAAGTAATTTTGTTACGTCTTTATCTGGTAAAATTCAATTAAAATTAACTACTTATTTACGCTATTATTGTCTTATTGAGATGAAACGAACATAATCATTATTGTTAATTACAGGATAACATTATCAAAGTAAATGGTTGGATTTAATAGATTTACAAATGAATAAAGGTTTTTGCATTTATTATAACAGTTACTATTTTTTGTAAGTAGTTGATTCCTTTTTTCTAATCATCCCACATTTAAGCAAATCAAATACGATAGCTGATTAAACCATAAAGTTAATATACCTAGCGTAATAGAGAAACAAAGGCCTAAGCAAACGAGATGTCACTATCAGTAACACTGCGTGGTAAAAAGAGACACGTACGATACAGAACAGCAGAACTCTTTTTTTGACGTCCAGTCGGCACTTAACGTTGACAATTTAATCTCATAGAAAGATGCTTGTGTAAGTGTATACGTACACATTTTTATACACAGATGTAAATCAATTTCGGTTTCGTTTGACAGCTCGAGATTTTTGCTCTATTCCGCTAGGTATATTAACTTTATGGATTAAACGTAAAGCTGAAGAAAAACCTATACACCAAAGAGTTTAATCAAGGTTTATCTGGGAAAATAAAACATTAATGTGCGTAGTCAAACATTTATTTTTTATAACAGAGTATTTTAGTTTCTTATTTACAGTCATGCATTTAATATTTACAAAATTCAGCTTAGCGTACACATTCAGTCCATGAACGTAGAAAAAAAGGCGGACGGAGTCTTATTAAACACTGTGTCTTCAGAGTCGGCCACGCACACATTCTTGCGCCTGTCAAATGGCTGGACTAGCGTAAGAATGTGTGCGTGCGGACCGTGTACATGCACTATGCAGTCAGCCTGGCGGACTCTGAACCTGAAGACACAGTGCTGTGTCACAGAATATATAATAGTACTCCGTAGCTGTGTATAATAAGACTCCGTCCGCCTTTATTCTATGTTCATGATTCAGGCATGCTTTCACATAATAAAGTATATAATATTAATATTGAATCTTTATTGAAATGATCACAAAATAAAGTATACCATCTTCAAAAATCGCTAAAATATAGTCTGACTCTGTTCTATCGAAATCTATCCAAACCTGGAATCTGGAGTCTAAGAGTGTACAAAAATCTGTAAAAAAACAAAACATGAAAAACCCGTAGAAGTAGGTAGCTAGCTGCTGCAGCTTTATTTTTTTTAATTAGGTGGATTATTCATTTTTTACATAAAAAATACATAATATTATAGTTATTGGTATTTTGAGATCATCGTTTAAATAATAGATTATTTAAATTTCTCAGAGATTCACTTATTTCTAACAGTACGTAATATTTTGGACAGGCGGATACAGAAAAAATATAAGAAGGAAACAGACTACTGGAGTCTGGAACGTCTCAAAGTAACGTAGGATATAACGTTTTTGGCGATAAAGCAACAACTGTTTTTTATCCACTCGGCAAGAATACAAACTTTCATGCAGCACAAATACATATTTTTCTAGATATACATAAAGATACGTAGGGGACGGTGAGGCAAAATGGGTACCATCTGCCATCTTGCTGACACGAACTACTACGACCTATATTATACTAATCGATGCCTGAATAACCCACCGTACTATTTTATTATAGACTTATCACTACCCTCAATGCATTACTATCACTGAAGTCTAGGACTACTCGCACTAAATTCGTTGTCTGAACTGTGCGATTACTATATAGTGTCCCAGTTGACGTCTTCACTGGTGTCTCATTCAATATACCACACTTGTAATTTTCGTTGCCATTGTACTTAAGGGACAAAATAATGAGTTCCGTTACGTTCATAGTGGTGTCCCTGTCACTATTATATTATACTTTGGTTACTTTAAGTTTCC
Source organism: Plebejus argus (assembly GCA_905404155.3). Classification (NCBI taxonomy): domain Eukaryota; kingdom Metazoa; phylum Arthropoda; class Insecta; order Lepidoptera; family Lycaenidae; genus Plebejus; species Plebejus argus. Next base: position 6,308,051 of record FR989944.1, read on the forward strand.
CTTATTTTGGTATGCACTTCCTGAACGATTCGACAATGTCCCATGTCACTATGCCACAATTGCTATTGTGAAGCGCATGTCGCAGTTGTAATACTGCCACTGGTGTCCCGATGAATTGTCCTATGAACAATAACTTGTACGCTTTTATATATTTAGCATTATACACTTTTGAGGTTATGGAGCACTGGTGTCCTAATAATTATTAACACATATTTAAAACTTTTGAAGTGTCTTATCACAGTTTGTAACTTTGTTTGTCTGAAAGCCTAAAACACTTATACACTGGTTAGATTACTGTTATATTACACATTTACAGTCGATGGGACAGTGGGGTCCCATTCAATATAACACCGTCCCGTTTTTCAAGCGTATTGTCACAGTTGTTGCACTGGCATTGATGTCCCATCAACTATAACACGCTCGCGCTAGTTCCATTGCTGTTGGTGTACTTCAAAGACGAGCGGATGGAGCGTATAGTGGTGAGTCTCACGGACGCCGTTCGGTCGTTGCTGCGAAGAAGGGACGCCCGATTACCGCCGGACTCTCTGAAAAACATACCTGATTTTAATTCCTAAAGAATATTATGACAAACAGTTGTTTTAACCCGTGAATCTGGGTACGATCTTTGCTCAATTGAAAATCTGTCCACCTAGTGAATGATAGTGAAAAATTTTGTGGGACAGACTTACGATCAAACAAAGGTGGAATGTACAAGATTAGGGTCCATGGCTATCAGTCAAAATATACGAGTACCTTTTTACATTGACTTTTGTTATTGTAATTTCAAGTTAATCCAGACATAACGTAATATAATAATTAAGTAGTACGATAAACCCACGATATGTTTGCTGTGGAAGTTACTTCAGTTGGTAAACGTTGATCGTTTAAGCGTTAATACTAGATTATACAATATGCGGTGTAAAATACACTGAAGCTGTTTAAATTTTCACACATAGTGCATCCTCACAATCTTTACTCTGTTAAGTTATTGCATAGACTCTATGCAATACATAAATACACATTCTAAATCTAATATATGGCCCTCTTGAAATTTGAGTTTGACACCCCTGCCATAGAGCATTGCTAAATTATCGCGGGCTTTGAGCGCGGCGACCGAATCAAGAAATTCCGTAACGAAAAACATCTAACATTCGTCTAACGTCGTTTCAGTTCGGCAGACTTCGGCTCGGTGTTTATTAATTCATAATAGGCGGAGAGAACGTTTACGCAAAGGAACTTCAATCTTGTAAAACAGAATACATGTGACACTCGAGGCCTACCACGGTAAAGCAATCGTATAGCATTTTCTCATCAACTTATGCAATTTTAATTCGCATACGTTTAGTTGCACGCATAAAAACACCGTCATGCCGAAGCCTACCGAACTGTAACGTTAGACGATTCACGGTTTTCAGCGCCGCACCGGTTTGCCGGTTGAAGTAGGTGGTGTTAGGTTTATTTTCGTTACAGAATTTCGCTCTAAGCCCGCGATAAAAGCTTTATTGCAATACCTTAATATTATGATAGAGCTCAAGAGAGACGTCCATATTTTCAACTATATGCAGTCTAATCGCTTAGAAAAGAATATGATAATGATGATTGTAATGACTAAGTAATGGTACTTAGAGGTCTGATAAAGAGAATGAAATGCTAATGTGCGAGGTCCTTTATTTGAATTCTCGACCCTTTGCTATTGCGAAGTCAGAAGGTATTTTATTCCTGAGCTCACTTCCGACTTCCATAATTTCGATCCAATTTAGATTGGCCTCATAAATAATAATAAATGATTATTTTATTTTATTGCATTTCCGTGGTTCCGTTATTTAAAGGATGCTTAAAGGTTTGTTCTGTCACTTGTATGTTACCATTCATAACCAAATTGACAATGGGCCATCAAAGACAAAATAAATATTGTCTGTATTGATCCTTCTTGGACCAACGTGGAGATGCCACATGTAGCATGCGACGATCGTGGGCAAACATACACGATTCACGAATATTCCCCTTTACATCTTCATAATCATCGGATTCATCACGGGCTCTGGCAGGGTCGCGGTTGTGTATTCCGCGTATCCCGTGGCTCTGCCTTATAAGCGGAAGAGCAGGAACTCCGCCCCCAAGGAGTCCCACATACTCCGGTAGCCCTCCTCAGACTGACGGGGATGCATAAACGCATTTCCCCAATGCAAAAAAAGAATCGGCCAAGTGCGAGTCGGACTCGCTGACGAAGGGTTCCGTACCGTTATTAAGCAAAAAAAGCCCAAAATTGTGTTTTTTGTATGGGAACCCCCCTTAAATATTTAATTTATTTTTAGTACTTATATTATAATCTCTTCTAAAAAAAATCTCTTCCGCTTGCTCTAATAAAGCCTTCCCTGACAACTCCTTTGATAAGCCCATTTTGTATTACGGAATTTTGTATGAAATTCTTCGTTTAAATTCACGTTTTTTCCCTGAGCTCTCGACACATTCGTATAAGATCACGTATTTATATACCTTGAAGACGATTTTATTACCTCCTTTACGCTTCAGTTAAGCACGTTTTAATATGAAATGAAGATCTTTTTTATTTACATATCTTAAACTTCGCTTAAAGTATTATAATCCTGCCAAGTTCGAGTTGAATTTCTGCAGGAATTCACAATATAGTACCTAATATTATATTTATCACACATCATTTTCCTATATTTTCAATAGCTTGGAACCGAATTTTGAGTTAAAGTTAATTATTATAAAAAAAATTATAATATAATGTAAATATTGTTATTTGTAATAATAATTATTATTATTGTTCCTACTTTTAATATTACAGGAAGATCGTATTTTGACCTTAATTTAGAAATTATTCATTTCAATTCGTATTTACTGCTCAGAAATATGCAAATATTATTTCATCAAAATAAATTACCGAGGAAAACTTGAATTCTGTTGTTAATTAAATTGTTAATATTTTAATTGAATCTATTATTAATCGCAAGTTATAAAATTTAAAAACTATTGTAGTATAGACGATTGAGTTGAGATCGATAATGATAATAATTATTTATTGATAACAGTCGAATGTGAGTCGAATTTGTTGTTTTAATAAAATATGTAAGTTCCCACAAATTGCATTACCATTAGATAATAGATATACGTAGTTGATGGAAAAATCTAGTTAGAATTAAAGATGGGAGGGATACACAATTTTAGCAGTAAAATTCCTACTCCTGTCTATTTCTGATTAATTTCGTTGCGGGTCCCAAGACAGCTTTCGCATGTTCCTCGGGCTCCCTGAGATCATATCAAAGGGTTTTCGTGAATGGATACCGCTGTCGATCCTGGATCCCTTTTGACGAAAAATGCGGAAACGTAGGTGATTGAAATTTTGCACAGTTATTGTTTATAATATTATGGTGAAGGTCGAGTGCATCGAGCTAATATTATTTTGAAATAATGCTTTATCATACCTTTAATTTACACACTACTTCACATATTTATTTTTGTAATACTTTAATAACTATATAATAACTACAACACACACACTAGGAGATTTTGATTGACAAGCCTATACACACGAATAATTGTACTCTTTTATATTTTATGGTTGAAGTCTGTTGTGAAATTGAAAATAGATTAAATACTGTTAGACAATCAAAGCGCACGGCGTGCGCTGGCCAAGTTCTAGCAGGCCGCGCACATGCCGTGCACTATTTACACGAACAGTTTCGACGCACTTTTGACCCCCCCGTATCTCAGTGGATATTGTGAGTGCAAAGATATAATTATACCTACGTAATTATGTACTAGAACTTAAACAGTATACCCAATTTCATAGATATAGCTTCGATAGAACCCGAATTATGTCCCTGTAAAAATAGCTAATTTTGGCACTCACTCACTCACTGACTGGTAATCAAAACCTCTAGGTCACTTCCAATTGTCCTAGCATTATGAAATTTGGCACACAGGTCGTGTGTTATACGTAGATTACCAAAAAATTGAGAAATTTAAGAAATTCAAGAAATCGGTCAAGCGTGAATCGGTACATCTACAAAATTAAGAGGCCACTTCCAATAATTATTGTAGCGTTATGTTTGGAACACAGATCGTGTGTTATAATAATGTAGATTATCAAAAATTGAGAAATTTTAGAAATCGGTCAAGCGTGAGTCGGTTCATCTTTGAACTTTAGATGCCACTTCCAATTGTTCTAGCGTTATGAAATTTGGCACATAGGTCGTGTGTTATAATTATGCAGATTAACGAAAAATTAAGAAATTGAAGAAATCGGTCAAGCGTGAGTCGGCTCATCTATGAATTTTAGATAAAAATTCCAGTGATACAATGAGAAACGATGAGGAATCGAGGACTGAGGAGGGTGGGAGGACGAGGGGGAGGGTTATAAAAAATATAGTGTCATGTATAATGCACACCGTATAGCTTATGAAATAAAATAAAAATGATTTATTTAAAAAAAGTATTGAAATCCCACCAAAAACATACCTGTTAAAATGGGGCCAAGTTCCTATCAACAAATTTTTGACCTAAAAAAGAGTTGAAATCGAATCCAATGCCAAGTATAGATACAATTCATCGATCGTTATCATCTTCATCAACAGCCTGATCCATAATACTTTTAAATTTGAACTTGGCAGGTTAATTTAATCATATAAATACAATAATTAATCAAGTGTAACGTATAGCACGAAAACCTGCCAAGTTCATATTTAGAAGTATTATGGATCAGGCTGTTGATGAAGATGATAACGATCGATGAATTGCATCTAAACTTGGCATTGGATTGGATTTCAACTCTTTTTTAGGTCAAAAATTTGTTGATAGGAACTTGGCCCCATTTTAACAGGTATGTTTTTGGTGGGATTACAGTCATACACGGCCAGTCTGTCATCATTTCACTTTATTAATCTGAGACTGTCGCAGGAATTATGTCGAAAAATAATAAAGTCAATATTTTGACAATAGAATATCAATAGAAAAGCGTTGGAAATATACTTTAATTTTTTATTTTAGGTCGAATTTCGACCACTGGGCGATCTCTAGTAACATAATATTCTGTCATCACTCATCAATCTAAACGATCCAAATAATAAAACTCAGAAGTCAGAATGATAAGCTAATTATTCAGTCTCGAAATAGCAATCCCGATATAATGCGCCCGTACTGCCTGGCACTAGCGCCAGCCGTAACTTAATTATTTTTCTAAGAAACCGCATCGCAATTATTAATAATATTTTCTGATTTTTCAAACTTTGTCGGGTTTTCTAGAAATTGAATTAAATTGGGGGTGGGAGCCAGGTAGTATATTATGCCCTTAAAAAATGAGAAATTTGTTTTATTAGAGAAACATCACAAAATGGTTTGCCATTTTGTGATTATTTTTATTTATTTATTTATTACATTTAATCTTATAATATTCTAACAGTTACATTACTTCCTGCAAAACTGCTTACGCAGTTTGATGTTTTTCTACACTAAAAAAAAACGATTAACTTAAAGCGGTTTTTTTTCTTCTCCTAACGTAATTCATTTTCAGAAATTTAAACGCAAGTCAAAATGAACTTATTATGTCTACAACGCGATTTAATTTCAGATATGATTTTCTCTTTTATATTCTCCGAACATGCTAATTCTATTGTAAAAGTTAACAGACCTCACCTAAATGTTCGCCAATCTGAAAGTAATTTTGTTGTTTTGTTTTCTTTTGTGTCACGTACATCTACCTTTTTGTGTAAATGTATTACTTACCATGTTCTAATTTAAGTAATATAATGTATACTTGTTTAGTTTACAATATAAATCCTTATTTTAACTTAAATTATAAAAAAAATATAATCTCATAATAAATACAAATTTAAATATTATACATTTGAAAGTATGTGGTTATTGTGTTTATTTCTCTTCTCATCAAAACCACTGAACGAATTTTGATAGGTATAAAGTTATTGGAGATACTTTGAGTATATTAATTATGTAAACTATATCAAACATTTATTTATTTAGCTTATTTTAATAAATATATAATAATTATAATTAAAGCTCAGTATGTAGTTTAATACCTAACAATAATCTTATACATACCTAAATGAATTTCCAATTTTAGTATTAACATTATTTTAAAGTCTACAATATTAATTCACAATTATTTATTTATTTTAATTTATTTTGTTATTATATCTATTGACATACTTACCTATATTGTATTAGCCGAAACCGAGTGGTTTATGAATTGGTTTAAATTCACCAGCGCGTACTTAGTACTTGTTGGTAATTAATGCTGGACTATAACAGCTATTATGACAACTTCGCTAGACCGTTATGTCATCCCATCGCTCTAAAATGAAAAATATTCAATTATATAATATTATATCAATTATACAATATATATGCTAAAATATTTATTTATATTTAATAACAATACTTTATGTGGATTATAGTTACCTTGTAAGTTTATGACGTCGGCACTCGGCAGCCTGACCTAATTACACGACACTCGAGATATAACTCCGTATTGTTTTTGGAAAACATCTTAGAATGAAATAAACAGCTGTGCGGTGTGAACCCGTGCGAGGCCCACGCGGTGTGAGGCCAGCGGGCGGCGCGCGCGCCTGTAAAGACCGTTAGGTGTTTACCGCCCGCGCCAGACTGGCGCCGCACACCCTCGCCATCCCTCGCCCTCGCCCTCGCCTGCCACCTTGCTTTGTTATCTAACCGGTGAAGTCGTGACACATAATATTATTAATTTAATAAATAATAATAAATTAGTAAGTACCTATGTTATAAATTACTAGCTAAAAACCGAGCTTTGCATCTTGACTGACTGGACGGTGATAACACATCTATGTACTTGCATAATGTTGAAAGCCACGACTGACTGATGACAACACATCTACATGCAAATAAAAATTACTATGTTAAATCACAAATCAATGGGTGTGATAGTCTATCCGTAAACTGTAATGTGTATTACAAGAAATAATTAATGTACGTAAATATTTATTATTTTATTATGTTATTATGTTCATCTTATAATATTATTAATATCTTGCGCTTTATTTTATTTTAAAAAATATTTTATTTACTTATATTTATTTACTTATTTATTTTAAAATACTGCTTGTTGTCTGTCAGTCGCCTGACAACTACTAAAGGATCCACATAATACCAGGGATCACGGTACAGGTATCCTATACCGTGATCACAGCCTGAGTGGAGTCCTTTTCAACGATATTATGTTCGCATCGCACTGCCTTACATCAGGGTACCTAGCCCATTTCAAAGTTTTATTATTATTATCTTTTTTTTTTTTTTTTGTTACTTTATTTTATCTTGCTTATTTATTTATTTTTTTTGTACCTTGTACCTTGTACCTGTCCATGTGTTTTTAAGTGTAGTGTGGTGTGAATGTAATTATGTTGAATAAATGTTTATTATATTATATTATATTATTATTATATTATCGGGAAAGGATGGGTTTTGTCCCGATTATCACGCGTTATAGAATTTCGTCCATTTATTTATAAACGGGAAACTCATTAGGGGAAAGTAATGATTGTTGTTAATTGAAACCGGTCGTGTATATTAGAATTCTGTAATAAATCAATTAAAATAAGGTGGGATAAGTGCAAGGATTAAGGAAAGTGTATAATAAATGATCAAACGAACTTACCAAGTGAAGTTCGATCATTATTATATGAGTCGCTTCATTCAAAGATATATTAACCAAGTAGTCCTTTGTCTATCTGCTAGGCAATCGCGTTTTTTAAAGACGTATGTAGGTAGTTGAAAAAATAACTTCCCATCCCGGCCACTCGCTCCTCGAGGCGCCTCATTATGTTTAGAGAGAGGTAATGCAGAAAATCTTTCTTTCTTTCTTTGGGTACTGCAGCAAACATAGTTTCTTGCAGACTGGGTGGGAGGGAGATTATATCTTTGAATGAAGCGACTCATATAATAATGATCGAACTTCACTTGGTAAGTTCGTTTGATCATTTATTATATTTCTTCGCTTCATTCTTCGATATATTAACCAAGTAGATTTTCAGAGTAACGAAAGAAAGATTTTTTACAAAATACTTAGAATTTATATATACTTATATTATACATTATGAATAGTAATCATTATATTCGAGAATTTTTTTTTTTTTTTTTAACATTATGCCCATAAATAATAATAATAGTCGAAACAAAACTTAAGAGACCTCTATGGTTTTGTGATTCAAATGATAACGTACTGGGATCATGGTGATTAAGATTATATAACTGATTCAGCGAAACTTTGTTCGTCGATAAAATTATGGCTTAGGAAAATAGCGAAAGTATTGGAGTCACTAGTTCTGCCTGTCGACTGTCGTCTTACTAATAGGTCCAGTATCAATCCCCGTGTCGGCGCTCGACGTGTCGACGCCGCGCCGCTCTCGCACAGCACCTGCTTTATCCAGCGGCTATTACCGAATGGGAGGTGGCTGTTCTGTGCAGAGCGTTAAACCCGTACTGTAGCATTATCCTATTTAGTATAATCTTGAATAACCATCGCAGGGCGTAATAACTTAAATATTATAACTTCTTCTTCTTTTTTTTTTTTTTTTTTATAAAAGAGTTACATAATTTAAGAACATCCGATCACGCTCAGGAGTTTGTCTTTGTAATATAAATTTCGAATAATTTAAACCGTATTTTTTATTTTGCCGAGTTTTATTATTAGGCAGAAAGTTTTAAGTCAATGATCAGTATTCAGTAGGTACAGAGTGCAAGAAAAAACAAATAATTTATAAGTGGATCCTGGGTACTACACTAGGTACTCAGGTATGGGCTAGGAATTAGAATGTTTACCGGAAAGCTTCTTTCAAAAGACACTTTAAACATTCATCTAAGCCAATGTCACCATCCAATAATATCAACATTGTTCATAAACAATGACAGTGCACAGTGACATGGCTGTAGAAGATATCGTTTTACAGCCATTGTCAAATTGTTTGGCAAGGTTCTGATAAAGCAGACGAAGATCTCTGTAACAAGTCTATTAACTAATGAGATTGAAGAGAGTATTTACCTAAAATCTAAGTCGAAGTAGAGCATTTTAGAATAAATTTTAAGGCGTCTACTGTTATAACTCATAACTGTGTCCGGCCCTGTGGTCGTCGACTCGTCGATAGTTATTATTGCATATTACAAATTACAATTACAATATGATTGAAATTAGAGAATATTGTGTTCTCGGTCCAGCAGGATAAATATTTATACTTACACTTATATTATTCAAGATTAAGTGTCATTATGTTATCGTATTTATCATTGCATTTATTTAGCATTAATAATTTTAATCGCTGAAAACCAGTTGCATTCCGCGACGGGGGTCAGAAATCAGGTGTCAGAACACCTATCAGTTGAGGTAGCTCACGAATAGTACACTGATTTAACTGTTCTATATTATTTCGTTTTTAATAGGCTTATATTATTATTATATAATATATCTAATATGTAGGTACATAAAATTCTCGTATCACGGTGTGCGTAGTTGAACTCCTCTGAAACGGCTCGACCGATTTTCGTGAACCTTAGCGAGCATATCGGCTAGGGTTGAGAATCGGACAACGTCTAATTATTTTTATATTGATGAGTGTATTTTTGAATAAATAATAGTAAAATGTTACAACTCGAGACTGACGGCGACCATTGTTTGTACGATGGGATAGCAATCATAGACGTCATGGTGACATACTTACTAAGTCACTTCAATAAAATAATATGGGCAAAATACTTTATATGGTAAAACAACATTTGCCGAGACATCTAGTTATGTTATAATAATATGTATTGTAAGCGTTAAGACTTAAATATTTACATATTTGTTGTGGATTTAATACACCCATGGCACTATTAACAATAAAACTTAAACAAAAAAGGGGCGCCTGAGGCTGCGCCTAGAACACTGGTATTGCGAAAGCGTGGTAAGGCTAGTAGTGATAAAGCCTTCTACGCCTGATCTGGTTTCCTTCTTTATATTTTTTGTGAGAATAAATGTAAGCGCACTGCGCATCTGATAGTCTGTACGTCAAGACTTGAGGCTTTAAATCTTTCAATCGAATAGTGAGTTAATAGGAACCAACAAGTAGCTGGCTTTTAAATCTATTTTTGACAGATATCCACTTTTGGATATTGCCTTGAAAGCCATACGGTAATTTTCCAAATTAACATGTAAAATAATTATTTAGAAATAAACTTACGAAGTGGATTCAAATTGAAAATAATTTTTAAAAAATTGTATTTAAAATATAATACAATATTTAATAGTTTGAAGAAAGGAAAATCTTTGAAATAAGGTAATCTTCGGTGGAGTTACACGAAGATATAGTTTTAAATTCTAATAATAATTTATTGATGTCATGATATATAATACATTAAGCCAGTGGCCCCCAATCTGTTGTTGTTTTTGGAACGAAGTTCCCTATTTATTTATTTTTTAAGCGGGCCACAAACTTGTTTTGGTCTTGGTGTCGTGGGCCGCAACAAACATTTTTAGGTTTAAAAATAACGTTCAAAATCAACGATTTACTAGTGAACAAAAATAATTTACGAGTTACGACTTTCACGATTACTGCTGGTGGGCGTGAATTTCAAAATGCTTTAACATCACGCGGGCCACAAATAAAGTTCCGGTGGGCCGCAGGTTGGGAATAATAATTATAATAGTAACATCTATAAAATATGTATAAAAATGACTGTTAGCTGCACTACGGCTGCGGTGTTGAGCATTTGTTCGTCTCAACGTTCTTCGAACTCGAAGGGGGTTGATTGTAGCGTTACAATACTAGTGGCGCCAGCCGACGGTTACCACAGTCCACATCTCCCCCCCCCCCCTTCCTTGACGGGTAACGGGAAGGGTTTGTCAGAGCCCGAAAAGTACCCGATTGATGATGGAATGTACTAATTTGTCTCTGAGAACAAATACTGGAATTATCCAGCGAAACCATAATAATTTCGGTCTGATATAACAAGGCTTATAATCTTGTCTTGTCTGATAGTATATTATCTGATAAGTCTGATAATAATTAATATCGAGATAAGTTAGATACTGGCGATAACTGATAGGTCTTCTAATTTCGAGACATTGTCAGGTGAAATCTATAATGATAATAATCGATCGAAATAGAATCGAGCTGCAACACTTATTAGCAGGAATGTTTTATAAGCAATAGCTTATCTTAATCGTCTTTGTGATCCTTTAAAATCATAATCTGGCGAACCCAACAAGGGTTCACCTAACGTCAGTAGAAGCTCTGGATCTATCCGGATCTGGTCCGGTGCCGGTGGGTCAGAATCGACCGTTGGCACCTGGTTTAGGAGTGGGAAAACTTCTGGTTTATTCGTAACCTGATCGACCCGTATATCGGTCACTTCTAATTATATTTCCCCGATAGTCTGGTCTTAGTGACCTAAAAAAATTATTGGGGTAGTTATATTGTTCGTTATAATCGACTTATTTGTCATATAAATTAATATTATGTTACAAAAAATATTGAGGGTAGTAACTATCACGTTACGAAGATATTAAGTTTCGTTATACACTCGCGGTGTATCCCGAATCCCAACATTGGTGCAAAATTTATTTAATAATAATAGTTACATACCGTCAGACATAATAAATTATAATTATATTATTATTAGTTATTAGCTCGAAATATTTTTGTATAAAATGGTAAAGATAATATTATAATAATTATGTAGTTCTATTTATAGAACAAAGAGCGCGGGGGAACGCGCGGTAGTTGCTCATTTTTATTTTTAAACATTGTCGGAGACTCCCAGTTAATCCATACTTTATGTTGATTTAAAGAATAACAATATATTTTAAATTTAACTAGTAATTAACTCGCAGTTAATCATCTCAAACCAGCCAACATATTATATTATAGTTCTATTTTTAGATATAACATCGTCAGAGACTCGCAGTCAATTCCGATGCATAAGAATTGCGTTTAGAGACTCGCAGTCAATCCACACATTATGGCGGTTTATAAAATAACTCGCAGTTGATTCAGACAAACCGGCCAATATATAGCTATTTTTATAGAAAAGCTGAAAAAAAAAAAAACATCGTCAGAGACTCGCAGTCAATTCCGATGCATATAAATTGTGTTTAGAGACTCGCAGTCAATCCACACATTATGGCAGTTTATAAAATAACTTAATATAATTAAGTACTTGCAGTAATTAACTTGCACTTATTTCCCCCAATCGGACAAACGTATAGTTCTATTTATAGAATAGGTAAAACATCGTCAGAGACTCGCAGTCAATTCCGATGCATATAGATATAGATTGTGTAAAAGGACTCGCGGTCCAAACACACTGTACTTATTGACTCACAGTCGCAGTACATGCCGGTTAATTAAATAATTGCAGATGTTTCCCCCAATCCGGCAAACATATAGTTCTATAATAATTATTATATTTATAGAACAGATGAAGCATACATAATATTATAGATTGTGTATAAAGACTCTCAGTCCAAACACATTGTACGTTTATTGACTCGCGGTCGCAGTACATGCCGGTTAGTATTGAATATAATTGGCTCGTCTTGGCCTCGGTAGTGCCTGCCGTTTATTTAAGTATTTAATAGTACTTACATGTATTTTCTTGTTACACGATAAAATAACACTGATTTTAATTACAACACTGACTCAATCATCTTAAAAAAATAACCAATTTTCGTCTGAGCGCTGCGCTTTGGCATGGTTACTTAGTATACGTGCACGCGTTGCCTCGCGTTAACAAAGAATGAGGCGCCTCGAGGAGCGAGTGGCCGGGATGGGAAGTTATTTTTTCAACTACCTACATACGTCTTTAAAAAACGCGATTGCCTAGCAGATAGACAAAGGACTACTTGGTTAATATATCGAAGAATGAAGCGAAGAAATATAATTATTTAATTGCTAACGAGTAACGTCCAATCATTCACGTCCAATCGATGTCCGATCGCCAATACATAAATCACGAGACCTGGTAAGTGTGGGACTTACATTAAATAAAACTATGATTTAACTAATTAAATTATTTGTCCTGACACGGTTTGTAGGGTCGCGTTGGGCACAGATAAACTATGATTGCCATCGTGATTTTATCTACATAAGGCCTTTTTTTTTGCGTTGGGGAAATGCGTTTACGCATCCCCGGCAGTCTGGGGAGGGCTACCGGGGTATGTGGGACTCCCTGGGGGCCGCGCCCGGGCATACCCACTAAAACCCCAACGGTGTTCCTGCTCTTCCGCTTAAGGCAGAGCCACGGGTTAGGCGAAATACACAACCGCGACCCTGCCAGCGGAAGCTAAAGGCTTCAGTGCATGACTGTTAGGCCCACACTGACACTACGAGGCGATGCGCGGAACACTTAGCGCATCGCGGCCAACTCGGGGTCTCAGTGATGTTGGGCGACGGCGTCCCCATGCCGTCACCTCGAGCTCCCCAGCTAAGTCGGGACGTCGGGGCCATGTCTGACCCTTTGCCTACGCCTTGGCCTCCTCCGAGGGTCGAGTGACTCCGCCTCGCGCCTACGCTCTGACTCCTCTTTCGCTGACTTCACCTCCTCGGCAAATGTCGCGACTGCTTTCCAGGAATTTTCGCTGCTCAGCATCGCGCGTACGATCGCTGGCAGCGAAATGTCATTTCCAATGGCAGCTTCAAGAGCCGCTCTTTGTCCGGTCTATGCGGGACAGGCCAGCAGGGTGTGCTGTGCCGTGTCCCGTTCGTTGTCGCAGTGGTGGCAGGCTGTGGTCTGCTCACGTCTGGCGATATCGCACAGGTACCGACCAAAACACCCATGATCTACATAAGGCCTATACACAATCATGCGCAAGTCATAGACAAATCCACACTAATATTAATGAAAAAGTGTCTCTGTCTGTTGCCTCTTCACGCCCAAACTGCTGGGCCGATTTTGCTTTTTTATGAAATAAGGGGGCAAACGAGCAAATGGGCGTTGCCGGCCTTTTAAGAGGGAATAGGGTAGGGTAGGGGACGGTAGCGAAGGGAATAGGGAGGGTAGGGAAGGGAAGAGGGGAGGGTAGGGAAGATAATAGGGGAGGGTAGGGAAGGGAAAAGGCTTTTAGGTATGTTAATACTTGAGTCTCGAAAAAGGACATAAGATATATTAAAGTTAATTTTTCTTCTAGAAAAATGTACGGAGTTGCGTTGTTATCTAGTATATTAAAATATTTTCGTATCCGCTTGTATTGAACATGGGCATCCTCTTAATGTTTGATAATACTATGACAAAGCTCTTCGCTATAATATTACTCTTGAGTAATCTAGTCGTTCACTATTCACGCCTTTTCTCGTTTATCGTTCAGAAATCGTACATTTTTCCATAATAAAAACAATTCAACTTCCTTTGGGACTACAATTAAGTATGGCGTGGTAATTACAAACAATACCTTCGTTACCCAACCAACTCCATAAAACACAAACTTTACCACAAATTTTCTATGAGACCGTTTTCTTAGGTAAACTCTCCTATTACTGTTAATGATGATAAATTATTCAGATACGTTTTCGTGCGAAACTCAGGGAAATGGGAAGATCGCTTCATGCATTTAGGTGACCCTGTTCAGCTTTACACGTGGAATTGAAGGTTCGCAGAAACCAGTAACAGAAGCTATAATTATATCTGCTCCCCTTTTAAAATATCTGTTTAATGATAATTTACTGACTTCAAGCCATATAGGGCGTATAAAAAATTTTTAAGAAGAAAATAGATCTCTACAGCTGAAAATTGGCATGTATCTATGAAAGTATTCGCTTTCTATAAATCTAACAAAGAACAAAGCTACATATATTTTTATGTTGCATAAAATTTAAGCATCGACAATATTATCTTGCGACTGCTATACAAGCCGGCCTAGCATACGCCAACCAGATATCTCTCTCTACATGTTTCTCGATGTTTGATAGTTGGTATCTTCATCTCTATTGACCCTAGCATGACAAACATTTTTTCTCGCGTAGGTCTATCATCGAAATAACACATTTTTATACAGTTTTGTCGAGATAATGTCGAGATTTTGATATTATGAGACGAGTAGTTTTTAATTATCTCGAGAGTGAGATATCTCGTTGGCGTATGCTAGGCCGGCTGAAGAGTTATATTATAGCAGATAGCTAGATCAGGTCTCTGATTTCTGAAAGGCATCTGATATTTGCTGTCAAACGCTTGTTGTATTGCTGTCGCAAAATAAACAGCGGAACTAATCCTTGACTAACAAAGTGATATCAAAATAGGCAATATACCAATAATGTTGAGTAACCCTATATTTTCTATTAGAGTCAAGTGACAAGGACGTGGGAAGGATCGACCAAGTAAATATATAAATCAATCCACCCATGAAAATGGATAGTGAGAACGCCGCGAGTATTCGGTGTCAAACTTGTATACAAAAGTCGTCCCATCGCATATTAGTGTAAAAGCGAATATGTTCAAAGATTTTTACTGACTTAAAAAAAGGACGTTATCAATTCGACCCGAAAAGTGTCATTCAGTTATCGTTTTTAACAATTTTAACTAAAGTTAAAAGTGCCCTATAAAATTCCCTATAATAAAAATTAAACCTAATAAACTAAAACATGACTTGAAATTATGATCAAAGTTAAGATAAAACTTTTAAGAAACATTTTAACAAAGAAAATAACACTTGTACAAGAAAAGGGTCGTGTTGAAATAAAATATATTTTATTGAAATAACATAATTTTATGGTTTCCAGTTACGAATCAAAGCAATTTTATAGAAAGAATCGGTATAAAAGACGAAGACGTTAGACTTAGAAGCGCTCTACGTTAAAGACTAAGTACTCACATGTGGTTTTGCTCGATAGTTTTACTCCAAATCGATAATAATTACTGTGTGGACCGCAAAACTGACAGCTCAAAGGCTCGCATCGAGCCACTCGAAGGATTGATGGATCCAGATCGAGCTGGATTGATGGAATGAAATAATATTATATCGATTTAGAATAAAACTATCGAGCAATGCTGAATGTGTGGACGAAAGCTGCCTGCTCGAGCCGCGGGTTTTGCTCGACGTTATTGCTCGATTGAGCAAAACCGTATGTGAGTACTTAGCTTAAGAGAAGGTAAAAAATATAGTGGAATGAAATTCGAAACATTATTTATGTTATTCTTGTTAACAGTTAGAGTCAGCGTGGCTTAGTAGGTAGACCTTTGGTTTGTACTCGAGAAGTTGCAGGTTCGATGCCGAGTGGAGGTAAAAATAATATAATAATTATACCAATGAGACATTTTCTGATCCAAAGTACAAAATACGGACGAACTTACGCACTATGTACTGAAAAGTCCAAAAAATATGAAATTTTCTGTATTCTTCAATTCTAAATAATACAATTCTAAATATTTGATGAATGCGAGAGTAAAACACCCGCATGTCTTATGTAAACGATTTACTTATAATTGTAAAACGTTTCCGTAATTAATTAATTTGTATTAAGAAACATAATTTAGTAAATAAGTTGTTATTAGTTATAAGTTTATATTTTATATTGTTAGTTTATATTAGTACTTATACATTTTTATTGCTCTATTAATGTAGTCAATTAAATTAAATTAAATTAATGTACTCTTACTACAATATATTATTTTTAAGTCTATCTTTATTTTTACTGTTAGGCCATATTTTATTAGTTTTAGTTAATGTAGTGATAGCGATGTCTAGTGCATGAATAGTAGCCATCTTAGCGTTTTAAGTAAAATATTATTTATGAAATCTGTGGACAGTGCTGTGGGCTACACTATTATTATTGTATATATATAAGAACTGTTATTTTATGTACATAGTGTAGCTGTTTACTGTTCCTTTTCTAATAAAATAAAATAAAATAAAATGTCAATTCGAAAAAGTTTTGACGTTACGAGTTACCAAAGTACCTATAGCATTTTTTGCGGCCCGGAAGCGAAAAATCCATATTTCTCCGAAATGTTCACGTAAAAAATAATAATATAACCTGAAAGCCCATTTTTTTAAAAAGGAACATTTAAAGCTTTTTATCTACAAAAATAATTTATACTTTTAAGTTAGTTAAACGGATCTCAGTTGTGATTTTTGTGCGTATAGAATGCATAAGTTGACGATTGACGAAAAAATATAAACAAAAACTAATATTTTCCGCAAATATACTTCCAACGAAGTATAATTTCAGGCGAATTAACATAACGCAAACTCATTGCATGTGGAATATAAGGGTGCTCCCACACAGCAGTTATATAACGTTATAAAACATTGTGTAACTGGTAACACGATAACATAATATTCTTATAACAGCGTGTAACATACGCTACAACATGTCAAGAAATGAACGTGTGTTTTGTTATAATTTGTTAAAAAAAAAGTTATAACTTATATAAAAATGATATCTAAACTGCAGCTATGTGGGATCACCTTAAAGGTTTTCGGCGATGATATTACCACTTACTCAAATCCTTAGTATTATTGTAGTAGGTTTTCCATGATTATCATAATATCTATGGGTCAAAAGGGTAGTCCCAGTGTATATCTATTATGATGGTCCCTTATACTTGAATAATTGCTTTTGCTCTTAGTCTTAGCATATTTATATGGCAAAACAAATATTTTTACTTTTAGCAATTATTATTTCTTTTTACAATTTTTTAACTCCAGACTTGAATTTCGCGTTGTGGCTGTTTTATTGTGACCACAAATCGATGTGAGCTTTAATTTTTCGCTCAATGAGCGATTTAGACCTTTGATCGTAACATAATATCTATAATCTATACGATCTTCAAAAGCTTGGCTTTACATGAGATCTGTTATTATTGTCTTTTTCATAGGGCAAACCTTATGTGGTCGTCTCGGCTTGAAATGTTTTTGGTGGGATGTCTGTATTCTGTGTGTGTTTTGGGTGGTATCGTAGGATCTCAATTTAAGAGGGATCTACACCGCCGTTTTTCCATACAAACGTTGTCCGCTGTTTCTTCTCTGGATAATACCGGTATCACTTTTAAAACTGTCAATGTCAACATCCAATTAGACAATAATAATATGTAGTCGAAATGGATTTTGAGGCTGCGTTTTCAGAGAAGTTGTGTTACGAGAAATTTAAACATAATAACATAATATACCTCGCTACACAAGTTTTCTACGCAAAATCCTATTGGATCTTAAAACAAGATCCAGTAAGTGCAAGAAAAGTGTTTAATTATTGAATTGACCCTCACCTGTCGCTGTGCCGCGAGCGTTTCCGCTTCGGCCACAAGTGGAACGCGCCGTATATCACCGGGTTGACCAGACTGTTCGACATGCCGAAGAAGAATATGCCAGAGAGCAGGTCTTCAATCACCTGTAACCATAGCAAATCTGTTAGTTTTCTACACTCGCTTACAAGGCCAGTTTGGCGCGTGGCCAAACTCTGAACAAATTCTACCTTCTATTGTAAATTTTCACTAGCTGTTAGGTAAACTGACCTAGATGATCAATAATTATTGTATTGTTAATAATACGCTTCAATTTTATTTAACAGTTTATTTGACAATTAGATTGAAGGTGCGCTATGTTCAATATCAATCCTAGACGGTCAATAATATTACGCAATACATCCCGTATTGCGTAATATTATTGACCGTCTAGTTTTGCTCGTCTAGGGGCCCGCTAGTGACCCGCGCAAATAAATATTATTTTAGTATGACATAATTACCAGTTTTTCTTTAGTGTCTGATAAATAAAAATTTGAAAAACCCCCGACATAGTATAGCGCTTTCATTTAAAACTCCACTCGAGAATATTTGCAGACATTCGGTAATTCTTCCCCACTTTCACCCCCATCCCCTCAACTTTTAAACAGCTTAACCGATTTTCATCGAATATGACAGTTTATTGTCTAAAAGAACACTCACACGTAGTCACTTTTAATAGAAAAAAATACTAAAAAACTAAATTGAAATCGGTTCATCCGTTCGGGAGCTATGATGCCACAGACAGACATACAGACAGACACGTTATACTTATAACCCTCTTTTTGCATCGGGGCTTGAAAATAAATTACAATTTTGTCTTGAGCTAATTTTAAAGTATTTTTTGCATAGTATGGTTCGCCAGTCAAGTTTATAATTTTATATTATTCACAGCTTCATCAGGGTACTTGAACTCACATAAAACTAGCTTGTCAGAATATTAAAACTAGAAAATTTAACACACCCGTCGTCTAAAATTGGATAGCTTGAATAAAACTGGTTATTTTTTGTACATATTAAATTTTACGAAAGCCATGAAATAATGAAGGGTATACTGTCATCTGTATACAGCGTATGAAGAAAGACGTATATCAACTTGGATTATGGACTTGGATAGGTAGTCGTTGTAAGCTCCAGCCACATGATCATAATTATTATTAATGTTTCCCGCGACTCTGCACACTCAAATTTAATTTTCACGGGAATCGGCACAATTTTCTGCAATAAAAGTAGGCTATTCCTTCAGCGTCTACTATAAAGTAGTATGAGGTCAATTATTAGTTCAGGAGCCCATTAAATTCAAACAAACGACTCTAAGCTGTTTAAAATCTGTACGTCTATAAATATTCTGCTAATGTAATTAATTACTAGCTTAAGGTGGTCCTAAAATGACTGGATTTATTTTCATTAAATGTTTTTCTGTGTTCAACTAAATCTGAGAATGGTTTAGTTTCACAGTTTCATTGACTAGATATTTTATTGAAATTGTAAAATGGTCGAGGTTGTAACTTGTAACAAAAGATATTGTGTACAGGATGGCGAGACTGCAACTCGTGTACAGAAGTAGCTAGTGCTATGGTTTAAATTTCATTATAAAATAAACCCACATGAGACTGTGTTAGCCCAATAATTTTCTTCAGTAAGTTAACATCCAACAGCGGCAGTAATCAAGTTCAACCATATTATATTATGTGGAAAACTCCCAGAGGTATGTATCCGTACTCCTCCTACATTGTACGGGCAAAATATTATTGGGTGCGTTGTCAGAGTACCGCTGCCAAATTCACAATACTCCAAAATCATTTCTCATCTCAGGTCTGTGATAGTTAAAACTCAAACACCACAAAATTTGAATTTTTTTACTTGGGGGGAATAGACATATTTGATAGTATTTTCTGTAATTCCCTGTTTCGATTGAATATTTTCTTGAACGTGTAAAGAGAAAATGTGACACGATGGACCCTAAATTCTAGAAAATTATATCTATCTAGCTAAATAAATTTGGCCTCACGTATTTTACGTAGTCGCTTCAGCCTAAAATATATTAACGACGGCTAGCTATAATAAGTGGAGCCAGACAATCGAATGGTCGGTCTGAATGTGCTTTTGGTCGATCTGCGTCAGAATTTCCAAATATTAGGTAACCTTTGCCAAATTTATGGCAAATCACATCTGAATTGTGTCCAGAGATCCGTAAAATTGGTCGGAAACATACTTAACGAATATGCTGATTACTTAATCTAATGTACATAAAAATATGCATCGATTTTCGTTAAATAAAAATTCGTTGAATAATTGTACTCAATCACCTTTTTAAGATAATGTGGAACTGAAAATTTTCAATACTAAGTACATAGCACCAAATCTGTGTTGCAGAGAAACTTGCTTTTGGCACTGTCAGCACAAACCGTCCAGTAAACGATTTCTAAGCTGCTGCATCATCGCTTAAGTCAGTTTAGTTAAATCCTGCCACACATTCAATACAATTTGCTGTGACATTTCAATTTACCGCGATGTGACAAAAATCTGATATCACATTTTACGTAACAAATTTTGAGATTGCCTAAGTTAAAAACTCTGGTAATTTCGTAACAGTATCCATGCTACTATAGCATTAACTTTTCATAATTTAGGGATTAAGGGAAAACGAAAATGGTTTGGTTTGAAAAGAGGGACTTATTAACACAATACAACGCTATGTGTCAAGTTTGTTAGACGCGATTAAGAATTGAGCTGCTTAAAATTTTTGTTTGTTTGCTTGAACGCGTTAATCTCAGGAACTACTGGTCCGATTTTATTTTTTTTCCATCTTGTAATCTGCTATCGACGACGTCATAATCAGATATTTTGGCTGTTAGGACTGGTCCGATTTGAAAAATTATTTCAGTGTTAGACCATTTATCGAGGAAGGCTATAGGCTATATATTATCACGATAAGACAAATAGAAGCGAAGAAATAGAAGAAAATGTGGAAAAAACGGGGAAAAATTATATGAAATTCTAATTATATTAAGAACTACTGGAGTAATTTTTAAATTTTTGGCACACAATATGATGAATAGACCACGTGAAGGGACATAGGCTATTTTTTGCGGAAAAAAGCCGCGCAAAACATCTAGTTAAATATAATGTAAAATAAATTTTGTTTTAAATCTTTTCGATAATTCAGAGATGAAAAATGTAAGCTGTAATTAACTAAAAAGAAGACGGTTCTTCAGCCCGAGCATCTTAATGTGACCTAAACCCTCCATAAATGAGATGTAATCTCCGTAAATGACTATTCCTCAAGTGTTGTAGAATCATAATAATATTAAATTCGTCTTGAATGGAGAGAAAATATTTAAATAGACATAGTAAGTAATATTGTAATATTATTTGCTATCATTAATGTGAATATTGCCACTTAATTCTGCTTAAATCTTTAATTTGTTCGTAATCATAGAGATCAATATTAAAGTTTTAATAGATTAAACAATAAACATACCTATTGAGATTTGACCTAGATCATCGTAGGCGTCTTTTGTACGAAATGAAATTACTTTGTAAACTAATAACAATGCAAAAGGGTCAAAGGATTATAATAATGGCCTACTTATACTAATAGAAAATTATTGTTCCAAATAGTTATCTAAAGTCTGTTATTAATTTGTATAGGCCTATTCTAATTTCTAAAATATAGAAGAAATATCTATAATTTTATCCTGAAAAAATCTAAATACATACGTATTAAAAATTAAAATTAAAAATATGCACGATCATTATCACTAACACCTTTACACAGCTCGTGTGACGTGTCATTGGAAATGAGTTTTTGTCTTTATTTATTTTATAGAATCTTAAATTAATATTATGTTTTATCTGAAATCAAGAATGTCGGTGACCAAATATTTTCTGGACCACCAGGATGTAGTATCACATTAATATTATGTTAAGCGCAGTCACAATGACCAGCAACATTAGCCCCAATTTTTATTCCTTTATCATTTCTTATAATAATGGCCTACTTATACTAATAGAAAATTATTGTTCCAAATAGTTATCTAAAGTCTGTTATTAATTTGTATAGGCCTATTCCAATTTCTAAAATATAGAAGAAATATCTATAATTTTATCCTGAAAAAATCTAAATACAAACGTATCAAAAATTAAAATTAAAAATATGCACGATCATTATCACTAACACCTTTACACGGCTCGTGTGACGTGTCATTGGAAATGAGTTTTTGTCTTTATTTATTTTATAGAATCTTAAATTAATATTATGTTTTATCTGAAATCAAGAATGTCGGTGACCAAATATTTTCTGGACCACCAGGATGTAGTATCACATTAATATTATGTTAAGCGCAGTCACAATGACCAGCAACATTAGCCCCAATTTTTATTCCTTTATCATTTCTTCTCAAAGAATCTCAAGTTTCAATAGAGTTTAGGATTTTGAAAATAATAACCGTGGCATTCATTAAACAATGAAGGAGGTCTTTAGCACAACGACGTCCACCAATTGATGACATCTGTAACGATCACCACTGACATCCTCAGCGACATCATATAAAGTGATTATTTAAAGATTAATCTTTAAATATCACTTTTTCCGTCAAAAAGATACTTACATTTTTGTCCGGGTTCATGAATGTGAGAATGATCATCATGACGTAGTACGGCGTCCACCAGATGATAAAGGCGGTCACGATCACCACTGACATCCTCAGGGATTTCATCTTCGCACGGTCAATCAATCGTCGCCGGTTCACATCCGGTGTTATGTACTTCTCATTCTTCGTCACCTCCGGTTGAAATACTTTCTTGCTCTCTGTAACAATCATTTATTTCACTGTTAAAATTCGTGATCATGTTACTTGCTCCAATAATAATTATAACAAAGTATTCAAGTTAGCAATTTTCCTTACCTTTCTTCAATGGAGTATATCTATTGAAAAAAGGGAAAGAAAATTTCCAAATGGTATAGTTACCTACTAGGACAAAATATTATATAGATAAATACTATTTATGGCCTTGAAATTTATAATATACTTGAAAAATTAAGTCTGAACAAGCTACGACAAATTAATGTTCAATAACAAGATTGAGAAACTTTGCAACTGAACACAATAAAATTAAACTAACCTTTAAGAATACGGATCTTGCCAAAAACAGTTAAACTAAAATACTTAACTTCTGAACTTAATAGATTTAAAGACGATGAATCGTAGAAACTTGAAACTGCTTTGTTTCAACCGGTAGAAAGATAAAACGGTCAGAAAATTTACTGAGGCACGCTAAAAACTTGCAGTAGGATTAGTCTGAAGATCAAAGAAGACTTTAGATGGGTTCAACTTGAACCCATCTAAAGTCTTCTTTCCATTCCGTTCAAGACGAATGGAAAAATTCAGAAGTTTAATTAAGACCGAAGAGCTTAAATAGCATTTCAATTAGTTTTTGGGGATGATCTGGGCAAGTTTTTCTTTTTATAGTTTTTATACTTTAAGTTTGTATATATTTGTATTTTTTAGTGTTTAGATTATTGTTATCTATTATAATTAATATTTAGGCGATCTAGCTGTTTTAAAGTAAAAAAAATTGTTAACTTTATAATTATTATTGTGAATGAGCTACATTTTTCATTACTTAGCCCTGAATTTTTCAAGTGCGTTTTTCAGGACACGTGTATTTCATTTTATTTCCAAAAAAAATTAATAGACTAAGTAAAGGTTAAAACTTTAGGCTAATTTTATTCTTTAAAAACCTGCCTAATAAAATATAGTGACTGCAATTTTATGAAATCTAAAGTCTTTGTACTTTAAGGATCATTAGATATTTTTCAACTTGTCAAATTAAGAGATTGCAATAATACTCCCCACACCGGTTTCGGTGACGGTGGCCGGTTTCATTGAAACCAGGCCAGGTACGCAGGAGTAATTTTATAGTGCCCAAGTGTGTGCGCAGTACACAAGAGCACTCTCTATTCCTTTACTCTCATAACCCAGTGGGACGGCAGACCGACACGACCGGCGAGAGATCAGGCGAAGGACCGACTTTTTACATGCCCATCCGACGCATGGATCATCTTACTTGTCAGACAATCAGGTGATCAGCCTGCATTGTCCTAACCAAACTTGGAAATAACATGTTTCCAACGCGGGAATCGAACCCACGACCTCCGAGTCAAGAGCGACGCTCTAGACCACTGGACCACGGAGGCGTTGATTTAATTAAAGAGATTGCAAAATAAATATAGCAAGGGGAAAATATATTTTTTCTGATTATAATAATTTGTAACTGACTTTTTATGCAAATTATCTACGGTTGATAAATAAGTAAAAACCTATAAACAGTTATCTACACTACTATTATAAAGAGGAAAGATTTGATTTTTGTTTGTTTGTTTCTTTGGATTGAATAGGCTTCGAAACTACTGGACCGATTTGAAAAATTCTTTTGCTATTGGAATCTTACATTATATCTGCTGAACGTAGGCTACATTTTATTTTGGAAAAAAGTAGGGTTCCGTAAGATATTTGGGTTTTTCGGACGCAAGGTGTAAAAAATCAGCCAGAAAAGTTACTTATTTTCCCTCAATCAGATTGATGGACCAGATTGATGAAAAATTGACCGTATAACCTCTGCCAAATGGATGATGGGAAATTTTGTACTGTAAATACAAGGAAGGGGCGTATCTTATTACAAGTACAAGCTCTACCAATATTTCTATTGGTAAAATTCATGTTATTATTACCTGATATAGTCCTAACGGTGGAGACGTATGTGGAGACCAGCACCATTAACGGTAGAAGGAACATGAAGACCAGGGACATGCTCGTGTAGGCCTGCTCCTGCCATTGCTCAGTATAGAACCCATGGGTCACACATTGATAGAATTCCTCGTAGAACGGACCTCGGGCCACGCGGAAGACTATTGTCTGAAAGAGAATACAAAAGTATAGCACAACTAGCTGACCCGGCAAATGTAATTGTTTTGCCATAGACAAGATTTTAGTGTAAACACCATTATCCTTGAAACCATCAAATAGCTATGTCCACATTATGCAATTTCATCTTCAATTTTCGTCATTTTTATTCAACTTTCGTTTGGCATAATATTCAATAATTGAATGCGTCAAAATCCACCCGCGTTGAAAGAAAAGTGTCATAGCGAGCGAGGTTTTGACGACCTCTGTGGCTCAGTGGATAGCACGCTGGTAGCTTAAGCCGGAGGTCGCGGGTTCGAATCCCGCCGACGGAACAAAAAGTTTTCAAAGTTCCTGGGTCATGGATGTGTATTAAATATATTTATCATATAATAAAAATCTTAAATATATGTATAGTATAAAAGTATTAAATATATTTCCGTTGTCTGGTACCTGTAACACAAGTCCTTCAGGTACTTAGCATGGGGCCAGACTGACGTGGTGTGCAGCGTCCATAGTTATTATTATAGCGAGCGCTATGATTTCAACGCGCGTCACGGGCATACCTCACGTTCGCTGTTGACTGTGCTAAACGCATGCCCTTGACGAACAGAAAAAGGCACAATGTGTCTTCATACCCATACGGATGCCCGGATCGGTAATTTGTATGGGTAATGGGTATGTAGACTGATTTTTTTGAATTCCTATTATTGTTCTCATAGAAAAAGTTGTTCATTTTGACGGGCTCAATTTGATGGTTTCAAGGATAACGGTGCTTATATTTACTAACACAGTACAGCACATATTTCTAGTATCAATATAAAAAGTAAATAAAAACCTATTCTCAGGCCTAAGGAATATACAAACGAAATTCGTTTTGGAGGAGTTCGTGCAGAAACACTGTGACACGAAAATTTTATATTATAATATTAGATAATGTATGTGTCGCAGGTTTACTGTGAAAGTCGTGATATTATAATTACACTAGTGAAATTATAATTGCAACGAAAATTGTCAATCCGCTCCATTTATTACAATTTAATGGCCTGTTTTTCGTGTATTATAATTTCACGGGGCTACCATTAGATAATTGTCTTATTTATGCACACTAAGGGTTAATGAAGTTTTGGCTTAATCTGCGGAGATTTTCAGTCAAACTCTTCATTTAATTAAGTAGAATTTTCATTAAATATTCATGAGTGGGGCCGTAAGAGCCTTCTACAAAATCTACATTTTGTAGATTTTGTAGAAGTTTAAGGCTGCCCTTAGGATCAGTTCACATTGCAACGTGACGATAATTCACTATATTTTGAAATAAGTCATTTGGAACTAAACTTTATTTACTACTACATACACAAGATGACACAATATTGCTTTGACAGACTTGCCCTATCTGCCTTCTCCAATTTTAATAGCTCATTTAAAATGTTTCGCATCGCCTTCGCATTGCAATGTAAATTGATTATTTTCCGTGTGAAATAAAATGTTAACACGGAAGTCTACCTAAAAGCTTAGAATTCCGCAAAGTAATGGCTGATTCTAATGATAATGAAGAAGTAGGCTATTCACTATGAAATACTAAAATAATGATTCATTGCAAAGTTATTAAACACATTTTTATGCACGAGTACTTCACTATTTAATATTCATTATTTATCTAATTAAGGCACATTCATTGCTTATTACATTTTTATGCACAACTATTTCACGTCTTGAAATATATTGTGTGATATCCATTAGCTATGTCCATATTATGCAATTTCATCTTCAATTTTCGTCATCTTCTTTTTATTCAACTTTCGTTATGCATATTCAATAACTGAATGCGTCAAAATCCACCCGCGTTGAAAGAAAGTGTCATAGCGAGCGCTACGATTTCAACACGCGTCACGGGCATGCCTCACGTTCACTGTTGACTACGCTATAACGCATGCCCAAAAAGGCACAATGTGGACAAAGCCATTCATCTCTAATTGCATTATATAATCTATTCACACTGATATTGTGAACTAGATGACGCCCGCAACTCCGTTGCGCCAAAACTCGTTTATCGTGCGGGAACCGTACATTTTCCCGTAACAAAAAGTATCCTATGTCCTTTCCCGGGACTCAAAGTATCTCCATGCCAAATTGCAGTAAAATTGGTTCAGCGGTTTGAGCATGAAGAGGTAGTATGAAAGTATGGATGTCAAGTGTATCTGCCACTTCTTAATGTTTGAACTGCTGAACCGATTCAGATTTGGTTACTAAGCTATGTTATAGAAGTACGTTGAGTCCCGAAAGACGAAATTATATTTTATGAGCTATTGCCCGCGGCTTCGCTCGCGTTAAGTAGTATTATTATACCTATACCAACTTTCATCGCCTATTTTAACCCCTTGGGGATTATTTATAAGATAACAAAATATGTATTGCTTATTACATATATATGTATGTATTATATTCTATTCTAGTATGTAATTTATATATTATAAATAAAATAAAAAAGGTCCATGGCGTGATGGACAACAATCACAATATATTGTAAGTAATAAGTTATCCTTGGTGCGAATAAACTAAGTAAAGATGGCAAAAAAAGGATATGGGCGGATAGCCCATAGACGGCCTCAAATTGTAAAAAAAAACCCTTGGGGGTGGAATTGATCAAAATCCTTTCTTAGCGGATGCCTACGTCATAACATCTACCATGCATGCCAAATTTCAGCCCGATCCGTCCAGTGGTTTCGGCTGTGCGTTGATAGATCACCATGTCAGTCAGTCACCTTTGAGTTTTATATATTTAGATTACTCGAGATTCCGCAACGCCTTTGCGAAAAAATTCACTTATCGCGCGGGCACCGTACATTTTTTCAGGATAAAAAGTTCTCAAAGTATCTCCATACCAAACAGCAAAATCGGTTCAGCGGTTTGGTCGTAAATAGGTAGCAGACAGATGACACTTTCGAATTTATAATATTAGTACGGATATTCATAACGAAAAAAATATTCGATTTCCGAGTGATAAATGGATTTCAGCGATATTACGGGCAACATCTGGTTATTAATAAATTTAATTTTCATTAAAATTACTTCTACTTATCTAGGTCTCTAAAAGTCCAACACAATATTAATTATTATTACCCTGAGACTAATCACAAGTCAAGAAAGTCGTTCGACGAAAAGTTTCGACATGGTTAAAATTGAGTTTTATATTAAATCAAACTTTCTATAAGTCCTGCTCTATAAAAATTTATATCGATGTGTAATTCAATTTGCAAGAAATTTTAATCAGCGGTCATTATGCGTATTTTTCCGAAATAAAAACTATTTTATATCCTTTCCCAGGACTCAAAATATTCTGGTAGAGTTGCGGTAGGTTCTATCGTACCCGCAACTCTGCCTTAAGCGATGAGTGGAGCACCATGGGGTTTTAGTGGGTAGTCTATCAGGAGTCCCACATACCCCGGCCGATATCCTGAATTTTCCGGGGATGCGTAAAGCATTTCCCCATGTTAAAAAAAGCGGCCAAGTGCGAGTTGGACTCGCTTATGAAGGGTTCCGCAGCAGCAATAAGGTTTATTTTTATGAAATTACAAGGTTTTTGATTTATTTTTATATTTCAGTCGGTTTAATGAAATTTAGATTAAGGTTTACCATTTATGACGTATAAAAGAAACTACTGGCTAGATCTCGTTCAAACCAATTTTTGTTGGTAGTTTTAATAGTAACCTACATCATATATTTTTTTTAGAAATATCATGCCCCTACTTTAGAAATAATATTTGATGGCGCGTGGGGCGGATGAAACAACAAATGGCCTATAGCTGCTGTCCACCTTCGATAGTTAATGGACTGTATATATATTTAGTCTCACGAATGCTAGAGGTAGGGGCAGATAGTAGGAAGGAGATTTCGTGCACTAACCTTCGGTCTTCGCGTCCACAAGCGCAGGCGCTGAGCAGCACGTCTGGGGCCCCAGGAAACACTCGCGAAACACTAGGTGGTGCGTCACAGATGGAAACCAGCCGCGTACCAGTTCTCCAACGTCCATATATTCTGATAGCGGTCAGCGAGGACTTGACGAAAATGTCTATGTCCGTCTCGTAATGAGTCAATAATTACACTGTCGAAGTCTCGAATTCTCCTTTATCCCGAGCTTCAACGACGATAGGCGAAAGTGCACGAGAGGAAAGGGATGGAGATAGGTTAAGGGAAGCGCGTGAGACTATATTAATATTTACTCGGCCTAATTAAAAAATTTAATTTGTTATTCTTTATTTATTTACTTATTTATAATACGAAATTTCATAATATGAAATATAATAATTTCATAGTACTCAATGGTTACTTAAAGTTATGCTAGATGGCGTTACCATTTCCCCCGCCCTTAAAGGTTCGCCTTTAAGAAAATATTATATACATATATTATACGGTATATCTAAGCTATATCAACTTAATAGTACCAAATACATATTATGCGGAACATAAATATTTATTATAATAACTATAGCTATTGAAAATATATATATATATATAAAGCTTTAATAAAACAAAGGTAGAAAGCGAGCGTTAGCATTATTGATTAGGCAGAGGACACAAACGAACCACGGGACGTAGGAAAGAGCCCCTAGCGGTCTTAACTGAAACTACGCGAACTACGCCATCCTTACCGGGGTGCAATTTTTCAATAACACCTAGCGGCCAAGCGAGAGGTGGTGTATTATCAGTTATAATTATTACAATTGTACCTAATGCAATAGAAGAAGAGGCCTTATTCCACTTTTGCCTCACTTGTAGCTTATGAAGATATTCTAGTCTCCATCGCTTCCAGAAAGACTGGACTAATTTATCAATTAATAGATGTCTATGTAATAGCGTGACGTTCCTTCCCTCTACATCGTGCGCGGGTAAAGAATTTAAAGGTATAGCGAATAAAAAATGGTTTGGCGTTAAAGCGCGTGGTTCCGACGGATCGGAACTTAAAACGGTAAGCGGTCGCGAATTTAATAGACATTCTATCTGTATGAGAAGAGTATTTAACTCCTCATAAGATAAAAGTTGTTGTCCTATGACCTTATTTAAGTGAGTCTTAATGACCTTTATCATGCTCTCCCAACATCCACCGAAATGTGGAGAAGCAGGGGGTATGTTCTTCCAAATAATTCTATTCTCTAATAGTTCCTCTTCGAATCGTGGTTTATATTCTTTGTCTAGGAAACGATAAAGGTCCTTTAGATATGACTGTGCCCCTACAAAATTCCTTCCATTATCTGAGTACAGATACTGGACGGGACCGCGGCGAGCCAGAAAGCGTTTCAAGGCAGCTAAGAAGCTATCGGTACTTAAATCGGTGGCTATTTCAACATGCACCGCGCGAGTCGTAAGACAGGTGAAAACACACAAATAAGCCTTGTAGCTTTTTGCTCCGCGACGTCTTAATGGTACGTATGAGACGGGCCCAGCGTAATCGCAGCCCGAGTGTGTGAAGGCCTTTATGTTTTCTGTAACCCTGCCTATAGGTAGGTCAGACATAAGAGGAGAAATAGAACGCGGTTTTAGTTTAAAGCACTTGTTACATTTAAAAACGCGATGACGTATTATACGTCTAGCGGACAGGATCCAATATCTTTGTCTGAGCATGGACATTAAAAGCTCTGGACCGGCGTGTAAATATTTTTTATGATAATAGTCTACAATCAAGTCTACAATGTGATCATGACGCGGCAATATAACGGGATGTTTTTGGGAAAAACTTAAATCGGAGTTTGAAAGACGGCCTCCAACGCGAATAATACCGTTTTGTAAAAATGGCGACAGTCGTTGTAAAGCGGAAGAGCATTTCTTACCCTTGCTTAAATTATCAAAATCGTCTGCGAAGTATTTTAATTGTAAAATGCGCATCAATCTATTTTCAGAGAATTCTAAGTCTGTAACTGATATGGTTGGGGAAGTTTTACATGGTAGCAGTTTTGCGAATCTGAAAATGTAAACCATAGTGCGTAAGAGCTTTGTCCAGGAGGACATTCGGAGCGCAAGAGAATATAAAACGGACTCATCAACTTCTATCAATCCCGTGTGAGTAAGCGTTTTTTGCTCAGGTATGTTTAAAATAGAAAAATCATGTACCTCGTAAATAGGCCATTCAGAGGAGTTAATAGCCCAACGAGGCCCACGGAGCCATAGCGGATGGCTAATCAATTGGGTTGGAGTTAAGCCGCGGGAAAGGCAGTCGGCTGGATTTTCCGATCCAGCAACATGATGAAAGTTATCAGAAGAAATATTATCATTTAATGTTACAACCCTATTGGCAACAAAGGTATGCCATCGATGCGGTGAACTTTTAATCCAAAATAAAACAACCTTAGAGTCAGTAAATGCTAAGACATTCATTTTGTATCGCGGGTTAAAATTATCATAAACGATGCGAAGTAATTTTGATAATAATACGGCAGCGCACAACTCCAATCGCGCGATAGAAATAGTTTTTATTGGAGCTACCTTTGACTTCGCGCATACCAGTTGAACAGAAGAACTGTCTCCTATTTGTAGATGCAAATATACAACAGCGCCATATGCCTGCTCGCTAGCGTCCGAGAACCCCAGCAGAGTGGCGACACTGCCGTCAACGACACCTAAGTGTCGCGGAATATTAAAGCGATTTAATAATGGTAATTCTAAACAAAATTGCTTCCAAGTTTTAACAATATTGGGAGGAGGCTGGTCATCCCAATCGAGTTTTAATAACCATATCTGTCTAATAAGCAATTTAGCGTAAAGAATAGTAGGCGCGACAAACCCCATTATATCCCATAATCGTGCGATGGTAGATAAAATTATGCGTTTTGTGCATTTGCCGTCCGGCGGAGAAATTTTGAAAAAGAACGAATCCGAGGAATGCGACCAGAGCAGTCCCAGAACCTTATGTTGATTAATTTTATCAAATTCCAAATCAGACGGAAGTTTGTGCGATTCCGGTAGGCTTTGGAGAACTGAAGCGGAATTACTACTCCACTTCACCAAATCCCATTGAGCACCCTTAAACATACTGATCAGCTGGGCGGCTGCGGTAACTCCCTCTTCTTCTGTTCTCACGGAAAATGCTAAATCGTCCATGTAAAGCGACGACGACGCGATTTCAGCGGCAACAGCGTATTTATGCCCGTCATCTTCTACCAACTGTTTGACGGTACGTAAGGCGTGAAACGGACTAGATCTTAAGCCAAAACAGACCCTCTTAAACTCATATATTGTTATTGGATCGTTTGAATTGAAGCGGTAAAGAATACGTTGGAAACGACAATCGTTTTCCTTAACAGCGATTTGTAAAAACATCTGGCGGCAGTCGGCGGAAAGAGCGATAGCAAAAAGTCTAAAATTTAAAATTATTTGAAAAAAATCTCCTTGTAAATTAGGTCCACTGTGAAGGATATTATTAAGATCTACACCTGAACTAGTTTTACAACTGGCGTCGAGAACGACACGTAATTTTGTCGTGGACTTATCTTCACGGACAACACCGTGATGCGGAATTATATATGATGGAGAATTTAAATTACTAATATCTGGTATCGCGGGAACTAAATAATTATTTTGAATATACTCAGATATAACATTGTTATAAGCCTCTCTCAATCGCGGCGAGGATTCAAGTTTTCGTTCTAGACAAATAAAGCGTTTATATGCGATATTATATGAGTCTCCTAAAGAGAACACATCTTCGCGGAACGGCAAAGACACCGTATACCTACCACTGACGGGATCTCGTTCAGTGGTAGTTTGATAATGCGTTTCACATTCAACGTCATCGAGACTTTGAACGGGCGGAAGGGAAAGCTCTTCTAGCTCCCAAAATCTTTTAATAAAAGTATCGATAGAAGCGGGCGAATTAATTTCAATAGCGCAACATGAAGCTAACGCGTGAGCGGTATCTAATGTGGGCGCAGAACCCATTAAAATATAACCGAGTACGGTTTCTATAGCGGGCGGAGCGGTCGAGTTGCTGTGTACAACACCAGGCAACAGTAAATGCGGAAA
The DNA here is from genome assembly GCA_905404155.3 of Plebejus argus. NCBI lineage: Eukaryota > Metazoa > Arthropoda > Insecta > Lepidoptera > Lycaenidae > Plebejus > Plebejus argus. Next base: position 6,341,227 of record FR989944.1, read on the forward strand.
CAGCGAAGCCCCGATTAAAACATCAACGGGATTCGGGGTTGCGAACGTGTCGTCCGCGAGCGGTAAATTATTTAAATATGAAAACGCGGACTTATCAACTACAGCGGAAGGCAAGCAATCAGTTATCTGATCTACAATTAAAGATGAAATATCAAATTTATTATTTGTATTATATTTAGAAGAAAATTTAAAAGAAACCTTTCCTCTAATAACTTTCTTCGAACCACCAATACCCTTGACAATCGTCTGCGGTATATTGTGAATGCGAATATTCAAACGTTCACAACAATTTTTAGTTACAAAATTACTTTGAGACGCGCTGTCAAGTAAACAGCGTACCATATGAGAGTTACCTTGCGAGTCATAAATAAAAACTTGTGCGGTGGCTAGTAAAACCGTCGTGGGCGCAATACATTCGCTGCGCTTCACGTAGTAATTGGGCACCGTACGCGGAGCGCCAGTGCGAGTCGCACACAACGCAACGTCCGAGCGCTCCGTGGATGAGGCTGTCCGCGCAGGGGCGGGGACGGGCGCAAGGTTCGGACGCGAGCTCCCTCGCGGCACGGTAGCAATATCGTTATGGTGGCGGTTCGATTCCGAATTGAACGAGTTATAATTATTAAAATGAAGCAAAGTGTGGTGTTTAAGCTTACACACTCTGCAGTTTGAATTAGAGTTACACACAGAAACTTTATGTTTTATACTCAAACAGTTTACACAGGCGTTACGTTCTTTAACTAATTTAAATCTCTCACTGGGCGAAATATTATTAAAAGAAGGGCATTTAAATAAATGTTGATGTGTTATATTATTACACAAACAATTATTAGATGTAGTATTACTATTAGTTGTAGTTGTATATGTTTGCAATTTGTTCGACACTGGCTTACTATAATTATTAGTATGTACGCGATCGCTTATCCTTTTATTGTAATTATTGTGTGTTAGTGTACGTTGCAATATTTTAGACTGATTCTGAATAAAAGAAACTAAGCTGTCGAACGTCGGAATAGCGGATGAGTCATTCAATCTTTCAAAGGTATTTATAGTATCGGAGTCTAACTTTCTTAATGCGATATGTAACAGAATAAAGTCTGTAAGATCCGGAATTTTTAAGTTTTTTAAACCTCTAACGGCAGTAACAAATTTATCCATAAATAAATCAATATTATTAGACGATGTGCTAACAATATTTTTGAAATCAAGTAATTGGTCTATATACGAGGAAGCGAGTAAGCGTTTATCATCGTATTTATCGATGAGCGTTTGAAACATTAAGTTATAATTTTCTGCGCACGGCGTTATTCCCGCGCAGGCGGCTTGCGCCTTGCCGGTGATTCTGCCAAGTAAATAATATAATTTTTCGGAATCCGTGAGAGATTGATTTTCGTGTATGGTTGATCTAAAGCTGGCATAAAACAATGGCCACGATTTTATATCACCATCAAAAGACATTAATTCTATGGGCGGTAAGCTAGGCATAGTTTTGCGCGGCAATGTTTCGTTGACCTTGGGCAAACACTGCGAACTAATATATTTAATACGACCGTACAACTCTTCAAAAGAAACCAAACATTTATAATTAGGTGTTGCTTCGGGATTAATCGTCAATAAGCGGTCATTATAGCGATCTAATAGTTGTGTAAATTCGTTTCGCAATGAACTTAGCGTTGTAACGGAACTAAGGAAGCCTTCCTTTACGTCCTCGCTCGTGTGTATAATTTTCGAAGTGTCGTAAATACTTTGAACACGTTCGAAAATAATATTACGCTTTGCTTCGAGTAATTTAAGTTCTTTATCGGGGATTACTGTAGATGAACCCTTTTTACCCTTAGATTCTTCCGACATTGTAAAAGAATATTGTGCGGACAAAACAAAACTAAATTAAATATTTTATATGAAAGTATCTAAATCGACAAGCAAACCCGGTTGGCAACGCGAGTAGGTACCTATCTATTCGTATGGTGCGTTACAACTTACAAGCAAACGCCAACGGCGCGACAACAAGCGGCGGCGCGGCGGTAACAGATTTTTCTAGAATGCTCGAGTATAGGAATAGGTAGGTACGAAGTACGAACTTATAATCAAAATTTATGACCTGTATGCCTGTATGTATGAAAATTAAGTTTCAATTAAGAAAGGCAAAATATAATTACTTACTAGTTATTTTAAGCGGTTATATGGGTAAAATAAATATGATATGAAGGTACTTATAATATTACGAGAATATACTTGGGTAGGTAGTAATATTTAAATACGAATGAAATATACTATTTTTACAATTAAGTAGGTGTTAATAGCTTGTACAATAAGGGCGGGCGGTATATAATTTAAAGCCGAATTGACCATGTAACATGGTTCAATCATCCGGCTCGAAGGACCAAAAAATATGATGGCGCGTGGGGCGGATGAAACAACAAATGGCCTATAGCTGCTGTCCACCTTCGATAGTTAATGGACTGTATATATATTTAGTCTCACGAATGCTAGAGGTAGGGGCAGATAGTAGGAAGGAGATTTCGTGCACTAACCTTCGGTCTTCGCGTCCACAAGCGCAGGCGCTGAGCAGCACGTCTGGGGCCCCAGGAAACACTCGCGAAACACTAGGTGGTGCGTCACAGATGGAAACCAGCCGCGTACCAGTTCTCCAACGTCCATATATTCTGATAGCGGTCAGCGAGGACTTGACGAAAATGTCTATGTCCGTCTCGTAATGAGTCAATAATTACACTGTCGAAGTCTCGAATTCTCCTTTATCCCGAGCTTCAACGACGATAGGCGAAAGTGCACGAGAGGAAAGGGATGGAGATAGGTTAAGGGAAGCGCGTGAGACTATATTAATATTTACTCGGCCTAATTAAAAAATTTAATTTGTTATTCTTTATTTATTTACTTATTTATAATACGAAATTTCATAATATGAAATATAATAATTTCATAGTACTCAATGGTTACTTAAAGTTATGCTAGATGGCGTTACCAATATTTAAAATATTTAAAAGCAGGCTAAAATGGTGTCAGAAACATCAACTTGAAATAAAAATGAATAAAATTACCACACTCAGGGCGTCTAAAAATTTTTCTAAATTTTGGAAAGAGACTAATAAACATAATATTCGACCGTGCTTACCGGTGAGTGTGGCTGGTTGTAATTCTCAAAAAGAAATTGCAAACATGTTTAAGGACTTCTTTAAGGTCTCTTCCCCGTTAGGTCTTGCTGCACAGATAGACGATGCTGAGACTTGTCATGATAAAAATTTGGTACGCTTCTCATCAAAGCAAGTGTCTGACGCTATAAGTAAAATGTCAGGTGGGAAGTCTCCTGGACATGACCATCTCAGTATCGAACATCTGAAATATGCCGGATGTCACTTGCCGAGAGTGTTGTCTATGTTTTTTTCCTTATGTATAAGTCACTCATATATCCCAACGAACATGATGCGAACCATAGTGGTCCCGATTATTAAGAATAAGACGGGCAACATCTCCGATGAGTGTAACTACAGACCTATATCGCTCGCTACAATCATTGCGAAAATATTGGACAGTTTGCTGGACAAAGTGTTGGGCGAAAAGTTGCATTTTCATGACGCGCAATTTGGTTTTCGACCTGGGCTTTCTACGGAAACTGCAATACTAAGCCTAAAGCAAACTGTTCTATATTATACACAACGAAATACCCCCGTGTACGCCTGCTTTCTTGATCTCTCCAAGGCTTTCGATCTAGTTTCCTATGATCTGCTTTGGAAGAAGCTCGGGAAGGCTGGCGTACAACCGGAAATAGTAAATCTATTGAAATATTGGTACTCTAAGCAGTCCAATAATATAAAATGGGGTGAAGAGCTGTCTGATGATTACAGGTTGGAATGTGGCTTAAGACAAGGAGGATTAACCTCGCCTAAGCTTTTCAACCTGTACATCAATGACCTAATCGAGGAGCTCAGCAAGCAGCCAGTTGGATGCTGGATAGATGGCGTTTCAGTCAATAACTTAAGTTATGCAGACGACATGGTTTTGCTGGGCCCCTCGGCTGGGTCTATCAGGAAGCTCCTTGGCCTCTGTGAAGCTTATGCAACTAAGCATGGTCTTGTTTATAATGGTAATAAGAGTGAACTACTGATCTTTAAGGTCCCCCGTAAGCACATTGAATATGAACCGAGGATCTCGCTGAATGGATCGAACGTGAAGCGAGTTACCCAGTTCAAATATCTTGGACACTACGTTACGGAGGATCTTAAAGATCACGTTGATATTGAGAGGGAACGTAGAGCCCTAGCTGTAAGGTGTAACATGCTGGCCCACAGGTTCGCACGATGTAGCAAGGAGGCAAAAATAACACTTTTCAAAGCGTACTGCCAAACTTTTTATACGGCGAACCTGTGGACTAACTATACACAAAAATGTATCAATAAAATTAGGGTACAATATAATAATGGCTTTAGAATACTGTTGGGACTGCCGCGGTTCTGCTCAGCTTCGGGTATGTTTGCAAATGAGCATACTAATGACTTTTATGCTATCATAAGAAAAAAGACATGGTCCTTGCTGAGCAGATTGCGATCGAGTACCAACGGTATTCTAAAGATGCTTGCTGAGAAACACGACTCGCCGATACTAGAACACTTTATAAGGGTTCTAGTCAGGAAATAAATGAAAATTATTCTTATAAGTATCAACTAAAATATTAATTACTAACATAGTTTTTAAGAACATTGTTACTAATAATTTTGGGCCTTAGTTGCTCCTAATAAAGATCTTATTTATTTATTTATTTATTTAGAAATTAGAGGGGGGGGGACACACATTAATACGAGTCTCTCGCAAACTATTCAGGTTAGAAAAAAATGATATGAGAAACCTCAATATGATTTTTGGAGACTTATCCATAGATACCCCACACACATAGGTTGGATGAAAAAATTTTTTTTTATTTCAGTTGTACCTATGGGGACCCCTAAAATTTTTAATAATTTTTCAATTTTTGCATCAAAATCTTAATGCGGTTCACAGACATCTAATTACCAAGTTTCAATAGTATAGCTCTAATAGTTTCGGAGAAAAGTGGCTGTGACATACGGACGGACAGACAGATAGACAGACAGACAGACAGACAGACATGACGAATCTATAAGGGTTCTGTTTTTTGCCATTTTGGCTACGGAACCCTAAAAAAGAACTCAAAATATTGTCTTCATGCCTCATTTAATACGTTTTATTGTGTAATTGTTAAGATAGACAGACCAACTTTCGTATTATAGAAACTATAGTAATTGTCCTTTGTAATTAAAATAACAGCTAGTCGTAAAATTTTGATGATAATAATCTAGGTAATCGTAATAATTATAACAAACTATATTATTGTACACCTTATAGCGGTTCCAAGTTCAACTAAATTAAATTGAAAGATAAGAACAGAGCGAATATTTTAAAACATTTAGAGTGGGTTGCACCAGCTTACTTGAACTATAACTTTATCTTTAACCATAACAAAAAGTCAAATGAACAGCTGTCAAATCCCTAGGAAAAGTCCATAATGGACGCCATATATTTTGACAATAACCTTAACCTTAACTTTAACTACGCTTCTGGTGCAATTCACCCTAAGGGGCACTTGCATAGATCTGGGTTAAAGTTAACTCTGAGTTAAACATCATATTGTTATCTCTATCACTCGCTTGTTGAGTGACAGAATATATTAATATTACATGATGTTTAACTAAGAGTAATTAACTTTAACTCAGATCTGCGCAAGTGGGCCTTAATTACTTGTAATTTACTCTGTTATTAAAACGTTTGAGAGCATCCGCTATGTAATTAATAATTAGATTATTTAACCCTGTAATAAAACCACTGAGCGGGTTCAAATAAAATTTATATGCAGAAGATAATATAAATACAATGATAAAGAATAGTTTTAGATGGTGTGTTATGACTTATGTGTATAAGAAGTAGCTAATAGCTATAGTGAAGGCCAAAAATAACAATAAATAATTTAACGCGCACATCAGACTAATGAGACATGAAAATATTTCCTAGAGTTTTCGGCGATAACAAAAGATGTGTAAAACAAATAGTTGTTAATTTGGAAAACATCTGTGTTTGAAGTATGACAAAATTTACCTATTTTGTGTGGAGAGTACATAATATTATTTTGAATACTATAAATGGAGGTAACCGTAATATTGAATAGATCGGATTACTCTTCTGTTTAGAGCCCTCGCATGATTGCCGATAATTAGAGGAGTCCACTCCGCCCTTTTTTCCATACAAACGTTGTCCCCTGTTTCGTTCCTGGATAATGTCGGTAGAGTTATAATTTTTTTCCTGAATATCTATGGCCACTTATACAATGTCTCTATGTTTTCTTTTTTTCCATAATTTAGTTATTGTAAAAGATATGAACGTTCAAAAACCCAAAAATTTTCCGCTGTGTTCAAACATCCAGAAATAGATTTTGCTAGATTACACAAAAAAAAACACAGGAACACAGCTCAAGCCTTTCTTTAATACTGAAAAAAATACTTAATTCGGTTAAGTTTTGGAGAAGGAATCAGGGGACAACAAGTCGTTGATTTTCTGCAGTTGTCTCTATCGCGCTCTGCTGTATAGGCTTGAGGTAAGGGACACAGCAATAGAATATATTGCGAGTACTTTTTTTATCTCTCTTGGCCTTGGAGTATCCTCTTAAGTTTGAAGGCAATCGTATAGCCCATGAAACTTAATTAGAAGCCGGCTCGGTATCGTTGTAATAATATTATGTGCACTTTCATACAGCGTCATACTGATCAAAAGCCAAACTAAACTATCGTAGTAGTAGTTAGTAGCCAAAATGGCAAAAAAGGAACCCTTATATATTCGTCATGTCTGTCTGTCTGTCTGTCTGTCTGTCTGTCTGTCTGTCCGTCCGTTCGTATGTCACAGCCACTTTTCTCCGAAACTATTAAAGCTATACTATTGAAACTTGGTAAGTAGATGTAGTCTGTGAACCGCATTAAGATTTTGATGCAAAAATGGAAAAATTATTAAAAATTATAGGGGTCCCCATAGGTACAACTGAAACAAAAGAAATTTTTTTTCATCTAACCTATGCGTGTGGGGTATCTATGGATAAGTCTCCAAAAATCATATTGAGGTTTCTCATATAATTTTTTTCTAACCTGAGTAGTTTGCGAGAGAGACTCTTCCAAAGTGGTAAAATGTGTGTCCCCCCCCCCCTTCTAACTCTAATTTCTAAAGTAGTGGCATGATAATTCTAAAAAAAAATATATGATGTAGATTACTATATTTTTTTATTGCCGATCTCTGAGGATCACAATTCACGATCCGCTATTATATGGCTTAGGACCTTGGGTTTCGGAAAACTTTGAGTGTCTCCGGTTGATAATTTCCTGCCCATCTTGCCTAGTTTGGCCTGGGTTAAGTACTTAGTAAAGTATAAACACAATTGGCTGCTAAATGCTTTGTATGGGGAGGGAATCTGGAATCTTCCTACTCCTCCTATTTTTCTTCTGATTAAATTCGTTGCGGGTCCCAAGACAGTTTAGCATGTCCCTCGGGCTCCCTGAGATCATATCAAAGGGTTTTCGTGGTTGGATACCGCTGTCGATCCTGGGACACAGGAGATACAGTGGTGGGAATGTGTGGTGGGCCAAAGCCCGTTAAAAAAAAAAAAAATTGGCTGCTAAATGTTTATAGGAGATACGAAGTTAATATTGTTAAACCACTTTAATGTTTGCGGTTGCTCGTATAATTTCACGTCATGTTCAGCGTTCGGCAGCCGTATTACGTATCTTGCGAGAGCAATGCGATAGCAATTATTGTGCGATAAATGCTCCAAAATCGCAATTTCGTATCACGTAACAGCCAAAACAATACGATTGCAATCGATCGCTTACGTTACCTTTGTTTGTTTACCGTTACCTTTGTTACCTTTGTTTTTTATACCCAGCAGTCAATCGCGCGATTATTGCTGAATGCACTAGCATAAACGTAAAATAATCCACTAGGATTATTTTACGTGATAGCCCTGCGGGGTGTAATCTCATCAATTAAAGCAGCGCTATCTTTAGCTTTATAAAGTTAGTTTTCAAGAAATAATATTAAAATAGCTTAATAAGTTATTTAGAAAGTGTGTTATGCGCTCAAACTTATTAATGAATGAAAAAAGTTATGTAGATTAAGTTGTGACAAAGGCATAGCTATATAGTTAAAGTAAAGGTTATCGTCAAATATGGCGTCCATAATGTACTTTTACTAGGGATTTGACAGTTAATTTGACTTTTTGTTATGGTTAAAGTTATAGTTAAGTAAGTTGATGCAACTCACTCTAAGTGTGAATTGCACCAGAAGCGTAGTTAAAGTTAAGTTTAAGGTTATCGTCATTCGTCAAATATTATACTTTAGCTAGGGATTTGACAGTTCATTTCACATTTTGTTATGGTTAAAGTTAAAGTTATAGTTAAACTAAGCCGGTGCAACCCATTCTAAGAGTGGGTTGCACCAGAGTCGTTGTTATAGCTGTTAAGGTTAAGGTTATCGTCAAATATGGCGTCCATTATTGACTAGAGATTTGACAGTAATTCATTTGACATTTTGTTATAGCTATAGTTCAAGTTATAGTTATAGTAAGTTGGTGCAACCCATCCTCATTAATTTTCACATAATTACCCTGTTTCTGTGTTTCTTTATTTCTATTTTCACTAGGGTTTCAGATTTGCTAATGAAAAATTAGTGAACCAATCAACAACGCTGTTGAATAGTCCTGTCAAAAAACTCAGAATCGCTCATTAGCGCGCCCCTAGACGAATAATTTTATTATGCAATATCACGTAATTAGGGTTCCGTACTCAAGGATGACTTGTTGATTACAGAACCCTAAAACGGAACCCTAACCAGCTGAATGTTTGTATATTGACACAATATATTATATTAGTACTCCGATAAAAGAGAAACATTGTCCTACAATAATTAATAGAACAATCCATATTTTAGAATCATGAATCCCAATATTAAATCGTTTCTATCTCTATTTGCTACATACCATTTTCGAGATTTTTCGCAGATAAAATTATTGTTCGTCTTATCAAAATGAAGCTACTCACGAAAAGCTTGATATTAATAAAAAAAATTGTTCTAGGGAACCTGTACTATAAGTTACGTCTCATAAAGCATTGAATAGACAGTAAATATAGGCCTTGATTACGTAAGAAAGGTTTTTTTGGTGCAAATTTTTTGTTCAACCGCAGCTGTGGATGTTATTATTATTATATATACGATTCGAATCTTCATTGCAACGAGGATGTACATAATAATATTAATATTTTGTCTAGGCAATTAAGTTTTCTAGGCAAAAACTTAAGATTGTACAGGTAATTTTAGGTATTTTTAACTTAAAAGGAAAACTAACCATTTTAGTAATTTTAATTGTTTTTGTCGAATTCACAACATTAAACACACATTAAAATCAATGTTCCTTGTCCGTGATATATTATGTTTTTAACAATTTGGTAATTTAGTGCAATTATAAATAATAGGTGCGGTCCATAATTTCAAAGAAACAAGTAATTTTGGAAGTCGTAATGTTAATTGAATTAAGTATGATAATGTTATGTTCAAGATTATACCTATGTATCAAAACTAAAACCTAAATAGTAATAATTAAAAAAAAACATTACCTTGCTTTGTCAATACCAATAGACCAATAAAAAAATAGACCAATTCTACCACAATCTGATGGTAAAATTTGACAGCAGATTTTCATAAAATATCCTTGATCATTGGATAAATTTATATATTTGCATGTTTCACACACATAATCAGCCGCTATAAGGAAACAAAAAGGATCAAAATGTTTTATTCCAATGACCCCGGTATTGCTAGAGTCAATTTACTTTCGCACTTTTTGCCATCAGATTCCGGTAGCCGGTAGCCTATAGTTTATACAACGTTAAACATTAACTCACCTGAGGCAGGCTTAGCAGTAGACTGAGGATCCAGGCGATAATGACCATTCTTCCATTCCTTGTCGCTGTCGCCATACTCTTCATTGGATATTTCACGGCCAGCCATCGGTCTACTCCGATGAGGACCAGGATAAACGTGCTCAGATACAGAGAGAACATTTGAGCAAACTTGAACAGCTTGCAGGCAACGTTTCCAGCGTACCATTGCACTGTGAACGACCAAGCAGCTTCCCCGGCTAGGCAGAATATCGTCACCAGCAAATCCGCTATACTCAGCTGGAATATCAAACTGTATATTGCCGTCCAAGATGGCCGCGCTCTTCGTCTACTTCTCTTCCCCCTGCGGACGCTTATCATCGTCGCGAAGTTCCCGATGAACGAAATAATGGCCATCAGGAAGAGTATGCTCGCTCTGAACACCGTACTTCTTGTCAGTACTGGCGCGTGCTCCAGGCATTGTATCTCTGTGCCGTTGAAGACGAGAGTTCGTGATAGATCCTCTGAGGTATCGTTTATCAGATTCGCTTGCAAGCATCTCTCTACCGGCCATATTATTGTTTTGGTGAGTACTGCGTTGAAGTTGCTTTGAGTCGCAGCCTCGTCTATGCCGGCGATATCATATAATGTGGTATTGTTGACGGCGCTCCCCATGTTTCGTCATGCGGGGATGATTGATTTCGCCTCCTGAAAAATTGATCGCGTCAATGTTGAGTTGAAAAATGCTGTCGAAAAACAGCTTCGTACGGGGGGGGGGGGGAGGTGTCAAAGCTATTTGTCTGGGTACAATTGCGTCCCATTGCATCGGGACAAAAGGTAGAATAAGGACATGTATCAAGTTAATGCGGATATTGAGTTTCTTAAAAATATAACATTACAAAGGATAGATTACTGGATGCTTAATAAGACTAAAACCGCATTTGATCTGGTTCTGACACACGAACATACAAACCGCGTGAAATTACGTAATTGTTCTCAACCACGATACTTAAAGCGAAGCCACATTTCACTTTTGCGTAGCGGTGCGTAGTCCCAGCGGCGACACTTCAACGTTTGATTTACACTTATTTTACGATAAACCAGTTATCTTATATCTGCAGTTAATAATAATAATATCTATGGACGCTTCAGACGCAATCGGCCTCGTGCTAAGTACCTGAAAGACTTGTGTTACAGGTACCAGACAACGAAAATATAATATTTAATACTTTTATACTATACATATTATATAAATTAAGATTTTTATTATATCATACACATATTTAATACACATCCAGATCCGGGAACATTGAAAACTTTTTGTTCCGTCGGCGGGATTCAAACCCGCGACCCCCGGCTTGAGCTGCCACACATTCAACCAATTGCCGCAGAGGTCGTCAAAACCATACCATAATATTGACCCATTGCATTGTCGGACGCAATATTTTTGACAAAACGACAAAAGAAAATGTAGTAGGAGCTGTATACGGTACGCTATATTGTTGCGCGTTAATGCAACGCCAGCAGCGTTATAATTCTGTTCGTCACCGCAACGCATTCGACTACTGTGGCCTCGCTCTTAATTGTACTTAGGTAAGGTACACTTACATTTCCATTGGCATGTGTGTTATAACGCTTAATTAAATCTAAATAAGGTAAGCTTCGATTGCTATTAATAAGTTTTTTCCTGGCGATATTCCATAGAAAAAACAATCGTAAATAAATTAACGTTAAAGTCTTAATAACTACATTTTAAAAACAAACTGTACATTATGTGTTGTATTATGTATGATTAATGATTATTCTATTTAGATACATTTTGTCATACATGGTGTCTTTTCTCTTTTACTACCTATGTAGTACATACCCATATATATCAACATTTTATAGTGGTGACAAAAATCTTTATGACGTACTCATGTAAAAAGTTAGCCCAGAGTCACGCCTGTCCCACTCGCGCGTGTAGGCATCGAACTGTAAGTACCCCCCGAGAGGGGCACATCTTAAGGGACTCACAAGCGAGCGGTGACGCACGCGCAATATTTTTCGTCGCGTATCTACTGTATACTGATCATAGAGGAATGATTTAACCGCTGTGATAAAATCGTTACAAATCTTATAAAAATGAACAATTAAAAAATACCAATGAAACATGTATTTGAATAAGGTATTTAAATACAAAAAGTAGATTAAAAATATCCAAACATAGCAAATAAACGACTTTCATACAAAAAATACACAAAATACACAGAAATAAACACAAGTTACTATGTTTAAATTGTAAAAGTTTCCTGCACTATAATCGAATATAAAACTACTTTAATATAATATAGGTTGGGTTCCTAAAATTTGATATTACTATAATAAAATCAGCCAAGTGCGAGTCGGAATCACGCACGAAGGGTTCCGTATAGAGCAAAATTAGGCCATAAATTGTGTTTTTTGTATGGAAGCCCCCCTTATTTTTTTAATTTATTTTAATATTATTATTAAATATTAAAGTACACATATAACTAAGGATTTTGTGAAAAATTCAAGTACGTACCTGTTGCCATTTTTGATATAGAGTAAAAACGGCCAAAAAAATCACGTTTGTTGTATGGGAGCCCCCCTTAAATTTTATTTTTAGTATTTGTTGTTATAGCGGCAACAGATATACATAATCTGTGAAAATATCAAATCTCTAGCTATTACCGTTCTTGAGTTACAGCCTGGAGACAGACAGACGGACAGACAACGAAGTCTTAGTAATAGGGTCCCGTTTTTACCCTTTGGGTACGGAACCCTAAAAAGGTTTGCTACTCGTACCAATAGTAATTAAAAAATATTATTTTGTTTTTTAAAAGGCGAAAACCTTGATTTCGTAAGAAAAGATGCGCGTTATGCGATAGAACGAAAGCGGAGATGTAGGTAAATATATAACTGTAGGCGCCCAACACTGCGCGGTCGGAATTTGAACTTTATAGTATCGTAGCATGAGTCGTTATTTCTTTAAACCGGTTTCGTTAGTGGGAATTCTGTTGGTACTACTAATCTATATTCTGTGCCAGAGTCCAGACATTCTAGATGTTTTTTGTAAAGAACATTTATTTCAATGTTAGTTTCCGAACTGTCAATACTCATTTAGAAGTGCACGCTTTTTACCGGGTTTCCTCGAGGTGAGCTTGTATTTTCCTCTGTTTATTTTTAGGCAAGTTAAATGTGACAAGACCTTGTTAAAGTACACTATTTTTGCGTAAACACAGTGTAGTCACTGTGCAAATGTCAAAATATTTAAATTAGGTGGCGATCCTTCCCGTGTGGGCTTTTCTAGGCTACCTCGCGTGGCGACCTAGAAAAGCCTGCATGTTTTGACGAGTCTGGCACAGACAACCGTTGGCAAAGTTGCGGTGGGTTGATCGTGCCCGTAACTTTGTCTAGCGGGGAGTGGAGCACCATGGGGTTTAAGTGGGTAGCTCCCGGAGAGTCCCACATACCCCGGCCGATGTCCCCAATCCGCCGGGGATGCGTAAAGCATTTCCCCATGTAAAAAAAAAAGGTGGCGATCCTTATTGAAATCCTTGATAACACTCAACACAGATTGTACCAACATTTTTATGAATCATTTAATAGAATTAGGTAGTTTAATTAATATAAATATATAATTTAAATTAATGTATTATAATAAAAGCAAATTTCAAACCCATAAATTACGTTAGACTTTTTATTGTGTTTTTGAGCATATTATTATTTTAAATTGTATACTTTTGTGTTATGGAAGTCAGCTCACAAAATAATTTAAAAATAATTAAGATTTCGTTTTTTGCTACCAAAAAGTATAATTTAGTATGTAACAATGGCAAAGTAGTTACTAAAATTCCTAAAATGTTATTTAATGTCTATCTTCCGCAAAAAAATCACACAACGTTTTAACATTTCTGACATCCTCGAATACAATAGGACTAGGTGGACTAATCCATCACAATAACAAATTCATAGTAGACGATAATAATATTATTATCTTAATATATTATTATACTGCGTGACTGGTGAGACATGTTCAATACTCGAGGACGTGATATTTGGCTATTATATTAGTTGGAAAAAATAATATTAAAAAATAATATCAATCAATGATCACTGAGTAAATGTAGCTTAAAGCACTTAATGTTAAATAATTATTTACCCAACGCATGGACACCGCGAGCGGGAGGGGTAGTTGTGTGGTGTTTCTTTGTAGGCGCACGCCTCTGCACCGGCCGCATAGTATGCCTACTTGCCTAGCCGCGTAATTTACTTAGTATCCATGATTCATTTATTTTTGGGAAATTCGAAAAAAAATTAAGAACTTAATTTTATTACATAATTATAATGAGAATCGAGTACAGAGTACTCTCCATAAGTATCGGTAATGTCTCACCAGTCATGTTGTATAAGAGATAGAGTGATAAATATTACTCTCTCTCTCTCTCTCTCTGTCTTATGAATTTTCAATCATGTGTAAGCGCAGCGCGTCGTGTGCACAACGGCGCGCCGCTGAAAAGTTTTGTCCATACTAATACAATAAATGCAAAAGTGTGTCTGTCTGTCTGTATCATCACGTCCGAGCCGCAAAATCGATTTTGCTGAAAGGTATTGAGATACTTTGAGTACCCGGAAAGAGCATAAGATACTTTTTATCCGGTGACATTGTACGGCTCCAGCGTCAGAAACGAATTATGGCGCAACGAAGTTGCGAGCGTAAGGGCCTTTCCACATAATATTGTCCACGTTACGACGTCGTCAACGTGGAACGGTGCGGTAACGTGGCACGGTACGTTGTCGTGACGTGAAAATTTATGTCAACGTAACGTAAAAATGCACGTCACGATGTAGAAACATTGTACGTTACCATGTCTTGTAAAACTACATTCATCACTACTTATCTAGATATGGACCGCACAATACGTATTCTGCTTCTGCTATTGTTAAGAAGAAGGAGAGAGATTCAAGAAAAAAAAAGAGATAAATAGTTGCTACACCGTGACGTAGTGCATTTTCACGTTACGTTGACGTAAATTTTCAAGTCACGCCAACGTACCGTGCAACGTTATCGCACCGTTCCACATAGACGACGTCATGTTTTAGAGATGTAAACAGGCCCTAATGTAGATCTCAAATCGCGGAATTCTGTCTGTAGCGGTCATTGACTCCCTGTCAAAAAACTTGTCGTTTTCTATACAAACCACGATTGACAATGAAGTGACAGATATTTCTAGTCTAAGGGTGACAATATCGTATTTTGCATACACGATGTGAACAAAGTATGAATTATATCACTTCAAACTCATGAATAGTTGGAGATTGTCAACGTTAGATAAGACGTTTTCCAATAATACCTACTTTAATTTAGTCTGTTTCTTTACAAGAATACAATTTTATTTTTTTAATTAACAAAATGCACTGAAGTATTTTTTAAATAGCTCCTAGACTAAGTAAAGGTCAATGACCGCTGGTGCCACCTTACTGTCCTGACTAAAGTCATGTTATAACTAAGAGAGTAGTTTCTTAGCGCAACGAAGAAGGGGAAAGAGTAACCGTTTCATTAAAGTTTCTTAGCACTTTTCGGTTCGGATCAGTATGATTACACAACAAAGTTTCACTTCTACAAACTGTAGAATGTATTTGAAGTTTCAGGTCAATTCGGGTTTGATTTTCGCCATTATTTGTGTAAAAGTTTGTATATTTTTGTCTTTTAGTTTATCAGACGTGGCGAAAATGGTATAATATTTTATATTAAAGACGCCTTATCTATTATAATTATATCTTCAGTGTTTGTGATGGCTCATACATAATATTGTATACAGCATGACTGGTGAGACATGTTAAATACTCGAGGACGTGATATTTGGCTATTATATTAGTTAAAAAAATAATATAAAAATAATGTCAATTGATCACTGAGTAAATGTAGTTTAAAGTTAAACAATTATTTACCCACGGAATATATAACACTTACATATTCCGTGTATTTACCCAACGCATGGACACCGCGCGCGGGGCGCACGTCGCCGCGCCGGCCGCATAATAATTTACTAAGTGTCCGTGATTCATTTGTTTAAAAGGAAATTTGGTCAAAAATTAAGTACCTAATTTTATTACATAATTATAACGAGAATCGAGTACTGAATACTCTCCTTAAGTATCGGTCATGTCTCACCAGTCATTCTGTAGAAATTAGAGAGCAATACTGGAGCTATATAACTATTATTACTAAAGAATCTAACTATAGTGCGACGCGCGTTTTAAATAACATTTTATTAGTATTATTGTATGAGTTGATTTTAATTAAATGATGTACACATTTATATTTTAGCTAGCAGCAATTTAATGAAAATATAAACTAAAATATTTTTCAACCGACACAGTGAATCTACAGGGTGTAAAACAGAGTGATAGATAATACTTTGGCGTGCGTATGTGTCTCTTAAAAAAAGCAATTTGTTGTCGCAATTTATATGACCCAGTGTCACCAATTTTTCCATACAAGTTTAGAAAAACTTAAAGCGCTATTACATTCACAGTGAACTCTAAGCAAGGTACATTAACACACCCTAAAGTTCACTTAGTTTTGTTACACCCTGTACAAAGGTACAGATTAAATTAAACGTACTCAATATTGTACGTTACTGTTAAAAATCCAAAGAAAAGATTTACTCAATTTAATTCTTTAGAATCAATGTTGAAATTTAATTAAATACAAGGTCGAAGATCAATCGTTTTACTACAATAGAGAATGTATTGCAAATTGAGTGAAGCGTTCTTCGTGTTGTTTTAGGAACGTTTGAAAAGTTACTTCCTAGAGCTCCTCGAATTTCAAATTTACAACTGAGTTTATTGAGTCAGTTTTATAAAGTGAAAAATTAATATTGCGCTTTTTAACTTTTTAAAGAACTTGTAAAATTTTGCCTAAAATTTTGTGGATAGTGGTCATTGAAATAAAGGTAGACAATTCTTTTAGCTAAAATTTAGAGTTGTAGATTATTTTTTTATTTTTCAGAAGTTCTTATGATAATTTTTTACATTGTGATTTTTGTAGTACTCATCTTAATAAAATATATTTTTTACAAGTGTTATCATCTGAATACTTTTACTATATTTTTCCTATTATACAGTAAAAGTATCATGTAGAATGTAGATCATAAAATTACTGACTTGAATTTAAAAAATCGGCCAAGTGCGAGTAGGACTCGCGCACAAAGGGCCCCGTACCGTTATTGAGCGAAAGTTTGCAAAAAATCGTATTTTTTGTATGGGAGCCCCCCTATATTTATTTTATTTTAATTTTATTATTAGTCTATTAAAGTACAAATATAATTAAGAATAATATTGTGAGTATTTTAAGTGCCTAGCTGCTACCATTAATGATTACGAGCAAAAAATCACGTTTGTTGTATGGGAGCCCCCCTTAAATATTAATTTTATTTTGTTTTTAGTCACTGTTGTTATAGCGGCAAGAGAAATACACAATTTGTAAAAAAAATAGAAGTCTAGCTATAGCGATTCTGGAGCTACAGCCTGGAGACTGACGGACAGACGGACAGACATCGAAGTCTCAGTAATAGGGTCCCATTTTCACCCTTTGGGTACGGAACCCTAAAAAAACTTTCGACAATAATTCTGAGTTTTTATATAATAAGTTGCGGACGATAACCTTCGTGTTGATTGTCCCACACTTAAGTTTGAATCGAGGAAAATCGTGCAACAAATACCGGTGTGGTTGTACACTTGATAACCATAATTATTTATCATAAATCGTTGGAGCTCATCTATCTTAACACTTTCATTGCGAATCAGGCCTAAATCGGCCTGCCGCGGAATGTCAGCTGGTGCGGACGAAGAAAACTATGTTCTCTCACTCGATGCGAAACGATTATCTCAGGTGTTGTAAAGGTACGACAGAGACAAATAATATAATATATTTGAGATTGTATTTTTATTTATTTTTGAGAAAAGTATAGGCCTTCCCTATAAAAATATTACGGCAGGTCCTTATCGACCTACCACGCACTGACGGTGTCAAAAATCAACTAGGTGCGGGAATGGGTCTATTGCGGCCCGCCGTCCAAGCAGGCGGTTGGCGACCCGATACCGCACCGAGCGCCCGCCTCTCTAGTTAGTGTTGTGCAATCTATCGTAACTGACGTGCATCACGTTCTTTAACCGACTTTGAAAAAATGAGGTTATTTCCAGAACTGCCCAGTTTTGGTATGTCTTGATCTGTGTGCATCTGGACAAATGTGTCAAATTTCTAAAGTGTACGTGTGTGTGTTTTCATGTTTGTGTTCTCATATCTCCGGAATCACTAGTCTGATTAAAGTAATTATTTTTTTGTTGTACTGAGTACTTTTTAACTTAGGAAATACTGCAATTTTCATTATAATTGGTTCAGTAGTGCTTAATTAAAGACAGGCATTTAAATATAGGTATAAATAAAAATATATTTTCGATATCCCCTTATTTTTGTCTTTCCCATCACTACTAAAAATACTTTCTAGTGCGGTTCTGGTCGATATCGACCCGCCACTCTCCCTGGTTTATTTCTCATTTCCTGTTTGGCAGATCCCGGGGCGAATCAAATCTAAAGAAGTTGGGTTCCAACAGTCCAAAAACTGTGCACCTACATTATGTTTTTGCAAAGTTATAGTAATTTAATCTAACCTTGTGCTGGTGGGTCGAGAAAGGCCTACCACGCACTGGCAGAAAAATCATTGGGGGCACACTTTGGCCCGCCGCCGCCCAGACGAAGGTTTAAGATTTTACTTGCCGCAGTGAAGGTGTTAATGTAGGAATCATGATGATATTATGTCATCACACTGTGATTGGAAATACATTATTAAATCTTGGACTTTAAGCAATAATCTATAAGTGTAATATTAATAACATTTTTGTGTGTCTTGCCGTTTATTCTGCTAAACCAAAATGTATTTGTTTATACCCGAAAAAACGCATATGGCAAAACAACGCTTTTTGGCTCATAGGTTGCTAGTAATTCAATAAATATATCTTTATTAGATTTACGAGGTAACTTTTTTATTTAAAAGGCCGGCAACGCAACTGCAACTCTTTTGATGTCGCGAGTGTCCATGGGCGCCGGTAGTTGCTTTCCATCTCAGGATTCTCATGTGACAGTTTGTTCGTTTACCCTCTAATTTTATATACAAAAACAAACTGGGCAGTTTTAATATTGTCACCTGTAGCATACGGTCAGTAGACAAACGAAAGAATCTAAATTTTGACAGTTTGCCCGGAAAAACACAGGAGAAAATGTTTCTTCCGTATCTCGATTTCTTCCGCTTTTGAAAATCTATAAGTCAAGCATGACGACCATTTTTTATCCACTTTTGACATTTAGTTTCTTTATTCTTTTTTTATTTTTATTATGACACTGTCTATAGCAACCCTGTCTATAGCCGGAATTACAGTTTTGATCTACAAAGTACAAACTACGAATAATAAAGTTCAGTTCAGACAGTTGCTACACGTCGATTTTTTTAATTATTTGCCGCCATTTACTCGACACTGGCCATGGTTCTATAGCCGAAGTGCCATTATAAAAAAAAGAAAATCAAGAAACTAAATGTCAAAAAAAATAATTGCCGTTGCTATAATGGTTGCTATGGAAAGAGTTTCTTGTCTTTGTCCACTGAAACTCAAGTCGATGGGTGGCGCCATGCTCGGGAAAAAGATATTATGTAGACATGGGAAAGAAACTGCCATTACTTTTTTCCGAAGAATCGACTGGGCAAAGCCGTGCTAGCACCGCTGTAGTGGGTATAAACATGATACCACAGTGTAAAAATAGACGATACTAGCTCATTGTAGTCATACTGTAAAAACCAAATGACGGATTTATTCAAGTCGTTAAGGCATAATCACTTTTTGGAGAATACGTCAATTACTGAACGTTTTTTGTACCTTAAATAATTTTGAAGTTATAATTAGTAATGGTAAAGAAACATACCTACCTATTAGCTTTGTCCACACTGGGCCTCTTTTGTTCATAAATGGCATGCGTTATAGCGCTGTCAACAGGCAGACGTGAGGCATGCCCGTGACGCGCGTTTAAATCGTACCGCGTTGAAAGAAAAGTGTCATATCGCGCGCTACGATTTTAACGCGCGTCACTTGACTGCGCTATGACGCATGCCCTTGGCGAATAGAAAAAGGCCCAGTGTGGACAAAGCTAATAGCTATGCCCACACTGTGCACTTTCATCATCAATTTTCATCATCTTTGGACGTTCAACTTTCATATTGGCGCATTCAATAATTGAATACGTCAACGAACGCAACGCCAACATTGTCATTAGAGAACAAAGCGAAAGTTTTGGATACGGTCAGAAGGCATGCGTCGCGGGCATGCCTCACGTGCTCTTTTGACTGCGCTATGATGCATGCCCTTAATGAATAGAAAAAGGCACAGTGTGGACGTAGCTAATCGATATCTTATGACAGGGCCTGTTTCACCACTTTCTGATTAAGTTCCGAATAGGCTATTCACAACTTTTTTGACAGATTCTCCATACTTGATCTGTCAAGTTAATTGGTGGATAGCCCATTCGTCGCTTATCAAGAAGTGGTGAAACAGGCCCTTAATAGTTTTTATCCTAAAGAGGTGTCAAACAATAACCATCCCCGTAGTTTACTATTTATATTAACTGTGCCAAATTACAAAAAATATGTCCAATAATTCGTAACATCAGCGGTTTCAAACAAACTAACTCTTCATATATTATATTATGAATTCCTATATAATATAATATGAGTAGGTATAGCTAATAAAATCCTTGTAATCCTTGTAAAAAAAAATTAAACTCTTCACACTTAAACCACTGAACCGAGTTTGATGAAATTTGCTGTGAAAATACTTAGAGTCCCGGGAAAGGACATAGGATACTTTTTGTCCCGGAAAAATGTACGGATCCCGCGCGATAAACGAACTTTGGCGCAACGGAGTTGGGGGCGTCATCTAGTATTAGAATATATTTTCTTTGATAGCTCCCTGCAGATTGAGTCAAAAGAGTATTTTGAACTCGACTTGGAGGAGTAAAGATGTCTGGCGGTTATGCAAACTTCATTAAACTTTAGCACTCGTAGCGTGCTCGTAGCAATGCTACGCCATCGTAGCACTGCTACGAGATTTATGAGCATCAACAATTTGATCACTTGCCCTTTAGCCAAGACCTTTTCTTTATCGCTTCTTTATAGAATCGCCGATCAAAATGTATGGATTTGACATAAGCGTTCGGTTGCCGTTCGACTCGTTTAATGTCAATTCCATACATTTTGATCGGCGATTCTATAAAGAAGCGATAAGAATAAGAATGGATTTATTTTTAGCTTTACACAATACATCATAATAAAAGTAAGACGTGGTACAGTTCGACTATAATATTAAAATTAATTTACTATAATGCTGTGTGACGCCAAAAATTGGCCCCATAACCGATACCGAACCCGATAACGATAACGTGTGGGCTACAGGCTCTTGTCTCCGTTACATTGCGACAGATTAGCAAAGGCGATAGAATAGATACAAAGTTTTCAAATTGATATTCTAATCTTTGTGTAGTAACTATAGATGACGCTAGATGACGCCCGTAACTTCGTTGGGTCAAAACTCGTTTATCGCGCGGGAACGGTACAATTTCCCGGGGCAAAAAATATCCTATGTCCTTTCTCGTGACTCAAAGCGAAGATACTTTGAGTCCCGGGAAAGGACACAGGATGTGAAATTTCAGCTAAATCGGTTCAACGGTTTGGGCGTGAAGAGGTAGATAGACAGACAGATGGACAGAACACACTTTCGCATTTATTATATTGGTATGGATGGGTAGTAAGGCGACTTGTGCATAAAATATATTGGGTGCTAGGGTGCCAGTTACTGACTCTTAATTATAGAGTAGGTATTTATAAGACTTCAGCCTCGAAATCAGCGGGCAGCGCGCCGGGAGCGTCCGTCTAGCGAAAACAGCGGCGTACTAGATGGCGTAGGGTCAAATCAGACCGCAACGCGACGCGTAGGATGCATTTCTTACAAATCTGACAAATCCATACAAATTTAGAAATGCACCTACAAGTCTGAATTGACTCTTAGGGCGAATCCAAACGAGCGTAATTTGTGAGTTGTGAGTCGCAGAATTTTGGTTCGGCAGAATTCTGCTGCATTCGGTTTCAAACAAAAGTCCTGTTTGATTCACAGGAGCGTAATTTTGTGATTCATGAATCATGATTTGTATGAAAAGAAATTTACGCGGCAGAAATTCTGCGACTCACAAGTCACAACTCACAAATTACGCTCGTTTGGCTTCACCCTTAGGGTCAATACAGACCGCAACGCGACGCGTGAATGCATTTCTAAATTTGTACTGAATTGACAGATTTCAATTGCGTGAGACGTCATGCAAATCTGTCAAATCCATACAAATTTAGAAATGCATCTATGAGTCGCGTTGAATTACCATTATCCATATAAATAATATAATATAATTATTATATATTGTCATTTGTCACGCACCGCCGTCGCCCCCGCCCCGCTGCCCGCTGAATTCGTGACAGAAGCCTTATTCAATGTAGTATATAGTATACTATATTTTTTTCTGTATGTAAGTATTTTTACTCTGTTCTATTGCTCAAACATCAAACAGAATCATTAATGTTACAAGGATAGTAAGTATTCCTTTAGAAACAAATTAATAGTCTGAACTCATGTTATATAATATTATAATGATTGTTGTATGTATTTTATTGCTCCTTTTTAGTTATAATTTATATTAATTTCAGCTAGACTGCTTGCGGTATTAATAATTCAAGGTTTTGTACTAACTTAATTGTAAGGCTCTACGCCTGCTTTGTCAAACAAATATTTTAACGATAAGTACTTCGTACACTAAAATAATAGTCGTTTAAGCTCTAAACTCTAAAGTGTTCATAAAAAAGAAATATGTAACTGGAAATAAATGACTCTTTTGTTTTAACCCCACTATGCCAGAGCGCAGTTGAGTTAAAACGAGGGGCTGAAATGTTAAAATTTTGTGTTTACACGGGCGAAACCGCGAGTAAGATTTATTATAAGCAAGGCTAAAAATAGCTCGACCGGGAGCAGCAAGATAAAAAATAAATTATTACTTCCAACCGGCCAGGGATCTAATGAAAAATGTATGAGTTCTTCACCGAGCAGGTATTGAATACATTTTCGAAATTACCGAAACCCATCAAGCGTTAAGTAGCGCCAATTGCGGTTTAAGATGGAATTCGCCAATTTGACTATGATTATTCACAGTCGCTGGAACATCAAAAGTAGCTTTAAGAAAAATAAATATGTTCACCGTGACACGATTAATAAAAGTCTAAAATTGACTCAAATGAGACATAAAAATTTAATTTTATGTAAATAAGTGCGCATCCTCTTTTGGTCCCGGCAATAATGTATAATAAAATATTCCAAACGTGTGTGAATATTTACCTCATGAAATTCTAAATGTAACATTATAGTATTTAATACCACCTACCAAAAACATTCAGTTAAACTACCCCTTCTATCAGATGAGGTAAGAGCTTGTTTAGTCACAATAAAAACAAGGAATAAATAGTGCAAAAATATTGTACAATTTTATTTACTTACAAAACGATTTTACAGGTTGACATACACCAAGAAGCAACGCGACAAGACATTTTTAAGATGGCATGAGAGAATTTAAATTGCAACTGCACTCTACTTCAGCGCAGCGTTGCTCTTGCAATATGGCGTGTATGGTCGTAAATAAAGTTGAATTTTTAATACTATTAACATTCTGCGTCGTGTTTAGTAACGCGGTGAACTGACTGTAGTTCTTCAATCAAATCAAAATAGTTTTTATTCAGAGTATTTTTTTTTAATTTCTGAACGTCTATACTAAGGTGCCTACTGCCTACCACTGCGCCGGTTCGGGAACTAACCCGGCGAGAAGAACCGGCGGATGACATTGTCATGGGTTATGGTGTGACAACAGCTGTCACCCAAAATGATACCGGCGATAATAGCATTAAAATTTAAGAGTAACATTATCCTGCAAATAGAACAATCTATATTTTAGCAACATCAAGTCAAAGTATGAAAACCTTTCTATCTCTGTTAGCTACCACTTTCGAGATTTTCCGCGAATAAAAATGTTGTTCGTCTTATGAAAATGAAGCTACTCACAAAAAATTTGCTTCATAGTAATTAAAAAAAAAATGTTCTAGGGCTCCCGTACTATAACTAATCTATCATCAGAAAAAATGCCAACACAGCTGAACCCACATGAAAATAATTATAATTTTCCTATTTTTCATTAACGCTGGCAACCTCTTCCCACCACCTGATCGATTTAAATTTTTTTGGGTGCACAGGAAGTACAGTGCAACTGTTTGGAAAAAAATTAAAGTCGCTGAACCTACATTTTTTTCCATGTTTTCCACACTCCACTATCCCACCCACATCCACCGCCCACGGCCTGCCAGCACGCAAATTATCAGAAAGGGTTGTTCAGGGATGTAGCTAACAGAGTTTTAATACAGCTGAAGCCACATTACCGATTTTGTCGTCAGCTCTCCGTCGAATATCCATAAATTCCATAATATTGTGATTGTATTAGACATTAACCATAGTTTTCTAGTCATAGTTAGGTACGTAACAAATATTATTATGCCTTCTACATCACAATATTATTATGTTAATCTACGTCATAAGTCATAAAATTTCGTCGAATGTTATTTCACCTATGAATTTGTATGAGACTGTACCGTATGTCGTAGCCATAAAAGTCACATAAAAGGTAATATAGCTCTGAATTATGGTCTGTAAAACACATCAAGGACTAGAATCTAGATTCTAGATAATATATTTTAATGTTTTGCATGAAAACAAACTACAATATAATTGCACTGCTAAGTGCTAACTGCGCCCTGATTGGTTGATACTGATGCGGCCGTGCTGATATTGGTGTGTTTTGTTTTTAACGCCTCCGTGTTCTTGGAGTCTTAGGCCGGTATAAATAGTCAGTACTCAAGATGCATCTCGGTCTCAAGACACGGCTCTGTAATTGGTTGGCTGTCAAAATTTGGACCAATCACAGAGCCGAACCGCGTCTTGAGACCGGGTCACATCTAAGTACTGACTATTTGAGCCGCTCTTACCGCTGAGATTCTGCTCAAGATCATTATTGGGAAGCTGTTTTAATTAGGAGGATACACCAGGGGCGAGAGAAATTTAAAATAGGAATTTTGAAAATGTATTGCTGTCTCACCAATCTCAAGTCTCCCACCGCAGATCTTGATACAGACAACACGACAATTTAAGTCCTAATAAAAGAACAGAAAATCATCGATTCGTTGTCCTCTGATACCTTCTTTAAAACTTAACCGATTTAAGTACTTTTTTCATTGGCAATTAAAGCAATGCTTGAGGTGTGTTCCTATGTTTTACTTTTTTGGTATATTCTAGCCAGTTTTGTTTTCTGGGTGTTTGAACACAGAGAAAAATCTGGCCATTTTTGGGTTTTTGAACGTTCATATCTTTTTTAATAATTACATTATGAAAAAAAAAAGAAAACATAGGGACATTGTATTAGTGGCCATAGATATTCAGGAAAAAAATTATAACTCTACCGGTATTATCCAGTTGGGAAACAGGGACAACGTTTGTATGGAAAAACGGCGGTGTAGATTCCTCTTAAGGTGAGACTGCACTAGCGACACGACGATTTCCATAGAGATGACGTGTTTGTAAAACGTGAATTCTATGGTACGTGAAGTATCTCGTTGCTGCCGCGTAGTGTCGCGTAGTGCAGTCTCACTTTTCCATGATCGAAGAGTTAAACCAATACTATTACGGGACAGAGTACGGAAATAACATGCTTGACACGTGGTTGACACAATACTACCTCCGGTTTGTCAGCTAAATAAACAAACTTCGGCGAATGTGTACTACAAAATCTATTTTAAAATTGCTCGATTCAAAGGACTTTCCTCGAAATAGTTTCACGATAATACAGGGTGTAACAAAAGCAAGTGTTAGTACTAGGAGCTACCACTAGAGCCGTTTTTCCATACAAACGTTGTCTCCTGTTTCCTCCCTGGATAATGCCGGTAGAGTTATAATTTTTTTCCTTAATATCTACGGCCACTTATACAATATCCCTATGTTTTCTTTTTTTCAAAATTTAATTATTAAAAAAGATATGAAAGTACAAAAATCCAAAAAAAAATGGCCAGATTTTCTTCTGTGTTCAAACACCCAGAAAACAAAACTGGCAGAATACAAAAAAATTAAAACATAGGACCACAGCTCAATCCTTGTTTTATTTTTTAATGAAAAAAGTACTTAAATCGGTTAAGTTTTGGAGAAGGAATCAGAGGACAACGAATCGATGATTTTCTGTTCTTTTATTAGAACTTTTGTCGTGTTGTCTCTATCGCGCTCTGCGGTGGGAGACTTGAGATTGGTGAGACAGCAATACATTTTAAAATACCTTTTTTCAATAATTTATCAAGCTTGGTGTATCCTCTTAAGGGTGTTTATCTGTTACACTTGACGCTGGGGCACTTGCCTATACAAAAGTAAAAAGTTGCTGGTCTTTTAGCGCTGCTACTTTCACAATGATCTCTCTAAAAGGACCGCGTACACACCCTAAAATATTATCATTTAGTTTTGCTACATGATAATACTTTATGGTACATAATTATTATTAAACTCATTTTCTTTTACTGAATCCTTTTTTTTTTCAATTTCAATAATTTAAAATGTATTACATTAAATTATTAAAGACGAAAAACTGTATAATTTAACTGCGTTTAACATAAACTCGAAACAATACTACATATTTTTATACCTGACTTTAAATATAAACTATTTGTATTAGGTACTATACGAATAGTTTATATTTAAAGTCAAGTATAAAATGTAGTAACTATTCGTAGAACATCTCTAATGTTCTATATTGATCTTAGGGTGAATTGCACCAGAAGCGTAGTTAAAGTTAAGGTTAAGGTTATCGTCAAATATGGCGACATTTGCTAGGGATTTGACAGTTCATTTCACATTTTGTTATGGTTAAAGTTAAAGTAAGCAGGTGAAACCCACTCTAAGGGCGAATTGCACCAGAAGCGTAGTTAAAGTTAAGGTTATCGTCAAATATGGCAATATTTGCTAGGGATTTGACAGTTCATTTCACATTTTGTTATGGTTAAAGTCAAAGTTATAGTTAAAGTAAGCCGGTGCAACCCACTCTAACTGCTGAAAAAATATAGTAATTTTAAAAAGACACAATTTCGTTAATTTCCATGGAATAAACTAAATTGATGGATCGATTTTGATAAGCCCCGAATATAATTATTTACCAATATATTATTATACCTCGGGATATAGATTACTTTTTATCACAGAAAATCGTACCTACCTATAGTTTCATTTTGAGTGGCGGGAAACATCTTGCTTATAAAGGCCGTCACACACTTAGCTATAATATATATTAATGTACCTTAATATACCGTACTAAACACACTGAGACCAGAAATATATATTATACCTAAGTATGTGGTCACGCGAAAATTGTATAGAAAATATATAAGCTATAAATATATTAATATATATTATAGCTAGGTCTGTGACGGCCTTTAATAAACTTGACGTATGTATACAAAATAATATACTGTTACCTGGTAGATTTTAATAAATATTTAATTAAATTATTTACCAAAGGTATGAGGCGGATACGGCGGATATTACATTTTCCGTCTAATGACAAGCTTCAAACGCGTTTTTAATTAAATATTTTATCCTGCGTCTATCGAAATATTATACTCTGGAGTCTGGAGGGATTATAATAAAAATACCGAGTCATTAGGGTCAAGTAACAGGGAAAATATATTAATTATATACATAAAGATGAAGCCTGCAACTCCCTTGCGCCGTACATTTTTCCGGGATTAAAAGTATTCTATGTCCGTTTCCGGGACTCAAAGTATTTCCATACTAATTTAAATTGGTTCAGCAGTTTGGGCGTGAACAGGTTTACAGACAGACACACTTTCTTATTTATAACTAGACTAGATGACGCCCACAACTCCGTTGCGCCAAAATTCTTTTATCGCGCGGGAATCGTACATATTTCCGGGAAAAAAGTATTAATAATCTTAGACCTATTCTGGGACTCAAAGTATCTCCATTCTAAATTTCAACGAAATCGGTTCAGCGGTTTTAAGCGTCATGAAGAGGTAACAGACGGACAGACAGACACACTTTCTTTTTTTTATAATATTATGAAGTTTTAAAAAATAACAACATATTTTTTGAGAACAAGCACCTTAATTGTGTTTTTATATCGAACAAAGCTCAGGATATTGGATATGCATTTTTACCAAACCACAAGATAATACAATACACTGCTAAAATTACAAACAAACAAAAAACCACATGGCTCGTACCAGCATCTGGTTCCGTTACATTATATGATTACCGTATCTAACGAACATGTGTGTTTACACCTCTAAAACTTTAAAAGATGAATAGTTTCTAATTTTATGCATAGTATGAAATAGTACGTATCCAAACTAAACGGCTAAACTACTTGCCTTGGCAGTACTATTATTTATTCTGTGGCCTTGGCTTTAAGAGCCAGTCCACACAGCGCGTTGCGTCAGCGTTGCGTCGAAGCAGCGCTGCCGTAATACATTGTTTTATTGTTTTACATACAAATAACCTAGGTGTTCACACGGCGCGCTGCGTCGTCGAAACGCAAACATGACGGACAGCAGCCCCCGAGACGAAGCGGGAGGGGGTGTTGACGTTAAGACTGCTTCGTAATAACGCTGCGATGACGCAGCGAATGTGTGGCCGGCTATGCGTCAAACGGCAGCGCTGCGTCGACTGCTTCGTAATAACGAAGTGTGGCCGGCTATGCGTCAAACGGCAGCGCTGCGTCGACGCAACGCTGACGCAACGCGCCGCGTGGATTGGCTCTTACTTGAATGTATAAAAGAAAAAAATAATTTGAAATTTTGTTAGTCTCGTCAAAACACGAAATCGGCTTAGCTGATATTTTAATCTTGACATTTTTTAATGGAAAAAGGTTTATAATATAAATAATGGAAGGGAAGAGACACGAAGTTCACCGTGTCATTCTATACCTAGTAAAAAAAAATGTTGTTTTTTTTTACTTTATTAGCCTCAAAGAATCATATTATAGCAATAAAATGTTATGGTCATATTTAGTATCTAATTCTGTCTACATACCAAAGCCGCCGGCCCGGCGGCATAATGCTGTCTACACACCAAAGCCGGCAAAATGAGGCCGCCGTCCGCAACCCGGCGGGCTATACCGCCGCGCGCCGGGGCGGCGGCTTTGGTGTATAGACTATAGACAGCTTAACCCGCCGGGCCGGCGGCCTCGTTTTGAAAGAAGATAATATTTTGTCAAAATTGTTTCAAAATGAGGCCGCCGCGCTGGCCTTGCCCGGCGGGTTATGCCGCCGTGCCGGCGGCTTTGGTGTGTAGACTGTAGACGCTAGACAACCTCAAGGCCGTCACAGACGTAGCTATAATATTATATATTAATATACCGTACTAAACACACTGAGACCAGAAATATATTATATTATAGCTGAGTGTGTGGTCACGCGAAAATTGTATAGAAAATATATATTAATATGCCTAGCTATAAATATATTAATATATATTATAGCTAGGTCTGTGACGGCCTTTATAGCATAATATAATGAGTAGTCAATAAATTTTTCATATTTTTTTTTCTAAGAGTCTAAGTTAGGTTAGACTTTCAAAAGTGAATTCTAAGACATTATGATTCATAAGCTTTTAAAAACGTTATCAAATTAATATTAATGGAAATCGTCTCTTTTTTCGATATTTCGACAAACATTAATACACCCAATAACTATACTTACCACAAGTAATAATACTCTTACCACAATTAGACTGGTCTTCAACGAATTTGTAGAAAACAATATTGTTATAATATAACAACATAATACAAGACAGACCGACAGACACGTCAAACTTTTTATCGAGTTTTTTATCGAGGGTTAAAAATACGAAATAAAACAGGAAAGACACAACTATAAACTAAACATAAATTGTCAACTTTCAAGTATTTTTTAACGTTAAAAATGATATAGAGTCAACCGGGCAAGCTTTAACCTCTTGTAAAAATCAAATCAAAAGATAAATGGCAAACATATTGTTGCGGGTGCTGTGGGGAAAATTGCATTTTTTACGAGGCGATTGCTTTTGTGGGTAATTGTTTTTTTTTTTGTTTTACATCCCTGGAAAACAATATCAAAGGATATTTGATGACATTTCTTATTATTATCTGTTTTATGGGATTTGCTATGGCCGATGTAATTTTAACGGGAAAAGTGATTGTAGGGCCAGTAATTGAAAGCTTATTTATAAAAAGTACATTATTCCTTTATGAAACTAAAAATTTAATGTTAGTACAAATTACAGCCTATAGTTTGGGAGGCTCTCATACTATATTCTGTAGTTTGTATCAATATACAAAAAATCAGCTTGTTAGGGTTCCGTTTTAGGGTTCAGTAGTCAACCAAGTTTTGTTGATTACAGAACCGTCGGTACCCTAACGAGCTGATTTTTTGTATATTGATAGGTTATTACTTATTGAACTTAAGAGTAACATTGTCCTACAACTAAAATAGTCCATATTTAAGGACCATCAATTCAAATTATGAAATACTTTCAATCTCTGTTAGCTAGTACCACTTTTGAGATTTTTCGCAAATAAAAATGTTGATTGTCTTATCAAAATGAAGCTACTCACAAAAATTAGCTTGCTGTAGTAAAAAAATGTTCTAAGATTGTATTTTTAGTGTTTAGATTGTTATCCATTAAAAAGATAAAACCGAATCGAATTGATAACCTCCTTTTTTGAAGTCGGTTAAAATATTTCGTTCAGTAAAGTTTCCTCGATTTCTGCTAAGAACCAGTTTGGCTTACTTGTTACACAATCATTTGTTAAACTAAAAAAAAACAAGAATCCAATTACTAATTCCGATATTATTATTTATTACATATTTTATTGAACCCATGATCGACAGTAACATAATCTTCATTTAGACATTTATAACGCAGTTTATATTGATGACGTAATTTTTTAAATTGCTTTATGGTTTTAATTTCCCTGAATGATGGATTTAAATTAGAGATGTGCCGATCATGACTTTGGCCGACTAGCCGACTAGCCGATTAGTCGGCCGCAAAGAAGCCGACTAATCGGCCGACTAGTCGGCCAAGCCGATCATGGTTTCGGATGTATTCGTAACGCTTTTTATTTATTATTTACTGCTGTTTGCGGGTAAGTCGCACACGCCGCGCTGCCTGCAAACGTATCTAAGCGTGTTAAGGTGACGCCATGTTAAAGTAAAAAACCGTGTTGGATGTGTTTTAGATTGCTTGTTTTCTATGCGAGGCTGGCCCGGCCTCTCATAGAAAACAAGCAATGGAACAGCAAAAAATTGAAAGGGCGTAGCGACAAAATGGTTTTTGTCGCGTAATTTAAAAACCATAAATACATTTCATAATATAAGCTATGGACAAATTAAAGTGTATATTAGAACCAATTTATGTACAAATTTTGAAAGCTTACATCACTCTCCTCTGTTGGCAAAATAGGAATCCCTTTTTTTACAGAGGTCTTTTTGATTGATTATTCTGTGTTATAAAAGTTGACCAATCGTGTTATGCTATGGGTAATTCGAAGACAAAGACATGATGAATACTGACAGTGAACTTTAATTTCTTAGCTTTAGTCATTGCTGAGAAAAATGGACATCGCTAAAGCCAAATTATCAAGGCGTCACCTTAAGAATATTTACTTCGCGTACGTTACTTTATTTTGTTTTTAGTAATAATACATTTGATGGTTTTCATTAAATATTTCATGTTCATGAAATCTCGATTTAATAATACATACTTAGTTTGTTGTTAAAATTATATTAATTACAAAAATAATTTCCTTACTAGCAAGTAATTTCAGAAACACTTCGTTTAATGTTAAAATGTGTAAAACTGATTGAGTGTGATATATGTACACATTATAAATAATAATCAAGGCTTTTCTTTAATGTAATTTTAATAATAGAAAAAAATAAAAAGCCGACTAGTCGGCGCTTTTTGCCGACTATTTGTGACTAGTCGCCGATTACAAAAGAGGCCGGATAGTCGGCTTTACCGACTAGTCGGCACATCTCTAATTTAAATACAAGGTTTAAAAAAATTAATTGATACTGATATAATATAATACTCTATGGACTGTACGAGTCCACTGTATTGAGTTCACTGTGCTCAAAATAGCAGCGCTGAAAAAGCAACTTTTTAAAACTTTTGTATGAGAAAATTACTGAAGCACAGACGCTTGCACATACAAATCACAAAAAATAGCTCTTTCAGCGCTGCAAGTTTCACAGTGAACTCTATATTTTATGAGACACACACATTATCACTGCGTTTTGTTACACCTGTAGAATGTAGATTTCGGATTTATATTATAGGCCACACCCGTAACTCCGTTGCACTGAAATAAAAAAACGAATCCATCTATCATAAATGCAAAAGTATGTATGTCGGTTTGTTACCATTCCACGCCTAAACTCTTAACCAATTTTGCTAAATTTCTTATGGAGATAGTCTGAGACCCGCAAAAGGACATAGGATGACATGATATGAGGACTTTATATCCCGGGAAATGTACGGTTCCCGCGCGATAAACGAATTTTAGCGGAACGGAAATGTGGGTGTCATCAAGTTGTTAATACACTAATTTTTTTTTTGTTTTTTTTTTTTATGAAAAAGGGGGCAAACGAGCAAACGGGTCACCTGATGGAAAGCAACTTCCGTCGCCCATGGACACTCGCAGCATCAGAAGAGCTGCAGGTACGTTGCCGGCCTTTTTAAGAGGGAATAGGGTAAGGTAAGGTAAGGGGAGGGTAGGTATTTGAAGGGAAGGGAATAGGGTAGGGGATTGGGCCTCCGGTAAACTCACTCACTCGGCGAAACACAGCGTAAGCGCTGTTTCACGCCGGTTTTCTGTGAGGACGTGGTATTTCTCCGGTCGAGCCGGCCCATTCGTGTCGAAGCATGGCTCTCCCACGTCTAAATTTAATTATTGTAGATAGATAATTTATGATGTAAGTAAGTATGAAATATCGGAATGTTTCGAAACATTGTGTCCGAATATGATGAGGTTGTACTATATTACATTACCTCTTTCTAGGAACTATTGCAAGTCCTGTGTTTACACGAGGAAAAAGCATGTAACTCAGCAAATTAAGTTATTATATTTGGTCAATTAAGATTACAAAATTAATGAATTATATATAATTGAAATAAAATTAATTATCTTGCATGCAATTTAATTACAAGTAATTAAAATTTTAAGTATTTAAAATAAGTAAAAATTTTAATTTTCATATTAAATCTCAGTAATTTCAAGTCGTTGCCCTTTTGATATTTGGAAATATTGTTTCCTACAAAAATGTTAAAAAATATGTAAAGTGTAAACTCTATTACTTAAAATAATATTAACACAGCTACCTATATACATTATACACCCCTTAGTAAGAAAATTATTAACATATACCATGAACTAAATAAGCTCAGCTTAACTGATATGTTGGAACATCGCAGATAAACAATGCGTGCAAGTACATATTTTACAACATGACTGGTGAGACATTACCGATATTTATGGAGAGTACTCTGTACTCGATTCTCATTGTAATTATGTAATAAAATTAGGTTCTTAATTTTTTTCCGAATTTCCCAAAAATAAATGAATCATGGATACTAAGTAAATTACGCGGCTAGGCAAATAGGCATACTATGCGGCCGGTGCAGAGGCGTGCGCTACCAAAGAAACACCACACAACTACCCCTCTCGCTCGCGGTGTCCATGCATTGGGTAAATAATTATTTAACTTTAAGCTACATTAAGGACGCTATTACAAATATCAGCGATTTTCCGGTACCCTATTAAAGAATTAGGAGTCAAACTGCGAGGATATTTTGGTTTCAAATGAAAGATAATATATTCATCTCCACGACTGTACCATAAAAATTCTATAGCTGCATACAAAATTTTCACATAAAATACGTTTTAACCATCACAATAATCGCAAACTATGAAAAAAATGGGGTCTGATAAGGTACCTTAATATCTAAATACACTGAACTGAGGAAAATAAATATACAAAAAAATTGTTGCTTATTTAGTCCTCTATAAAGTCCGCTAAAATTTTATATAAAAATAAACAACTTTTCCAGTTATAAGAAAAATAAAAAAAATTCTCAAATTTTTTCATACATTTTCGCCACATCAAAAACGCGGCGAGCGTCGAAACCGCCACTGTACAAGGCGCGCTAATATGAATCTTATTTTAATGTCACTTACGTCGATATTCGTACTGACAGACATCCGACCTGCTAATTAAAAAGTTGGAGCATTCTTAACTCAGTGATCAATTGATATTATTTTTTTTATACTATTTTTTTCCAACTAATATAATAGCCAAATATCACGTCCTCGAGTATTGAACATGTCTCACCAGTCACGCAGTATAAGTAAGGGCATTTCATTGCAATTACATTGCATTTATAAATAGTTGTATTACATATTTTATTATTTTAAGTACTTAATGCACAGAATTCATAAATATAGACGTATTTATAATATTACGTCATTATGACATTTTCTACCTTTACGAGTTCAGGTGCAAAATTTTTAGGTGCCACAAATGTAATGGCCAGGGTGCCATAGAACAGTAATCAATACGTACAGTAATCTACCAAGTTTTGTTGATTACAGAATCCTAAAACGGAACCCTAACCAGCTGATTTTTTGTATATTAGTAGGTTAATAGTTATATTATTTAAGAGTAACCTTGTCCTACAAATAAAACAATCCATATTTTAGGACCATCAAGTCAAAGTATGAAATCCTTTCTATCTCTGTTAGCTACCACTTTCGAGATTTTTCGAAAATAAAAATGTTGTTCGTCTTATCAAAATGTAGCTACTCACAAAAATTAGCTTGTTAGTAATCACAAAAAAATTTGTTCTAGGGCACCCGTACTTTAATAAAATGAAAAGAAAAAATATGTGATCTTAATTCTTAATAAATTAATCGAACTACTCTTTTAACATAAAACTACTAACTTACACTATTTAAACTACTTTCGTATCGATGTTAATAAACTAGATAAAAACTCCATAAAAACAGGGACCAAATCGTAAAAATTACATTTTATTTTATGTTTACTGTGGTATTTGTTATTACTTATTACCAATAGCTTGCACGAAATCCATTGGGAAAACTGAACTATAATTATTAATTTGCAGTTCAAAATTCTCCTCTCTTTGATATAAAATTATAACGCTGCGTAATTTATAAAGATTCAGTATAATGAAAATAAAAAGAAATCAAAAATTATTTTAAACAAATTTAATCGCATAATGAAACTAACCATAACATAATTATTATTGTTACCCAATTATTATTAATTTTAGTTTCTAATATCTTTTTGCTTAGTTATTAGATATAGATAATATAATATCAAATAAGCGGCGTGTACTTAAATTACGTATAGATAAAAAACTTACGTTATTATTATCGAAAGCTCGAAAATATACTATATCCAGGATAACACAAACATAAATCCGAACTGCTTTTTTTCACCCACTCATTTTAGTTAGTAGCACGAAAGTTGTGTTCTTTGAGTTATTACTTTTCGCACACGAAGTTACGCGAGTCAGAATACGACGTGCCTCTCCCACTACATTTGCAATACTGACGCCACTTCATTCACAAAGGAATATCAACTGGTTCTGATTACAATACCTTTATATTGAAAAAAAAAAAAGAGTTATAGATTGTGGTTAGAGTATCAATCTAATCTATATATATAAAACTCAAAGGTGACTGACTGACATGGTGATCTATCAACGCACAGCCCAAACCACTGGACGGATCGGGCTGAAATTTGGCATGCAGGTAGATGTTATGACGTAGGCATCCGCTAAGAAAGGAATTTGATAAAGTCCAACCCCAAGGGGTTAAAATAGGGGATGAAAGTTTTCATAAATAATAATACTTCTTAACGCGAGCGAAGCCGCGGGCAAAAGCTCGTATATTATGAAATTCTCGTAACACAGTGTTTGTGCGCGAACTCCTCCAAAACGGCTAAACCGATTTGTGTGTACATTCGTTAGGCCTGAAAATAGGTTTTGATCAAATTTTTATATTGATACTAGAAATAATTTATATGGCAAAACAACGTTTGCCATCTAGTATGTTGTATATTGGTTTAAAAAGGCTTTTTCACATGCCTTTAAAGTAAATTTATTCATTAAATTTTTAATTATTAAATCTATAAGTACATATAATAAAACTGTAGAAATGAAAATTCTGTACATTAAAGATATTCAAAAAATAATAAGCGGGAGCTGTCACTACATCGGTATAGAAGCCAAAAATGTGGTTAGTTTTTTTGTCTGTCTGTCTGTCTGTCTGTCTGTATGTTTGTTCCCGCATCACACGAAAACTACTGGTCCGATTTGAATGCGGTTTTCGCAGATATATTTGTCTTCTTCCAACTTAACATCTGGTGTATACATTTTTTTCTCCCCACCCCTCTAAGGGGACAAAAAGAGGGTCAGATTTTGTATCATACTTTTTTCTTTAGCACGAAAACTACTGATCCGATTTGCATACGGTTTTCGCAGATATATTTGTCTTTTTCCAACTCAACATCTGGTGTATAACATTTTTTCCCTACACCCCTCTAAGGGGACCAAAGAGGGGGTCAGATTTTGTATGAATTCAAACTTTTTTTCTTTAATGTACTTACTTCATATTATTTACTGTTTTCCAACTTAACATCAGGTGTATAAAAATTTTCCACCCACTCCTCTTAGGGGACAAAAGAGGGGGTAAGATTTTGTATCAACTGATGAAGTAAAAATACTTTGAATGGCAAAACAACGTTTGCCGGGACAGCTAGTTAACTTATAAAAAACGGCCAAGTGCGAGTCAGATACGCGCACGAACAGTTCCGTATCCTTATAGAATATTATATAGCTAAAAAGGCTTTTATTTATTTATTTATTTATAACGTAATATGACGTATGTGCCTTTTAATCTTTTTAGGGTTCCGTAGCCAAAATGGCAAAAAAACGGAACCCTTATAGATTCGTCATGTCTGTCTGTCTGTCTGTCTGTCTGTCTGTCTGCCTGTTTGTCCGTCCGTATATCACAGCCACTTTTCTCCGAAACTATTAGAGCTATAATATTGAAACTTGGTAAGTAGATGTAGTCGGTGAACCGCATTAAGATTTTGATGCAAAAATGGAAAAATTGTTAAAATTTTAGGGGTCCCCATAGGTACAACTGAAACAATTTTTTTTTATCTAACCTATGCGTGTGGTATCTATGGATAAGTCTCCAAAAATCATATTGAGGTTTCTCATATCATTTTTTTCTAACCTGAATAGTTTGCGAGAGAGACTCTTCCAAAGTGGTAAAATGTGTATTTACCACTTTGGAACCCCCTTACTTTAGAAATTAGAGGGGGGGGCTCTAATTTCTAAAGTAAGGGCATGATAATTCTAAAAAAAATATATGATGTAGATTACTATAAAAACTACCAACGAAAATTGGTTTAAACGAGATCTAGCCATTAGTTTCTTTTATACGTCATAAGTGGTAAACCTTAATCTAAATTTCATTAAATCGACTGAATTAATGTAAAAATAAATCAAAAACCCTTTAATTTCATAAAAATAAACCTTATTGCTGCTGCGGAACCCTTCATGGGCGAGTCCAACTCGCACCTGGCTGCTTTTTATTTCTTGATACTGTGACTAGTAACTCGATATTAAATGATTTTAAAACGCATAGTATTTAAGTTCTGATACGAATTCAACGATAGCTAATTTTGTACTTGGCGTTTCTAATATATGAGTAATGTTTGGAAAATACGCCTAATACAGGTGCTGCCATCTTTGTTTTCTGCACGTGAGAAAAAATATGTCAAAAATTGAACCTGAGCTGTGTAACTTTGTACAATATAATTATTGCACACATTTTAATACAATATTATACATTGTACTTTGTAAAATATAAATGTAGGAATAATGATGTATAATTTATTGCAGCAAGTCAAGAGGTTAAAAATTACTTTGTATTTTATTACTGTGTTAGAAACACTAATTCTGCATTATAATTATTGAATGCGGAATAATTATTTAGAATATCTAATATATTATTTAGAATATCTAATATATGTAACAAAGAAATTACCTAATCATCATCATCCCATTGTCGTCCACTGCTGAACATACCTGGCTCCCCCCAGCGAGAGTCATCCATCTGCTTCTGGCAATCTTAGGCAAAAATTGGCGGTCCATACTTTCAGAGGTTCGATTCGTTTGCCGCGAAACATATTGTTATTATTAAGTTTTGTTAGGACCATGCAGGCTGATCACCCGATTGTTTGACAAGTAAGATGATCCATGCGTCGGATGGGCATGTAAAAATTCGGTCCTGCTCCTGCATGCATGATCGTTCAAAGCATGCACTTACTCCTCATCCGATCACATTCTATGCTCAAAGAGCAGCTATAGACTTGTTCATTAAATCTACATCTACACTTCTATAATAAATAGGAAAGATTTGTATTTTTGTGCGTACGTTTGTAATTTGAATAAACTCAAAAACTACTTTGCTGATTTTAAAAATTCTTTCGCCATTAGAAAGCTTTATTCACCCTGAGGAACTAAATCCCTAATTTTTTCTAGCAATTAATATTCATTGCTAGAAAAATTAGGGATTTAGTAAGGATCCCTAATTTTTACTAACGTAATCCAAGATGAGTCCATATCCATATCGAAGTAAAACGCATGCGCTTCGGAAAATATCGAGGATAGGACATAACTATTTTCTTCAATATTAAAGAACATAATAATATTATCAATATCTATAAAAAATCTTATGTCCAATGCGGGACGGGCCGCTAGTATTAAGTATTATCATAAGCTTAAAGGTTGCATACGTAGCCTGCTAATTACCTGGTAATCACAGGAATGATTTTTTTTTATTTTTTTTTATTTATTTATTTATATCGGGCTACATAGGCCCATACAATATATACCTTAAAGACTAACATACATATAAATGATACCTATCGTACTTTTAACATCAACAAACAGTTCTAAGAAACAGCTGCATACAATATTATGCTGAATAACTGCTATTATATTGTAAAAAAATACATTTAAATAAGAAAATAGTACGTTTGTTGTTTATAATAATAATAAATAATAAAATTTTTATCTGTAGAATTGTACGCTTTTTATTGTGATTCATAGCATTCTTAAGGCACCCATATACGGCGGGGTCAATCCGGTCGCACTGATGGCAGGCCGACCTTAACCACTGTGTATTTCTGATCATTTTGTGTATTCCCGTATACAGGGTGTAACATAACTAAATGATAATACTTTAGGGTGTGTATGTGTCCCCCCGATTGTTGCTCGCCTTGTCGTGGCGGTGGGGCTCTAGTAACCGCGGCTTGGACAACCGCGGTGAAGCGAAGAGGCAACCAGGGCCGGCCGGTGTCGCCGCCTGGCCCGAGGAGGGCGCTCCCAGCGGACTGGAGGAGTCCGCTGCGGATGCGCACCGAGGTGGGGCCGCAGAGGAAGAGACAAGTAGGTATTACGGTGCGCCGCTTGCCCTATCCTCTGCGGCCGAGGACGGATCGCGGGGGGGAGAGGCATTGTGGTAGGTTGCCGCTTTCCCTACCCCCCCTGCGAGCTGGCCGTTCCGTTTGAACGGCATTGGTGGGGCCGCAGAGGAAGAGGCAAGTAGGTATTGCGGTGCGCCGCTTACCCTATCCTCTGCGGCCGAGGTGTGGTCGGTGGCAGAGCCACAGACCTGATCTGCCACATGGCCTCCAAGTAGCAGACTCGGGGGGCGTCTGCTACAGCCCTGGTGGGGGCCGAGGAGGAGGGCGCACGTGTTGTGCGCCCATCGTGGAGTCTTCGGACCGCTGGCGGGGTCGCGGATGTGTGTATCGTTCCCGTGGCCCCGTCAAAAGGCGGCGTGGCGGAAGATGGGGGGGGGTTTTAGTGGGTATACCGTGGTCTCATCAGCTACGGGAGTCCCACATCACCGCTCGGGTCGCCCCCTGCGCCTGGGTGGTATGCGTAATGCATTTCCCCCTCCGGAAAAAAAAAGGGGTGTGTATGTGTCGATCCCACCTCTCTGCCGCTCCGCCGGCGTAGGACGGGAGTGCGGAGGCGACGCTATGCGAACCTCCCCGGCTTAGCCAGTCCCGGCGCCGAGGGGAACGTTTCAGTTTGCCTTACCTTGGTGGAAGTCCGGTCCCTTTTGTGCTAGACCGGCCAGTCGTTGAGGGAGTCCCGTGTTTGTTAGATCCGGGATATCCCTCCTTTATACGGCTGAAGGCAAACCGCAGGTGGTTTTAGTGAGTAGGAGTCTCACATACCCCCGGGGTGCTGAGCACATACCCAACCCGGGGGACCCATGATGGGTTTCCCCTGCGCATCAAAAAAGGGTGTGTATGTGTATTTTTATTTATTTAAATCAGGCTACTTAGGCCCATACAATATATTATACCTCAATGACTAACATAGTACATAAAAGCTTATAAAATAATAAGATGAGAAGGAAATCTTACATGAAAGTAGTTTATTTTATTATACACCAGAAGCTGTTTAACCGAAATATATATTATTTACTTTTATGTTGACGATCAAAGAATTTCCAGAGATCTATTCATAAATATGGAATTCCCTTCTTCAAAGCCTCAATCGTAAACGTAATACATTAAATAGGGACTTAACGTTCCAAGATCTAAGAGAACATTTGAGAGAAAAATGTCTAGAAGAGTATTCAATTTAGAACAATTTGTAAGCATCTAATACAATAACGTACGGCATAAAATATATTTAAGCTTCGACATTTCTATCCAAGTTTAATTCTTATTTAATTATACAATACTGACGTTGTAAATGCGAGTGTTTTGGACAGGTCTGTAACCTCTTCAGTCTTCACGCTTAACAATTTAAAGAAACTTTTGTTATGAAACCACCTTGCATAAACGCAATGTAGCAATCAAACGAATTTGATGTTGATGCGTACAAACTACAAAACGGTGATGTCATAATTGAGTAGCAGTTTGAATGGAGCTTTTCGAGGTCTATTTTATGAGATTTTTAAATTGTGATATCTTGGAAAGTTTTTAAGCTAACAAAGTAATTGTTTCACCGACGTTTCTATTTTTGAATCGTTCTTTTAATAACCGACATAAAAGTCATCGTGCTTATTAAAATTAAAAATATTCCACCTATCTTTTATCACAATTTTTACAATGGCGTCATGTTTTTGTATTGGAGCTTTCAATATATCATGTTTGATAAGATAGTAACGGAAGCTATAGCGATCTGGTGATAACTAAGTAAGAAAAACATATTAATATTATCTAGAACGAGTCAAAGAGCTATAACATACATTGCTTGATGAGTGGCAGTTTTCCATCGTGCGTTTTTCCCGTAACTTTCTGCCGCGCACTGTAAAACTCTGAAATGAACTGTCTCCAGCAGTATTTCTGGACCATCACGACCTGTAAACCTTCAAGAAGAGAGCGTATTCCCTCTTAAAAGGCAAGGCAATGCTGCAAGTGCGTTGCATTTCCTTCTTCTGATGTTCCGAGTGCCCTTGGGCGACTGTAGTTACTTTCCATCAGGTGACCTATGTTCTCGTTGGCCTATCTTATATACATGGTGTAACAAAACAAAGTGATAATACTTTTAGGTTTATAACTTGTCTAGAGTTTACTGTGAAAGTAGCGTAACTTTTTTTAACTTCTGTATTGGCAAATTCATGACGCTGGGGCGCTTGCTCTTACTAAAACTTGCTCTTTCAGCCGGCCTAGCATACGCCAACAAGATATCTCTCTCTACATGTTTCTCGAAGTTTGATAGTTTGTATCTTCATCTCTATTGACCCTAACATGACAAACATTTTTTCTCGCGTAGATCTATCATCAAATAACACATTTTTGAAGAGTTTTGTCGAGAGAATGTCGAGATTTTAACATTATGAGACGAGTAGTTTTTAATTATCTCGAGAGTGAGATATCTCGTTGGCGTATGCTAGGCCGGCTGAAGTCATGACTGCTACTGTCACAGTGAACTCTATATAAGGGACACATACCCTAAAGTAAGTATTATCACTTTGTTTTGTACT
This sequence comes from Plebejus argus, assembly GCA_905404155.3. NCBI lineage: Eukaryota > Metazoa > Arthropoda > Insecta > Lepidoptera > Lycaenidae > Plebejus > Plebejus argus. The sequence goes on from FR989944.1 coordinate 6,383,500, forward strand.
TGTATAAAAAATATCAATACAGGCGTCACAATTTTTACTTCTGTTTGTTCATACAACGCTTCATAGCTATACTCGTAAAGTAGTCTTATAAAAGTCAGTATTGTATATTGCTTTTATAAGAGTTCGTGAGATATATGAGAGCAACACGTGTAGAAAGTAGTATCAGTAATACCAGAGTAGACAGAACTAAGGAGTACCTCGACTTCAAACAAACGGAGGAGTATACGCGAGCTGGGCGCGATTGTCACTTTCAACATGTTTCACAATGCTGACTAACGCATTATTACCGCGTGCGCCAGCTGATATGACTTACTACATCAAACGTATAAACTTCGTGATCTCTTCTGAGTCGGCCTAGTGCCTACTCGTCGGTTCGGTTTACTCTAGCATATAAACTATAAATAGTTACCTATACCTATACATCTATTCTAATATTATAATGTTGTGTGTCTAATTCTGTACATGTTTACACTAAAATATCGATGTAGATAAAACTTTCCATAATACAAGGTATGTTATGGAAATATACAAGGTGTAACAAAAATAAGTGACAGTAATTTAGAGTGTGTACGTGTTCCTTGTAGAGAGTTCACTGTGAAAGTAGCAGCGCTGAAAGACCAAATTTTTTTTTCACTTTTGTATGGAGAAACTCGTGACGCTGGGGCGCTTGCACATACAAAAGTGAAAAAAAATTTGGCCTTTCAGCGCTGCTACTTTCACAGTGAACTGTTCACAAGGAACGCGTACACACCGTAAATTATTATCACTTATTTTTGTTACACCCTGTATAATATAATAATAATAATAAGAATAAATCATTTATTCGGTATACATACACATTACACCACATTACAATAAACATTTAAAAAACACATAAAAGACAATAAGCATATAAGAAACAAAAAATAACATTAAAAAAAACATATTAGAATTGATACGCAGATGGACATGTTTATAGATCGGTGTCTATTTGGGTACAAATTACAAACTACAATGCAGTGTAATGCGAACTCCACCGAAAAGGACCCCACTCAGGTGATGATCACAGTATAGTACCTACACCGCGATCCCTGGTGTTCTGTGAGTAAATCTGTAACTCCCACAAAAATACATACAATAGTTTTTAATCGCTTTTTGGTAATATATTTTGTGAAAAATTGTGATTGTGAAAAATGTGAAAAATTATAATAAAATAGATACTATTAAAATTAATATTATGTACTTTACGGCTTTTGTCTGTGGCTCTGTCCGCCTTAATATTATCGTGTTATATTCCAGAGATTTTGGCATAAAAAGTAGCCTAATATGTATTGATGCAAAACCTAAACTGCTGCTAAACAAAATTACATTAAAATTTGGTAGTCCTTCGTAAGTTGTGCAAGCAGAAATTCTCACTAGCTTTCGAATTTGTATAAATATAAGTGTGAATGTTTTATAGTGTGTATTATAATAATATGATTAGTGTGATAGAATAATAATTCTATAATGTACATTTAAAATTGCTCATAAAATATATTAAAATTTATAATATTACGGTATTAAAGGCCTGTTGAGGGTAATTGGGAAGTATAAATTGGCAATTTATAATAAAGAACGGTTTGAGTATGCAGCTGTTAATATAATTTATTCATTAACTAATTTATATTTTAGGTTGTTCGATTAATATGCATATTATAAATGTATTTAAAGCAGAAGCCAAATAAATTTTTTATTCAGTTTTTTGCTTTTTAATATCAGACTGTCTTTATAACATGTAATAATATTATGTTTACTTCATCCATCTGGCTGGATCGATTCTGATAACATTTTGTGTACTAACCAGATAAGTTTGAGAATATTAGTCTACACCTATCTGGGGGCACGGCAGTGCCCCCGACAAGTCGAGCAAAAAAGCGGCACGGCACCTTCTGTCTTAAGTTATTGCGTAAGTGATTATATTAGAGTATCATAAATCATAATATTATCAATTATATTATAAAGATTATTGATATGATAATAACTTACTTTACTTAATTAAGACAGAAGGTCCCTAAAGTAGGGACTGAATAAATAGACCGACATTGGTATTACATGGATCTCACAACTTTTTACGGTAGAAAAATATTAATACATATTATAGCTATTAAACATATTAATACATATTATAATAATAATAATAATAATAGCTCCCACACCGGTTTCGGTGACGGTGGCCGGTTTCATTGAAACCAGGCCAGCTACGCAGGAGTATTTTTATAGTGCCCAAGTGTGTGCGCAGTACACAAGAGCACTCTCTATTCCTTTACTCTCATAACCCAGTGGGACGGCAGACCGACACGACCGGCGAGAGATCAGGCGCAGGACCGACTTTTTACATGCCCATCCGACGCATGGATCATCTTACTTGTCAGACAATCAGGTGATCAGCCTGCATTGTCCTAACCAAACTTGGAAACATGTTATATGTTTCCAACGCGGGAATCGAACCCACGACCTCCGAGTCAAGAGCCGCGCTCTGTACCACTAGACCACGGAGGATATTATAGCTAAGTCTGTGACGGCCTTTAGTGATTGCAAAACTGTATGCACAAATTCAAAAACTACCTTGTCAATCATAAATTTTTGAAAAATTAATTTTAAGATTATTAGCGTTCCCTTTAAACTTTTAGGCGAATGATACCTTTCTTACTACACCAGATAAATAATTATTATATTTAAGCCTAATTAATTCATGTTCTCGGTCCCTTTTTCATTGCAAATTGTTCATTATCTTTTATAATATTGTCACAACTAAGGACGAAAACTTCTATAAACAAGTAGAAATATCAAGAGTACAACAAGGAGACAGAATTTTGAATGTAGAGTCTGATTTTCCTTTGGTGCACTTATTAACAGGAAACATCAAACAACATCTAGATTCTAGACTAAGGGCCAACCCACACGTACCACAACCACACGACATCGTAACGACAAAATGTCGTCGAGCATTGGTTACGTGTGAATGGTGTCGCTGCAGCTTTTTCTAGTTGCGTTGTGGTACCGACAAAATGCCGAAGTGGTTGCGTTGTCGCCAGTGGTTGCGATGTGCGGTTACGTACGAAAGTCAATGAAACGGAGGGAGGGAAGAGAGCGGGCGGTGTACGCGCACTGTCGTTGCATCGACGCAACGTTGTGGTTGCGATGTGGTTGCGACGTGGTTGCAACATGGTCGGCCGTGGTTGCGATGTGGTCGGTATATTTTGACAAGTGGTCGAAAACGACTGTAAAATGTAGTACGTGTGAATGGTCCAGTTCATTTACAATACGAAACGTGGTGTGGTTGTCGTGTGGTTGTGGTTGTCGTGTGGTTGTAGTACGTGTGAGTTGGCCCAATGGCGAATAACATTTGTTTCAGACTTTGTGGAAAAGGGGAAAAGTTGTGTTATTTTGTACAACGGAAGTAATAACTATTGTTGCATCGGCAAGAAAAACGAGTTTTCATTATCGAGACAATACACAAAAGTTTTATGCCATGGTCGTTAAGAAAGTTAATGTCTTGAAATCTTTTTTTTTTTGACCCTTTTCTATTTTTAGACGGACGGACAGACAGACGGACAGACAGACTGATATACTTTCGCATTAATAATATTAGGGATAATGTTTACATTCTCTTATGCTAAATTATTACTCGATCTCGCTTAAGAGCTACCACTAGTCACTAGAGCCGTTTTTTTCATACAAACGTTGTCCCCTGTTTACTCCCTAGATAATACCAGTAGAGTTATAATTTTTTTTATATCTATGGCCTCTATTAACATGTCCCTATGTTTTTTTTAATAATTTTATTATTAAAAAAGATAAGAACGTACAAAAAACCCAAAACAATGGCTAGATTTTCCTCTGTGTTCAAACACCCAGAAAACGAAACTGGCTAGAATATACCTAAAAAAAAGAAATAAAACATAGGAACATAGCTCAAGCCTTGCTTTAATTGTTATTGATAAAGTACTTAAATCGGTTAAGTTTTGGAGAAGAAATCAGCGGACAACGAATCGAATATTTTCTATTCTTATATTCTTTACTTTTGTCGTGTTGTCTTTATCGCGCTCCGCGGTGGGAGACTTGAGATTGGTGAGACAGCAAAACATTTTAAAAATATCTATTTTCAATTTCTTTAGCCCTTGGTGTATCCTCTTAAACACAGTTAAAAACATTGATATAAATAAATAAATAAAATACGATTGTTTCAGGTAATAACCCATAGAAAATTAAAAAGAAGAAATATGGTCAATATAAACTATTTTAAATAATACTGTACATGTACTTACTTAGAAAAATAACATTGTAGGTACGTAACATTTTGATACAAACGAAGTTTAAAGTCCAATCAAAAGTTTATTTCATAGTTCATCAGCAAAATACAATGCTCAGTAAGTTTTAAATTGCATTTGAAACAGTATTCTTGGAAGGAATGTTAGTAAGGTTTCTTAGGAGTTTTTGCAACTATTTCCAACTCATAAGCAAAAATCTATAGTATTGTTTTGATTTGACAATTATTATAAATCAAAGTTAAAATTGTGCAATTCAGTAAACACAAACAGTAGAAGACGTGATTATTATAACAGGTATGTTGAAAATAAGATAACAATTATTATTGAGCTTAACTCTTTATTGATGGTAGAGCTATCAGTCGGGTGACTAAAATTGTTGATGTTGGTACATGAAAATAAAATGCACAATCACTCCAAAATTCGTGGTTTCTCTGGCATAGCTAAATTCTTTACACCTAAATACTTTTCTTAGAATATATTATACGCATACATAATTTCGGATAACCTACAATTTTATTTTAGTCACTTACTATCACAGTCACCATGCACTTGCAAAAAGGTTTCAAAACTAAATCCGAGTGTAATAAACATTGAAGAATTTCAACGTTCAAATCCTTCTCCAATATTGGCTGGGAAATCAAAGTCATATTCCCATATAATACGATATTCAAATAAGCCTCATACATAATATTACTTACTGTGTCACTTCAGTGGCGTACATTTTATTTGAGACTAGCTGTCCCGGCAAATGTTGTTTAGCCATTTAAAGTATTTCTACTTCATCGGTTTGTGTCAAGGTAGGTTTCCCACCAAAAGTTTTACCTCCGGAAACAGTTTTATACTAGGTATAGTAGGTACTCTACCGAAAATTATGAAACCAACTTTTAAATTTACTTACATAATATTGATATTAAAATTATTTAATACTTTTAGCGGATGGTAATAATTATATTTATAATAAATAATTATTTAATGCTTAATAATATTAGTATATTTTTTCCAAATCTCACATTATGTTCGTCACAAATTCATAATATTACGTCACAAGTTATCAACATAGTCTAAAGTCTGAAACGTAGAGTCAAAGTCAAAAATGTTTATTCAGAATAAGTTTTTTCAAACACTTTCTGAACGTTGATGCCTAGGTTGATGCTGTACTGGGGCCTACCACCGGTTCGGGAATTTACTCGGCGAGAAGAACTGGCGTAAGAAACTCGCACGGGGCCATCTTTTACTAAAAAGATGGAAAATTACAATATCATTATGACTAAATAAAAACATATATAAAAAAAACTAAATACAACAAGTGTACAATATTACAATAAAATAATATTATACAGAAACAGCTCTGCAGGGGGCGACCTTATTCTCATGGTGTACTATCATTCATGAAATCAGTAACTTTATAGTATGCTTTGGTGTGTAGATGGCAGAATTGAGAAAACTTTCAACGAACAATTTTAAGGCCAAAGATTGTTCGTGATATGTTGTAAGTAAAGGGGTCACGTTATTAAAACATTGAAATTGTTTTCAAGTAACGTTACCTCCGAAAGGCAAAACTTTTCCGTCATATCCATTTATTCTCAAAATGTATATTATTGGTTAAATTATTTACACTGGAAATGTGAAACGAAGTAATTACTTAATAATTTTAATAACTTTGTGAGTAAGATCATGTCGTACAGTAATTATTATGGACCATAGAGTCAATAAATTAATAAAATATCGTGTAAACTTATACAATAATATGAATTTTAACAATTACAATTGAAGAAAGAATATTGTACTTGCTTCGTGGTTTCCATCATATTATTATTTTTATTAAATTGAAATATTTCTATTTCTTAACACCTAGATCTGGGGTAACTCTTATCTAAATTCCTAAATAACAATAAAAATGTCTTAAGTTTAGCAATAGTTTTCATACCATGATCTACTCTACATTATAACTATTATTTTGCTGCACTAAGGCCTACTTGCGCCAATCTGGGTTAAAGTTAACTCTGAGTTAAACATCATGTCATCTCTATCACTGACTTGGTGAGTGACAGATATAACATGATGTTTAACTCAGAGTTAACTTTAACCCAGATTGGCGCAAGTGGGCCTTAGACACGAATATTACACTGTAATTATACCTAAAAATTACGATTTTGACATACACCCCATACATCATCTGTGAAACTTCTTGTATTTATGTACTATCAGAGAAGTTGATTCCTAGTCAGATGGTCAGAGACGTAGGTCCCCTACGTACTCGTAGTTTGGTCGCGTTACGTCAAACCCAGCCAGATCACAGTAATTAATATTGAATTGACATGATCCGACCAAATGACGTTGGTCTGTCATCTGCCTAGGAATCAATTCCCTCGATGGTACACAGGGCCTTCCCTACGGAGAATCCGTAATTTACCGTATTTAGAGTGTTAGATATGTCGGAGGAAGTTATGAGTCTAGTTGATTTCAATTGCTGAATTTTAGAGGAAGTCATGAATTAGTTATTTTTGATTCCTAAATGTCAGAGGAAGTCATGAGTAGTCATGAGTCTAGTTATTTTCCGATTGTTTGAAGTGTTGATTCTTCACGATTATATTGCTTTAGAAATGATTGTAAAATTCAGTGATCATTGTAAAATTCTTAAGTAAATTTAATTTAGTTTGTCATATTTTAACTAGCTCTAAATATCTTGGTTTGAATTAAATTGTAATGGACCAATCAGAGCAGAGGGCGCGCGTGCCTTGAGTGGGGTCGAGGCGCCATCTTTACTTAAGAGGGCTTGACAGTCGTGAGGAGCTCATTCGAGTGTGAGCAGTCGATCGAGTTGGATCGTGGCGAGTATCTTAGATTTTATGGAAGTTGTGACTCCGGTGTATTAGTGTTTAACGGTGAAAAAGTTAAAGTGTTAAACAGTGTGAACATAGTGAAATGTGTTGGTGTGAATTGTAAAGAGAGAATCATTGAATGAATAAACGAAGTGTGCAATGAGTTTGATAGTTTTATTTCAATTCAGAAGCGGTACGCCACAAAGGAAAATCGATCCTTCGTGGTATCTCACGCCCAAGAATGACTGAAGAGTGAAAGTGAAGGAACACGTGAGAGGATGAATCGTTCGGTGGTGGACTCGCATCATCAAAACAGAAGATCAACGTCTGCAGGTTCATGACATAGGTTGTCAAATGTATTTTTGAACCCAACATTGACGCAGTTATATCAAATCTAAATCTAAATGCTAACGAAAGAAACAAGACGGTTGAGCTAAAGTATAGTGCAAAATATTGAGGTGTGGATTTTGAATTTATGTGGTGCAAGTTTCAATTGGTTGAAAAGGCAGGTAAGGCCCTGAAGGGCTTTTGTTTAACGTGGTTTGAACTTTGAAAATTGGAAACGTAATTACAAAACTTTTAAATCATATCAGAAAATCTTTGTTCTGCTTGAAAATATAAGTATAATAATTTTGTTTTAATACGTTCGCTGCGGTACGAGACCTTATAATCTCGCTTGTGACTTTCATCCCGTTCGGAGGCGAATTTGTATGTTTTACTCGTCCCGGTTAATTAGTTTTCTATACGTTGATTAGGTATAGTGTTAGCAATATTTTTATCAATAAAATCGTACGAGACCTAATGCGTCTCGTAGATTTTTACATCTAGTGCGTTACGAGTTCCATTAACATTCGTACGACGCGCACCTGGAAATTAAATAATGTTGTGTATGTCGTGCTATCGAAAAATATATTTATTGAAAGTTTAATTCAGAAATTCAAGGGAAAGTATTTTGACAAAAAAATATGATAATAGTGAGACATTGTAGTATATTATAAATATAAATATAACATAAATACACAATAAAATATAGTAAAAAAAGACGCTGTGTTGGTTGTTATTATGAGAAGGCCAGACAATGACGAGCAGAGAGGCCGACAAAAAAAAAACATGTAAAAGGGTTTTGTAATAAATGCAAGAAAACTTTGTTCATCATATTTTAATGAAAAACATTGAATATTTTGTTACTTGCTACCTCCACTTCAATAAATAATATCGATATTTTTGAATTGTTCAATTTCCATCACTTTTGATGTATCGATATTTAACCAAAATGTGATTTACGAGATCCAAATGAACTCGTATATTTTGTTAAATTGTGCAATTACGAGGCCCTTAAGTTCTCGTAAATTTATTTTGAGTTTTTCTTAATCATTTTTACTGCTATCTCCGGGCGGAACCACATACTACAAGATACATTCATTGTTAAGGTTTTAAGGAAGCCACTCGTACGAGATCTAAAGAGTCTCGGTGCGTCATTGCGAAAGGAAAGATAAGAGTACTTTTCAGTCTCGTAACGCCAATACGCAGTGAAGGTGTTAAAAAATTGAGATTGAACTAATAAAGCTGTAATATACTACTGTGACTCCGTTGAATCGTAATTTAAACGATTTTGTTTAAAACGAATTAAAACGAATTGGACACGATTTTGTTTTGTAACGGACAAGGATTTGATTAGCGGAAGCTAAAGTTTACTTATTTTAAATTGTGTACTGTGAAGTGTGGAAGATGCGATATAAATCATGTTTTTTAATAGACGTGGCCATTTTAATAGATCTGTCATTAGTGTTAATAAGCTGCTTGCATTTTCGTCAATTGAGAATATTCTTCCCGAAAACTTATAGCCATAGACCATTTACAAAGTGTTTGTATTTAATGTAAATGTACTTACAATAATCTAAGATTTTGTTTCCTTTCACAAATGATACACAATGGTTCAACAACAATTATTATTCACTGACTGTAAGCGAACTGTGTACGGGAGTTCGGATTATAAAGTATGAAACTTTACACAAAATATCATAATGGCATAAAATAACACTTCAGAAATAACTTAATGTAAATTTACATTACAAGTACAAATACAAATTTGTTTTCCAACAAAAATAAAAATTACAAGTATTGCGGGTAGTTGGTAAAAACTTGCGTAAAAATAGTGCCATAGATGTCGTATTACTAGATGTACTAGATGTGGCAATCTTGTCGTACGATCTATTGATATTACGGTGTAATACATTACTTCATTTTAGTGGTATTCGTTTTGTTTTGTTTAGTTTAACAAAAGACGCAAACAATAAAATATTTAAAAGACTGGAAAATTGATATTTAAACACGAAAGAGTCATTCATGGATTAAATAAAATATATTATCATATTGATATGAGTTTAGAATCTGATAACCTGTGGCTAGATAGTTTTTGTTTAATATTGTTTGGCTTATTATTGAATAAGTTATTATTAAAATTGTCGCTTAAATTCTTAATTTTTAGCAGTTCTGATTAAGTTACTTTTACAATTGATTGAGTAAACGGGCTGATGGAGATATAATTATTTTTACAGTACTTGTTGGTGGAAAACATTATAATATAGACAAGGATAAAAAGAATTTATACAATTATTCTGTGCTATTTTACCCAGGTACACATAATTTATTATGTACCTAATGTATAGATTGAAGGGACATAGATAAATTTGAACAGACACAGTCAAAGGCATGTAATGTGGTACTTCACAATGATTATTGTTTACTTTAGAGGTTTTTGTTTCGAGTGTTAAAACCTGATCTTTTTTTGAATAAATTAGTTTATAACTATTATATCAAGTGTTGTATTGGTGCCACACTAAGTTATAGTTGAATCGGTTTACCCACAAAAGTAAATGTAAAGAGTCAACACTGATAATTCCTTCACTAACTGTAATAATACAATTTTATTGCAATAATAAACATTCACCCTATGGTACTTGCTTTGTGGGCTGGATGTTGGGCAGGCCGTGAGAGCAGCTAGTCCATATAATGTTCTTTCAATGGGTCGTTGGTGTTCAGACGTCCCTGTGACCCATGGCAGGTGTTAATGGGTTGTCCACCCGGTGGGGCGATGCAGTGGCCATCTGCATCCCAATACCGGGTAGTTCTTCAAATTTTCTTCATTATGGTTATATATGTTTAGGTTAGGTTTGGTTTGGGTCAGGTTAACCTAACCTAGTTTTCAGATTTTCCTTATAAGATTGAGGGTTGTTGAACCCAAATTTTCGTCGAATTTCGCCCAAAAAGAAAAAAGGGTGTTTCAGGCTTTTAGGATGATTTTGTTGTAATGTAAAATGTGGGTACATTTAAAATTAAGTGAATATCATAGTTCGAATTTGAAAATTAATTGAAATTGAGAAGGATTATGATAGCTTGCTAGCTACTATAATAATAATCAATGAGCTGAAAACCTATAACAGGTCGATGATTATGATCGACTACTTTAACTTTTATTTCATATTAATTAGGAAGGGAAATTATCCATGGAATTTGTAATGGCACAATTTTCAGAATTTTCAGTAGTTATCAAACCTATTTAAATAAAAGTGAATTTTCAATTCTGTAAGACTTGTTGAAACTTGAGAACCATTAAGCCGATTTAGCTAATTTAGCCTTGAAAATTCAAATATTTGTGGAAGTCTAGGAAAAGTCTTTAAGTTGACATAATATCTTGGAAAGGAAGTGATACGAAGTTCATCAGGTTTAACTACTTCTTCTTCTTCTTCTTCTTTTATTATGGCGGCCTCAGTGAGTATTTAACTACTTTTAATATTGGTATTAAAGTCCAGACAGTTGACAGGGTTCTTGCTCGCTATCCCAAGTCAGAGTAGACAGAATTATAGGGTATGCCGACTTAGAACTGATGTTGAAATTTTTAAATTTGACGTATTATGGCGAAAATCGTCGCTAAAGTTGTTAACTTACGTAACACTTACGAATTTAAAACTATGACATATTCACTGGAAATTGTTAGAGCCCCGTTTTGAAATCTTTATATTATGGAGCGTGGACGGTCCGATTCTTGATTGACTTTTGCAACGCGATGGTGGTTCGGGAGTTGCTGATCTGACAGAAATTGTATGAACGTGACACAATTATACTTCGTTGCTGCATCCTATGAGATTTAATAAACCTGTAGTCCGAATTTTGTGGTACTGCATCATCACACGCCATTTAGATATTATTTATTTAATTTAAAACTGAAAAAAGACAATCAATTGGTTTTATAGTACTTCCGCCTTGCTTTCCTAGATGGCGGTGTTAGTTCGTCCGTCATTCGTTTTTCGTGTGCGGCATCGTCAACACGTTATCCTTTTTAAATTAATTTCTACAGTGTTAAAGTGTTATAATTAGTGTAAATCGCCGAATAATATTGGAAAAAGGAAGAATAAGGATGATTACGAACATATTCGCCGCAAAATACGGCGATTGGAAAGTAAATTACGCTGCAACAAAGGAAAAGGTACCAAACTACCCGCATTAATTTTTAAAAATATTATGAATTTTTTCTTTGTTCTCAGCTATGGCATGGTAACGATACGTTAAAAAAAGACTATCTTAAGGGTTAATACGTGATATTAACCAGATAGTCAACCTTTTGTACCTTAATGGGGTAATACGCGATATTATCCAGGTTACAAACTGAGTCGTGATGATACGTGATATCATCCTGAAAGCAACTTTATGCTTTTGCTTATTCACACCGGACAAGATCCGAGTCATCAGCGTCTTCCTCCCGGGAAGGCCGCTGCGATAACGAGCACTCATCCGACGACAAAAGGCGCGATGAAGACATCGACGCGCGGGAGGCTCAATCTTGCTGTGGAACTCCACAATCTTTAGCCGACGTCGAAGACGTGGATTATATGGAGTCGGCCGCGCCTGCACCGGCGTCGCCGCAGGCCGCACCGCCGACATCAGCACCGCTGAGCCAACCAGAAGCCACCGTGCCAGTAGATCCTAACCAAGAATCTACTCCCAGGTTACCACTTGAAATACTAAATATTCTTGGCAAGACCAATAAAACAGAAAGCCCTAGGCGAACGCATTCCCACCGAACTCTCTGAACGTTGGGGTAAAATCTTGGTCGATGGTTTGGCTAAGGAATACAAGGAGTCGCTTGTGGCGAAGATTCTTATACCGACTAACTTTTCGCTGGCACAAGCGCCTAAACTCAATCAAGAGGTAGCCGCAGTTCTACAGCAGGCTGCAAAAACCGATAAATTTTTTTTTTCATAATACAATCCAAGGCGTAAAAAGCGACGTCTACCTTTTCGGTGAAAAGCGCTAGCAACAAGCACTGCCGGGCAACTCCCGAGCTCCTCCTCGTCAGCAGTACGCGAGGCCAGCGCCAGCAGCGCCGGCCCGCCCGCACGAGCCGCAGCCGTCGACACGTCGGCGAGGAGGGCCCAGCAGCCCCCGCGCCGCGGCCGCCCCTACGCGAGCGCCAGACCGAGCAACGACAGGAGACGCCGCTACTAGAGGTACCTCACGCTGGCCGCATCCAATTCTTTTTACGCAATTGGCTTCTAATAACCTCCGATAGCACGGTGCAGTGCTGTCTTATGCTAAAGGATATTATAAAATACCCTTCTGCATTGAGTTATAAGTCCCTTCTGTAAGCCACCTTACCAACGTGTGGAACCAAGTAATCCACCTTTTACAAAGAGTCAGATGAGCAAAGCAATAAGTGAACTCAAACAATTAGGTGCTATTTCAGTATGTAATGAAAATTTGCCAGACCAATTTATTTCATACATTTTTCTTACACCGAAAAGTATCGGTGGGTTAAGATTTATATTCAACTCAAAATTACTTAAATACATTTTTAATTTGCACGTAATCAACTTTTAAAATGGAAGATATTCGCACTGCTATAAAATTGGTCTTTCCAAATGTATATTCCTCATATCTCAATCTCAAATCTCAATCGATCTCAAGGAATTGCTTGTGCGGTGTGCCGATTCATACATTACATAAATTTATTATTATTATTATTATTATTATTTTTTGAGATTTCGATTTCATGATAATCTTTGTGAATTTAACTGCCTTCCTGTACGGCTTAAGTTCTGTGCCATTTATATTTGTAAAGCTTCAAAAGCCTCTTTTTATGTGGTCAAGAAAGCAGGGCCATCTAGTGGTCGAAATTCGAATCGAAATCTAAAGATTATGCTACTATATAATATATTAAGGTCAAAATTGAAACAATTAGGTTTTATTATCAACTTTGAGAAAACTAGTATGACGCCTTCACAACTTTGTAGATTTATTGGCTTTGACCAATGATATTATATTAGCTTTGACATAATATTAAATACTCAAGTCATGCAGTTACCTACTCCAGAAATTTTCTAACTAGCCAACGAAATCCATAACAAAGCGCGATTTCGCGAAGTTCATTGGCACTTTAATTTCAGCATGACCAGCAATAGCATATGTATGTGTAGTTGTATATTCTTTGATACAACTGGCCGCGTACTAAATACTTTGAACGAGATAAGTTTTTAGCTTCACAAAAATGTAATAATAATTTTGATTCCATCATGCCTGTAAAACCTTATGTGTACCACCAGTTGGTGGTGCAATATTATTTTTAATAAAGTAAGCTTTTTATTAGAATAAACACAAGTTTATACGAGCTGGAGATCTTCACAGACTCGTCACTCACCGGCTGGGGCGCCGCGTGCGACGGAGTAGTAACTAGATGCCATTGGTCCGCGGATGAAGCTCGCCATCATATCAATTATCTTGAATTATTGGCTGCCTAGGGATTGAAATCATTTTTCATTTCATCGTTGTGATAATATTTTAAATGTCTTACTAAGAATAAATAATACTACTGCCATAATTATATTATCTTATATTAATATTATAATGTGAAGTATTCAATTTCATCATCTCAATGAAATCGCGAGAGATATATGGTAGTAGTGCGAGAAACAACGCATATATAATTTATTTGCTTCTTATTTATATAAAAACACAGATGCTGACCAGGCGTCTAGGTACTTACGTAACGTAACGATAGGAACTTACTAAAGATCTTATTGAGCTTCGGTCAACCTGACAACCTGATGGCTGATACCGTACTTACTCGCGTTGTGCTTTAATAATAAGTGCTATATTATTATCTGCTAAGATATTATGTCTCTTGGAAACAAGACCCAGGTGCCTTCATCATCCTTGCTTTTACAATTTCATGGCACGATTATTTTTTCTATGCCTTTCCGCCATTCGCGCTCATACTGTCTTAGGAAAATTATAGATGAGGAAGCGACTGGTAAATTAGTCGTTCCGTACTGGCCGTCGTGTCTCGGCCGTGTTTTCCACTGTTTTGATCGCTTCTCAAATCTGACGAGATTTATTTTAGGCCAGATAAAACCTTCTGGCGTGCGCAGTATTGTGCGGAAAGTCTACCTAAGACGCTGAATACCGGAGATGTCTATTGACAATATCATACTAAAACCGTTATCGGGAGGTACAATTAATCAGTATGATACAGGATTAAAACATTGGTTTAATTTTTGTCAAAGTAATAATATTGATTTGTATTAAGGATCCGTAGCTGATATAATATTATTACGAATTCTTAAATTTTAACAGAAAAACTTAATGAAAAAGCAAGTTGCGGAATGTTAAATTGTTATAGGTCTAGACTCTAGTTTGTCTCTAATCATTGGTAAATCCCGTTGCAATAACGATCCTAAGATTTTTTAAAGGAGTTTTTAGGAGTAAGCCCAGCTTCCTAAAGTATTCATTTTTAAGGGAACCTTATAAACTTTTGGAGTACGTATCTAAATTTTATCCGTAAGATTCGATACTTATTATCATTAGAAATTAAAAAAAAAAAAAAAAAAAAAAAAAAATGGTAACTCTCATTCTAATATTATAATAATTATATAATATAATAATTCAACTCGTTGTCGACGGGACAACGGGTGCAGACATTATCACTCATAAGAACAGAAGACGTTCATTCCGAAAATTCACGTATCGTAATCACTATCAATAATTATTCATCAAGCCCCAGCTAAAGCTTTATCTGTGTACCTAGATAAGACAAAAGAGCTGAGAAATGGCCCAGCTACTGATAAGCTCATTTTAACAACTAGAAAGCCTTTTCATAATGCCAGTTCCCAATCTATAAGTCGCTGGATAAAGAGTGTCCTCAAGGACAGTGGCATAGAGATTGGCGTTTATTCAGCGCACAGCACGCGACACGCCTCCACGTCGGCGGCGCGCCGCGCGGGAGTCTCCGTCGACATTATCAAGCGATGCGCTGGCTGGGCCGGCTCATCACTTTGTTTTGCTAAGTTTTATAACTTACCTTTACCAGATTTAGCACAAGACAGAGCTTTCGCAGAAGCTATTTTTAATGTAAATTCTGATTCATAGCATATCCAAACTAATTAAGTAGTATTATTATTTAGAAGTACAATACTTTATTAAATAAAAATTGTTATGATGTCTATAATGTTATACCTATCATTTTAAATTCCGTAATTAATTAACTTAATGTAATTAATCTGGTATTTTATCATTCCGCAATTACGCGCTGAACATCTACAGGTTTATTAAATCTCATAGGATGCAGCAACGAAGTATAATTTGTGGTTAATTGAACTTACCTTAAGTGAACTTCAACCAAAATTATACGAGTTGCTGCATCCGTAGAGATTTAAAATCCCACCCCACCCACTTCTCTTAGTTTGTTGCCCCTATTCTTTACTTGCGGAATGATAAAATGTTATGAATTATCCTCTCTAAAAAGAATGACGGACGAACTAACACCGCCATCTAGGAAAGCAAGGCGGAAGTACTATAAAACCAATTGATTGTCTTTTTTCAGTTTTAAATTAAATAAATAATATCTAAATGGCGTGTGATGATGCAGTACCACAAAATTCGGACTACAGGTTTATTAAATCTCTACGGATGCAGCAACTCGTATAATTTTGGTTGAAGTTCACTTAAGGTAAGTTCAATTAACCACAAATTATGAAGTTGACAGTCAGTTGCCAAACTGCGAATAAAAAAAAGCCGCATATGCGTAGTTGAAGAATGAAACGAGCACGACTGACTATAATAAATGAACGTGCAAGGTGCACATATTATATGAACGTGCAAAGTGCAGATATACGAACGTGCAAGGTGCACATAATATATGAACGTGCAAGGGGCACATATTGTTACAACTATTAATTTGCAAAGTAAAGTATAGTCACAGAATATATATTAGTAGTACCAACTGAATTCCCACTAACGAAACCGGTTTAAAGAAATAACGACTCATATTACGATACTATAAAGTTCAAATTCCGACCGCGCAGTGCTAGGCGCCTACAATATTTGCCTACGTCTCCGCTTTCGTTCTATCGCATAGCGCGTACCTTTTCTTACGAAATCAAGGTTTTCGCCTTTAAAAAAAAAAAACAAAATAATGTTTTTTGATTACCATTTAATTGGTACGAGTAGCAGACTTTTTTATAGTAATATCAAATTTTGGTAATCCAACCTATATTTTATAGTAGTTTTATATTCGATTATAGTGCAGGAATTTAAACATAGTAACTTGAGTTTATTTCTGTGTAGTTTGTGTATTTTTTTGTATGAAATTGGTTTATTTGCTATGTTTGTATATTTTTATCTACTTTTGTATTTAAATACTTTATTCAAATACATATTTCATTGGCCTTTTTTTATTATTCATTTTATAAGATTTATAACGATTTTGTCACAGCGATTAAACCTGTATCATGAATTAAATTCCTCTATGATCAGTATATAGTCGATACGCGATGAAAAATATTGCGCGTGCGTCATCGCTCGCTTGTGAGTCCCTTATGATGTGCCTCTCTCGGGGGGTACTTACAGTTCGATGCCTACAGCGCGAGTGGGACAGGCCTTGTATAGTGTTCATTTGTAAAGTATGTACAAGGTGTACATATTATAATGACTATATGAACGTGCAAAGTGCACATTATTGTTACAACTATTAGTTTGCAAAGCAAAGTATACAGTGTTCATTTGTAAAGTATGTATGTACAAGGTGTACATAATATACTGGTGGAGAGGAAGAAAAAGCCCGCCGCCTGCAACCATCGCGGCACCGCGCCATATGTACCTGAGCTGCGTCTGCGGAGCGAGGTCCCCGCGACGCCCCTGTACAAATCCCGCCTGCACTGGTCCATGGAGGTCGAGGATGTCGTGGACTACATCAGTGAGAAGACATCCCTCCGCCTGAGGGTCGAACGTCTGCAGTCTCGCCACACGGTCAACTTCAGTTCCTTTGTGGCGAGAGTACCGACGCATCTTCTGTCGACCTTTGAAGCGGAGGAATTCTGGCCGACTGGTGTGGTTTACCGAAGGTTTCGGGGGATGAAGCGCGCGTCACGTCGCCGTTAACTCGTGATAAAGTGTAGTTATTAAGTGTATATTATAATTTATATGTATGTTAAGTCTTTAAGGTATATATTGTATGGGCCTATGTAGCCCGATATAAATAAATAAATAAATAAAATATAATATGACTATAATCAAGGTGCACATATTGTTAAAACTATTAGTTTGCAAAGTATACAATGTTCATTTGTAATTTTGTAAAGTATGTACATTGTACATAATATCATAATGACTGTATGAACGTGCAAGGTGCGCATGACACAATTAGGTAAATAATTTGGTCTGTACTCATAATGGCCAATCACAATATTATGTTCGCGAGGTCGCGACATTTGTCAGGATGGACGAATGTTAGATATGTCGGAGGAAGTTATGAGTCTAGTTGATTTCAATTGCTGAATTTTAGAGGAAGTCATGAATTAGTTATTTTTGATTCCTAAATGTCAGAGGAAGTCATGAGTAGTCATGAGTCTAGTTATTTTCCGATTGTTTGAAGTGTTGATTCTTCACGATTATATTGCTTTAGAAATGATTGTAAAATTCAGTGATCATTGTAAAATTCTTAAGTAAATTTAATTTAGTTTGTCATATTTTAACTAGCTCTAAATATCTTGGTTTGAATTAAATTGTAATGGACCAATCAGAGCAGAGGGCGCGCGTGCCTTGAGTGGGGTCGAGGCGCCATCTTTACTTAAGAGGGCTTGACAGTCGTGAGGAGCTCATTCGAGTGTGAGCAGTCGATCGAGTTGGATCGTGGCGAGTATCTTAGATTTTATGGAAGTTGTGACTCCGGTGTATTAGTGTTTAACGGTGAAAAAGTTAAAGTGTTAAACAGTGTGAACATAGTGAAATGTGTTGGTGTGAATTGTAAAGAGAGAATCATTGAATGAATAAACGAAGTGTGCAATGAGTTTGATAGTTTTATTTCAAGAGCCTTATAAACTCATAATTTGAAAGCTACAGAGTTATAATAAAAATACAATAATAATCTTCAGTATCTCAACATTCCTTTCCCCGTTTTAAATTTTCTATTTTCGTTTATTATACTCCTGATCAACGCGGCAAATACATGGCCAAGGTCGTTTGCTCGGGGGACGGCCTTAAGTATCTACTTAATGTTCGCTACTGAGTTCGGTAATATTTATGTGATTTTTTACTTCATTGTAATTTGATCCCACATTCCACGACAAAATGCAATGGATACGTCGTTTATAATAAAAATAATAATATCGACGGACGCTGCATACCACGTCAGTCTGGCCCCGTGCTAAGTACCTCAACGACTTCTGTAATGTGTTGCGGGTACCAGAAAACGGAAATATTATATTACTAGCTTTCCCGGCAAACGTTGTTTTGCCATTTAAAGTACTTCTACTTCATCAGTTGATACAAAATCTTACCCCCTCTTTATCAACAGATGTAAAGTTGGAAAACACAGTTAATAATATGAAGTAAGTCCAAGAAAAAAGTTTGATACAAAATCTGACCCCCTCTTTGGTCCCCTTAGAGGGGTGGGAGGGGGGATTTTTATACACCAGATGTTGAGTTAGAAGAAGACAAATATATCTGCGAAAACCGTATGCAAATCGGATCAGTAGTTTTCGTGTTAAAGAAAAAAAATTGATACAAAAACTGACCCCTCTTTCGTCCCCTTATAGGGGTGGGGGGAAAAATTTTTATACACCAGATGTTAAGTTGGAAGAAGACAAATATATCTGCGAAATCCGCATTCAAATCGGATCAGTAGTTTTCGTGTGATAGTGGAACAAACATACAGACATACAGACAGACAGACAGACAGACAGACAGACAGACAGACAGACAGATAGACAAAAAACAAACCACATTTTTGGCTTCTATAGCGATGTAGTGACACCCCCCGCTTATTATTTTTTAAATATCTTTAATGATGATATCTGTAGAAATGGGAATTCTGTAAATTCCCATTTCTACAGTTTTATTATAATAATTAAACATAATATTTAATACACATCCATGACCCAGGAACTTTGAAAACTATTTGATTCGCCGCCGGCGGGATTGGAACCCGCGACCCCGGCTTGAGCTACTAACGCGCTCATCCACTGAGCCACAGACGTCGTCTTTGGTACTTAATTACCTAAAAATCCCAATTTGGGTTGTACCCTAATAAATCAAAGTCATGTTGTAATAGGCTTATCTCTGACACCCGACTTCTTGTTCGGGTTATTTTCAACAGTTCCCGGACGGCCCTTGTTATCGACCACATTGACAGAAAATACAAATGTTTTCTTAGTGTTACATTGTTTTCTCCCAAAGATGGATGAAAGTAACATTTTTATCACACTAAAGCGCCAAGGTGACGCCTTGATAATTTGGTTGTAGCGATGTCCATTTTTCTCAGCAATGACTAAGAAAGAAATACAAGCTAAGAAATTAAAGTTCACTCAGTATTCGTCATGTCTTTGTCTTTGAATTACCCATAGCATAACACGATTGGTCAACTTTTATAACACAGAATAATCAATCAAAAAGACCCCTGTAAAAAAAGGGATTCCTATTTTGCCAACAGAGGAGAGTGATATATTAAGCTTCCAAAATTTGTACATAAATAATTGGTTCTAGTATATATACACTTTAATTTGTCCATAGCTTATATGAAATGTATTTATGGTTTTTAAATTACGCGACAAAAACCATTTTGTCGCTACGCCCTTTAAATTTTTTGCTGTTCCATTGCTTGTTTTCTATGAGAGGCCGGGCCAGCCTCGCATAGAAAACAAGCAATCTCAAACACATCCAACACGGTTTTTTACTTTAACATGGCGTCACCTTAAAGAGCTCACTTACCTATTTATTTTTCTTATTTTTTAGGCTTTCGACTGGGTTTTAAGTTCGATTCCCGTGTTGTAATACCTGAAATTGATAAGATCTTTTGAAGTTTAAGAATTATGTAAGACTAGATGACGCTCGCAACTCCGTTTATCGCGCAGAAACCGCAAAAACCGTACGTCTCGGGTTAAAAACTATCATATTAATAAAATATCATTTCTCGGGACTCAAAGTATCTCCATACCAAATTTCAGCAAAATCTGTCCAGGAGTTTGAGGTAACAGACAGACAGACACACTTTCGAATAATAATATTAGTATGAATATAATGGATATCGATATAATACTTATTATACAGGGTGCAATTAAACCTTCCTGCCAAATTTTGATATGTTGATCCTTGTCAAAAATAAAAATACAAGTACTTTTTCTTTTATAATCACTCTGTACTAAAATGTTGAGAAATAGCTTCCGAAAGTTATCCTAAAAAACACTATAACCGTTAATGAATACTACGCGTCGACCGCGCGTGACGTTCCCCGCACGCGTGCACTCCCCCGCGTCACCCCCGCTCATATCCACCGCCGCGAGTTTTTTTGATTTTTAATGCTCTCCCAAGGATACCTAAGCCCTGGAAAAAGTTTGGCAGGGAGGTTTCATTGCACCCTGTATGTAGGCTTATTACCTGATTGTCATATAAAGTGAATAATAATATGATTATGTCTGATTTTTATCTGGTCGTATTGTTTTACTCGTTTCACTGCGAATAATTGTTTGAAAATTGAAAACTCTCCACGTGTTTTGAACTATTCAAGTTTCTAAGGCAGCTGATGTTCATTAATAAGCTATCGACTTGTGGGTTTTCAGAAAATTGACCTCTCATTTCCCAGAAGATTCCAAACAATTTCAATATCAGTTAAGTAAGAATTTGCAACGAGGAAACTCCAAAATATGCTTAGCAAAAATATTCAGGCCTTTTTAATTTCAGGAAATGGCTTCAAAGAAATTGAAAAATTCACAGCTTTTTGTCAAGGAAATTGTTTACACCCGTTAGGAGTTAGGACCATCAATCTTTTGTCTTTATTTAATAAAACTCAAGCATCTTAATTGCCTAAACTCTTAACTCCCTTATATATTGATTTTCAGCTTTGTAATAATCATCACCATCATTTTAAGGGTTTCGTGCCCAAAGGGTAAAAACGGGTCCCTATTACTAAGACTTTGTTGTTTGTCCGTATGTCCGTCTGTCCGTCTGTCTGTCTCCAGGCTGTAACTCAAGAATGGTAATAGCTAGAGAGTTTAAATTTTCACAGATTGTGTATATCTGTTGCTGATATAACAACAAATACTAAAAACAAAATAAAATAAATATTTAAGGGCTTCCATACAATAAACGTGTCTGTCTGTCTGTCTGTCAGTCCGTATGTCACAGCCACTTTTCTCCGCAACTATTAGAGCTATACTATTGAAACTTGCTAAGTAGATGTAGTCTGTGAACCGCATTAAGATTTTGATGCAAACATGAAAAAAATATTAAACATTTTAGGGGTATAGTACGAGATTGTACAGATTTGTATGGGCAAGCGCCCCAGCGTAGCGAGTTTTCCCATACAAAAGTGAAAAAAAATTGTATCTTCCAGCACTGCTTCTTTTACAGTGAACTCTATACACGGGACTCATACACACCCTAAAGTGTTGTCACTTAGTTTCGTGTCACCCTGTACAAAAAGCGTTAGTTATAAAAACATACATAGTACCTATAACTGTATAGTGTAATACCATTATTAATTATTACTCTATGGTAATACTTATTATGCAATATTATGAATGTTTGCATTTTAGGACTTACACGGTCGACCCCGGAAGCAAAATTACTGAAATTACCCTTGAAGTGAAACTTTTATAAAGGATAACGCCATCTATAGCTTAGTAACACAACTAAAAGAAAAACACCTGGATTACCGGTCCCAGCGGCAAGGACCAATCGTCAAGCGCTTCACAGCTTGGATTTCAAAGATTTCACGGGTTGGGATATAGATGGCGCTGAATAAAATACCCGTTTTTTTAGGGTTCCGTAGCCAAAATGGCAAAAAAGGAACCCTTATAGATTCGTCATGTCTGTCTGTCTGTCTGTCCGTCCGTCCATCCGAATGTCACAGCCACTTTTCTCCGAAACTATTAGTGCTATACTATTGAAACTTGGTAAGTAGATGTAGTCTGTGAACCGCATTAAGATTTTGATGCAAAAATGGAAAAAATATTAAAAATTTTAGGGGTCCCCATAGGTACAACTGAAACAAAAAAAAATTTTTTTCATCTAACCTATGCGTGTGGGGTATCTATGGATAGGTCTTTTAACAAGTGATAGTAAAACCAAAAAATATAAACAACTACTTAAGGAATCAGGACATACACTTATAAATAAAATATCAAGAACATATTGTACTCGTGAAGGAAACTCCAAGAAATCTATACTAGACCACGTCAGCACTAACCTAAGCGAAGACAAATTTCATATGATTATCATTAATTCATCATTATCGGATCACAAACATATCTACCTAGAAATAAAGAAAGCAAAGCCACCGCGGAAGGTCTACCTACAGTATGAAGCTATAAATTATGTGCATCTTCTTAAATCTATGGAAGAATCTTTAGCAAAAGAATCAAGAGACACTATCAATTTTACAAAACTTGAAGAACAAATTAGACGTTGTATAGATAGCAGTAAAGTAATGAAAACCAAAATTTTGAATACACCAAAGAGAGACTGGATAAATAAGAATGTGATTTCAGAAATTAATAAAAGGAATATTTTATGGACAGAACTTAAAAATAATAATAACGATAAGCTATTAGAGCAATTTAAAAATAAGAGTAGTGAAGTAGCCAAACTAATACAAGAAACAAAGAATACCTATTATTATAAAGAGTTTGCTAAATGCTTAAATAAACCAAAGAAAATGTGGAGTCTAATAAATGCACTCGCCACTAATAAAACAAATCAAAGTTGTGCTCCTTCGAAACTTATATTAGAATCTACTGAAATAACAGACCCCAAACGCATTTGCCAAGAATTTAATAATTACTTTTCAAACATAGGGCCAAAACTAGCAAATGAGATTCCCAAATACTTTCATGATAACCATTCACAAGCGTTACCACAATCCATGCCCCACACTCAAAATATCTCAAATTTCGAACCATGTACAAAAACTGAAATTTTAAATATAATTAAAAGCTTAGATTCTAACTGCAGCGTAGGCCTAGATGGAATCAGCACAAAGATAATCAAATCTACTAAAGACCTAATAGTGGACAAGTTGACCGATAGCATAAACAAATTATTAGAAGATGGTACTTTTCCAGACTCACTAAAAACAGCGAAGGTCACCCCCATTCATAAATCTGGTCCAAAAACCGATCCAGGTAACTACAGACCTATCTCTGTTTTACCGACGTTATCAAAAATACTCGAGAAGGTTTTACATACAAGGCTTGTAAAGTACTTAAGCTCAATTAACTACATCTCGGATCGTCAATATGGATTTAGGCCTAAAAGTAATACATTAACAGCCACTATTGATCTGGTTACTAAAATTAAACATAATATAGACCAAAAAAATATTGCATTAGGAGTATTCATAGATTTAAAAAAGGCGTTTGATACTATAAGCCACAGCCTTCTCCTAAGAAAATTGGAAGCGATAGGAATAACCGGGAAAGCACTACAAATACTCAAGTCTTATCTCACCAGACGATCCCAGGTTGTAAAGTTTGACCATAATACACAAAGTAATGCACTACCGGTTACCTTTGGAATCCCCCAAGGCTCTATTTTGGGCCCCTTACTGTTTTTAATTTATGTGAATAATTTGCAAGAACTGGGTCTCAAAGGCCACATTACACTTTACGCCGATGATACCTGTCTGTTTTACTTTGGTTCATCTATACATGACATAATAGCACAAGCCCAAAGTGACTTAGATTCTATACACATTTGGTTCCAACATAATCTGTTAACTATCAATATAACTAAAACCTGTTATGTAATATTTAAAGCTAAAAATAAGCAGATCCCACAACATTCTCCATTAACAATCAATAACATACCTCTCCAACAAAAGGCTTCAGAAAAATATCTTGGATTAACGATTGATGCTCAACTAACTTGGAATACCCATCTAGAAAAAATTAAAAATAAACTTGTAACACTTCGAGGATCTCTGCGTAATATTGTCCGATGTATCCCAAAAAATATACGCTACACGATTTACAATTCCCTAGTAAAACCGCATCTTACCTATCTGATTGAAATCTGGGGATCGGCCGCTAAAACTAGATTAGATAAAATACAAATATTACAAAATAAAATTATCAAAACCCTTTTTAATTACAACCGATTAACACCAACATCTAAAATCTACGACGAAACTAAAATAATGAACATTAAAAAACTATACAAATACCACACTTGCTTTTTTATTCACAAAACGCTCCATAGGAATATCCACACGAACCTATCGTTCACTAAACATAAACAAGTTAGCGAGCGCCGTACGCGTCGAGCGAGCTACCTCGTCATACCCAAACATCGCACAAATTACGGCAAATCGACACCTACTGTCGAAGGAGCGCAACTATACAACCGCATACCCTCGCAAATAAAACACTCCCAATCTTTGAATGTTTTTAAAAAGCAATTAGCCGAACATATTATTAACGAGACTTAACGCCAAAGTTTTAACTATATGCAACGCGAAAGTTTAAAATGCAAAAGTATATTATTATCGCAAACTAAAATGATTTAGTTTACTGTAATTTCACTTTGGTAGTAACATAATGGTTGTGTAATTAGTTAGCTATATTTTATCAAATGTGAGGTATGTACTTAAGTACACATTTTTTACCTCTTAAATGTTTCCAGTGCCTTTAATTACCAGTAATTTAACTGTATTTACCTACTTATATTGTATTTTCGACGACGAACGATGAAATTGTATCTAGACATTAAGTAATCAATGTTATCAAATAAGTGGCAGCTTGCCTTTGTTGATAATAAAGAATCTTTAAACCTAGGTCTCCAAAAATCATATTGAGGTTTCTCATATCATTTTTTTCTAACCTGAATAGTTTGCGAGAGAGGCTCTTCCAAAGTGGAAAAATGTGTGTCCCCCCCCCTCTAATTTCTAAAGTAGAGGCATGATAATTCTAAAAAAAATATATGATGTAGATTACTATAAAAACTACCAACGAAAATTGGTTTGAACGAGATCTAGCCAGTAGTTTTTTTTATACGTCATAAATAGTAAACCTTAATCTAAATTTCATTAAATCGACTGAAATATAAAAATAAATCAAAAATATTTTAATTTCATAAAAATAAACCTTATTGCTGCTGCGGAACCCTCCATGGGCGAGTCCAACTCGCACTTGGCCGCTTTTTTAAAGAAGGCAGGTCGCTGTAGCCCTGACGACGTCACTGCGACCCATAAGGATCTATAATTGTGACTCCTTCGCATTAGAGTATCATCCCCAGCCCAATACTGCTCATAAATTGAACGATGTGGTTGGGGTTGGTGCCACGAATTTCCTCTGTGGATGAGTATTCGTGGCGACCAAGATGCCTGTTCCTGCTCTGTGCTTTAGTGCTTTATTAGGGCTAAATCTTACGCCATTTTAAAATCACTTTCAGTGGTTTCAAGGAACAGTAGAAAAAGAAACGATTACGTTTCGGGTCGATTCGGTTAAAAGTACGGTTCCCGCACAATAAACGAGTTTTGGCGCAACGGAGCTGCGGGCGACATATTCAAGTGTAGATATTTTATTATTAGACAAATAATTTAAAAAATACAAGAAGCAAATGATACCTATCATTTAATCCCCTAAAAGTTTCTCAAAGTGATTTCCCTGATACAGAATTATCTGATCGCGTTTGGTACTCGGATCACGGCCGGACAACGTGACCGTGGCTTTGTAGATTTGAAGGTTCTTTTAAACACTTCGACCTGATTATGTCATAGAAATTATTCTTGAAAGTCGATAGTATTCAGATTAATACATTTTCAGTATTCAGATTAACACATTTCATTACTACCAGCTGTGGCCCGCGGTGCTACCCGCGGTTTTTTTATGAAAGTAAATTACGTACATTTGATCATTTTCCGCGAATTTATTTTCATTGATTTTCTCATTGGTATATGAAATATTTCCGATGTAAAAATATGTATAATGTGTTAATCCAGGATATCAGAAAACTGCATGCCAAATTTTACCGAAATCGCTACAGACGTTTAAGCGTGAAGAAGTAACAAACATTCACAAAGTAACAAACTTTCGCCTATATTATAATTATAACTAGCTTTTTCCCGCGGCTTTGCTCGCGATAAGAAGTATTATTATTAATTAGGAATCAAAGTCTCAGCCCGATCTGTTGAAACAAAGTTTCATACAAACGTTCATCCTCTATTTTATCCCCTTGGGATAGAAGTGATCAAAATCCTTTCTTAGCGGATCTAGTGCATGCCAAATTTCAGCCCGATCCGTCCAGTGGTTTGGGCTGCGCGTTGATAGATTATGTCAGAGTAGAGACTATGTCAGTTAGTTACCTTGGAGTTATATTATAATATATTTAAATCAGTATGCTTTAAGCAATGTCTATAGTGGGCAATGGTATTTTGCCCGCGACTCAGTAGCGCTAAAATATCGTTAATCGTACACTTAACCGTAATTTTTTCCACGATATTTCCTATCTCCTTTTCCGGGTCTCAAAGTATATCAATTCAGTTTCAGACAAACACACTTTTTCATATAAATGTTGAGTGACTATGGATTTTTCATTTAACCCTAGAACCGTACCCATCTTAAACTTTATCTAACAGTACCCTGGGGTACTAGTACACCCCAGAAATAATAACACATTTTTAGAAAGATAATAAAGTTTTTATTATTAAATCAACTTTCATAAATTTTTAAACATTTATCTCAGTCTTATTGAACGTAATTAAATCACATTAATTAGCAACTACAAACAATTTTGGCATATTTTGTTTTGGTGATCAGTACAAATGAAAGTTTTGCACATCGCACATTGCTTACGTGATTTGCGGTCTTTGGACCTCGGGCAGAAAAAACACCTTCCAGATTTTAAATTACGAGAAGCTGCGTTGGTCGTTGTTTTCTTAGTATATCACTAACACTTATTTGTAGGGATGTTGACAAAGTTCGGTATTGAAATCTGTCTTCTAGGTGCGGTTTTATGAGTTCAAAATCTTCAGGTAAGTGCGCCTATTCTTGAAAACTTGCTTATTAGCAGCATCTGAAGAATGTAACAGTATCATAGAATTGATTCCCACAATATTATTCCATAGAATACACAGAATTACGTCTAGAGTCTAGACGCCATCTGAAAAAAGGAAAATAAGTTTGGACTGCGTAAACAATCCTATAATGCCATCAGAAACAAATAAACCCACAATATAAAAACTTCTTGACCAACCTCGATAAATTATATGTCGGTTTCTTTAAATTCATAACAAAAAAAAACAACAAAACGATGAAAATGTTCAAACAATAATACTTACGTTTAACGTAGGTACCCTGGGGCAGTACCCCACAAGCAACGTACCGCGTCCATTTGCAAGCAGGACCACCGCCCGATTGAGGCATCGGCGCGACCTCGCGTAAATACACGGACGCACAAAACAAACCGTCGAACAGTAAAAAAATTATAACGAAATTTTAGTTTTTTTTTCATTTGTACCCCAGGGTACGGTTCTAGGGTTAAGTAAATTAATACGTTATTTTTTAATTATACTATATTTTAAAAATTAAGTCATTTAATTTGTATAAAATGGATACTTGGATACTATAAATATTAATTTTAAAAAGTTAATATTATGTTTATAACTCACATTTTAAATAACTTTGGTCATAACTCATAGTCAAGTCAAGTCAAGTCATAAGATATTTCAAGATAGTGAATTTATACTTACTAAAATTATTTGTGATTTTGACGAAAATGCAATTTTGTTCTCCGTGGTTACAAGATTTTAATTGGTAGCGGAATTTCCCACAAACCTTTGAAGACAACCATTAGATGTTCTTTTGATTAGTTTTGCGCTTTGTTTACTATACACAAAGGCTTAGGATCTCGTTAAAATTTCGCTAAAGTTTTAATTATATCAAAACGAAATTTCGGGTGGGATAATAGTCTAGAGCGGTAAGATAAATCTGAATATTGTAGGCCTTTAATTTCAACATTTGCCATTACATAATATATCATTAACAAGTAAATAATATTATAATCTAATTGGTTTAGGAACTCGTTGTATGAAATGATATGATGCCTCGCACATTCGTCCGCAACGTACGCGCCATTTTGTGTACTTTTTTGTGACTTGTAGTTCCGGAGATATGCGAACACAAATATAAAAATATACATACATAAAATATATTACATACTCTTTTGAAATTTGGCACCTTTGTTCCTAGTTACTGATCTAGACTAACATAATATTATAATAAACAAAAATTTGGGCAGTTCTAGAAATATTACATACATATGCGTCGAATTGATAACCTCCTTTTTTTTAAGTCGGTTAAAAATATTTGTTGAATCGCAATATTAATGCGTTAAAATATTTCCCCTCAGATCCTCGGGGATTCGAGATTTTCAGCAAAAAATATTTCTCTACAGTTTATTTATAAAGATACCTCGTTTCATTGTACAGATACTGAATTATAGTTTGCAATCTCTTGGGTCTTCCTTGATTTTCTAGTATAAAAACATCTTGCCTTCTGCTGAAGTGGGTATAATAAACTTATTTGCATTTACAGACTGCATTGCAATCACAATCGCTATCACGGACATTTTTTTAGATCATTTAACAACTTCTATTATAAAAAGATAAAACCGACTTCAAAATTGTACGTAATTGAGAATTAAAACTTCCTATCTCCAAAACTACTGAACCGAATTTGATGAAACTTGCACTGTTCCCTAAGTTGAACAATACCTAGTGCAACAAAAAAGAATCACTTAAATCGGACTTGTAGTTCCGGAGATATGCGTGAACAAACATAAAAACATACATACATACATACATACATACACTTTTGAAATTTGGCACATTTGTTCAGAAGCTGTTATAGATTAA
Source organism: Plebejus argus (assembly GCA_905404155.3). NCBI lineage: Eukaryota > Metazoa > Arthropoda > Insecta > Lepidoptera > Lycaenidae > Plebejus > Plebejus argus. The sequence continues at coordinate 6,413,007 of FR989944.1, forward strand.
CATGTACAAAAACTGGACAGTTCTGGAAATATTACATACATTCGCGTCGAATTGATAACCTCCTTTTTTGAAGTCGGATAAAAATAATAATTCTTTCATATACACTTTTTGGGTATCTTGGACCGTTTTTGAAGCGCACGCAACGGAAGCTCGCAAAGATGAATAATTTTCCCCGCATTTTTCCACATTTTCCTCTGTTTCTTCGCTCCTGAAAATCACAGCGTGATGTTATATAGCTTTTATCCTTCCTGGATAAATGGGCTATCTAACACTGAAAGATTTTTTAAATCGGACCAGTAGTTCGCGTAGCGTATATTTTCTTTGCCAGTAAGTAGTTCCTGAGATTAGCGCGTTCAAACAAACAAACTCTTCAAAATATTAGCATAGATACTACATTAATCCTTATTTACTTATATTTTATTACATTAATCCTTATACATTAATCCTTATATATACTTATCATTTATCCTTATTTTTATAGATACTTTATTTTTAGAGTTCCGTAGTCTACAAGGAACCCTTATAGTTTTGGTCTGTCCGTCCGTCTGTCTGTTCGCGTTCGTTCGTTTCGTTCGTTTTTCTCAGTGACTATAAGGCCTACAAAGCTGTAATTCGGCACGAACGTACATCTTAATGACGCCGACAAAATGGTATATTAAAGAATCTTAATTTTTTATGGTACCTCCCGGCTCCCATACACATCAAGCGGGGGTGATTTATTTTTTCCTCGTCCACCCCACCGTGTGGGGTGTCGTTGGATAGGTTTTTAAAAATATATTTGTGAAATATGAAGTTTTAAAGTGGAAACAATCGTTAGAGTCCAGTGCCCCCCACTCTACCAGCTAAACGATTGCGTCTGGAAATGTGAAAAAATTCATGGGGGTAGGAAATATGCTGAATTTAAAAGGAAAACTATCACGGCTAAGAAGACTTCATAAGTTATTAGGTAATAGTCGATCAACTAAAAACAAATTCCTTTGAACGTAACTGAGATGATGTTGTTAGTAATATATAAAACACGTAATAAATGTGAATTCATTAACTATACAAAAATTATCAAAAACTGGCGGTAGGTACTATAACGGAACCCTATACATATTGCGCGTGGCCCGACACGCACTTAGCCGGCTTTTAGGGTTCCGTACCCAAAGGGTAAAAGCGGGACCCTATTATTAAGACTTCGTTGTCTGTCCGTCTGTCTGTCTGTCTCCAGGCTGTAACTCAAGAACGGTAATAGTTAATTAAAAATTAAAAATTTCACAGATTACGTATAAGTATATTATGTTGCCGCTATAACAACTAATACTAAAAACAAATAAAATTAATATTTATGGGCATATCCCATACAACAAACGTGATATTTTTGGTCTTTTTTACTCTATATTGATAATAGCAACAGGTAGGTACTTGAATTTTTCACACAATCCTTAGTTTTATGTTTACTTTAATATTTAATAATAATAATATTAAAATAAAATTAATTTAAAAAAATCGAACCCGACTTACAATTTGAAAAAACAATATTCTTAAATGAGATAAAAACTAAAAAGTATGAAATAAATCTTATTCTGAGATACTTGACTTAGCTAGTACCAACTTCAAAAGAATGAAAATTGAGTACAGAATTCGTTGAGATTTAATCGAATGCACTAATGAAGAATAAGAATTATTTCATACTTTTTAGCTCATTTAAGAATATTGTGTTTTCAAATTGGAAGTCAGGTTCAATTTTTTGTAAAATATAATATTACAATTTACCAATATGTAAAGTTAGTGATAAAGCCCTTAAAATTAGAAATAAAAAAGATGTACTTACTTAAAATATTTTGTTTTTCAGGACAAAGAAGTAATGAGGAAATTTTCATAAAATTCGATATCGAGGACATGACATACGCAACTTTTTGTAGCGAAAAATCTCGAAAAATGTTACGACTTCCGCGGGATAATATATTGTTGCAAATTTGTAATACACAAAACACAATTTCGACAACAGAATAAAGAATATCGAAACACAAAAGCCGAAGCGACAAGACATCCACATTGGAAGGTTATCCCTATCTTATCGCTATCGGTCGCCCGCATGCGTCCCTTTTCAATCTTGGTAGTCAAAGCTAAAAGCCTAATTTTGAGTAAATAAGGTCCAAAAACGCCCAAGGCTTGAAGGTCTTGGTGGCGATTGAATCACAACTCTTATGTGATAAACGACTTTGACAATGTAAATTGTAATAATTTTGTAAGGTTTCTAAGCGGGCCCCTAGACGATTAATTTTATTGCGTAATTCACACACAATATTTATTAAACAACTTATTTGACAACAAGATTGAAAGGCGTATTCAATATTAACCCTAGATGGTCAATAATATTGCACAATACGTCGTGATATTGCATAATGAAATGATCGTTTAGGGGCCCGCTAACGTTAGTGTCTAAACACATTAGGCCGAAATTACGCCGGCGTAAATACCGCCGCAAATGTCAAACGCATACGGATGGAACGCGACGGAATAGTGTGTCACCGTGGTGTCACCCCTCGTGTTCCGTCCGTATTTTGTATGCGTTTGAAACGCGGCGGAATTTACGCCGGCGTAACTTCGGTCTAGTGTTTAGACACTTACACAACACTTCACATGTGCAAATTTGGGAACATAAAATATTATTGTTTTGAAAAAAAAACTCACTTAATGCATTTTTAATTACCTCAAAACCTTGAAATAAATGATAACTAATTTCTAATACATTTCATTTTCTTACTCACGAGCATTAGTGAGGCGGGAATTAATGGAACAACATGAAATAAAACGCAATGTTTCATTTATTTCACTTTTTCTTTTCAACTAGATCCTTTTATGTTATATTTTATTTAATAACTCTATGAATGCTTAATATTTTTTATTAATGATGCAATTGAAACCTCTTTAACAACAACAGAATAAAATTATCGCAAGTCTTTTTTTCTCGTTCTTCTTTTCTTACTATTGTGTCTACCTCTTTATGTTTCAACCGTTAAACTCGTTTAAATAAAATGCAATTTAAATTCCTGTCAAAATGACTTAGGGCCTGTTTCACCACTTCCGAATAGGCTACTTAGCCACCAATTAATTTGACAGATCGGGTATGAACAATCTGTCAAAAAAGTTGTGAATAGCCTATTCAGCACTTTATCAGGAAGTGGTGAAACAGGCCGTTAGGATTGTTTATGACAACAAAATGTTAGGATCCCACTCGATACAAAAGCTTTGGCACAGCGCAGTTATAGGCATAATCCAGTAACATAAAATTCCATCAACTTCAATTCGATAGAAAGATTCCAGGAAACATAAACATTAAACGTTGACGTGGGAGAGCCATGCTTCGGCACGAATGGGCCGGCTCGACCGGAGAAACACCACGTCCTCACAGAAAACCGGCGTGAAACAGCGCTTGCAATGTGTTTCGCCGAGTGAATGAGTTTACCGGAGGCCCAATCGAGACCCTATTCCCTTCCTTTCACATCCCTACCCTCCTCTATTACCCTATTCCCTTTTAAAAGGCCGGCAACGCACCTGCAGCTCTTCTGATGCTGCGAATGTCCATGGGCGACGGAAGTTGCTTTCCATCAGGTGACCCGTTTGCTCGTTTGCCCTCTTATTTCATAAAAAAAACATATCCTATACGTAGCCCGTTGTTTCGGTACAAATTTATCATTCACGCTCCACAGCATTAATTGTCTTCAACTTGCAGGGTACATTTTAGCAACTCTCCTTTTTTCTACGATTTTCACAAACATTTCGTTGAAATTTTTCCATCTTACGTTTGTCAGATAAGCGGCTTACGTTGTTTTGGTGCTGAAAATACAAGTGAAATATTTAAAAACTAGCTGTCCCGGCAAACGTTGTTTTGCCATTTAAAGTATATTTTCTACATCATCAGTTGATACATGTTTTACCCCCTCTTTTGTCCCCTAAGAGGGTGTGGGGGGGGGAAGGTCATACACCAGATGTTAAGTTGAAAAACACAGTTAATACCTAATATGAAGTGAGTCCACTAAAGAAAAAAGTTTGATACAAAATCTGACCCCCTCTTTTGTCCCCTTAGAGGGGTGGGGGGAAAAAATTTTATACACCAGATGTTAAGTTGGAAGAAGATAAATATTATATCTGCGAAAACCACATTCAAATCGGATCAGTATTTTTCGTGTGATGCTGGAACAAACATACAGACAGACAGAAAGAGTGACAGACAGACAGACAGACAAAAAACTAACCACATTTTTGGCTTCTATAGCGATGTAGTGACAAAGGTGTAATTTCGGGTGTCATTTCATATCTTTTATGTACAGAATTTTCATTTCTACAACAGAATATTGTCTTCCTCCCGCACGCGCTTTGGTGACGCCCACTATCGTAATATTTTAATTTCGCCATAATTTCAAAACCAAACGTCCAATTTTAATCATTCAAAGACCAAATATTATCTACATAAACTGTACTTAGTGATAAAATAATTTATTTTGATAAGGATTAATAGCGTGAGTAAAATATATCCGTTTAAATATAGTCCAAAAAAATTTCAGGATTTTTAAATAAATAAATGGTTATTGTGCCTCACTCGACATAGATAGGTATAGTGTGTCGCGGACTTTTTTGTAGATATTTATAAGATCTACAATTACTTAGAACATTTTATGGTTCTATCTTTTATAGTTTAGGCAGCGTACGCAAAATAAGTAACTTTTCTAGCTGATTTTTTACACCTTGCGTCCGAAAAACTCAAATATCTTACGGAACCCTACTTTTTTCCAAAATAAAATGTAGCCTATGTTCAGCAGAAATAATGTAAGATTCCAATATCAAAAGAATTTTTCAAATCGGCCTAGTAGTTTCGGAGCCTATTCGACTCAAACAAACAAACAAACAAACAAACAAACAAACAAATCTTTCCTCTTTATAATAGTAGTGTAGATACGTCCTTTTTAAAATGTCATGCGAAGTTTGTTTGAGGTTTTCAAAATGGTTGCTTTATCGCTTCATTTTCGACCATAGTTACTGTATTTGATTTTCGGTATTTCATTACTTCATCCAATTTTATCATTAAGAACGTCGATATAGCTCGAATTGATTATTATTTTTATTACTATAAGGGCCCCAATATAATATGAAGGACTATCGACTATCGACTTATGATAGACCTGACTGGAGACTCTTAACAAACAAAAAATAACTGTATTTTAAAAACATAAAACCGACTTCAATATTGTACGTAATTGAGAATTAAATAAAAAAAGAATTAAAACTCCCTATCTCCAAAACTACTGAACCGATTTTGATGAATTGCTTTATTCCTTGTTGAACAATACCTAGTACTTACAACAAAAAAAGAATGACTAAAATGGGTGTAGTAGTTCCAGAGATATGCGAACACAGACATAAATACATAGTACATACATACATACATACATACATACATCCACGTTTGAGAGGCACATTTGTTCATACGCTGATAGACTAACATAATATACGAAAATTGGGCAGTTCTAGAAATAAAACATACATACACGTCGAATTGATAAGTCGGTTAAAAATTAAATTAAAAACTTAGTTCCGTAAAACTTAGCTTGTTTGCTACTAACTTATATACTTTGGAACCCTCCGGCTCCATCACTACTCTACCCTATCAAAGACTCCCCGAAGCAAAATTTACAGACCCTTTAATATCTAAAGTATCCCCTGGGCACTGCTTTTAAGGGTCTCTACCCACAAAACCTTTTACTAAATATTATGACATCAATTTGATCGAAATGAGAATATTCTTAAAATGAAGCTTAAGAACACTTTCGTAACAAAATCACAATCTATACTTACATATAATAAAACTGTGGAAATGAAAATTCTGTACATTAAAGATATTTAAAAAATAATAAGCGGGGTGTCACTACATCGCTATAGAAGCCAAAAATGTGGTTAGTTTTTTGTCTCTCTGTCTGTATGTTTGTTCCACTATCACACGAAAACTACTGATCCGATTTGAATGCGACTTTCGCAGATATATTTGTCTTCTTCTAACTCAACATCTGGTGTATAAAAATCCCCCCTCCCACCCCTCTAAGGGGACCAAAGAGGGGGTCAGATTTTGTATCAAACTTTTTTCTTGGACTTACTTCATATTATTATTAACTTTGTTTTCCAACTTAACATCTGTTGATAAAATTCCCCCATCCCCCCACCCCTCTTAGGGGACCAAAGAGGGCGTAAGATTTTGTATCAATTTATGAAGTAGAAATACTTTAAATGCCAAAACAACGTTGCCGGGACAGCTAGCTTAACAATATTTAATAAGAAACAATATTCAATTAAATTCTACGTTTTCTCTATTAATATTTATAGCTTTGAAGTCAGCTCACATTACATTGTAATGTGACGAGGCGATGATGCTATGAATTAATGCACATTTTGAGCTATTAAAAAGTGAACTTTGTTTACTGCACATAACATAATTGACAGACTTTTCATGTGCGCTGTTGTGCCCATTCCAAATTAACAGACTCATTCAAAAATGCATTATTCGCAACACCACGTTACATTAGTAAAATATACAATGTTTAATCTTAGGGATACAAAAAAATTGCAAAGAATCAGAGTATTTTATTTCTACCCAAACAGAAGTACGCATCACCTCCACGTGATTTTTATACACCGCAATGCGATATCACATTAAGGGCCTGTTTCACCAATTCCTGATAAGGCTATCCACTAATTAACTTGACAGATCGAGTATGCAGAATCTGTCACCATACACACAGACATATTTTTCATTTCTTTCTATTTCTGTAATTCATTCGTATAATTTTAGTTTGTTAAGAATAAGGATTTTTTTTGTTATTTTATTTGTTTTCTGTACCTATGTGAATAATTTTGACAGACATGACAAATCTATAAGGGTTCCTTTTTTGCCATTTTGGCTACGGAACCCTAAAAATGGCTATAATAACAAAAATATTATGTTTTAACAGATATTTCTTATTATTATATAATAGTTTCTCTTATATTTCCAAAAATTATTTAAAAAATCGAATTTGCACGATGCAAATATTATTATGCCTGATTTTTTACGTATCAAGCGTCACCGCGCCTTGGTGCGATCTATTTTTTAACCCCCGACCAAAAAGAGGGGTGTTATAAGTTTGACGTGTCTGTCTGTCTGTCTGTCTGTCTGTCTGTCTGTCTGTCTGTCTGTCTGTCTGTCTGTCTGTCTGTGGCATCGTAGCATCCAAACGGGTGGACCGATTTTGATCTAGTTTTTTTTGTTTGAAAGCTGACATGACGGTGAGTGTTCTTAGCTATAGTTCATCATCATCAGCCTGCTCATTGCTGAAATATCACGGTATATCTGGTTCGTGATAGGACGATTAGCAACTTGCAGTCGTTTGATGGGTTTTATATTTTGCATCCTGGTTCGAGACACTTATGAATATATACACATTATTGGAAAGTTGACCTGGTGATGCAGCATCACCTGGTAATCAATAGGATACCCAACTCCTCACCAACTTAGAGCAGAGGTTTCGTGTTTGAGCTCATTTTAATTGCGACAACCAGTAAGACGTAGATAAACAGTAAATATTTGCATGCTGCTGCTGCAGCATCACCTGGATTCTATAGGAGCCAAGCTCCGTATGAACCTAAAGTGGAGGTTTCATGTTTGGGCTCATATTGATGGCCTCATCCAAGAGGAAATAATAATATTTTATAGATGGTATTCATTGGGTTATGATCCAGTTGATAGGAATTATTCTGCACAAGTTTAAAAAGCATAAAATAAAATTAAATTAAGAAATTTAAAAAAACCCCCGCCAAAAAACTTTAAAAAGTAATGAAATAACATTTCCTGACTTTAAGTTTAAATCATTCCTAAGAGTAAAGTAATATTTTAGTCCATAATTGTTGTCAAGGTGTGTCGGGGGACCGCTAATGTAGATGTTTGATTTCACATAACAATATAAATTAAGGGTCTGTTCACAGCGACCCGAATCGAGAGAATCAGCGACTATTATGGCGATACAAAATGCAAAAGTCGCTGTTGTGGTAGTTTACTTAGCGGTCCCCCGACACACCTTGACAACAATTATGGACTAAAATATTACTTTACTCTTAGGAATGATTTAAACTTAAAGTCAGGAAATGTTATTTCATTACTTTTTAAAGTTTTTTGGCGGGGGTTTTTTTAAATTTCTTAATTTAATTTTATTTAATAATAATTTATTTGTGTATCTGCTATCAAGCCATGGACAAAAATTTTTATTTCTGCAATACATTTTTTCTTTATGCCTGGAAATATTATGCAACTACACAAATACGCATTTTGTTCGGAGCCAACTTTCAGCGCTTCGCACCGTTAACGTTACGTACCTCATAATTAACGTATTCAAAGTGCTCCCATAAAATATTATTCTACAAAAATCGCTGTGGGCTATACGAATCGGGCTTTAAAATTTTATGTATATTAGAAGCTTTTGGTTTTTATTACAGCGCTAGATAATGTTCGACCATTTCAGGTTTTAAGGACAAATATTTTTAGTTCTTTTGAAGTGTAAGAAGACTTTTTTAAACTTAATATTAAGTATAAGTCTGTTACTATTTAATAATTTAAATTTTAATTAATTATTGTAGCATAAAAATTTAATAGACGAAATTACTACATAATTAAATTTTCGCAATCAATAAATAGAGTATAATAATATGAGCGCTTCAGTATCTAAACAATACCCAGCGTTTGTACGCGCTACAACCGCGACTAAAGGCTGTTGGCTGTCAAAATTTGGACCAATCACAGAGCCGAACCGCGTCTTGAGACCGGGTCGCATCTTAAGTACTGACTATTTATACGGGCCCTAGTCCACCAGCTACAGTTTGTCGTAACATTTGACACGTTTATGTTTTAATAATAATAATAAAGTTCTTGAATTAGGCGTCTCCCAGACAGACGCGGGCGGCGGTGGCGGTCGCGGCGGCGGTCAGTTTTTTGTACTGCGACTGCCACCGCGTGTGTCTGTGTCGTTTCTAGAACTTTCAAGTCATCCAACCGACCGCCACCGCCATCGCCACCGCGGCTGCCCGCGTCTGTCTGGGAGACGCCTTATAAGGGGGTCAAAAGTGGTTTCAAAAAGTTTGAGTAATATTAGACACGGTGATGCGGCCTATTCTGTCATAACTCATAATACTTGAACTTTACTGGTTAATATATCCGCAATCAACAAATAGAGTAAGTACGCTTCAGTAACTAAACAATACACAGCGCATACGCGCTACAAGTTACAACCGCTACTTGTAGCCAGGCTTCAGTTTGTCGTCGCGTTTTTTATTATTTTGTATTTATTTCATAATATTATCTGCCTTTTTGCATAAAATACCATAATATTCCATTAAAAAGAGTTTTAAGTAGATGCCTGGTAGATAGAGGCTTAGGAGCTGGTCAACTATGTTGTTTTTTTCCTATTTTTCATCCATAACTGCTAAAACTTCTTGATTGATTCTGTCAAACTATATTTTAGGGAATGCTTTATATATTATGATGGGAATAATTTAGATTTAATGAGAAATGATGTGCTGAATGCTGATGCTGCTTTTGGTTTTTTTTATGTATTATGATAGGTGCCGGGTTTGTCATAATACAAAACATAAACGGATTTCAGTAACGGTGGCCGGCTTCATTGAAACCAAGTTACGCAGGAGTAATTTTATAGTTCCCAAGTGTGTGCGCAGTACACAAGAGCACTCTCTATTTATTTTACTCTCATAACCCAAAGGGATGGACAACCGACACGACTGGCGAGTCATCAGGCGCAGGACAGACATTTTACATGCCCATCCGAAGCATGTGAATTATCTTACTTACTTATCAGACAATCAGGTGATCAGCCTGCATTGTCCTAACTAAACTTGGAAATAACAATTTATGTTTCCAAAGCGGGAATCGAACCCACGACCTCCGAGTCAAGTGCTACGCTCTCAACGTATACGATAGATGGACTCAGAACGACGACTATAATAATTGACGACTGAGGCGTCGTCTTGGGGTAGGTTGTACAGTGTACACACACACACACACAGTATACACATACATAAGTGTGCAGCGTTTGTAGCGCTATTAGATTTAGCCACGAACATAATAATATTATGTATTATTATTATATTATGTCAGAATTGTGTTCAAGTTGAAATAACAGCGATCGTCGATTGTGGCCGGTCTGCACCGATCTCCAATTTGAACTTTTGAAAGAAATTGTTTAACCCATAATATTTGGTTTGAGAAATTGAAATAACAGAGCCAAAATAATATAATCCAGGATATTGAACGGAAATGAATGCGTTTCTGAATATTCTCAGTTTTATTTTATTTTCAAATCAAACACCAAGTTCGGAATTCTCGTATTCCTAACAATAACTGCTACGATCGTTCAAAATATTATGAACTGAAAGAACTAGATATACGGAAAATGATAACTAAGTGGGCCCCTAGACGATCAGTTTTATTGTGCAATATCATTGAACAATATTATTGAACAATTAATTATTTGACTATAAGATTGAAAGGCGGGCGCGTTTAATATTAACCCTAGACGGTCAATATAATATTGCACAATACGTGATATTGCGCAATAAATTTGATCGTCTAGGCGCCCGCTAAGGCATGGATGCTTAATATTACTCCATTCCCAGTGGCTACACTTACGGCTGCACTCAAAGACATCGAGGCATCCATTAGACGGTAGGTTTTGCTGTCAGTTTTACCACAGTCATGACTGTGATTGATAGGTAACCTACCGTGTAAGAGCGTGACTGACGGTTGCATGAAGCTGATTGACGAAAATCTGGATACATTCGTCAGCCCATCAGTCACCATCAGTCAAACATAATTCATGATTGACGGAATTGAATGACGCTTGCATGAGCGTATAATGGATGCCTTGATAACGATTAAACTCCAATAAATATGTCAAAATAATTAAACAGGGTGTAACAAAACTAAGTGATAATACTTTAGGGTGTGTACGTGTTCCTCGTAAAGTTCACTGTGAAAGTAACAGCGCTGAAAGATCATTGTTTCACACTTTTGTATGGGAAAACTCGTGATACTCGGGCCCTTGCCCATTCAAAAGTGAAAAAACTGCAAGGAACACGTACACACCCTAAAGTATTATCACTTAGTTTTGTTACACCCTGTTTAATTATTTTGACATATTTATTGGAGTTTAATCGTTACTAAATATCTATATTATTGCCAAAAAATTTCTCTGTAAGGCATCCATTATGCGCTCATGCAAGCGTCAGTCTATTCCGTCGATCATGAATTATGTTTGACTGATGGTGACTGATGGACTGACGAATGTATCCAGATTTTCATCAATCAGCTTCATGCAACCGTCAGTCACGCTCTTACACGGTAGGTTACCCATCAGTCACAGTCATGACTGTGGTAAAAGTAAACTGACAGCATAACCTACCGTCTAATGGATGCCTAAGCTGGTAGGTACGTATAAAACCAAGTAGCCATTTTCTTTTTAATTTTATTTGAAACTTTGTAAGTTTCTTCGCATACGACACACTAGGGTTACTTTAATGTCCTCTAACAACAATAATTAGGGCAGTCTAACCTTAGAAGGCTTTTAGCATCACAATTAAGTTAATTTTTATGTGTTTCACCTTAAAACTTTAAACCTTGTAAATGTAGAAAGAAGCATATGGTCTAAAACATTATTATTTTCATCAGCAAAAATCAAAATAATATTTTCATTATAAAATAATAATTACTATAATAATATTTGAGTATTATAATATAATTAAACTAGACGACCCGGTTAACTTTGTATCACTTTCCTCCTAGTATAAACCTTCCCTGGACTTCCAGGAATATTTCAAGGCTAAAATAATAATAATAATACTCCCCACACCGTTTTATACTAATAAATATTCTATGATACTTCAATCAATAATTTAAGGATCACAAACTACTTTATTGGTAGATCATCTATTAGTTACGGAAATATCAAGGGAAATTTATGAGAATAAGCGTGAGAAGGGGAACTTAATGTTATTTTCGTCAAGAGCACTTTATGGTATTTGGAATACCTCAGGCCTGCTCTACAAGCAAATTTACCTTTATAATTGAAGAGTAGATGAAGTGAGTTTGTTTGTAATTGAATTCGTTGTAAACGGCTGGACCGATTCTATTGAAATTTTTTGTGTGCATTAAAGGGCGTCTGAGAATGGTTTAGATTCACAATCCAGCTTAAAAAATCCTTGGATGATTAGAAAATTTTAGAATTCCTTACCAGCGTGTACAGGGCGTACCGCGTAACAAAACTAAGTGATAATACTTTAGGGTGTTTATGTGTTCACTGTGAAAGTAGCAGCGCTGAAATAGCAAGATTTTTTTGTGATTTGTATGGGCAAGCGCCCGCGCGTCATGAATGCCATACAAAGGTGAAAAAAATAGTTACTCTTTGAGCGTTGCTACTTTCACAGCGAACTCTATACAGTGTGAAATTTTAATGGTTGTTTTCCCGCAGTAAAATGATTGAAATAAAAAAAAAATCGGTCGGGTCCATAGTAACTCGCGTATCGGCATAAAGTTTCCATAGTACGTCATAAAAAATATTTTGTATTTTCAAAAAATAACATGCATGGTTCTATAGTACTACTATATGTAAATCGTTCTGCTGCGGGAAAACAACCACTAAAATTTCACGTTGTATAGGGGAGCTTTTCACACCCTAAAGTATTATCGCTTAGTTTTGTTACACCCTGTAGAATTATGTCATTACCCTATAATTGACGATTTACACTTCACAGATATGACGGGACGTCGTCCGTCGGGCCCGCTTGTTTTTGTATAAATATACAAAAATATGGATTTTAAGTATACGGGCTTAGGAAATTCTAAGCCCGGTCCTCCATTAATTGAAAAATAATAACATTTCCAAATTGTTAGTGACGAGCCACTAAGGCGACTCAAAAGAAAACTACCGCAGGACCTACTGTAGGCTGCGTATAATATAGAGCGTACTTGATGCTGGTCAAGTAACGTGCAAGTCATTTTAATAACAACAATTACTCAATGTCAAGAGACAGATTGTAATAATAAATATGAAAAAAAAAATGTTAGTTATCCACGTCATCCACTTACGTCTTCAACGCACTAATTTTAAAGACCGGTATTTTTGCAATTTCCCAGATCTCAGATATCTCAAAGAATATCCATATAATTGTATCAAAATCGATTCAGCAACTTAAACATTACCTTAGTATTAGAAACAATGGCATTCATCTCAAAGGACACCAAATTGTATTAAAGTAGATGCACCGGCGTAGGACGGGAGTGCAGAGGCGTCGTTACGCGAACCTCCAAACTCCCGTCTAATCCGGGGCTCCGGGCAAGGATGGGAGCCTGCCCGGCTTAGCTAGTCCCGGCGCCGAGGGGAATGCTTTAGTTTGCCTAAGCGTTCCCTAATTTTGGTGGAAGTCCGGTCCCTATTGAGGTAGACCGGCCGGTCGTGGAGGGAGTCCTGTGTCAGATAGATCAAGGACATTTATTTATTTATTTATTTATTTATTTATTGGACTCACCAACAGAAAAGCATTTGTTACAATTTGAATTTATACATAAATTCAAATTGTAACAAATTTATTGTATTTGTTTACAGATAAAATGAATTCTAATGACAGGTGAAGTACAGCGTGCGTATGCGACAAAAATTAGACGAGATGAAATGAAGTGAATATGGTGATAATTATGATAATGATAAAAATATGTGTAACAAAAAAAAAAGTCTCTTATTTTTTAAAACAAATTAAAAATTAAAATACTTTTAAGATAAAACTAATACTAATAATACACATACACACACCTCCGTATATGGCTGAAGGCGCACCGCAGGTGGTTTTAGTGGGTAGGAGTCCCACATATCCCCGGGGTGCTTCAGCTTAACTGAGGCACATCCCCGAACCGGGGAACCTATGACGGGTTTCCCCTGCGCATCAAAAAAAAAAAAAAAATGCAACGACAAACTTGACGAAGTAATAGACAGAAAGATTGATACTTCGCATTTTGTATTTATAATGTTGAGTTTATTAATGAATTCATGCGTTATGTATGAATGAACATATTGTGTTTTATGTATGAGTTCGTGTGTGCGCACGATAGCAAGGCGCCTTGTGTACCGCGAACGGCAAATGACTCATTTGTATCTAGGTTAATGATATCGGTTGTCTGTCTTTCTGTGTGTCTGTCGGTTACGTTATTCTTAGATCGTTTAACAGATTTTAATAAAACTTCGTATGGAGATTCTTTCCTGTCATGCGTGCGCCCGCGCGTGGATCTGATCCACATAAAACTTGTCCACATCCTAATTCCTAGATCTTTTTTTCTGTCATGCGGGCAATACGCACGTGGCCATGAGCGTCTTGTCACATGCATGCGGACCAGTACCACAGAATATAATATATTAGTAGTACCAACCAGTACTCAGTAGGCCGTCTACGGCGTCTACTCAAGAGATTTTTTTATATGACGTGCTTGTTAGATCTACGCTGTCGTGTGGCTTTTTAACAAATGCCGCTCCGTCCGATTCGGTAGATTTAGCTAGCGCTTACGTAACACAAGTAAATTGAGGAAATTTAGTAGCAATTTGATAAATAATCTACCAGCTAATGCGGCGTAAAACGATGCTATTATTTTTATAATAATACGGGCCTTAAAACAATTTTTTTGTGATTACTAACAAGCTAATTTTTTGTGAGTAGCTACATTTTGATAAGACCAACAATATATTTTTATGATTTTTATTTTCGAAAAATCTCGAGATAACAGAGATAGAAAAGATTTCATAATTTGACTTGAAGGTTCTAAATTATGGATTGTTTTATTTGTAGGACAAGGTTACTCTTAAATTATATAACTATTAACCTACCAATATACAAAAAAATCAGCTGGTTAGTATTCCGTTTTAGGGTACAGTAGTCAACCAAGTTTTGTTGATTACAGAACCCTAAAACGGAACCCTAACCAGCTGGTTTTTTTGTATATTGGTATTTGGTAGGTTAATAGTAACCTTGTCCTACAAATAAAACAATCCATATTTTAGTATTATCACTTATTTTTGTTACATCCTGTATAATGACACAAAAAATCTCATAATATTTTATTATCATGACGCCTAGGTATGGTGATTCATCTGTAAGTTTTAATCAAACATCAATTATGTACTTTTAAACGCTTATTTCTAAGACGTATTGTTTTACGTTTACGTTTTTTAGTTATTTTTTTTACGTTTGATAGGATTTGGACTAAATCCAAGTGGAATGACTGAATGAGAGATTAAAAAGTCAGGTAGAAATTTGGTTAGGAAAATAGGGTTCCAAGATAATGTCCTGCAACCTTATTTAGCTATTTGTAGCCTAATATTATGGTAAAATTTGATAACTTTGCTAGATTTTTCTGTAAAGGAGACAGGGGATAGTTGACTATTTCACAGAAATTCAAGCTATTTGAAAGTTTTACATTACTTTAGTGAACTCGAAGAACAGTTTTCCGTGGTCCGAGTGATAAAAAGTGATAGTTACACTATTCCCCTAGCGATTTTTAGCGCTAGGGTAATAGTGTAACACGTCTTATTACTTTGAATTTTTAACTACTAGTCAACCTACCCCTGTAGTCAACTATACCCAGTCTCCCCTAATGCGACTCCAGCTTTATGAAGAGCTAAGAATGTAATTAATACCAAACTAGTTTGAAGCTGTATTTGAAATGAAATAGCAGAATCAAGAGAGATAGAGTAGGTAATAGCAGAGTAGACAGAACTAAGAAGTACGTCGACTTCAAACAAATGTGCGAATAATTCGCGAGTTGGGTGGGAATGTCACTTTCAACAAGTTTCACAATGCTGGGTAATCGTACTGCGCGCGCCGGCCGATATGACATACCTCGTCAAACGTATAAACTTCGAGATCTCTTCAGAGTCGGCCTACTCGTTACTGTTTACTCTGGTAATAGGTACAACAAAGAGTTTCGCGAAAAGTGATCCAATTTTGACAACTCCATCTTTGTACGATTGGACAAAGCTAGAGTTGCCATTTAATCTTATTAGTGGTCGCTATTCGTAACGACCTGAATGGGCACATTGTCGGGATCGTAATTGGCTGTCAGGGGCATTCAGCAATATGTTTGCCTACGTTAAGCAAATATAGGTCGTGCATTATTAGATTCCAGATACGAGATCCGATGGCAGATTATATGCAAGTATATTCGGAATTGTACTACGGATTTTCAAAGAGGGTAGTTTTATTGTGTAACGTGGTACCTCTGGAAACGGCAAATTACATTGTTCATTGGAAAATGTGCTCACATCAAAGAATTTTAGTCACCTCATAATTATTTTTTCGTAATGATGACGTGGATTTTATTACTTTTCAATAAGTTTTTTTTAGATTAAGATTCTTTCAACTTTTTGATTATACATAATTATAATATTTTATAACCCCTTGCTCTGCGTAAATAATGGTTGGTCAGTTCGTAATAACTAATAACAAATCTTTACGTTATTGTCGAAACATCTTTTAATAAACAAAAAAATATAAGTATCATCGAGGAAATTGATACCTAGGCAGCTGACAGACTAACGTCATTAAGCCCGGCCGCACATTGTACGACATTTCTGATCAGAAACAGTTGAACGTCCGCGCTATCTCTTACATTTTGTACTGAGCCGAGTGAACTAGAACTCGCCGGAAGGATATTTCGGATAGTGTGCGGGGTGGCGGTCCGGCGGAGTTCAACTGTTTCTGATCAGAATTCGGTCAATGTGCGGCCGGGCTTAGTCGGATCATGTAAAAATGTTATTTGTGAATTGTAATCTTTCGGCTGGGTTTGACATAACGCGACCAAACTACGTAGGTCCCCCATCTGCCTAGGAATCAACTTCACTGATAGTACCCATAGAGAGACCGTTACATCTCAATTTTTTTTTACTTTTTGTAACCAATTTAATTTGCCTATACGGTATACCAGTCTGAGCAGCAATTCTTGATTATTTCTCACCATTGTACATTATAAATATATAAATAAAACCTATATTTATAAAAATAATTTAAAATTTTGCTAGTCTCTCCTAAACTAGAGAACGGCTGAACCGATTTATCTAATTTTAGTGTTGAAATAATCGTGGAATTCAAGGGAAGGTTTATATTAAGAGGAAGTTTACCGGGTCATCAAGTAAGAAATAATTATATTAAAGTGTACAAATAGATTAATAGACATCTTGGTAAGGAATACTTAAAAAGATACTCAATTTCGTTACTGAAAAGTATTGATACGTAGTTCCTGGAATATTCCAACGAATGGTAGTTCTTAGTATCATGATACTGCCATTCGTAGCAAATACGATATATTCTTGGTACTAATATTTTCCTTGGTCTATGGTATTACTACTGCACGTTTACAGTATAATTCAGTTTGCTTAATTAGAATGTGCTCAACGTCTGTGAAGTGCGCTAATTGACTGCCATACACAAGCCACGAGATAATCTCTGTAATCTCCTGTAATTGACATGTGCTGATCAGCTATTGTCGTAAAAAGTAAATAACAAAAAAATGTTATTGTGGGATATCCATAAACCATCGCGGAGTTTTCTGTAGACATTTTCAATGTGTACAATACAGGTAAATGGTAAGTACTTACATTATTTTGATAAACCTCGTAGGGTTCAGCCTGCGTTTGCAATGTAAGCGGAAAAAAATGTAATTATTTACGACATCACATTAGAAACCACAAAAATAACAGTATTTCTCCACTCTTTAATGAATGTTATTAATTATTATACTTATAAACCTTGCTCTTGAATCACTCTACCTATTAAAGAAAACCGCATCAAAATCCGTTGCATAGTTTTAATGATAAAAGGGAACAAAGGGACATGAGGGAAAAAAGCGACTTTGTTTGAATATGTAGTGATATTCCACTTCTGAATGATACATGAAATAAAGCCTCCGCCTTTCATTGTATAATAATAATAATACTCCCCACACCGGTTTCGGTGACGGTGGCCGGTTTCATTGAAACCAGGCCAGGTACGCAGGAGTAATTTTATAGTGCCCAAGTGTGTGCGCAGTACACAGGAGCACTCTCTATTCCTTTACTCTCATAACCCAGTGGGACGGCAGACCGACACGACCGGCGAGAGATCAGGCGCAGGACCGACTTTTTACATGCCCAATGACCATCTGACGCACGGACTTGTCAGACAATTAGGTGATCAGCCTGCATTGTTCTAACCAAACTTGAAAATAACATGTTTCCAACGCGGGAATCGAACCCACGACCTCCGAGTCAAGAGCGACGCTCTAGACCACTGGACCACGGAGGCGATCCATCCATCCGAGTTAATTGTATAATGCACTGTGAACCAGTCCTTAAGCGTAAAACTATTTTACGTCGTAATACCTTACAAAGGGAAGTGCGGTGCGCGAATGAAGCAAGTTTTATTACTGCAGGATAGTAAACTCGGATAGCAATTCCATCACATGTTACTCAAAGTTATGCAACGAATGGTGCATCTACAGACATCTTAATTTCAACTTTATAAACATGCTATTTGCTTTTACTTAGACCAGGGACTTCGTAAAGTGACATTTTGTACTGACTTGAAGCTTACTTTATGTAATAGAAGTACATAGTATAATAACATTATGAACACCATCACAGATAATAGTATAAACAACATTTATGTACCTAAATTATATAGTAAGGTGTCTTCTTAAAGCGGACAATTTACCAAAAAATAATTATTGTAATAAAACTTAATATCATCAGTCTTACAAGGCTCTAAATTCTAACAGAACATAATATTTATGTATTTGCTTGAAAAGTCATACATAAATGTACAATATCGAGGAAATTGATTCCTTGGCAGTTTACGGACCTAAGTCATTTGGTCAGCTTATGTCAATTCAATGTTAGCTGTGATAGTTTGGATGGGTAATGGGTTTGACTTATCGCGACCAAAATATGACTTAGGTCCATTTGCCTAGGAATCATTTTCTCTGATAGTACATAATATTATCTACATTAACCCGTCGATCATGGAAAAACGAGACATAATTATAACTTATCTATTGTTCTCGCGGTTGCATGCGACCGCTTGGGGGCTTGATTTTCTATTTTCGTAACAAGCACAGCTTAATATTCGACCTAATTTCATCTGAAAAAAATAGAAACAAGCTTATGTAGACTATCAATTTTTATCAAAACCCTGACAAAATATTCTATTGAGATTACCCTCGTTGGAATTTGCCGGGGGCGTAACTCATATTAAAAATCCCTATCGGATTTTTTCATTTTTACATCAAAAGCGATCAGAAACGTTCATACTTATCATAAATTTAAATATAATACTAAGCAATTATGGGAACATCAAATTCCGATCCAGGAAAAAGCGATTAAAATACGAAGAAGTTTTCATGATATTATAAATACTAGATCGAAGTTTATATATTTTGACGTGGAATAAATAATAAAATTATAATATCAAAACAATGTAATATTATCTGTGGCGGTGCGGTAGTAGCCTGCCCTAATGCCCGGACCGCACCTGCGTTTATCGTCACGAAGCTTGTGCTAAGAAACGATACCATTGGACAATGAAAAAAAAAATGTCCAATGGTATCGTCTCATAGCACGAGTCGTGACGATAGATGCATGTGCGGCCGCAGCATTACAATAACTTTTGTTTGAGAAATTGACGACACTGGCACGTACGCCCATACAAACCACATAAAAAGTTCTTTCAGCGCTGCTAATTTCACAGTGAACTCTATATTCTATAATCCTAAAGTGTTATCGATTAGTTTTGTTACACCCTGTATATCACTTAAGAATATGTGGTTACATCGTCATGACTGTGTAAAAAACTTAAAAATGTACGGTCTACAAATAGCACAATCCATCTCATAATATTATAGATAGTGAAATTGTATATTTTCCCAGTCGAGGTTTTGCGTAATTAATTCTGGACGGCCACACGCCATATCAGCGCGTGATTTTAAACCACAGATAATGTGATTTATGCCTCTGTACAAATAAATCGAATTGTAAATGTAACCGGACAATGTACAGGCTACGTTAAAATGAAGTATGAAGAATCTGACAAAGCAATCTAAAATTCTATCAAAACTCTTATGCTGGCTTCTCACGGAGCGTAATATCACGAGCCGCTCGAGCCGCGCCGAGCCGCGCCGAGCCGCGCGAGCCGCGCCGAGCCGCGCCTCAGAAGATACCAACTTCAATCGGATCGAACGCGTCTGCTCGAGCCAGCCCGCGCCACCTCGAGCCACCCCCATCACACGACACGTGGCTCGTGATATTACGCACCGTGAGAAGCCAGTATTAGAATTTGAGCGCGGAATATTTTTTTGCTTTATTGTGTTAACTATTTTGTGGATTTCATGCGTATGTTATATTAACTATAATAGTATTTTAGTAAAAATTATACTTTTAGTACAGGGTTCACTTCAACTACACGCAACTTCGTTATACCAAAATTCGTTTATCGCGCGGGAACTGAACATTTTTCAAGCATAGTAATAAATAGTATCCTATGTCCTTTCCCGGGTCTGAAAGCATCCCCGTACCAAAATCTAAATCGGCTCAGCGGTTTGGATGTAAAGAAGTAATTATTAGCCACTTATATTTACTTAGTAAATTATAGAACTAATAACGTATCAATATCCAAAAAATAAGTTCGTTAGGGTTCCGTTATAGGGTTCTGTAATCAACAAAACTTGGTTGACTACTGCACCCTAAAACGGAACCCTAACAAGCAGCATTTTTTGTATGTTGATAGGTTAATAGTTATATAATATTTTAAGAGTAACATTGTCCTACAAATAAAACAGCCCATATTTTAGGACCATCAATTCAAAGTATGAAATCTTTTCTATCTCTGTTAGCTACCACTTTCAAGATTTTTCGCAAATAAAAATGTTGTTCGTCTTATCGAAATGAAGCTACTCACAAAAAATAGCTTGATAGTAATAAAAAAATGTTCTAGGGCTCCTGAACTACTTCTGTTTTAGGATTTTTATTTCCGAACTCTCTACTTCTCGTTATTTTAGACGTTAGCCCAAGTTGCATATTCCGATTCCTAATGTGAGAATGATACAGGATTTCGTACGTCTGCCTAATCCTCTTTGTTTTACTTGTATAGTTCTGACCATAGACCAAATGAGTCTCTAGATTTGGCATCGAGAGGTATTTTTGAGAAAAACTTTAAGATTGGTATCTCTACTAGCAGTAGTCTAAATCATCCAGAATGGATGCAAGATCCTTATTTTTTGCATATACATACTTATCTTTAGCCGCATTGTGCGTTTTTTTTTTGGGTACGTAAAATATTGAACTCTCGACAGAAAATGTGACATTATTAAAAAATCGCAAGAGAGAGCAGGAACGGATGTAATTTCTTCCTCCTCTCCTGCTGCGCCCCCAAAATTTGTGCCTGCTTTGTTTTTCGCTTCTGTCAGCAATCTAAAAGTGCAACGCATTGTTTTTATTTTAAGAAAAAGGTTTTCAATTATTACTAAACATAATTTTTATCATAGTAGTACTTATCAGTTAAAAGATGACGCCCGCAACTAGATGGCGCCAAAATTCGTTTATCACGCGAGAACTGCACATACCCGTGTAAAAAATATCCTTTGTTCTTTTCCGGAACTCCAAGTATCTCCATACCAGATTTCAGCAAAATCGGTTCAGTGGTTCGGGCGTGAAGAGGTGACAACCAGACACACTTTCGCTTCGCATTTATAATATTAGTATAGTATGGAACAGTGGCAGCTCTATAGGGTGGCGAACAGGGTAATCATTCGGGGCCTCGCTCTTGCAGGGGCCTCGCTAGGTATTTTTTCGTAAGACAATAAGGGCTCGCAAAGACATTCCGCCCAGGGCCACGCAAAGAACATCCGTCTTGTTCTTCCGTTTCTTTCCGTTCTGGTATGGATCTACACATACTTAATGCTACGTGTCTGACCTACCTAGGTATAAGCAAATACACCCATGTTTGTTCCCAAACAGAATCGCCCGACATGCCCTGTTACATACTCTATGTAAATACCAATGTTTGCAGATGCCCGCGGCTTTGTTCAGCGTCCAAACTACGTGCGTTTACAGATCAAAGTTTTTCTAACTGTTAGCCAATTGCCTGATGGTAGCTCATATTTACTGAAAAAATTGTTTTCCTAAAAAATTGTATGCCGAAAATCCGGGAAAATTATTAATATGAGTAATGGAAGTTACAAGCTTTTTATTACACGTTTATTTTATTACAAGTTTAAAAATTAAGGGGGCAACTAACACAAAATTGTCGATTTTGTAATTCATTTTTATACTTGAAAATAAGCCCCAAAATTGTTTATTTTCTAAACATAGATACTACATTATATTTCCAAGAATTTAATCTGAGCGAAAAGACGATATCTTAAAATTTTCTCGATAGAAAAAAATCACAAATATGCATCTTATTTTCACGAATTTTTCATATATTGCCGTAACCATGCATTAAACTAAGTTAATATTTTAACAGATTGTATAAAATTCTATCATTTAAAAAAACTGACCTGGCGGATTTTAAAAATGTTGTATATTTATCGAGTTACTAAGATAAAACTTAATTGGCGATGATTCCGCGTCGTCCTTTTTCACCTGGCATATGAAAGACGGGCGTGAGTGTAAAGAGAGAAGGACGACGTTTGATATTTTGCGTTAGTCGCCCTCTTAAGTCTCAGTTCAATTTGTTATTTTTTTCGTTTGGCGTATTTATAAATAATAGTATTTTAAAAATATATAAAACCAACTTCAAAATTGTACCTAATTGAGAATTAAAATTGTCTTATCTCAAAAACTGCAGAACCGATTTTGGTGAAACTTATAGTATTCCCTAAGTTAAACAATACCTAGTACAACAAAAAAAATACTTAAATCGGACTTGTAGTTCCGGAGATATGCGAACACAAACATAAAAACATACAAACATACATACATACATATTATACATTGTAGTTATTTGGTTAGTACACGTTTCTAAGAAATATTCTTTGGTATAATCGCCTCTGTCCTTCTAACTATAATAGCGATTAGGCTTCAGCCTAAAAATCAGCGGGCAGCGGGGCGGGTGCAGCGGCGGCACGTGAAAATGGATATATGGAGAAGCCATCTAGTGGCGAACAGCGCGCGGCGTACAAGACGGCTTATCATCTTAAATCATATTTAAATATTATATTAGATACGCGAGCGAAAAACTTTGGATCCCTTTTGACGAAAAATGCGGAAACGTTGGTGAATGAAATTTTGCACAGTTATAGTTTATACGGTGGAGTGCATCGAGCTAATATTATTTAGAAATAATGCTTATATTATAATACATTTTTTAACAAATTAAATATTATACATGGTTACAATGTGCACACTACCATATTTTTGAATGACAATCCTATACATACGAATTATACTCTTTTGTTTATGGTTGAAATCTGTTGTCAAAAAATAGATTGTTGTTTTTCTATTAAATCTGAAATAGTCAATACTTTAAACGGGGAGCCAAATTAAGTAGAAGATAATTAAATTTAATGTCGAATTTCGACCATTAGTCGATCTCTAGTCAATATAAATCTATACATTGACATTTGACACGTGCCGCTGCCGCCCCGCCCCGCTTTCCGCTGATTACAAGACTGAAGCCTAAATATCTTTCACAGTGGTTACGCTTAATTAAGTCCGCTTTCTAATAATAAATTGCGGTGAAACCTTACGAGTGAATTTGCACATCAAATCATAATTATTTCATATCCCCGCAAACGTAACTAGCTGCTGTGATCAAATGTGTAGTAGTAAATACAAATTTTGAACATAGTAATACGTTAGAGCCTGCTATATTAAGGTAAAATTACATGTATATTATTAAACTGTTAAAGGGTGACACATCATTATTTATTATACTTTCACATTTTTCAAGGATTTTATATTTTACCATTTTGTCAGCATCAAATTAATATTATGTGCATTCATGCCGAATCACAGCTTTGTAGGTACTATAGTCTCTGAGCAAAATCGCGGACAGATAGACGGATAGACCGAAACTATAAGGGTTCCTTGTTGACTACGGAACCCTAAAAACCTGGAGCTTTCGATACGTTTGTACTTGTGTCAATTTACTCATTATGGATGTCCCAAAATATTTATGGTTCTTTAAGTTCAGCGGACCATGCGCACAGGATCCCTTTAACTTCACAAATATCTCTTGGCAGTACCCTCCTAATTTCAAAGGGCTTAGAGTCATACAAAGAAATGAAAATATCTCGTTTAAGGCTATTAGGGTATAAAAAAGCTTTTTAAATGAACACGTCAAATGCTAGGCCGTATCGTATATTTCCCGTACCGCAGTCCGCAAACCTACCGACTATTAAAAATTAGGGTTAGACCCTTCCAAACTTTTTTATTGGTTGAAGTTAGCGGTATTAATTATGTTTATTGAAAGTATATTTTTTTAGATTCAGTTGAAGTAAATAAATCAGTTTATTATATAAATATAAATAAATATAAATAATACGTGTTTAGTGTTAGTGTTAATTTTAATATAATTGTATGTATGTATGTTAGTCTATAAGGTATTTATTGATCGGGATAATCCGACTCGTCACGAACCAAAAATGGTCCGTTTCTTACTTGGCTCTCTGGGTGCTTGTATACTAACTTGTAATAATTCAATTACTTAATTATCACAATAATTTATTTTCTCAATTCTTACATTTTCCCAATCTGAGCCATATTTTTAGACTTACATAACTGTCATCTAAATTGTCACTAGTATGTTATAAAATACAAAGGAGGTTTACAGAAGAGGCCTTATTCGACCGAACATACCGCCCACCAAGGACATTTATTAATGTCCTTAACTACTAGACACTGACAGGTATAAAAAAAAAACTAACAAACAATAGGAACTAAACATAACCGCCCACCGTAAGCTTAGTGCATTAACTAAATAAATTTTACTGTAATAAAATCTCACATACCTTCAACAATAACAATAAAATAGTACCATAAAACAATTAACAAATTATTCACATACAGATAGTAAGCACAACTTAGACGTGGGTCGTTTAATTAAGGAGCCGTTGCATTTGAGAGTTACGACCCGCGTGAGCTGATCACTACCAGGGTGTTTAGTAACCACCCGTCCCATAAGCCACCTAGCCGGAGGCAAACCGTCCTCCTTAACTAACACTATATCACCCACGTTGGGCTCAGGCATTTGTTTTGCCCATTTGTATCTCTGCAACATGTACGTGAGATATTCGTCGGACCAGCGTTTCAGAAATATTGCACCATTCGCGGGGCAACCTGCCATCGTCTCATTGATAACCAAATTTGTGAAATGATGATTATGTGGCAATATAATAGGATGTTTGATATCTAATTCCAAATTGGTATGTTCTATACGACCACTAACACGTAAAATTCCTTCTTCATCTATTATAGGACATAATGAATTTAATTTAACTCTAGCTTTAACATGTCCTACTTTCTTAATATCTTTAATTTCTTCTTGAAATTCATCTTTCTGTACATGTCTTATGCAAACCTTTAATGCGTCTTCTATCTCTTCACTCTGTAGGTACTCTTTAAACCCTTTCCTACTCTTATTTTGTGTCTTGAATTTCAAAACTCTTCTACAGTAAGCTATAACTCGCACTAACTTCTGTAAGCTCGAATACTTTGTCCACAAAGGAAGTTCTTCTACATTATCTGTGACAACATATTTTTTAATAGCTCTTTGCTCCATATTTGTTGCTATCGACCTAGATCTTGTGTACTCTATTGACTGGTTTCTTAGCCAAGATGGACCCTGAGCTGTTTTAAATTCATCACATTCTCGATTCCATGTTATTCCTAATATCTTCATCACCTCATCACATTTAATATCCTTATCCTTTCCATTCCTGTCCTCTCCTCTTTCAGAAATTTCCCTATTTAACTCTTTACAGCTACTCACACACTCCTGCAACTGGAATCTACCACTGGTAAGTATTTCCGTTACTTCTTTATATATTATCTGTAATTCCTCTTGTACTGTTTGACAACCTGTCATTAAATCATCCACATAAAAGTCCTTGTTTATTATTTCAGATATTTTAGGATTATGAGCTGCTTCATCTGTTGCTGTCTGCTGCAAAGTCTTCACTGCGAGGTAAGGACCTGAAGCTGTGCCGAACTTCACCGTTAATAATCTATATTCTTCTATTTCAGATTCTGGATCATCGCGACATATCACTCTCTGGAAATCAGTATCTTCAGAAGAAACTTTAACCTGCCTGTACATCTTAAAAATATTAGAACAGATACTGATGGGGTGCATTCGCCACCTCATAATGATATGCGGCAATGGCGACTGCAACGTAGGACCTACCAAGAGATTATCGTTTAGAGATACTCCATTTAGCCCTTTCATAGAAGCGTCGAAAACAATACGCACCTTGGTCGTCAACCTGTCTTCTCGCACAACTACGTTATGTGGTATATAAACTGATGTATCTCTTATAGGATCATCACGTGGAACTCGTTCAATATGACCAAGATCTTTGTATTCCTTAAATACCTCTGTGTAACGCCGTGCTAACTCTGAATTTTTCTTGAATTTATTTTCTAAGTGCAGAAACCGCTTAATGGCTAAATGTCTAGAGCTTCCATATGGAGACTGCGGACTTTCATCACGGAGTGGAAGTTTAACAGTATATCGTCCATTATCATCTCTAGTAGTAGTTTGAACATAGATCTCTTCACACCGTGATTCATCTTCGGATAAAATTTTACTTCTAGTTCCAGGTGTAACCGATTCTATCTCCCAGAACTTCTTAAGGATTGCGTTTTCATCAATCTGATCCGAATTGCAAACTACTAAATGATGACAATTGACTGCATCACTCGGTGACGATATCTTACCTGACAAAATCCAGCCTAATGCTGTGTTTTGTGCCACTGGAAAGTCCGGTGGGCCTTGAATCAAACCATCTCTCAAAATCTGGCCGTAAACTTCTGCGCCAAGTAGAATATCAATTCTACTAGGCGTGTGATAAGCTGGGTCTGCCAAGCTTATTGCTTCTAACTCAGGCCATTGACTCGGTACAAACTTAGTAGATGGCAATAGAGACGTTATGTTCCTTAGAACATACGCCTTAACTTGAAAACTAAAACTTGGATCTAGATGTGAGTGGATTGTCACTGAAACAGTGTTCTCAGACGCTAGCGCGCCGTTCTCACCACCTATTCCTGAAATCATTGATTTCACTGGCGTCCTTTTGAGTCCAAGAAGTTGAACTGCATCTTCAGTTATAAAAGACGCCTGCGATCCCTGATCCAGCAAAACTCTAAGGAGTTGTGTTGACCCGTGTCTAGTCTGTGCTTCGACAAGAGCTGTAGGCAACAAAACCTGTGATGAAACTGACTCCTTAGAAAAATGCGAGATTACACTTGTGGTTGGTTCACCATCCGACTGCAATGCCTGAATATTCGAAACCGCTGAATTGTCACTTACCTTTGCAACGTTGTTGCAGGCGGTCGAATTTGAGACAACTTTAGGATGCAACAACGAATGGTGCTTCCGCTTGCATATGCGACACGAAGCATTATATCTACAAAACTTGGCCGCGTGGTTGGGACCTAGACAATTAAAACATAATCCACTATTTTGGATGAACTGTTGACGTGACTCGTAACTCTCTTTTGCAAACTGTTTACAATTGCTTATTTTATGTTGTTCCTTACAAAATTCACAAGAATAATGAATCACATTGACATTATTATCAGGGTTTACAACATGATATACCTTAGCTGACTTACTGTAACTTGCAATCACATTTGGTTTCGACTTGACTGACTTTTCATCAAGAAATTCTAGCGCCCGAAATCTAGCTTCCAAAAAATCTTTGAACTGAGATAGCTTGGGAAGTTCGTCAAATGTGCTAATTTGAGTTTCCCATTGCTTGCGGGACTCATTGTCTAACTTCGCGCTCATTATATAAATTATCAGAATGTCCCAAGAGGTAACGTCAATTCCAAGATTTTTTAGACCATTTAAACACTCCATCGTAGTGTCTAACAGACACTTAACAGACCTAGAATTATTCTCCGTCACATTACCTTGAGTCATTAAGCGCTTCAACAAACCGTTCGACAGAAATCTTTTATTGTTGTATCGGCCTTTTAACAGAGTCCAGCATTCTTCATAATTAGATGAAGTGACAGGTATGTGTCGAACAAGTTGTTCAGCTTCACCTATCAACAAACCCTTTAAATAATGCAATCGTTGAACATTATCTAAACTTTCATTCTTGTGAATGAGTGATTCAAATAAATCTTTAAACGTTGGCCATTCTGAATAATGACCAGAAAATTTAGGTATGGAAATTTTTGGTAATTTAACACTATCATTAGAAACAGACTTGGCTTGGACTGACTTAACTGAACTACTACCTAATCTCTCCAGATATTCCTTTAATTCACTTTTATAATCTATGTAAATTTCTTCAACATAATCATATATTTCATCTTTAGTTTGACTATGTAAAGAAGCCGTTTTAATTATTTCATCATGCGTATTTAAGAATCCGTCCCAAGTTTGCTCGAGTAGATCTAACCGAGTACTAATATACCCATGTGTAATTCTGTCCTTAGGCGATTTTCTTAAATTTATTCTAGCCTTTTCAATAACAGACTTCTTATTTATTTGCAATTTATATAGCGCCTCCATTATCTTATGAAAATTTTACAAGTGTCAAGAAATATCTGAATTTCAAGTCCTAACCTTGTAAATAACTTCACTAAATAAAAATTCTGAAAATTTTACGAGTATGAAAATTTCCGAAAAAATTTAACAAGTATTTTAAACTTAATACAAAATCAAAAATCGGGCATAGGTTCCCCGTATGAACACAATTTCTTAACTCTCAAGTACTAAATCTATTTAAATTTTTCTAAGCTCCAAATCACTAATACTTAAGGTTCAAAATTGTTTATACTTAGTTCGCTTCGATTATTCTCTTTATAAATGGACTGTAAAATGTACTCACAACTTATTCACCACACTTATCCGTTTCACTGTTGAAGACCTCTATCTTCAATCCTCTGGAATAGTGCAGCCTGGCACCACCTTCCGACGATTCGTCCAACTCGCTGCGCCCCTTGGCGCCGTCCACCGGAACTGCCTCTTGTCACCAACTTATCTGCTTGGTTTGGCGACAACTGCCACACTTACAGTGACAGTGGTACCAACTGCAGCTTCACCTTGCTGCACGTTGATACTTCAGTACCGACGTGATGCGCTTCAATACCGATCTAACATTGGTTTCCACGCATTGGACAAAAACCACCGGAATCCGGATCTTCAAACACCAAAATGATCCTGTTCGTCATGGACCAAAATGATGCAGCTCGCCATGGACCAAAAATGGTCCGGCTTTTATCCGGCTCGTCACAGACCAAAAATGATCGGGATAATCCGACTCGTCACGAACCAAAAATGGTCCGTTTCTTACTTGGCTCTCTGGGTGCTTGTATACTAACTTGTAATAATTCAATTACTTAATTATCACAATAATTTATTTTCTCAATTCTTACATTTTCCCAATCTGAGCCATATTTTTAGACTTACATAACTGTCATCTAAATTGTCACTAGTATGTTATAAAATACAAAGGAGGTTTACAGAAGAGGCCTTATTCGACCGAACATTTATAATATGGGCCAAGATGCCTGATGTAAACAAATAAATAAAAAAAAATAACATTATGTATCTAAATAGCTGTTATGTTTTGTAGTTAAAAACAAGCAGTTTAAAAGCTGTTGCATTGAAAAACAATTATCCGTGCATGATTATAAAAAAATTTTGGAATCAAAAAATCATTTTATTGAAATAATTTTTTATATACAAAATATACATTTTTTGAAATTTTATCATACTGGTTCGAGAACAAGACGTGTCAAGAAGAATCACCGCTAGAAACTCTCAAAGCCATTTATTATTTAAAATAATGCAAAGTTATTGAGAAACAAGCAGTTCTTAATAATTTTTGTACTAGTTACAATATGTATTTCTTTGTCAATAAAATAAGTTTGATATAAATAAATCGTTATATTATTCATCGTCGTGGTAAGGGTTGGGAAAATTATCACAAAAAACTAATACCATTTCATTTGATGGCACTGCCCTAGCCGAGGCAATATTATTAAGTGAACACTCATACGTTCACAGATGTTCTTATTATCTTATTTACTTTTATTCGAGCGCCAGATGGAGTATCCGATACTCAGTACCGTATCTTTTTCTGTTTATTTCTGTGCCATCCTCCATTACTTCCAGTTGACCAATAAAGATCCTTTAATTAATTACTAGATATTTATAATTATTTTTAATAAATTTATTAAATGCTAAAACTTTTATATTTGACATTTTTTGTTAGTTTTACTGCTGCACTCAGAGACGAATATTACATTGAATTAATGAGCTGTAAATAAATGAACACATTAGCCTCATTATCTGTCAAATTCTGCATTCAACTACTGCAGTTCAGTAATAATATTCGCCTCTGTGTGCGGCAGAAAAAAAGCATAATCGCGGTCTTAACTAAACTTTTAGTTGCAAAATGAGAGCATTCAGTACACCTAGAGCGTAGTTGGTTTAAAGACCGTATAAAAGCAATCCCTTTAAGAACGAAACGCGTCGCTTAATTACAGGTAAGCAGCAGCTAAGTAGACATTCCTTTTGTGTTTTTTTTCACAAAGGGATTTCTTTTAGAGGGAAAAATCAGCTTTTTGATGTTTACAAAAGCGAGGTCCTCGTTTTGTCCTCAGCGTTTAAAAATAATTAATGTAACCGTTTTATTGATTTGAATTTAGTGTTTTTGGAACACAATACATCCATACTAATATTATAAAATATGGGAAAGCGTGTCTGTCTGTTCTTTCTTCACGCCCAAACCGCTGAACCAACCTTACTGAAAGGTTCATACCTTGGGTTTCGCCGAAGGACATATTATACTGTTTATCCCTGAAAAACGTTAGGATCCCTCATTATAAACGAATTTTAGCGAAACAAAGTTGCGGGCGCCGTCTAGTTAATTAATAACATTTTATAATATGTCACAATAAGTCATTCGTATGATATAATTAGAGTAGACAGAACTAAGTAGTTATAATATCTATTGTGATATAATGCGGGCTTCTCACGGCGCGTAATATCACGAGCCGCTCGGGCCGCGCCGAGCCGCGCCTTTGAAGCTATCGACTTCAATCAGATCGGACGCGCCTGGTCGAGCCGCCCTGCGCTACCTCGAGCCACCCACACAACACGCGCGCGTGGCTCGACCTGGCGCGGCGCGGCACGTGAGAAGCCAGCATTAGATTATTTTTATACTAGCCGATTCATTTACAGTCACTTGAGATATTGGACCATGTTAATTAATTATTATTATTAATGTAAGAAGTAATAATCCTCCATGTACCCTTATGTTAATTAACCGTTTGAATTTTTTGGACGCTTTTTAATATTTAAATAGTACGATATCGTATCTGCAACTGATATCAAATCGGACGTTGTAAGAACACTGTAACAACTACTCTTAAACAAAGTTTATTTTTAATTTCCACATTCGGCTTGTAGCAAATACAAATTAAGGCAATTATAAATTTTCCTATACAGGTTATAATTAATCGTAGGTAACTTTGGAACATGTTCGGAAGTTAACAGCTGTTTTTGATACACTTTTTGATGAGGTTTCCTAGGAACTTTTTTTATATGAACGCACCTTAGCGGAGATAGTTATAAGCAAAACATAAAATTAATATAATATTATAATAATATTATACAAGCTGTAAGAAAACTAAGTGATAAAACTTTTGGGTGTGTATAATATCTATGGACGCTTCTCACCACGTCGGTCTGGCCCCGTGCTAAATAAAGACCTGAAGGACATGTGTTACGGGTACCAGACAACGGAAATATAATATTACTAGCTGTTGCCCGCGACTTCGTCCGCGTTAGTATAGTAGATCACGTTCCAAGTATTATTTTTCAAAAATATTCAATGTACAGAATTGACTTTCCTACGATTTTATTATATGTATAGATGACTTAGTTTGTTCCTACAAAGGATAATGAAGACGCAATACAAACTCCACGATACCTTTTAATTATGAACAAAAGTTTCATGAGGAATAAGGGGGGGGGGGTTTGGGGGGGCGCAGCCCCCCCAAAACAAACGACACTGGAAAACCGTATGTGTAGTTTAGTTTTTAACTTTGTTCTTAAAAAAGATGTATAACGCCGCAACACCGCTTTGTTTGAAGCAAGAAATTTGGGGAGGTGGGGGGGGTTGGGGGGGGGGCGAAGCCCCCCCCCAAGAAAAAACCGATGCCAAAGCTCCCAGCATGTTAATCAAACGACACTCGAAATTTGTATAGAAAAGATAGACAAAAGCTCATAGCATGGCAAGGAGTGAAGATAGATACAAAGTGTGAAGGAGAAATTTGTAGGAAATTTTATGGGCTTTCATTACGTACCGGACATTTTCTCTCTACAACGCACTGTTTTGGCGATATGAGCAAAAAACTAAAAATTTTGAAACTTGAGCCCCTCCCCCCGCCCTAGGTGATATCGTCATAATATATAGCCTATGTGTTGACCCGACCTCTATATAATATTCGTGCAAAATTTGAAGTAAATCCATTCTGTACTTTCTGAGTTTATCCCGGACATACATACAGACAAACAGACAAACAGACAAAAATTCTAAAAACTATATTTTTGGCTTCCATATCGATTGTAGATCACGTCCCAAGTATTATTTTTCAAAAATATTCAATGTACAGAATTGACTTTCCTACGATTTTATTATATGTATAGATTTAACACGACAGAAATATAATACATATAATATTTTTATTACATCATACACATAATATCAATTAATACACATCCATGACCCAGGAACATTGAAAACTTTTTGTTCCGTCGGCGGGATTCGAACACGCGACCCCTGGCTTGAGCTACCACACACTCTTAATCATTTAGACACCGAGGTCGTCGGTGTGTATGGGTCCCCTGTATAGAGTTCGCTGAGAAAGTAACAACACTAAAAGAGTAACGTTTTCACTTTTTTGTATGGAAAAAATCATGACCCTGGTCGAGCGCTTGCCCATACAAATATGAGCAAAAAGATATGAGCAAAAAACTGAAAATATTGAAACTTGAGCCCCTCCCGCCGGTAGGTGATATCGTTATAATTTATAGCCTATGGCCCTTACTAATAAACGCTGTATAAGCTTCGAATAGTTATTCAGTGTTTTGTCTTCTTCAATCCAATTACAAATGTCACTTGTGTGACAGGAACAAAACACTGTATAACTATTCAAAGCTTATACGTTTATTAGTAAGGGGGTATGTGTTGACCCGACCTCTAAGTAATATTCGTGCACGTAAATCCATTCAGTACTTTCTGAGTTTATCCCGGATATACATACAGACAAACAGATAAACAGTAAAAAATTCTAAAAACTATATTTTTGGCTTCCATATCAATTATTGTACATCACGTCGTCGTCCCTGATAATGATAACTGACTTTCCTACGATTTTATTATAATAATTATTATATAATTATAAGTAGATGATTGTGTCATTATATTATTTTTATCACATATTTAAATATTATATTTAGTTGTATAATAATAATTTATGATTGATTTAAACAATATAATAAAAAATACAATATACCGATAATATTAATTAGTATAATAATTTATATACAATGTTGTGATATCATTTTACATTGATGTAATTTAGTGCAATGTTATCGGACGACACAAATCAAATCTTAGAATGTCGGAATACCTAGAAACAATTCCTTGAATTCCAGTAATACATGGACTTAGCTATGCGTAGATATTTACGGGAAAGCCTAAATATCTGTATCTAGATCAGGCCATTTGAGGCCATAAAGAAAAGATCTATGGCTCGTCTCCCTGATTTGATGAAACTGTGAACAGGTTTTTGTTTCACAAATACCTAAAGGAAAAGTCCATAAGAGTAAGTAGGCGCCTACAATAATATTGAGCAACTAGCTGTTTCCCGCGACTTCGTCCGCGTTAGCATCACGTAGTCTTTATACAAAATATTAACCATCTGTTGAAGAGTTGTTTTGACACCATTATGTACTGATTTTTAGGGTTCCGTAGCCAAAATGGCAAAAAAGGAACCCTTATAGATTCGTCATGTCTGTCTGTCCGTCCGTCCGTATGTCACAGCCACTTTTCTCCGAAACTATTAGAGCTATACTATTGAAACTTGGTAAGCAGATGTAGTCTGTAAACCGCATTAAGATTTTGATGCAAAAATGGAAAAAATATTAAAAATTTTAGGGGTCCCCATAGGTACAACTGAAACAAAAAATTTTTTTTTTTTCATCTAACCTATGCGTGTGGGGTATCTATGGATAGGTCTCCAAAAATCATATTGAGGTTTCTCATATCATTTTTTTCTAACCTGAATAGTTTACGAGAGAGACTCTTCCAAAGTGGAAAATGTGTGTCCCCCCCCCCTCTAATTTCTAAAGTAGAGGCATGATAATTCTAAAAAAATATATATGATGTAGATTACTATAAAAACTACCAACGAAAATTGGTTTGAACGAGATCTAGCCAGTAGTTTTTTTTATACGTCATAAATAGTAAAGTACAACTGAAACAAAAAATTTTTTTTTCATCTAACCTATGCGTGTGGAGTATCTATGGATAGGTCTCCAAAAATCATATTGAGGTTTCTCATATCATTTTTTTCTAACCTGAATAGTTTGCGAGAGAGACTCTTCCAAAGTGGAAAAATGTGTGTCCCCCCCCCTCTAATTTCTAAAGTAGAGGCATGATAATTCTAAAAAAAAATATATGATGTAGATTACTATAAAAACTACCAACGAAAATTGGTTTGAACGAGATCTAGCCAGTAGTTTTTTTTATACTTACGTCATAAATAGTAAACCTTAATCTAAATTTCATTAAATCGACTGAAATATAAAAATAAATCAAAAATATTTTAATTTCATAAAAATAAACCTTATTGCTGCTGCGGAACCCTCCATGGGCGTGTCCAACTCGCACTTGGCCGCTTTTTTTTTCTAATCAACTGTTGAATTACAGATGTTTGAATATTTTGTAGTGAGAGTTAAGACCGTATGAGCCTTTCAGGTGGAATTGCTGCACATCCAGATTCCAGTCTAATAGTAAATATATTTTGAATTCGGCGACTATTTAAATAACATGATTTTGATATCCGCTTTGTACCAATAAAATGTGATTTAGTTGTTTAAATATAATTTGGTTCATAACTTAATTAACTGCTTTGTTTTGATATCTGGTTTAACAAAGGTAAATAAAATCGAGTTTCAAATTAGGTATGGTTAGTGGTTACTAAATTATAAGCCCAGAAGACAAAGAGTTGGGAAAAACAACGTATATTATTAGCTTTTGTATTTTCTAAAAATTTTCCGTTAACTAACCTCATTTTTCACGTGGAATAAATAGGAACTTTAATTTAATTAACTTCCACACCGGTTTCGGTGACGGTGGCCAATTTCATTGAAACCAGGCCAGTTGCGCTGTACGCAGGAGTAATTTTATGTATGACTATCACTGCCCACACTTGGGCACTATAAAATTACTCTAAAATTAGTAACATAAGAGCACTCTCAGAGCACTCTCTATTCCTTTTACTCTCATAACCCAATGATCAAACGGACGACCGACACGACTGGCGAGAGATCAGGTGCAGGACCGGCTTTTAACATGCCCATCCGACCCATGGATCATCTAATACTTGTCAGACAATCAGGTGATCAGAGTGCTTAGTGCGAGTTCAACAATTCATGTCAAATTACTTCACGATTTCGTATAACGAATAAACTCTACTAGGAGTGTGCGCCACATTACAGCGAGTGTGAGTTGCAATCGAGTATGTCCATTCGATTGACGTTTCCTCATTGCAAATAGTGAGACACAGGCGATCAATTTTTACTGTAAGTTGGTAGTTCCGTAGCGTCCAACATTAACCGACCAAATTGATGTCCTTGGTAACAATCGCCTTTTCAGTGGATAGAGGTGTCTTTCAAATTTGAATGGATAATAGGGCAGAGCGACGACACTGCCACAAGTGGCGAATAGCCGAAACTTTTACAAACTCCGCTAGGAGTAAATGTGTTATTTATGTTTACGAAAATTTTACTGTCAAGCTTTATTCAAGCTACGGAAAATTATAAGATTTCTTGAAAAATTTTAGTATTTTCAAGAATTGAAATGCATTGTTGTATTCCCGGAAAGGCAAATCGAACGATGTAAAATTTTACTATTTTTCTGCCAAAGTATTCACATGCCTTTGCTTATTGAAAAACGAAAGCAATGGATAAAAGGCAGTAAAAACATACGTAAGTATTTAAAAAGTTCCTTGAATGTTATGTGTAGACTCGTAAAACACTGAATTTTGTAGATTATAACCGTAAATTCATTTTTTATGAACACAATATGAACATAACCTATAACCGTTGCTTCTTTCAGTAAACATCCAAACTGGCTTCCATCTAAATTGATATACATAGGTACATAGGCACCGCTCATTTAATTGGCATAAAGTTGCATCAAAAGTAAGGATAATTTGGAGAAGTCCTGCCAGGAATTCAACACTGAGGATACCTAGTATTGAACTTGAACCATCTTGTCAAAGTGTTGGTTCTCAAAAGGATGATTCTTCAAGTAGGAAAATGATTAGTAGTGCAGTCTTCGTGTGTTAATTAAGAATACATAAATGGTGTTTGCACTGATGAGGTCCAGACTGAAATTAGTTAAAAATAGTGACAGACAAAATTTGTGAAGATGGTATCGATCGAATCGCAGAAGGTTTATGAAATAAAAGCATTTATTTTAGTGAACTTGTTTTATTTTATTAATCCACAAGCATTTTCAGTAAGATTATAAGTATTTTTGCATAGCTTCATTATTTTATTGCAATATTTATCAAGTTTTTACTTTCTATGCTGATGGATGCTATTAATTTTTCAGATATTTTCTCTTAGTTAACTAGAACTAAATACCTATACTTTGACTTTTGTCGGAAATACAAAAGAGTGACGTTGTGTTTTTGTATCTTTTTCTTAAAATTGTGTTATTTTGGTCTTGTGTAATGTTGGTAGAATATTAACCACAATAAATATTCGATGTCATGCACAAGTGTGGGCTAATAGATACAACTTCAAGAAACGTGCTTTATTTTGTGTTTCTTCCAAAACTCCACCGAAAGTTTTAGTAAAGGGTCTACCACTTTACTAAAACATCTGACTTGA
Source organism: Plebejus argus (assembly GCA_905404155.3). Classification (NCBI taxonomy): domain Eukaryota; kingdom Metazoa; phylum Arthropoda; class Insecta; order Lepidoptera; family Lycaenidae; genus Plebejus; species Plebejus argus. Next base: position 6,450,465 of record FR989944.1, read on the forward strand.
CTCGTTGACTTTGCTGACTACTTTTTTAGACATTTACTAGACTTTCGACTTGACGACAATCTGTAAAAACGACTTTTAAACTCGGTTTCCGTCAACCGGGTTTCCCCGGGTTTGTCCTAGTTTAGAAGGCATCCGGGGAGCGTCCGGGGAAGGTTTCATTTGTAGACCGAGTTTCAAAAAATTAATTTATGAAGGACGGATCAAAGCAGCGCCATCTACTGGCTAAATTTGGAAACTACGGTCATCTTGTACGGCTTTCGCGAACATGTTCCAAGCGAAAAAATAATAATATGCCGCCATCATAATATAGAATGCTATTTTAGGTATTTTAGTCACCTATAATCTCAGATTAAAGTATATATTTAGATAGATATCTTTAAATTCAAAGATAAAACCCTTCTCTCACCATAAAATTTTAGGTGAAAACTTTACTTTAGAATGCCGAGAAGTTTACGTAATGTTTGTCGTTGAACTGTCAAAAATGTGTCAAACGACAGTCTCGCACTCGCAAAATGGCGTTTACGTCCGAAAAAGTGTTAACAAGTCGATCGCCGCCATTTTCAATACTACTCGATCGCATAAAAGTTAACTTTGTAAAACTCCCACTCACAAATTTTAGTATCCACATTAGCCAGTAGATGGCGCTGCTTTGATCCCATATAAATTCGCGTTTACGCTCTCGATGTGTATGATCGAATAAAACTCGCACTAAGCACTCAGACTGCATTGTCCTTACCAAACTTGTAAGTAACATGTTTCCAACGCGAGAATCGACCCCACGACATGACCTTCGAGTCCAGACTCCAGAGTTATCTCGAAAACTTTTTTATTGCGCGTGTCACAATCATGCACATGTCACCAAATGTACAATTTGTTTGTGGAATTGCCGCATTGCCATGACATGACATGAATTTAACACACGCAATAAAAGATTTGGACGATGAATTATTATTTTTTAACAAAAAATATAACCCGACTTCCAAGGAAAAAACAATATTCTTAAAATGACCTATAAAGTATGAAATAATTCTTATTCTTTTAAAAATTCGACTAAGTCTCAACGAATTCTGTACTCAATTTTCATTCGTTTGAAGTTCTATCATCAGCTCACCACTGTCCACTTTCGTAATTGTTATACCAAATTAAGATCATTATCCTATACAATAACACAAGAATTTTAAAAATAGGTCCACAAACAGCGAAATAATCATCAAAAACATCTGCTTCGATGCAAAATATCACGAAAAGTACCAATAATTTATTATGATTATGATGATGATGAATGATGATCAATCAAATTTATGTGTTGGCTTAATATGCTTCCAGTTTTTTAAACAGCGCCGAAACCCCTGAACCTGTATATAAGGATTCAAAAGTTCTGTTCGGTACCTTCGGATCCAGGGTGTAACCTGGTGCGAAGTCTTACTTTTTGGTAGCATTTACCTCGAATGCTTCAGAAAAATTGAAATCACTATAATATGTTTCAATACAAATTTCAAGGAGTCACCTCGATTCCTCATGGATGCCATCATCAGATCACGACTTATGTGAACATGGTTCCAAATTCGGAACCCTGTACAACAACAAAAGATTCACGAAAATTGGTCCACAAACGGCGAAGTTATGGTTGAACATACAAAAAAAAATATACAGACGAACATAATATTATTATAACCTCCTCCTTTTTGGAAGTCGGTTAAAAAATGAGACGAGCACGACTAATGTCATCCAACATTTTTTATAGTCGTATTCCATACAAGCAGACATTAAACCAATTTAAAATGTATAATTTTATAAAAATAAAACAACCAAAATCTCTGAGCCATAAAATGTGTAATCGCAGGCACTTAGTACTATGCTAACTTTTTATCTTCTTAGCAATTGAAATATTTCACTGATTGTGTCACAAGTTAAATTAGTATATTACAACGTGTTCGGGTTTTACTGCACCGGGGTATACGTGTTTAAAATGTAATAGCTGTATTACTTTGTACTTTGCTTTATGGCACTTTGAATATAAAATACATTATAGTTTATGAGTTTTCTGTGTCATATTAAAGTAGTGATAAATATTGTTCTACACAATATGCCCTCTAACTAATAAATATTTTACTCAGTGCATCAGCGGCGTCCATCTTCGGCGGAGGATAATAATTAATATTCTAAATTAAAATGCTCGAGTGGATTGAGAATAGCACTGATCTCTATTATACAAGTACGCTTATAATAGAGATCAGTGGAGAAAGCATCTAAAGAGTGTAGGCTATCATACTGCTAATTAATTTACGATCCTGATAGACTTATTCCACGATTCAATCAGTATAAAGTGTGTAGTATAAAATAATTCGGTGCGCATCCATAATTATCTGATTGCCATATCAAATGTATAACTTAGCATGGAATTAGACGACGAGTTTTGTTGTGTAATATTATTTTCTCTGTTATTAAAGAATTGAATTATACATAAGCTGTTGTATTGTGGCTCCTTTGCATACAGAAAACTACGATACATTGCGTTGTGTTGAACATGGAAAATAGCGTAGTTTTACACACACATGAATGAAAAACCGATCTCACTTTGTAGACAAGACTGTGTCTGGTCTGAGGTAAGCAATTGCATTTTAATTTTTATGTAATCACTAATGCCCGGTTTCTGAGGTTTTTTGACTGGAGTTTATCCTTTCACTAACGTTGTTAATTGGTTAATTTTTTGACGCCAGCCAATCAAAAGCGATAGTGAAAAGATAAACTCCGGTCAAAAAACCTCAGAAACTGGGCATGAGCATTCTACTTCTACATGCAACATATTTTCATTCCCTGCACCTATGAAACTTGAAGTATGAAAGTACTATAACTCAAACTTTAAAGTTTGAACCTTTGTTGTTAGACTATTAATATCTAATGGAATATGGATGGATGGTAGTAATGTATTGAATAGATTCTATTAAGACAGGAATAATGCATTACATTGCATCATTTTTCAACCAATAAACTATAATATTATACCGTCAGGGAAATCTATTCACAGGCTAAGTAACCTACTTTATTCGCTCGGGTTATTTTAAGATCCTATCGTCATTGAAGTACACCACGTAAGTAAATTTTTGCTTATTCATTGGACACAAACTAATTATTTAATATAATTTTTATATTTATTAAAAAAAAATATATAATTACGCCGAGATGTAGCTTAACTCTGCATCCTCTATCGGTTGTATCACGGGGAGTGCTCTGAGGAATTGTTCGAAATCATACCACCTGCAACTTTTCGCTATCGTGAAAAACATACCATCCTCACCACCATGATGAGTGGCAGTCTTCCACAGTGCGTTTTTCGTGTAACTTTCTGCCACGCACTGTAAAACTCTGGAACGAATAATTGTCACCAGCAGTATTTCCGGACCACTGATCTCTATTATACAAGTACGCTGGATTGCTGATACAGACCTGCTTTTTGTGCCTATTTGAAGCGGAATCAGCGTCCCCATTATTCGGGTAGAGAACTAAATTTGACGTAACCACAACCAATAACAACAGATGTCATCACTAGTTCATATTAGTTCCAAATACTCTCACTACTACCATCAGCGCCAATATGGCGGCTTTCAAACGTCATTTTTACGTCAGATTTAGTTCTCTACCCGAATAATAGGGGCGCTGATTCCGCTTCAAATAGGCACAAAAAATAGCTGTCATTTCAAAGGCTATCAGCAATCCAGCGTACTTGTATTAAAGATCAGTGTTCCGGACCTATACGACCTGCAAACCTTCAAGAAAAGAGCGTATTTCCTTCTTAAAAGGCCGGCAACGCACGTGCAGCTCTTCTGATGTTGCGAGTGTCCATGGGCGACGGTAGTTGCTTACCATCAGGTGAACCGTTTGCTCGTTTACCCCTAATCAAATAAAAAAAATTCTAGACCTATCATTCAAATCGCCTTAGATTTTAGTATAAATAATAGTAAGCATACACACTTTTGCTCTTACAATCTTAATAATATGGACAATCTTATGAAGAATTTAACAACACAAATTATGTATTGTAAAGGGAGAGCTCAGACGTTATTATAGACAACTTTCTTTTTTTTTCTTTTGAAAAATCTAATAAAAACCTTAATTTTAGAGTGCAAATTAAAAACAAAAGGGCAATTCAATTACGTCAATCGAGTTAAAAAGTTTCAAGTTCGTCTAACTTCAGTTTAATTAAATTTACTGCAAACATTATTTTTTGCTTGTGAAATTATGGGGTAAGTAACTAAAAGATTTTTTTAAATATTATAATTATGAGCCAGTATCGTAGTGAATTCTACCTACCAAAATTTCCCTTGCAATCCTTGTTTATACACTCTTTTGTTGTAGGTCTTTTGAGATTATTATTACTATTGAAGTAAGGTGATTTAGGTGATTTTTTTTGTGTTAATTGCTTTATTGAACTCTTGGCATCAAAATAATCGATTTATTACATACTTACGATGCATAGTTTTTATGAAATAACCCGTTTATAAAAACAGAGAATTTTGATGAAATTGTGACCTCTGAATTAAGAAAATGAAAGATAATTAGAAAAAACTAATGCGCGCATTTTGAAGACAAGTATGTTGAGCTCATTATTATCTGAACAGATTTTTAAATTAATTATTTATTGCCATAAACTAAGCGCACAAACACAACTCGAAATGACATGGGCACGAAAGAGCTGTTTTTAACGCTTGATTTACCTAACAATATCCACATAGATGAACTTAAAAAAAATAACTAGCTATTACTTATATTATACACAATAATAATATTTCGTGTTATTTTATTAGTTAGTGTTAGTTTGTCAAAAAATAAATATACAAAGTTGCGCAAATAATTCGCAGCGAGTGAATTTTGCGAGACTGCAGCCTTAACGGATGCCTATTGCCTACGTCATAACTCATAACATGAAACATCTACCTGCGTGCCAAATTTCAGCTCAATCCGTCCAGTGTGGTTTTTTTATGAGAAAAGGGGGCAAACGTGCAAACGGGTCACCTGATGGAAAGCAACTTCCGTCGCTCGTGGATACTTGCAGCATCAGAAGAGCTGCAGGTGCGTTGCCGGCCTTTTACGAGGGAACAGGGTAATAGGGTAGGGGAGGGTAGGGAAGGGAAGAGAGGTGGGTAGGAAAGGAAATAAGGGAGGGTAGGGAAGGGAAAAGGGTAGGGGATTGGGCCTCCGGTAAACTCACTCACTCGGCGAAACACAGCGCAAGCGCTGTTTCACGCCGGTTTTCTATGAGCCAGTGGAATTTCTCCGGTCGAGCCGGCCCATTCGTGCCGAAGCATGGCTCTCCCACGGGTAAACGGGTTTGGGCTGTGCGTTGATATTGATAACTATATAATCATCAGTCAGTCAGTCAGTCACCTTTGAGATATATTATATTGTATCTAGATTGTCTGCCATCATTCCACGATGGAATTATTGAATGTGACGAAGTAATTGGTACTACAGAGTACAGTCTGTCAAGAAAGAGTAGACGCTGAAATAAATTTTCCAAACACAATCACGATCAAATGGTAGTTTTTGCGTCTTGTATTTTCATCGAGAACGTTTGTACACCTCAAAATATTATATTCACGCCGTGACACATTTTTGATTTGCAATAATAAAGTTTTTGTACTTTTTATGTGATTTAAAAGTTATGTTCGGCGTCTACATTTTTTTAACAAGCACCAGTGACTCGCACCAACATTTTTAACTGACTCCCAAAAAAATTATATTCTATCTTTGCATAAATTGTCTCCTCGTGTCAACATTATAAAAACGATTCCTAATATCGCTCGTGGATCTTACAAGGCCTTTGCAGAGCTCCACAGCTCGTCGGAGCAATTTGAGAATGTTTGGTGTATACAGCTGTTAGTATGTAAAAATCAGCCAAGTGCGAGTTGGACTCGCGCACGAAGGGTTCCGTACCATAATTGAACAAAAATAGGCAAAAGATGTGTTTTTGTATGGGAGACCGAGAGCCCCCCTTATTATTATTTTTTTGTTTTTAGTATTTGTTAATATAGCGGCAACAGAAATACACAACCTGTGAAAATTTCAACTCTCTAGCTATTACCGTTCTTGAGTTACAGCCTGGAGACAGACAGACGGACAGACAGACGGATAGACATTGAAGTCTTAGAAATAGGGTCCCGTTTTTACCCTTTGGGTACGGCACCCTAAAAACGTGGGACTTCTCGAATAAAGTAACGCGCCAAAATGCAACGCAGCAATGCAGCTCCTCTCTATTTCATTACATCGGTCCAGTGGTTTAGAGCGGAGGTCATGTGTTCGATTCCAATTCTAGTTAGGATAATGCAAGCTGATCACCATTGTCTGACAAGTAAGATGATCCATGCGTCGTAATTAAAGTAAAAGTCGGTCCTGCGCCTGATCTCTCGCCAGTCGTGTCGGTCTTCCATCCCACTGGGTTATGAGAGTAATGGAACAACGAGTGCTCTTGTGTACTGCGCACACACTTGGGAACTATAAAATTACCCCTGTTTAACTGGCTTGCACTGGCACCGTTACCAAAACCGGTGTGGGAGTTATTATTACATCGGTAAATAACAGTGAAGCACTTGGTTGTCTGTAAATAAATATAATTAAATTTTAGCGTGTTAAAACATTAATTTTCATTATTTATTTTCGCGTGATTGATTTAATCGTTTATGTGAATGCCGAACCTCAATGTTAATCGTTATATAATTAATTAACTTTGACGGCTTATCACCTCGTTCGGTGATAATTATGTTTCCCTACAACTTTTATGGATGATTGGGAATCCCGAGAAATAATAATTTTGTATGGCAAAAATAAAGTTAAATATAATATATTTTTTTATCTATGGACACTTCACACCACGTCAGTCTGGCCCCGTGCTAAGTAGCTAAAGGACTTGTGTTACAGGTACCAGACAACGGAAATATATTTAATACTCTTATACTATACAATATAATAAATTTAAGATTTTTATTATATCATACACAATATATTTAATACACATCCATGACCCAGGAACTTTGAAAACTCTTTGTTCCGTCAGCGGGATTCGAACCCGCGACCCCCGGCTTGAGCTACCAACAGCCATAATTAATTATGTATGTATGTATGTATGTATGTACCCCGGGACCCCACTAAGTACGCTACGCTTCTCGATATCTTCCAAGATTACTAGTATTAGGGTTCCGTTACACAAAAAAACCCCAGGGTAGGCTTACGTAAGTGCCAAATGAGAGTATTGGTAATTTATTTTCGGGTAAAAGTTCGCATTAATGTCGGAGGCAATTTATCTTTGCCGTAATTCGTGTTAAGCGCTTATTGGATGTCGTAGCCAAATATTACAAGCCATTTGCGATTTCAATTAATTGATATAGACATGCGGGGACTTGTAATGGACTTGTTGCGTTGATAATATATCCATGCTTTCTCGTCAAAGTGTTGTTTCCAGTAATACCAGTTTTCTCTGAGGCCATCGTATCGATCCTCAAGTTTTTACCGGTTCTTTTTGAGGTATTAATCCGGTTCAGTCAGCTCTTACGGGTAAGTCTGGCTCTTCAATATAATATTATTATGCAGCATATAACATTAAAATATTTTAAATCTTGTATGGGGAAATAAATGCATGTACATGAAAAGAAAAGTTCTGACTCCTGCCGGCCTAGCATACGCCAACGAGATATCTCACTCTACATGTTTCTCGATGTTTAATAGTTTGTATCTTCGTCTCTATTGACCCGAGCATGACAAACATTTTTTCTCGCGTAGATCTATCATCGAAATAACACATTTTTATAGAGTTTTGTCGAGATAATGTCGAGATTTTGACATTATGAGACGAGTAGTTTTTAATTATCTCGAGAGTGAGATATCTCGTTGGCGTATGCTAGGCCGGCTGATATTCTGGGAATTTTTAATTTTCGTTTGATACCACGCATACCAAATACCAATTCTAGAATGTACAGCAAGTCGCCGAGATTAGAACCAACTGCTACGTGAAGTAACACTATAGGGACAGTCTTGATACCCACACTCCCCTGTCAATACCAACCAAGTATAATTTCGCAAGAAGCAGTTTCTGTCTCCTTTGTTACATTTTTTTCTGTACCAGGGTATGTTAAATAATGTTAAAATCAGAGCTATTTCTCATTATGAAAATAACACCAACCATTCTCATACTTGTAGGCATACGTATAATTTTATCAGCCAATAAAGTTTCTTTGCTATAAAATATGCTCATTCTAAATCCGATAAAACTACCTCAGTTGCAGAATGCCTTTTATCAATTCGATTAGAGCATAATGACAGCCACTGAGTAGCGAGAGAAGTTTTAACTCAGCACAGGGGGGTTATTATGAGCTCTTATATCCAGCCAGTTTCCAGCCAGTTTACAAGCCAGGGGGGTTATTATGAGCTCTTATATCCAGCCAGTTTACAGGCCAATTTACAGGCCATTGCATAGACACGGCTTGTAAACTGGCTGGAAACTGGCTGGATATAAGAGCTCATAATAACCCCCCATGTCTATGCAATGGCCTGTAAATTGGCCTGTAAACTGGCTGGATATAAGAGCTCATAATAACCCCCCAGATCCGCGATAACTGGCTTATATTGGAGAATTTATTGAGCGAGTACGATTCCTTTGTCGTTAGACTATCAGCATCAACTTTTTAGCTAAAGCTAGAGAGTTGTGGTAAAGCAAAGCCTGGTTTTCCTTCAGAGAAAAGATCAAAACAATGAACTTATATTAAACAATGTTTAATAAAAAAAATTGTCATGACTAACGTTCAAAAAATTTGCATTCTCGTCTGTAATGTATCGTCTTTGCTTGTTGGTTACTTTTTGTAATTTTGACGGCTGAATTATGACATAATAGGTAAATTTTTATTTTAGTAAAAATAAGATAAACTAAAATGATCGATAAGTTGTTTATTTACAGTTAAACATATTATTATGTTTGTACATTTTCTTAGCCAGCTAATTTATTCAAAAGGATAAACAAAGTCGATGGACATGCATGTAATAAATATTAAATCTTAAGACATAAATTGTCTACGTTTGTTTCAAAGATAAATTCAGTTTCTGTTTGCCCAATTTATATTTCACGACAAACCAAAGCAAATTTATGAGCGAGCTATGATATAATCTGGAATATCATTCTGTATTCACTTCTAATACTATTAAAAGCTTATTGGGTCGGGCAGAATTTATGTTCGTAGGATACCTGCTTTGTGGTATTTACAGGAACTTAATCCGTTATTCGTAAAGGACAATATTTTATAGAAAATATTGGCAACTACCTTGCTAATAAAAAAGTTACACAATGAATAAACTTATTGTACAATGTTTTCTCTTTGTTTTGCGAGAGAATTTTACAATACGTTAGATAAGAACAAAACATCGCATAGTGCATTCGTTGTGGCACATTCTCCCGATACAAAATTTACCTTATGCTAGTAACTATACGATTTTATGAATATCAGAACATGAACCAGCACTCAGAAATCAGAGTCTTAATGTATTTAGGGGTTAAATTGAGATATTCCATTATTATATGGGACAAAGTACGACTCAGATACTAATGGCCGTGTCGCCGCTTGCTTTCCACAATTATGTTCTCCAAGCCGCAATGCAGTCAGTGTTTAGTGAGCTAGGAGCTTTATTTAATTTCATTTTACCAGCTTTTACCCATGGTTTTTCCCACGTATAAATATTCCTAAAATATTTTTTTTTACTTTTAAAACTTTTCGCCCCTTACTCCCTTGCGAGTGGAGTTTTGGAAAATCCGTTCCTAGTGTACTACCTTACTTCCTTAGAAGGAACTTATTTGCCGAATTTTAAGTACGTAGAAATTACTTTACATATTATTAGTTTCTGGGATTTCATATCAATAGTATTTCGCGCTTATGCGCTTAGAAGAAAATTATGTCTAAGCAAAAAATTACGTTCTTCTGAATCTGGTTGGGAACGAACGAACTATACGTTTGGTGACACCATGTCGAAAAACTGATTCCTAAAAATATATTTCTCCAACTTTTATATACGAAAATAATTTTCTGCTCAAATGAAGTTGAAGGAAAATTCTAGTACCTACAATACTGATATACCATAATAATATCCTATTGTTAAATTTTCATTTATCGATTCCAAGAGAAAATTTTGCCATGCCAAATAATTTGTTTCCGTAGAATGCATTAGTTTGGTAGTCTTAAACAAAAGCTGTTGGCATTATGTGCAGAAAATTGAACTTTAATACTGGACTAAGCTATGTTAACTGCTGCATATTTTATCAGATTAAGAGCATTTTGTACGTTGTGAATATCATGTGTGAAAATTCTAAATTGAATTTCAAAATCGTTGTTTTTTAAAAAACTCATTTACTTTTTTTACCCAACCTTTTTTATTTTTTATGTCTAACTAGCTGTCCCGGTGAACTTCGTGTCACTTTAAAACCTTCCCTGGACTTCTAGGAATATTTTAAGACTAAAAACAGCCCAATCCGTTCAGCCGTTTTCGAGTTTTAGCGCGACTAACACATTTGAAAATCTTAAAGTTTGTGATAGTGTGTATAATGTTTTTACTTCACGCAAAAGCAACTAGCCTGACTTTGACCTTTTAATGATAATATTATGGGAATTTGTATAAACTATAAAGTCTATTATTAAGACACGTTTTATTTATAGGAAAATCATAATCCAAGAATACCTCAAAATTCAAATAATGACAACTACAGAGAGCCCCTCTGATATTATATGAAATAATATTGTTGAGCAAGCAGTACATAGCGGGTACCAGTTGTGTGACCTTTCCCGGGTGCGTAATATTCTATTGTACACTCACTAAACCAATAAGAGCTGCAATAAAGCAAATTCTAGTGATAACTAGAGTTAAGCAAAATCAACAAATCTTTTGGAGCGTTTTAGCACTACGTCCTATTAAGCTGTTTAGATTATTAGTTTTAACTAACTATTTCTATAATAGTTTACTATAAATTCGGCTCCGAATAAAGAGCTCTCAGAGAGAGAGAGAGAGACGAGTCTCTCCGTCATCCGTGAATCTTGGGTATCGAATTCGGATCGGACGTTGTGTGAAGATGAGCGTATGAGGCTTCGGCCAAGCCTACGCGTCAGTAACGCGGGACGGGAGCGTCTGCACCCTCCAATGCAAAACTGGTGTGCACACCTACGCGACTACGGTGCGAAACTGTAGCTGATTTTTCCCGCTCTGCCGACGCGAACGTCCCGCGTTGCAGACGCTCCCGCTTCGCAGTCGCTTTGGTCGCGTAGGTTTGGTCAAAGCTTATAATGATTAATGACAATTATTAACAATAACAGACAATTGCCTTGTTCTAAAATCAAAATATTAAGTGTCGAAAGAGTTATATTAGTTATCAACAACAAACTGCCCTATAAAAAATCTAGCAAAAGGAAACAATGATTATTGTGAATAACTACTATACAAAATATTAAAGCCAATTACGACTGGTGATTCTTAAGAATTCTCGATTCATCTCTTCGTATGCGTTTATTTATTTCATTTTTAATTCTTTCTCGCTCTGATTCACGTTTGAGCTCCTTAAAAGCCTTTGACAAGTTCTTTTAAGTGGTAATTAACTTAAATTTTGCTGCTGAAGAAATATTTTATTGTCGACGATGCTCAAGAGCTTCGTCTGTGTCATATTATTTTTTTTGTCGTGAACTTAATTTATAATCTCAGTGACACCAGACATCTTCTTTTGCGAAAAAATCTAATTGATAATTATTTTGTTAGCGAAAGCTTGTTAAGGAAAAAAATATTTTTAGTTCTATAATAGAGTGTATAATATTTTCTTTTCTAACCTTCAGTTTTTTTTAATAAAATAAGGGGCAACCGAGTAAACGGGTCACCTGATGATAAGCAACTACCGTTGCCCATGGACACTCGCAATATCAGAAGAGCTGCAGGTGCGTTGCTGGCCTTATAAGAGGGAATACGTTCTCTTCTTGAAGGTTTGCAGGTCGTATAGGTCCGGAAATACTGATGGTGACAGTTCGTTCCAGAGTTTTACAGTGCGGGGTAGAAAGTTACGCGAAAAACGCACGGTGGAAGACTGCCACTCATCAAGGTGATTCAGTTAATATTGTGTTGTTTTGGTGATGTATCGTATAACGTATTGTAGTTGAAACCTTACATAACATTCAAGCTTACATAACATACAGTAAGAAATTAATAAAACTCCAAAAAAAAGTATGTTGTAGACATCTCCGATTTATTTACTCCTACTAGCAAACATAAAAACAATTTGAAGACGTATTTACATAAAAAATCCCAGAGGTTAAATAATTCTCTAATTTAAAGCGATCTCATTTACAAGTAGAGCGTTTCCGATTGTACGTTATACCACAATAGACAGAATTACTAACCAGTAGGCCGACTTCAAACAAACTGTCAAATCATTGCGGGTACTGTTGCTGTCCGCTGTAAAGGTACAAGTTGGAACCGAGAGACACGCGACAACTACAGACGACGTATCGTCGCAACAATACTGGTATCTATGTAGTATAAATAAGTGTCGCTAGCTTCGTGTTGCTAGCTGCTGCGGAGATTATTTCATAGAAAATATTTATAGAAACCAGTAGTGTCGCGACGACACGTCGTCTGCAGTTGTCGCGTGTCGCTCGAATCCAACTTATACCTTAAGAGCGACCGCAGACTTACAATTTCAAGTTGGCCAACTACAGTCAACTACAATTTTTAAATGAAAAAAATAATATGAGAACTTTATTAATTCGAGATAAAAATGTGCAAGGTGACAATATTCAAAATGTTAATAAGCGTTCTCTGTAAAAATACAAAGAAAACAATACACCTTTTAAGCGTGATTACGTTTAGAAAATTTTCCCGCCTGTCATGACTTTCTTGACAGACTGTAGTTGGCCAACTTGAATTCGTAAGTCTGCGGTCGCTCTAAGGGTGGGTTGAACCAGAGGTTTGGTTAAAGTTACAGTTATGGTCAAAGTTATAGTTATAGTTGAGGCTAACTTAAATTTAACCTTAACTTTGATCACAGAATTTAACAGACTGGTCCGACAAGGCTAAAGCCTTTTCGAACCAGCAACAGACGATGACCAACGACCACGATGAAGGTGGGCGGGGGCGCTGCTGGTAAAGGAGAACAGCTGTCAAAAATGACGTTTTTGTATGATGACAGCTTTAGTTACTTTTTGCCACGTTCATTTAAAGCCTTGTCGAGCTCTATGATTATGGTTAAATATGGCGTCCATTTTTGACTTTAACCAAAGATTTGACATTTTGCATTATAGTTATAGTTACAATAATTATAGTTAAAGTAAGTTGGTGCAACTCACCCTAAGTGCCTAAACACACTTCTTTACGCCGGCGTAAATTCGGCCTAGTGTGCTTAGACACTATAAGCGTGCTACGAACGGCTAAGCAACGCATTGTCAAGGCGCGCGCCGGCCGCAATAGCATACTACGTATAAATTTCGAGAACTCTTCTAAGTTGGCCTACTGGTTCGTTCTGTCTATTGTGATTATACGGAAGCTCTAACAAGCCGCAGATGGAGCAATTAACTTTTCAGATGGATCTATTACTGTTTTGAAATTATTATTTATTTTGTTATGAATTCAATTCCAATAAGCATTGGGATATTGAATTGACTAATAAATAATTCTTTGATGTGGCAAAATGTTGTCTCAGTATTTTTGAATTTTTAAAATTAAGAAAATAATATTTGTAATTTAACAGATTTGCTACTTATTTATGTTGATTGTATGACGAGCTACGTAAACCTATAGAAGCTCTTTTTCATACTAACTTATCGCATTCTAACATCCCTACTTCCATATCCTGTCTGTCTATCTGTCCGTCTGTCTGTTACCTCTTCACGCAAAATCGCTGAACCAATTTTGCAGATATTTGGCATACTTTGAGTCCCGGGAAAGAACAAAAGATACTTTTTATCCCGTAAATCTACGGCTCCCGCGGCGCGATAAACGAGTTTTGGCGCAACGGAGTTGCGGGCGTCATCTAGTTAAAAATTCTTGATGACGCTTGCCCATACAAATCACAAAAAATTTGCTCTCTCAGCGCTGCTACTTTCACAGTGAACTCTTGAATGACGTATAATTATCACTTAGTTTTGCTATACATTGTATGTATATCAATTATTACTTTAATTATCATGAACATCACCATAATTACACCACGCATCATCACAATGTGATGTTATTATGACTCTATCTTCATTGTTGGAAGAAAATAATTATTATTGACGAAAGCATACGGTCAAAAGTAGTTTTGACTGATTAAGAGTTTTGACTGCAAGTTGCAACATAATCCATCTCATGTGCACAACACAGCTAAAAAGCTTTTACTTCGAGAAACAGAGAGGTTACTCACAGGCAAAATAATTTAAAAAATCTGAGAAGATCAGTCGAAAAACAAACACGGCAAGTCTATTCAAATCATTTTATATCTCTGAACTTTTCCCAATACGTTTGTGGCTGTATTTTTGTAGCCTAAATAAAATTCGTACATGATAAGTAGTTTGCGTTATGTTCCATAAAATATTCCTTTGTGTTTAGTACTTTGGGAATTGATATCGGGACACAACAGTTTGTGGAAGAATGAAAAATAGATACACATTAAAATATCTCGTACATTTTTGCATTTTCGACATTTTGTCGAAAGAGTCAGAAGAGAGCGTACCGGCCTTTTTTTTATGTAAAAGGGGGCAAACGAGCAAACGGGTCACCTGATGGAAAGCAACTTCCGTCGCCCATGGACACTCGCAGCATCAGAAGAGCTGCAGGTGCGTTGCCGGCCTTTTACGAGGGAATAGGGTAATAGGGTAGGGGATGGTAAGGAAGGGAATAGGGGAGGGTACGGAAGGAAATAAGGGAGGGTAGGGAATGGAAAAGGGTAGGGGATTGGGCCTCCGGTAAACTCACTCACTCGACGAAACACAGCGCAAGCGCTGTTTCACGCCGGTTTTCTGTGAGCCTGTGGTATTTCTCCGGTTGAGCCGGCCAATTCATGCCGAAGCATGGCTTTCCCACTGTAAAATGGTAACATGGCTCTCCTGCAGCTCTTCTGATGTTGTGAGTGTCCATGGGCGACGGTAGTTGCTTACCATCATGTGACCCGTTTGCTCGTTTGCCCCCTTATTCAATAAAAAATTGAATTATACTGAAACTAGATAGAACTCCGTTGCGCCAAAATTCTTTTATCACGTGGGAACCGTACATTTTTCGGAATAAAAAGTATCCTATGTCCTTTCCCGGGACTCAAAGTATCTCCATACCAATCAAAATCGGTTCAGTGGTTTTGCGCGTGAAGAGTTAACAGACAGACAGACGCACTTTCGCATTTATAATATTATATTAGTATGGATGTTGTCTGTATCTTCGTTTGAAAAAAATATAATATGTTAATAATTCAAAACAGGTATTATGAATACACTATTTGATCGTAGAGACTATGCCTACCCGATGTCTACCACCGGTTCGGGAACTAGCCCGGCGAGTAGAACCGGCGTAAGAAACTCGCACGGAGCCCTTTCATCTTTTACCAAAAAGATGGAACATTAGTTACAAGTTGCAGTACCTAATACAAACAAATTTTGATTTATTGGACTAGCAATTAATCGCGGTGGAGGCTGGAGCCACCGTCATCCTACGGTATCTCCTTTACGGGGATTCGAACTACATGCTAGGCTAAGTCAAAATATATTATAGTAACTGATATCTTGGTCCTGTGTAGGTACTTAAAAAGCAAGGCATTTGCAGCCGTTGTGGATGATTATACAGTATTTTCAGAGCGAAGTAATCACTCTTTAAAATGTAATACTGTACTCTGTAGTACCTTTTTTTATTGCGTTGGAGAAATAGTGTAGTACCTGGTACAAGACTTGCAATATAGTCAGCTCATTCCTCTGGACTAGCCAGATGAATGAGCAGGTCAATACGTCTGGGACTAACCACGTGCGGGTTTCCTCACGACGTTTTCCTTCATCGTACGAGCGTCCGTATTATGTACTTGAGATCTGAAAATGTCTCGTTGGTACACGCCTCCACCCGGGATCGAACCTGCAGCTCTTTCGTGTGTGAACCAAAGGTCTTCCCACTAAGTACGTAATCTTTACGCTTAAACATCTGGAGCGATTTGAATTGAATTTATGTAACTTTAATATCTTCTGATATATTTTTGAACTTATAATTAAGGATAACATTGTTAATGCTCAAATTGAAATAACTAAACATGCTTTAAATTTAGCACTAATTTGATGTTGATGAAGTGCAAGCATGAATTGGCAGTTATTTAGTGTAATGTTTTGATTGCAATTTAGTTCGCGTGCACCAAACCGCGAGCATGAATCCATCATTTATTAACGGTGTTCTGTTCCACACCTGAGGTCTGTAGCGTACATTGAACTATGAAATATTATCACACTTCCATACTAATAAAAAAGTTTAAGTGTTCGTCTGTTACTTATTAAAATCTATATTATAAGCACGAACGTGTCTGTATGTCTGTTACCTCTTCACACTAATGCTTCTAAGTGAAATATGGTGCAATAGAGTTGTGGGTGTCCTCTAGTACTGAACTAATTTTGGTAAAATTAGAACAGATCTTTATAACACCCTTTTATTACCTTGGGCCGTGTCATCAATCTTTGAGCACGATTTTTACCTATCTCCAGTAGTCTGATTAATTCGAAACTTTGCATACGTATTAATAGCCAATGACAATGCAATAATTTGTAAACTAGCTAAAAGCCGAGCTTTGTGAGAGCTCGCGTCGTTTTTCTGCGTGGTAATAATCTTTAAGGCAGTTTTTTTCAGGCGTTAGTAATAAAAATTTGACTGACCAATGGTAACTCATTTACATACTTAATATTATCATAAATAAAAATTACTATGTTAAGGCACAAAACAATAGGCGTGATAGTTTTTCTGTAAAGTTTGTCACAAAAGTTCACGCTGTGGGAGTTTGCATCGCCAAAAGTTGAGGTTTGCCATAGATGGCCTTTGCGGCTTCCGGATACGGACTAGACTCTGCCCATGGCTTGTTTTGCAAATAGTGTCTATAAAGGTGAAACCTTTCCGAATAGAAAATATTGATAGTTTCAACAATAATTTATCCTTAACTAAAATTATTATTCTGCGTAGATATTACTTCAGATTCCGTACTAGATAAAACTATTTTGATACTTAAAACAAAACTCATTGAAAACTTATCGGTTCATGCTACTTTTATTGAGTACCAATAGAAATGTTTTGTGTTCTACAACTTTTGAACTATGTAACCGAAAGGTGAAGTTATTATTATTATTGTAGGGATGTTGCCTGTTCAAAATTATCTATTTAATGCCCATCACTATGCATCCTATTGCCAGTAATTATTATTTTTGAACTCTAACGAGTAATTTCATATTATTGTTAAAGATTCTATCGTCGATCGTTTCTTAGGCATGATTGGTAAGTGGTAACCAAAATAATAGTTTATGTAGTTTATGTATATTTGACGTATAGTTGACGAATAAAAATTCAATGCCGAGGAAAGTGGTTGATGATGATGATTGAATTTTCTCATGAAAATTTTAAGTGAAGCGTAATGAAGCAGCTTAAAGGAAAAACAGTCTCGATTTAGTGAAATAAAATTTTATTGAGTAAACCCTGAAAAAGTTATAATCACTCATTTAAAACTTTCCTCATTAGAATACAGTTTTAAATGGTTTTCAAATTGTATAATTTCATAACAACGATTCTATAAATATAAAAGTGAGGGATTTTTTATCTTGTGTAATCAGGAAAATATAAGCAGAAATATCACCTGATTTTAAGTGTGTATTGGCCGAAGATATCACTTCGAAAGAAGCTTCTCATTTTTTGGGTTATTGCTAAACGACTTCCAGGTTTTGCCCCCCCCTTGCATATACGAAGGACAATTGAGGCTTCATCATTAATATTATAATCTCTACTTGAACTACATGACTCCCACTACTTTGTTTCGCCAAAATCCGTTTATAATGCTAATATCGTACATTTTTCCGGGACAAAAAGTGGACTCAAAGTATCTCCATACCCCAGCTAAATCAGTTCAGCGGTTTGGGTGTGAAGAGGTAACAGACAGACAGACACACTTTTGCATTTAGAATATTAGTATAGATTATCAACCATAGTCTGAGTTATTAGTTTGTAATTTCTAGGCTTGGAAGTTCTACCTCCTGTTTTAAGTTTGAGTGGCATTTTTAGATAAGTTGCTTTCAAATCGACAGCTAAAACCATTATCGACAAGATTTCTTTTGCAATATAATATAAATGTTTGTAAATAATGTTTGAGATTTTTGTTATCCATATATTAACACGCGAGCGAAAAACTTTGGATCCCTTTTGACGAAAAATGCGGAAACGTAGGTGATTGAAATTTTGCTCAGTTATAGTTTGTATGGTGAAGGTGTGCATCGAGCTAATATATTAAATCGATCGATCATCGAGCTAATATGTTAAATAATAATAAATGTTGTTATTATTTTACTAACTGTCACTAACTTAAAATTTATGGACAATTTTTTTTATTATTTATTACTAGCTGTTGCCCGCGACTTCGTCCGCGTTAGTATAGTAGATCACGTCCCAAGTATTATTTTTCAAACATATTCAATGTACAGAATTGACTTTCTTACGATTTTATTACAATATGTATAGATGACTTAGTTTGTTCCTACAAAGGATAATTAAGATGCAATACAAACTCCACGATACCTTTTAATTATGAACAAAAGTTTCATGAGGAATAAGGGGGGGGGGGGTTTGGGCGGGCGAAGCCCCCCCCCCCCCCAAGAAAAGACCGATGCCAAAGCTCCCAGCATGTTAATCAAACGACACTCGAAATTTGTATAGAAAAGATAGACAAAAGCTCATAGCATGGCAAGGAGTGAAGATAGATACAAAGTGTGAAGGAGTAATTTGTAGGAAATTTTATGCAGCCCCCCCAAACCCCCCGTTACCCCCAAAGAAACCCCCCATAACCCCGTTATACAAAGATGTATAACGCCGCAACACCGCTTTGTTTGAAGCAAAATTTGGGGAGGTGGGGGGGGGGGTTTGGGCGGGCGAAGCCCCCCCCCCAAGAAAAGACCGATGCCAAAGCTCCCAGCATGTTAATCAAACGACACTCGAAATTTGAATTTGTATAGAAAAGATATACAAAAGCTCATAGCATGGCAAGGAGTGAAGATAGATACAAAGTGTGAAGGAGAAATTTGTAGGAAATTTTATGGGCTTTCATTACGTACCGAACATTTTTTCTCTACAACGCACCGTTTTAGCGATATGAGCAAAAAACTAAAAATATTGAAACTTGAGCCCCTCCCCCCGCCCTAGGTGATATCGTCATAATATATAGCCTATGTGTTGACCCGACCTCTATATAATATTCGTGCAAAATTTGAAGTAAATCCATTCAGTACTTTCTGAGTTTATCCCGGACATACATACAGACAAACAGACAAACAGACAAACAGACACACAGACAAACAGACAAAAATTCTAAAAACTATATTTTTGGCTTCCATATCGATTGTAGATCACGTCCCAAGTATTATTTTTCAAAAATATTCAATGTACAGAATTGACTTTCCTACGATTTTATTATATGTATAGATTTTCAAAACAATTCAACAAAGACGATTTAAAAACCAATGAATTCCAAACCTCTTCATTGATATCATGATTTATAAGGCGAGAATTGTGTTTATTAGAGATTTATTTGGAGGGAAAAGTGTGAATTATTGTTTACAGGCGCGTTCCGGTCGTAACTCCGAATTCGATTTAGTGGAGTTAATAATTCTGGGCACGTAGAAGCCAATCGAATAGACACTCACGGGGTTCGTTACTATGTGTCAACAAAAAATTACGCTTATTTGAAAAAAGAAACGGACTATATTTTAATAATATATTAGACAAACAAAAAAAAAAACTTTTTAATAACAATATAATATTTAATGCGAAAATGTGTCTATTTTTTATTACCTCTTCACACCCAAATCGCTGAATCAATATTACAGCAATTTAGATACTTTGAGTCCGGGAAAAGGACTACTTTTTATCCCGGGAAATGTACGGTTCGCGATAAACGAATTTTAACGCAACGGTGCTGAGAACGCCTGATACTCCGTTAGGCATCCATTATACGCTCATGCAAGCGACAGTCAATTCCGTCAATCATGAATTATGTTTGACTGATGGTGACTGATGGACTGACGAATGGTATGAGACGGTCACTCAATTCTCTTCAGTTTTATGTCCGTCAAAGCCAAAATTTTCAAAGGTATACGTTACTATTTTTTTTCCAATTTTGTCAAATGTGACAACACTCACTCAAAATTCGTGACTGATGGTTGCATGAAGCAAAAATATATCAAGATTTTCGTCAATCAACTTCATGCAACCGTCTGACACGCTCTTACACGTCGGTAGGTTATCCATCAGTCACAGCCATGACTATGGTAAAACTGACAGCAAAACCTACCGTGTAGTGGATGCCTAACGCCTAAATTCGTTTTGACTTTCGTATTGCACAAAATAGTAGATGACGCCATCTATTTTATATTTACAGTAGGAACTTGACTAACAGGACTAATAATAATTATTGTGGTCGTTGGGTATTCGGATTATCTAAAATCCAGATAATATCGAAAAAAAGTAATTTATAAGCTCAAGCACAGAAATAGTCCGGTTTACTACTTTTCAATTCACTATTTTAACCTAAATCATGCTCAGTAGGTACTCAACAAAATCATAATTTAAGAGGACGTAAGTTACGCGCAGACACTTTAGATATTAATATAAGGCGCTTAGTCTGATCACCGCTTTAGGGTCACCACGCACAAGCTACCGGCCACAGCCCACAACCACAAAATGTTGCTATCGGTATATTAACAATAGTTTTCATATTTTCCTCAATCCTCTAAATATTTTTTTTTGAACTCGCCGCACATTTTGGACGCCGCTGGCCATCAGTCATTACATGCTAATCGACATTGTATAATTCTTGTGGCCTGCATCCACCGCTAAAGACCTGATTAGTGATTAACCCTATCGAGAAGGGTGGCAAGACAGTGCCCAGTGACCCAGCAGATACGTATTATACATACCGAGTGAACTGCAGCCTGTCTTCGGGACGTCACGCCACTCTATTCGGGAGGTATAATCAGGCCTCTACTACTTAGCCACAAATGGGTGTCGCGCTACGTGTCTGCTTGTAGCTTCTATTCTCAAATCGCGGAATTCTGTCTGTAGTGGTCATTGACTCCTTGACAAAAAACACATATTTCGTCGTTTTCTATACAAACCGCGATTGATAATGAAGGGACAGATGTTTTTAGTCTAAGGACGATATCATAATATTTTGCATACAGGTTGTGATCAGAGTATGAATATTATATCACTTGAAACTCAGATTGCTTGCAGAGACTTGCAGATTATCATACGAAGAGTTACCAAGACGTTTTCCGATAAAACTATAATAGTCTGTTTCTTTACAGGAATTCAATTTTATTATCAAGTTAACAGAATGCAGTGCAAGTATTTTTCACATAGCTCCTAGACTGGAAAGGTAAATGACCGCTGGTGCCACCTTAAATTGTCCTGACTATAGTAGCAGCGTCTGTGGATGTTGCGCGTGGCCCGTATGCGGCGACCTTTAGCGTTTATTTTGACGAGTCATTCTGCTCGTGACATTAACGTAATAGGATCGACTGTACATGATACGCAAAAAAACTCAGACGCTGAAGGTTTCTGGTTAGAAAATGACTGTCTTTTCTCGAGAGAGAATCAATAAAATTGAACATGCGAAGCGTGACTCGTAAGCATTTCTTGTATTTGTAATTCCTTGTTTATTTCACGCATTAGTATTTCTATATATTTTGAGATAACTCGTTATTTTTATTGAAAGCCTGCAGGTATTTATGTTTGTGGCTTGATTCAATGAAACTAAATTATATTGAGACAAGTGGCTTTTCAGACACTAAGCGGGTAGTACAAAGATCTATAACGCGCGAACTTCAGGCGCTACGTGCGTAGCTGTACTACGTTGTAGCCTAAAGGGTTTGTTCACATCGAAATTAACGTGACATACATAGCCATCAGGCTTATGAAAACTCTGTTCAAATAACATGCTTTCTAACTATTGTTTATATAGAAACGTACACGCAATTGGCGTCACTAATGGCTGAACAAATAAACGGGATAAAGCTATAATACGTCGACGTATTTTAATATAGTCGAAGGCGAGTCGTTAAACGAAACGAATGAAAAATAATGCGCCGCGTCATTGAAAGCATTGTGCAATGCCGGGATAGAATAAAACTGGAGTTTATATCGCCAATATCCTGCGATCAATATAATATACGATAGCGTATTAGTATTTTAAAATTGAAGAGTTGAGATGGTTTATGCTATTTGAATTCGAAACTTGGATTTAAAATATCGGTACGGTTTGGGTGCACGTTCGGTCTTTTTTCGGTCTACCGTCCAAATGATCCCAAACAAAATTGTGAGCAACACTTGTGTGGAAACTGCACATTTTCGGGAGTAAAATCATCCCATGTCTTTTTCTGAGATAAATAAACTGCATACCAAATTTAATCAAAGTTGGCTCTGCAGCTTAAGAGGAGTCCACACCGCCCTCTCTTCCATACAAATGCCGGTATAATTATAATTTTTTTCCTGAATATCTATGGCCACTAATACAATGTTTTCTTTTTTTCGTAATTTTTACTTAAAAAAAAGATATGAAAAAACACGAAAAATGGCCAGATTTTCCGCTGTGTTCAAACATCTAGAAAACAGATTTGGCTAGATTATACAAAAAAAGAAAACATAGGAACACAGTTCAATCCTTTCTTTAATCTTTAATGAAAAAAGTACTTAAATCGGTTAAGTTTTGGAGAATACAACGAATCGTTGATTTTCTGCAGTTGTCTCTATCGTATATATAGGGTTAAGGTAAGGGAGACAGCAATAGATATTGCGAGTACTTTTTTTTCATTTCTCTTGACCTTGGAGTATCCTCTTAAGCGTGCGGAGGTTAAAGATATTCTCGCATTTATAATAATATTAGATGACACCGTTGCGCCTAAATTTGTTTATCGCGCGGGTACCGTACATTTTTCTATGTTCAAAGTATCTGCATGCCAAATTTCAGCAATATCGGTTCAGCGGTTCGAGCGTGAAGAGGTAACAGACAGACAGACGAACAGATAGACAGACAGACAGAGAGACTGACACACTTTCGCATTTATAATATTAGTATGGATTCGAACTTCGTACTTGAGAAATCATAATTATAATTTACATGGTATATCACGCTCTATTGACAGGTAGTACGGTATGGAAATCACGTATTGCACTTAGCTCAATAGCTAGCTGGAGCAAATGTATTGTATGGTTCAATACAATCATCAATGCTCATATATTGTGAGCGAATTAAATCACAGACGTATATATTACGCTGCTGCTCTATTGGTTTGACTTCGTGAATAATAGAATGTTACAGTAGCTAACAACCCTAGCTAGTAACCCTAGTATCTATTATAATAGTAATAATATCTTTATTATTTTTAGGGTTCCGTACCCAAAGGGTAAAAACGGGACCCTATTACTGAGACTTCGATGTCTGTCCGTCCGTCTGTCTGTCTCCAGGCTGTATCTCAAGAACCGCTATAGCTAGACTTCTGAAACTTTCACAGATTATGTATTTCTGGTGCCGCTATAACAGCAAATACTAAAAACAAAATAAAATTAATATTTAAGGGGGGCTCCCATATAACAAACATAATTTTTTGGCCTTTTTTGCTCTATATCAATAGTGGCAACAGGTAGGTACCTAAATTGTTTCGAAATCGTTGGTTATATGTGTACTTTAATATTTAATAATAATATTAAAATAAAATAAAAAATTAAGGGGGGCTACCATACAAAAAACACAATTTTTGGCCTAATTTTGCTCTATAATGGTACGGAACCCTTCGTGTGCGACTCCGACTCGCACTTGGCAGATTATATTTATTTAAAATTAGGGCGCACACGAGCAAAAACGGGTCACCGTACATCCATGGACACTCACATATAATACTCTCTTCTTAAATTGGTTTGCAGCCTGCCTAGCAACGAGATATCTCACTCTACATGTTTCTCGATGTTTGTTAGTTTGTATCTTCATCTCTATTAACCCTAGCATGACAAACATTTTTTCTCGCATAGATCTATCATCGAAATAACACATTTTTTATAGTTTTCTCGAAATAATGTCGAGATTTTGACGTTACGAGACGTCGAGTAGTTTTTAATTATCTCAAGAGTGAGATATCTCGTTGGCGTATGCTGGCTTGGCATGCAGGCTTGTCATGCATGGTCCGGAAATACTGCTGGTAATAGTTCATTCCAGAGGTTTAATATTAAGTAGTTGAACCAAAAAAAGTTTAATTGCCACAAGGAAAAATCCTCCAAACGAGTAGGGTGGCATTTTCTGTCAGGTCGAAGCACACTGTCTTTATTTCAGACGTTGCATAGATCACGCAAACTCGGAGAGATTTTGCGCTGACTTTTCGGCTAGTTTTCAATTCGATCTTATATCTACTCGACAAGCAGACAAAATTTTATCAAAATCGATTGAGGCCTTTCGGAGAAGTTTCGCAACAAACACAGCGACACAAGAATTTTATAAATCATAAGATACGTCTGCAAAATTTTCTCGTTTAAAGTCTAAGGTATTCAATTTGCAAAGGTAGTCCAAACTTGAAACTAAAATGTTGTAAGTAACCTAGTTTTCGGCTCGCAAAATTCTAAATTTCACATCGAAAGTATCCATGCGAAATTACTGAGTTTTCTACGTTGACGACGAGTTTGAACGAGCCAGTTGGGTTTCTATAAATTTGTTACTATGTTAGAAATTAGATAGCTAGTGACTTGCTTTAGGTCACTTCTGAAATCTATTTTGGTGTTCCAATGAATACTAGCTATTTGACTGACCTTTGCTCGGTATTCGATAAAACATGAATGAAATGACATTTTCTAAAAATGATTCCTAGCTAGATCGATTTATCGCCTCCCAAACTCCCTATATACTAAATTTCAGGAAAATATAAAGATACAAGATATCAGGCGGGTTCGCATTCATGAAACTCGAAATCAGATTCAAAGAGACAATAATTAATTAAGTATAGCTAATAATAACAAGAAAGAATTCTTATTCTGTAAGAAATATTATTTAGTTGTTTCACCACTTCCTGATAAGTGGCGGATAGGTTATCCACCACTTAACAGCCATGGTACACGACGCGGTGCGGTGCCGCACCGGTGGCCATCTCGCCGGACTACCGGCCACACGGTGAGTGCGGCACCGCAACGCATTGCAGTACTGTAGCAGCGACGGACTCGAGATCCCCGCGTCCCCGCCTCGACATCTATATCTATACTTATAATAAAACTGTAGAAATGTGAATTCTGTACATTAAAGATATTCAAAAAATAATAAGCGGGGGGTGTCACTAGATCGCTATAGAAGCCAAAAATGTGGTTAGTTTTTTGTCTGTCTGTCTGTATGTTTGTTCCACTATCACACGAAAACTACTGATCCGATTTGAAAGCGGTTTTCGCAGATATATTTGTCTTCTTCCAACTTAACATCTGGTGTATAAACTTCTCCCCCCACCCCTCTAATGGGACCAAAAAGGGGGTCAAATTTTGTATCAATTACTGTTGAAGTAGAAATACTTTAAATGGCAAAACAACGTTTGCCGGGTCAACTAGTAATAAATTATTCTCGATTCCGGACTCCGGTGCGCGTGCGGTGCAGCGCCGGAGCGCACCGGACGGCGCGGGCGCCGTGTGCCATACCATCAATTTTTATATGTAGGACACCGAAGCGGGACCGGTCAGGCGCCGTACCCGCGCCGCCGCGCCGCATCATGGTACTAACTTGACAAATCATGTATGAAGAATCTGTCAAAAAAGTTGTGGATACTGCCTATTCGGCACTTTATCGGGAAGTGGTGAAACAGGCCCTTAGTTTTATGTTTTACTAGATACAAGTTTACCGTACTTGTAATTTTTCCTAGATAAAAAGTATCTATCTAATCTTCATACCACATCAAAATCGGTTTAGCGTTTGGGTGTGAAGAGGTATCAGAGAGACAGATACACTTTCTCATTCATAATGTTAGTATGGATTCTAATTTTGCTCGATGAAAATTCTTGATGGGCAGTAAGATTGCCACCATCATTTCAAAGCTGTCTATGGCATGCAAAATTGATGTCTATTATGGGCAATTATAATAGACGTACTTAATGACACCTACAACAGCGTAGCGCCAAAATTCGTTCATAGCGCGGGAACCGTACCCTGTACCATCACAAAAACTATCATATTATTACGTTGTTTCCAGTCCCTCAAAGTATCTCCACACCAAATTTCAACATAATTGATTTAGCTGTAGTAGCTTGAAGGTAACAGTCAGACAGACGTAAGTTAATATTAGTATAGAATATATTAAGTCCACGTAAAGACGCCCCACCAAAGTGATAATAAAAATTCTGTTTAAATAATATTATCTGTCTGTTTAAATAATAATAATGTCTGTCTGTCTGTCTGTCTGTCTGTCTGTCTGTCTGTCTCCAGGCTATAACTCAAGAACGGTAATAGCTAGAGATTTGATATTTTCACAGATTATGTATATCTGTTGCCGCTATAACAACAAATACTAAAAATAAAATAAAATGAATATTTAAGGGGGGCTCCCATACAACAAACGTGATTTTTTTGGCCTTTTTTGCTGTCTCCAGGCTGTAACTCAAGAACGGTAATAGCTAGAGATTTGATATTTTCACAGATTATGTATATCTGTTGCCGCTATAACAAAAAATACTAAAAACAAAATAAAATGAATATTTAAGGGGTGCCCCCATACAACAAATGTGATTTTTTTGGCCTTTTTTGCTGTCTCCAGGCTGTAACTCAAGAACAGTAATAGCTAGAGATTTGATATTTTCACAGATTATGTATATCTGTTGCGGCTATAACAACAAATACTAAAAATAAAATAAAATGAATATTTAAGAGGGGCTCCCATACAACAAATGTGATTTTTTGGCCTTTTTTGCTCTATATCAAAAATGGCAACAGGTAGGTACTTGAATTTTTTACAAAATCCTTAGTTATATGTGTACTTTAATATTTAATAATAATATTAAAATAAAATAAAAAATAAGGGGGGCTCCCATACAAAAAACCCAATTTATGGCCTAATTTTGCTCTATAATGGTACGGAACCCTTCGTGCGCGATTCCGACTCGCACTTTACCGAGTATTTATTTAAATTCCTTTACTAAAATTTGTCAAAGCCCAGTAAATAACAGAATAGTTCATCGCTGCGCCTTTAGAAACAAGTAACACTGTTTAACTGGAGAAATAAATTAAAATTTATTTTGTAAGTTTGTAAAATTAATCAAGATCCGGGCATCCAGAACGCTTTTCATTTCGGTTCTTAAGATATTTCGTTTTAGAGTTACAGATAATATTTAAGATTCAAAAACTATAACGCCTGTCTAACAAAGCTTTTAAATTAATACTAAATCTCCAGGCATCGTTAATTGTTTTACACAACGAGCTTAATAGATGCTTAAGTTCAACGGAATTATGCTAGTATCATATTACCCCTAAAGAAGACAATAGAGTCGGGGCAGATAGAGAAAACAAAATAAATGCTTTTTCATTTAGAAATCTTTTGTGCTGGGTTAAAAGCGGACAGCGATATATGGGAACATTAGGAAAAACAATACCCTTTGAACATGCTTTGTAGATAATGTACGAGGTTTTTGAAGGCAATTTTAACAGCCTAATACACAAATCGATACTCTTATTAATATCAGTAGAATTTGTTTTATTCTTGATGTTTCTTGCGGCTTTGCATTCGTGAGATTAAATTCCGTAGGGACCATCATCACGTGACAAAATGTTACTTAAATTATGTCGTTTACCATCTACATAGTCCGCAGTGTCATCTCAGGATCATACATAATTAGATTTTCTTAGCTTTTATTTTAATAAGGGGGTACGTGAAAACTGTGTTTGGCTTTCTAGGCGTCAGTTACTGAAAAAAGTTTGGGAAGCAGTGATCTACACTATTGTTTGCGCCAAATTTCATCAATATCAGTACAGCAGTTTATCAATATCAATTTATCAGTATCATAATTGTTCACGAGTATATAGGTATATACATTATACACATTAGAAACTGTTAGTAGTTCTCCTAACTGTACTCCTAAACTCCTAACTGTCACAAGGTATTGCCCACAACTTTTTTGGACCGAAATTCGTTTCTAGTGTGGGAATCATTTACACTTTACAGTGACACCTTGGGAATTCTCATTAAGATCGGTGCAGCGGACGTGAACTCTTCAAAAGCAGACAAGACGTATCAAAAAGACAAACGCATTTTCCCACTAATAATATTGGCATGAATGGATTTACTATAAAAAAAAACTAGATTTTATTAAAATTGACGTAAGTGTTAATAACAATCAACATCAATTTCCATTCCCATCCATTTATATGCGTAGATATATGATTGAATATGTGGGGGGCAAGGTCCTCGCAGGATTGCGAGGGGGATAACTTACCCGAATTTTAGTTTTAGAAGGTGAGAGGAAAAAATAACGTACTCGATGTTCAAGCAAAATTCTTTTAATATAATGACAAAATCTATCAAAAAGTAAACAAGTCAAAATATCATAAAGTAAAGAGTACAAAATAAAATAGGTTTTATAAAAGAAGTTTACCTATGTACACTACAAATATATTAGGGAAATTACTCCAAATTACCTGGAACTTACTCAAAGCACTAACGACTGCTTAATGTATTCCAACTTTATCTATCTACTAATTACGACCTTCAATAATTCCAAATGGATATCGATTTTACGGTATTACCGTGTCATATTACGAGTCTTTCATACATTTTTAAAGATACTAGATGACGCCCGCAACTCCGTTGCGACAAAATGAGGTTTTCGCGCGGGAGCCGTTTCTGGAACAAAAGTATCCTATGTCCTTTCCTGAGAGTCTATAAGCATCTTTATACTCTCTAAGCATCTAAAGATTTCATCTAAATCGGTTTAGTGGTTTCAGTGTAAAGTGGTAACAGACAGACAAATAATTCCGCATTTGAGTAATTAGTATAGACTGACTGATACGCAAACGTCGTTAAGCCATTTTCGTGGTAACATAATAAGGAGCATTGAAGGAAGATAATCAGATCGAGTGATAAGTTGTCATTTCAGACGTTGTCATAACGTCTAACGGTGGTATGAATAAAAAAATCTTAGTGAAGGTTTTAACAGTTTTCAAACTAAAATGTTCGCTAAAGCTAAAAACCGTCATAAAACACTCCATATGAATAAACGCTTGCTAAGCCTTCGCTAGCTTGAATACTGTTAGATGACGTTTTATAGTATTCTTTTTTTGGTAATGTTGGTAGTGTGCCAATTTATTGTGTTCAATCATCAATATTGTGTCAAATTCAATGAAATTCAATGAGTATTTTGTAGTAAAAAAAACTTGAGAGGTGTCAAAGGACACCCGAAAGGAATAGAGTTATTTCATGAGTTAAAAAAATGTACTCAAAAAAAATATTAAAAAAACACCATCTATTGACAAACAGGAATACTATCAACGCGCAGCGCCCTCTGCCCCTAACATGCAGGTACTAATAAAAATATTTTTAAGTCGTCAAATGGATTTATTATTATCTTATTATATGTATACTTTTTGTCGACGAGGGCGGCTAGAAATTCCTTCAAAAATTGCAATAATGTCAGAAATCGCGATAATACTCGATATTTCGTCCATTTCAATCTCTTAAAATGGTCTTAAAGTAGGTCCGAGGCTTCACTAAAGTTAGCGAACTCCGATTTGACGTTTCGAGCCTAAACAACTGTTAGCAAACGTTTATTCATAACGATTATGCTTAAAATAGGTTTATATCAGGCTTATCAAACATGCGCAAATTTTTGACAGCTGTCACCTTAAAAAGGTGTTAGAGCACTGTTAGAGAACGTTTATTCATATTAAATTTCACAACAGGCTCATAAAGCTGTTGTAAACCTTCGCTAAGTTTTTATTCATACGACCGTAAATCTTTCTTATTTTGTACTAGCTGTCCCGGCAAACGTTGTTTTGCCATTTAAAATATTTCTACTTCATCAGTTGATTCAAAATCGTACCCCCTCTTTTGTCCCCTAAGAGGGGTGGGGCGAAAAATTGTATACTTACACCAAACGTTAAATTGGAAAACACAGTTAATAATATGAAGTAAGTCCATTAAAAAAAAAGTTTGATACAAAATCTGACCCCCTCTTTGGTCCCCTTAGGCGGGGGGGGGATTTTTATACACCAGATATCAAGTTGGAGGAAGACAAGTATATTATCTGCGAAAACCGTATGCAAATCGGATCAGAAGTTTTCGTGTTAAAGAAAAAGTTTGATACAAAAAGATGGGGTCTCTTTCGTCCCCTTATAGGGGTGGGGGGAAATTTTTTTATACACCAGATGTTGAGTTGGTAGAAGACAAATACATCTGCGAAAACCGCATTCAAATCGGATCAGTAGTTTTCGTGTGATGCTGGAACAAACATACAGACAGACAGACAGACAGACAGACAGGCAGAGAGACAGACAAAAACTAACCACATTTTTGGCTTCTATAGCGATGTAGTGACACCCCCCGATTATTATTTTTTGAATATCCTTAATGTACAGAATTCTCATTTCTACAGTTTTATTATAATATATATGTATAGATAAATTCATTTTGTATACATAATAGATATTTTACCCAAACGCCGTACATTTTTCCAGTGCAGGGGCCGAAAGCCATGGGTTGCAACCCTTATAACCTCACCGCGCATTCACCTGTACCGCTCAGAAATAACGACATAGTTCTCAGATTTATTTTCAGACATTGTAAATAGCCTTCTAAGCAATATTCTCGTTGGTTCATTTCACCCGTTAATTTTCTTCAAGGGTTTGTAGTCTAATACGTGCACGTTGATTCTCCAAACTACACAAAATTACAACAGAATCGATCTAGCCGACTCGGAGTTTGGCTACAAACATCGCAACTCGAGAATGTTATAGAGGACTAAGTGTAACTACTTTAGGATGTGTACGGGTAGATATTATAGAGTTCACTGTGAAAATGACAGCGCTGTAAGAGCAATTTTTGTGATTTGTATGGGGCATTGGGCAAGCTTCCTAGCATCATGATTTTTCTCATACAAAAGTAAATAAAAGTTATTCTTCCTACTTTCACAGCGAACTCTACATAAGGGCGAACTCTACACTCCCTGAAGTCTTATCGCTTAGTTTTGTTACAGGATATTAGATATAAGATAGTCGACAATCGAGTATTCTTCAACTGTCACTCCACAGAAGTGTTTATCGAACTAGTCCAATCCAATCAATACAAGAAAACGACAAAAAATAACTGACAATGTAACCCTTCTGCAAAAATATGCCGTCTATATCTCAGCTAACCCTTGGGAAATGTCTTGTCGCCGTAAAATGTGTACTTGATGACAGTCTGTTGGTTATGTAACTGTACAGTCAGAAAACGAATGTTTGGCGGTTTGATCGTGATCATAATGATTTCCTAGTATATAATAATAATAATAGTATTTTAATTAAAAAGATAAAACCGACTTCAAAATTGTACGTAACTGAGAATTAAAATTGCCTTATCTCAAACTACTGAACCGATTTTGATGAAACTTGTAGTGTTCCCTAAGTTGAACAATATCTAGTAGTTCTAGTACAACAAAAATATTATTACTTAAATCGGACTTGTAGTTCCGGAGATATTATATGCGTGCACAAACATAAAAACATACATAAGTAACATACATACACTTCTGGGCACATATTTTGTTCAGACACTGAAATAGACTAACATAATATACAAAAGTTGGGCAGTTTTGAAAATATTACATACATACTCGTCGAATTGATAACCTCCTTTTTTGAAGTAGGTTAATAAAAATTCTTTATGTTTTGCACATTAAAACATAATTACATTACAAATATTATTATAAACGGCTACAAGCGGTTTCTTCCAGACAACCAACAGAGATGAAAATATGACATAAGATAGGTACAGTTCAACATATTTACAACAAAGATCAAAATAAATAAATGAATTAAAATTGTTTTATTTCTAATTAATACTGGTGTCTACCACCGGTTCGGGAACTAACCCGACGAGAAGAACCGGCGTAAGAAACTCGCACGGGGCCCATTTATTTATAATACACTCTCGCACATTATATGACTATACTTATATTATAATAATAATAATCGTTTATTCATCTCCATAAATTACAAGAATATAAGGTACTTAAAAACTAATTGTTTTTACAATATATTATTGTTGTAACTTGTGGGGGAGTCTAAACTAGGCCAGGCCTGTAACATAGATCTCCAGGCCCCCCCCACAACAATATTATTATATTATCAGTGTACAGTTTGTGGACAATCAGTTTGTTACTCAATTAGTAATGATGTACATTAACAAATTGATATTTTTAGCTTCTTAATTTTAAAGTAAAAAAATAATCTTATTATTAATTATTAGAATAAAGTATCTTATTAGAATTCCAAGTCATATTCCTAGGGTGTACCTAGAATCATAATAATCGGCCAAATGCGAGTGGATTACGAGCCGAAGAGACAAAAAAATAACGTTTGTTGTATGGGAGCCCCCCTTCAATTTTAACTTTATTTTGTTTTTAGTATTTGTTGTTATAGCGGCACCAGAAATACATAATCTGTGAAAATTTTAGAAGTCTAGCTATAGCGGTTCTTGAGTTACAGCCTGGAGACAGACAGACAGATGGACAGACAGACGGAGAGACATCGAAGTCTCAGTAATAGGGTCCCGTTTTTACCCTTTGGGTACGGAACCCTAAAAATCGATAGAATTTAACCCGAGCACGTTTCTGTATCGATATTTCGGCAATATTTTACAATTACCACCTATTTCTTGTCGAGTTATCTTTAATATTTTTACTATTATTTTTGTAACCCATTTGTATATTATGTTTAAGTGTTTAAATTGTAAAATATTATGTTAAAGTGTGTTCGTGTGTCTGTCACCTCTTTACGCCGACGAACATACTGAACTTAAAGGACATGGGGAGATTATTATTTTGAGTTCGATAAATGGAATTCTGCTCAAGCGAAATATAAAGTTAAACCGGAAAAGGTATATACAAAAATTTGAAATATTATACGTATGCAAATTTTCTCCAGTCAACTCATGTTATTGCTTAATTGCTTAAAATAAAATAAATGTGACCTCGAATGATACCAGACTTAACCTTAATATAATGTTTAAATAAAACAAAAAAGCGGCCAAGTGCGAGTTAGACTCGCCCATGGAGGGTTCCGCAGCAGCAATAAGGTTTATTTTTATGAAATTAAAATATTTTTGATTTATTTTTATATTTCAGTCGATTTAATGAAATTTAGATTAAGGTTTACTATTTATGACGTATAAAAAAAACTACTGGCTAGATCTCGTTCAAACCAATTTTCGTTGGTAGTTTTTATAGTAATCTACATCATATATTTTTTTTTAGAATTATCATGCCTCTACTTTAGAAATTAGAGGGGGGGGGGACACACATTTTTCCACTTTGGAAGAGTCTCTCTCGCAAACTATTCAGGTTAGAAAAAAATGATATGAGAAACCTCAATATGATTTTTGAAGACCTATCCATAGATACCCCACACGCATAGGTTAGATGAAAAAAAAAAATTTTTGTTTCAGTTGTACTTTACTATTTATGACGTATAAAAAAAACTACTGGCTAGATCTCGTTCAAACCAATTTTCTTTGGTAGTTTTTATAGTAATCTACATCATATATTTTTTTTTAGAATTATCATGCCTCTACTTTAGAAATTAGAGGGGGGGGGACACACATTTTTCCACTTTGGAAGAGTCTCTCTCGCAAACTATTCAGGTTAGAAAAAAATGATATGAGAAACCTCAATATGATTTTTGGAGACCTAGCCATAGATACCCCACACGCATAGGTTAGATGAAAAAAAAAATTTTTTGTTTCAGTTGTACCTATGGGGACCCCTAAAATTTTTAATATTTTTTTCCATTTTTGCATCAAAATCTTAATGCGGTTTACAGACTACATCTGCTTACCAAGTTTCAATAGTATAGCTCTAATAGTTTCGGAGAAAAGTGGCTGTGACATACGGACGGACGGACAGACAGACAGACAGACAGACATGACGAATCTATAAGGGTTCCTTTTTTGCCATTTTGGCTACGGAACCCTAAAAAGCATAAAAATTAAATTTTAAATATTATAAACGTCTCTAAGCAAACACAAATCTTCAATCTTTGAATGTACTAAGCAACGACACCCGTGCAAACGAATAAGTATTTGATTTCCTATGTCATTTATTTCGCGGGGTGTGTTATTTTGGGAACACTCAACATTTTGTAAGGTTGACTTCAAGCGGCCCGTCTTTTCATTTGTTTGACGTTGAAAAAAGGTTTGTTTTTACTGAAAATGCTTTTTAAATTTAGTTCGTACGAGATTCTCCTGATACTTTTAACATTATTATGGGCCTGTTTCACCGCTTTCAAATAAATTATCAGGAAGTGGTGAAACAGGCCCTAATATTACATTGTGCCTGATATCGTGTGAATAAAAGCATAAAAATACCTTTGGCGTCTTTGGGTTCATCTCAATACATTTTTCTAATAGTCAGTGACAGTACCTTCGTACAAATAATATAGTGCAAAGGTGTATTTCTCTATTTCTCTGTATATTAATATGTCCTCTTCATGCGTTAACAACTGAACCGATTTTGAAAGCTGATGAGGCACTTACGGTACTTTTAACACTGACAAATTGTATATTTTCTCATGTACAAATTTTGATGCATTAATGAACTAAGTTGCAGCGACATCTAGTTTATTAGGGGCTATAATTATAGGTGGCTAGAGCAAAATTGATCAGTTTATAATAAATTTTTACACATATGATAATAAGCTTCAAACTGCTTCATTTTTTTAACATATTCTAGATTATATTTGCCAGGGTCTTACTTACAAAAATACGACATCCAAAAATTTTCTCGACACAAAATCACAAAGATGCATCGAAATTTCACGAATATTTTATATCTTTTGAAAACAGTCCATTCAACTGAGACAATATTTAAATAAATAATATAAAATAACCGAGGGACTGTAGTAACGGATTTAAAAATCTTTATCGAGTTATTAAGGAAAAAAATAACTTGGCTCTGATTCCGCGTCGTTCTTTTTCACTTGGCATATTACGAAAAACGGGCGAAAGTGTGTAGAGGTAATTTTTGCTTTATTCGCCCCCTTAATTTGAAGAATTACTTGTATTGCAAGTTGCAACCAAAGCAACAAATCTGGAAAGACCAAACCCTGAAGTTATAAGTTTTAGTTTTGTAATATTTTACAAGAATATTTATGTGACATATCCATACCTATATCGTCCAATTTGTACAAAAATAATATTTGATGTATGTAAAACTTTGATGAACTAGAATCTAGATGTATGCTTCTTTCATTTTCGATATTTTTATTAACTTCACCGAACTGTATTTCACCTTGATACAACGAAAACTTTTTCGTTGAGGGACGTTTTTAGAAAAAGTACAATTTATTAGTCCGGACTCGACCGGCCCCAGTGCTTCGCGCAGTCTGGTATTTTTTATTTTTTACACATCGCCACCTGGAACACAACTTTTTCTCATAAAACCTGACAATGTTTAGTTTTTTCCGGAATCTAGAAATTGTCGTATCTTTGTCGTGAAAATATTTTTGGTGATTATTTTTCTAACATGTATAAGAAATGTTGTTACATAAATTATTGTGTCTAAACATTAGTAATTTTGCTTTTAAAAAGGTCCACAGTCTGAAAATATAAATATACAACTCCTTGTTTTTTTCTACTCATTTAGTAACATCGTTCATTTTGGTCTACATGATATGAAAAGGGATGTTTCTAAATAAAACCATAAAAAGTGTACAGTTACACCGATCAAATACGACTCAACGTACTTAATGTTACGAAACTCCATTGGGTGCAATCTCGGTGAGCGGAGCAAAATGCAGAATATTTTTCAACAGTAGAAGAATAGTTACATGTTCTATACAAGCAAACTTCGGTGGATTCAAGCGAAGTTAACGCTACGAAACTTTGGTATATTGCATGTATAATGATGTAGAATATTACGTACATGATAAGCGATGTCTATATTACATGGTGAATCTACCATCAGAAATTGATTCATAGGCAGCTGTGTAACCACTAACCTCTGTCATTTGGTCGGCTTATCGAAATTTAGTCGTGATCTGTCAGCAAGTTAAACCTAAAACGACCAAATTATGTAGGTCTACCGAATGCCTATGAATGTGTTTATCTGATAATAAGTATAACAAAGCTTTAAGGGTTACACTACGGGAATGCCAGCTAATCAAAATTTAAACGTAAGGAGCAATCTTTTAAAATTGCTCCTTCCATTTATTGGCAAATATTCCTATCATTAACAGTTTTATAGGTTAAGCTGTGTTTATACTGCGTGACTGGTGAGACATGTTCAATACTTGAGGACGTGATATTTGGCTATTATATTAGTTGGAAAAAAATAATATAAAAAAATAATATCAATTGATCACTTGAGTAAATGTAGCTTAAAGTTAAATAATTATTTACCCAACGCATGGACACCGCGAGCGGGAGGGGTAGTTGTGTGGTGTTTCTTTGGTAGCGCACGCCTCTGCACCGGCTGCATAGTATGCCTACTTGCCTAGCCGCGTAATTTACTTAGTATCCATGATTCATTAATTTTTGGGAAATTCAAAAAAAAATTAAGAACCTAATTTTATTACATATTTATAATGAGAATCGAGTACTGAATACTCTCCTTAAATATCGGTATTGACTCACCAGTCATGCTGTATAATATAGCAACTATACTAATTTTAATCCTTACAATCAGTTGGTACTACTAATATAATATAATTATATTCTGTGCAATCAGATACATGTATGTGGACCCTACATTTTGAGTACTGAGCAATCAATAACATTGAATCGCTCTACTCGGCTCTCCACAAGTAATAAAGGTTTTTATTCAGCAGAAACGACAAGAGCCTATTCTATTCACCTTTGATCGGCAATAATGACGACTTCACGAACGTAATATTATTATGTTACGATTCTGCCGGGGTTGGAGAATTTGTGATGCGCCGTTATACCTGACTATTGTCTAAAGTTTATGACAGAATTATTTTGTCTTTATTATATTTTAAATTAGATAGATTGTGTTAGATAGAGTATGTAACGACAAAAACATAATTCTTTCATTACTCCTATGAAGACGGTAACATTTAGAATGTAGTTCGGTTTTACGATTGTTTTGTCTGCACTCAAAATAATATCTAATAACTAATAAGTAATTATTAATTTAGAGGTTATTTTTCACTAAAAACTTTTTAGGAGCCTTAGAGTTTAAAACATTATTTTACTAATTCGGAATGGGTAAAAATTGTTAAGGGGCGAATAGGGAAAAAATAAAACATCATCCTTGTCTTTTCACTCTTACGCCTTTCA
Organism: Plebejus argus; assembly: GCA_905404155.3. NCBI lineage: Eukaryota > Metazoa > Arthropoda > Insecta > Lepidoptera > Lycaenidae > Plebejus > Plebejus argus. Next base: position 6,488,210 of record FR989944.1, read on the forward strand.
TTCATATCCCAGGTGAATAATATATATTATAACGACACAGAATCGGCGCCAAAATAGCTTTTTTTCGTAACAACTCGATAACTATATAAAATTTTAAAATCCACTACTCTAGTCCCTCGGTAATAGAATTTTACATAATGTATTAAAATATTGACTCAGTTCATTGCACCGTTTTGGAAATCAATTGAAAAACGGAAAAATTAGACGCAGCATTTTAAGATGTTTTCACTATAAGTACTAACAGACCCTCGCAAATATTATATTGTATCTAGAATATAATATATTTATAAGTTAAATATATCGTAGGCCGTAGCTTATTATCCATACTATACGAATATAATAAACACGAAAGTGTGTCTGTCTGTCTGCTACCTCTTCACGCTGAAACCGCTGAAGCGACATTGCTGAAATTTGGTATAGAGATACTTTGAGTCCCGGGAAATGATATAGGATACTTTTTATCCCGAAAAAATCTACGGTTCCCGCGCGATAAACGAGTTTTGGCGCAACGGAGTTGCGGGCGTCATCTAGTTAATTTTTTTATGATTTTTGAGACCGTTATAATAATTAACGAAGTCGACAACGCGACGTCTCAGAAATAAGCTTTGATTTAAGTTAATGGAATCTATTCAAATTAACTAGCAAGCGGCTTAGTAGAGAATCTGAGCTGCGTCTTGGTCGTAGATTTCCCTTGTTGAAGACAGGTAAATGTAGAGCTATTAGAAATTATTGATGCATCCTATATTAGAAATAATTAAGATATAATTACTTCGAAATTATTATGAGATATATGAGGAAAATTACTACCTACATTATTACAAAGTGTGAAATTATAGTTAGACAACAACAGCTATAAATTCTTAACTACAAACGACATAATATTAATGTTATAATATGAAATGTAAATTAATATTTCGGCGTATTACACATAATAATAATAAAAAAACATTACAAACCCAAAAAGTATATTGTGATTGGGAGTGGTTTTCAATTTCTATTTTATGGTTTTATTTTAATTACTATAACATTATTTAAAAAGCTCAAAATTATTCAGAGACTAATGTAAGAACCCGCCTTAAGATTGAATAAGTTTTACAGCTTGACTATTTTAATATTAAAGTAACATAAAATATATACTGCATTGTACGATAAATGTAAATGTGCATCTAAATAAATTAATTATGTATAAGCGCTAACGAATAATGGATGAAAAGTAATACTAAAGAACAAAAAATAAGGAATTTAAAAGAATTCACTAATGAATGAACGCGTAAAGAAAAAATCTTAAGCTGCAGCTTCGAATGAGATTCGTAATAACGCAGTGAAATTCTCCAAAAATGCTCATCTTATCCACGAGTCATGACCACAACTGGGTCATACCTCTTCTCAAATGGGCCAGTGACTTGAAAGCGACCTAATTAAAAACCGAGAGCCTTAATCTTAAAGGTTAGCTCTAAAAAGTTGGTCTTAAATTCGTAGTTTCAAATGCAGTTACAATTTATAGTTTCTTTTTACTTAGCTTTCTTTTTGTCGACGCGTAATTCATTCAAGATCATTTTGTTTCCCGTTCCTGGTAAAATAATTACTAGGTCGGTATCGACATTGAAAAAAAGGAATAAAAAGCAAATTGATGAATCAATTTGCTTTTTATTCCTAGTGAAATAATTACGAAGTCGGTATCTACACCTTTCGATAATGATAATATTAGAAAGATCAAATAATGTTTGTTAAGTAATTCAAAAGTATGCGTCTGCGTACCGAGAATGTAAAGGTTTGAGTGTAACCAGCACTTGGCAAGTAAGTCTAAATAATAAAAGTGCTAATCATTAACGAAGGAAATATTAAAAATTAGGTTTACATTTCTGCGAGAAAAACACTTCTTGTGCTTTACTTTTTACTTTAATACTCGTTTCACAACTATGATTAATAGTTTTATTAATTATTATTCGAAGTTTCATATTATTTTGAATTTGTACTTCTGGACGACCATAAGATATTTTAATTATTCAAATTAAGAATGAGATTTTTTGGGTTCATAAGAAAACTTTTTTTTAGATTCGTAACAAAAACTTTTTTGTAAAGCGTAAAGCGGTGTCGGGGATGACGTACGTCGCTCGCTCGCTCCCGACCTCAGTACTACACAGCCTCTGGCCGAGGAAACTCGATCGGTTCACGAGTGGAGTGCAGTGTTTGTTCGTAGTGCTATCACAAATATCACAAAAATTGTGCGCTTAAAATGTGAGTACGCTTTTTTTATTTTTTTTAGGTGACAAAAAATATTTTTGACGAAGACAAAGTTTTATGAAATAAGTTTTAAAGTTATTACAATGTGAATTTGTTAATACTGAAAGCAAAACTTTTACGTGGCTATTTGAAAGTCGTACACAAAAGCATGAAATAGTAACTTTGAAAAATAATTTTCTTAAAAGTTATACGCAGATAAATGTTAATAGATTTTATTTAGATTTAAAAATCAATCCCATACAAATTAATTACACGCGAAAGGATTCTTTTGCAATGTATTTTATCCCGTGTCCAATTTAAATAATTATTGCAAAGGCTTTTAATTTCGCTGCGGCACCGCAGCGCTATAGCGCCTAATTACGCCCAATTAGAAAGCGACGCTTTTTGGTGATTCGTTTGAAGTTTCGCATTAATATTAGATACCGTTTTCTTTTTTTGTGAATCATCAAATTTCTTTAGAAAGCGAGATAAAAGATTTTTCTTGCATATTTATAAAGATTTAATTAAATAAAATTAAGTAAATATTAATTAATGATTATTGTCCCTGTCCTGAATATTTTGTAGAATTTGTATCATGGAATAAAATATGGTTTAAGTAACCAGTGCACGTCTTAAATATTAATTTTCTTAAGTTATTATTTTTTATGGTGATGAATTTATTTTTAGACTGTGCGAGGTTGAGGCATTCATTATTTCATAAAATGTATAATATTAATGTCAAAGTAATATATCATTACTCGTATATATACACATTTTCCGTTTTCGGAAAAATCTTACTGTTAATTAACTTTTTAACTTGAAGTTTAACTTTTTGGTCCTCATTTCATAATATAAGTAGTTTTTTTATTTGTTTGCATGTATTTTACACAACAATTTTTTAATATTTGATACAAATATTATTAAGCTGTTGGTATAAAAGGTTTTTATAAAAACAAATAAATAATATTATGTATTATACCAGTGACACTAAAGTGCCAATTTTTTTAAAATTTACTAAAATTTATTTTACCTTTGTAATAAAAATATATTTTTGTAATGTTATGAATAATAATTAAAAAATGTGAATATAATATTATGATCTTTTTTAACTTTTTATATATTTAAACTAATAATAAACTATATCTGTTACCTAAACTTTATAAGTAAAAAGTTTATTTATACTTAAATACTTATTAAATCTTAAAAAAAAATATATGGCAATTTTATGGGATGAATAAAAAAGCAGTTTTATTAGCACGTATTTGGACTTTTTTATTAAAACTACGAACTACTAAATCAAATTGCGATGCATTTTGAAAAAAATTGCTGATACGGTATACCGCCTCGCAAATTGGTAATTTTATAATTTATTCAAATAGGTACTAATTTATAATCTCAATTTATCTACAAATTGAAACTAGTAATTCCTAGTATTCCAGTGAATATTCGCGTACTATCCGCCAATAATTTTCATCGCCATCATCAACCACGTTAATATAATAATTTAAAATTATCTTTTCAAAATGTTTAATTACCTACTGAAATAAAAAAAGCTGCTGCTGTTGCCGTGACTTCTTCTGCGTTAATTTATGTATTTTATGTCATTACTACTTTTCTAAATTTTTTCACCGTTAAGCCTTCCCTATACTTCCACAAATCATTCATAACTAAAATTAGCTAAATGGGTCCGCCATTCTCGAGTTTTAGTAAGATTTACAAAATAGATTTTTTTTTAAGTATACAGATTATAAAGGTGAGCAGATTGTTTGAACCCGCTAAAATCAGGAACTATACTGTTGTCTGAATAATTGTAAAATATTTTCGTGTTGGATAGTCCATTGATCAAGGAAGGCTTAAAGATAATATAATAATATAACCTCAAGCTGTGACCAATAGCCAAGAAATAATGAAAAATGTAAAAAAAAAAACGGAGAATATTATTCATTTTTGTTAATAACACGGACGAAGTCGCCGGAGATATTCATAATAATATGATTTAGAATACCTGAGACCTTTAATTTTATGTTTCAGTTACATAAAATTAACGGTCGATTAAATAGCGTTTCAATGAAAACATTTAAATTAAAACAAAAACCCTTTATAAGTATCGTCTATCTTGTAGCAAAATTAACACACCGGATTTCTAATTTGAAAACGAATTAATTGAGAAATTCCTGCTGTAATTAAATGTAAGATTTATCGGAAATGAAGGTGCAAAGTTATTCATGTATTGTGCATTTCTGAATAAGTCGTGCATGAACTGAGGCAAGGAAATAGATAGTTAATCCTTTAATTTTTCAACTTAGGGTTGGACCAGAGGCGTAGTTAAAGTTAAAGTTAAGGTTATCGTCAAATATGGAGTCTTTTACTAGGGATTTACAGTTCATTTGACTTTTTGTTATGGTTAAAGTTATAGTTAAAGTAATTTGGTGCAACCCACTAACGCTCTAGAACTATGGAACCCCAATGTTTTTTTCAATAGTGGTGTCCAGTCTTTCGAAAAGCTTCTATTATCGGATTTGATGTATGAAATTGACATAAGCGTTCGATAATAATAATATTATGGAGTCAGAATTTTACATTTAAATTCCATACGATTGTATAAAGTAGCGATAAAGAAAACGTATTAGCTACGCCCTCAGGGGATAAAAATTTAATGTAGTTGTCGTAGTCATCTGTTGAATCTGCTATTTGATTGAATGACTAGAAATTTCGTATTTTTTTAATGAATTCGCTAGTCAATCAGTCAAATAGCAGATTAAATCACATTCCTGCGACTTATACACGAGACCATAACTCACTATACCAAATCGTCCATATCAAAAAGGCTTGAATTGTTAAGCTACTACCTAGCTAAAAGCCGAGCTTTGTGAGAACTCGCGTCGTCACACCTTGGCTGACTGATGATAACACATCTACATATAAATAAAAATTACTTTGTTAAAGCACAAATCAATAGGCGTGATAGTTTTACCGTAAAGTGTACCACAAAATGTACAGGTTGTGGAATATACTAGGGCTTGCTTCGCTCGCCCTGATAACTACGATCTTATTACACATTACAACCGCCTGATTTCGCCCACCTCGATTCGAATTTCGATCGGCGCTTGTTAGCCATGGGGTATAATTATCCCATATCCGATAATAACAGGGCACATCCATAGCTTATCGTAAATTCTGGTATATAGGACACTGACTGTCATTTTCTCCAGTCAATATTTCTGGGGGCAAGGCAGTGCCCCCGCCAAGTCGAACAAAAAGCGGCACGGCCGTACCATACTTTACTCGAAGCAATTCAGGCTCTTTTCGACCCCCCTATAACTTCGTTGTGGATAAAACAACAAGCCTGAATTTTCAGTTACTAAGCAAGCCTTGTATAAACACGGTATAATATTTCAAATTTCATTCAATTTGAACTAGTAGTTTAAGAATTGTAACTTGATAAACTTCTTAATTTTGTCACTGACTAACTCACTGACCGATCACCAAAAGTCTAAGGCACTTCTAGCAGACATAGCACCTTCAAATTTATAGAAGTTAGAATAAAGTTAGTGTTTATTAAAAATCGTTATAATTATATTGATATGACTAGCTGTCCCGGCAAACGTTGTTTTGCCATTTAAAGTATATTTTCTACATCATCAGTTGATACATGTTTTACCCCCTCTTTTGTCCCCTAAGAGGGTGTGGGGGGAAGGTCATACACCAGATGTTAAGTTGAAAAACACAGTTAATACCTAATATGAAGTAAGTCCACTAAAGAAAAAGTTGTATACAAAATCTGACCCCTCTTTGGTCCCCAGAGAGGGTTGAGAGGGGACGGGGGGGAGGATTTTTATACACCAGATGTTGAGTTGGAAGAAGACAAATATAATATATCTGTGAAAACCGTATGCAAATCGGATCAGTAGTTTTCGTGTTAAAGAAAAAGTTTGATACAAAATCTGACCCCCTCTTTTGTCCCCTTAGAGGGGTGGGGGGAAAAATTTTATACACCATATGTTAAGTTGGAAGAAGATAAATATATCTGCGAAAACCACATTCAAATCGGATCAGTATTTTTCGTGTGATGCTGGAACAAACATACAGACAGAAAGAGTGACAGACAGACAGACAGACTAAAAACTAACCACATTTTTGGCTTCTATAGCGATGTAGTGACAAAGGTGTAATTTCGGGTGTCATTTCATATCTTCTAAATACAGAATTTTCATTTCTACAACAGAATATTGTCTTCCCCGCACGCGCTTTGGTGACGCCCACTATCGTAATATTTTAATTTCGCCATAATTTCAAAACCAAACGTCCAATTTTAATCATTCAAAGACCAAATATTATCTACATAAACTGTACTTAGTGATAAAAGAATTTATTTTGATAAGGATTAATAGCGTAAGTAAAATATATCCGTTTTAATGTAGTCCAAAAAAAATTCAGGATTTTTAAATAAATAAATGGTTATTGTGCCTCACTCGACATAGATAGGTATAGTGTGTCGCGGACTTTTTTGTAGATATTTATAAGATCTACAATTACTTAGAACATTTTATGGTTCTATCTTTTATAGTTTAGGCAGCGTACGCAAAATAATAACTTTTCTAGCTGATTTTTTACACCTTGCGTCCGAAAAACTCAAATATCTTATGGAACCCTACTTTTTTCCAAAATAAAATGTAGCCTATGTTCAGCAGAAATAATGTAAGATTCCAATAGCGAAAGAATTTTTCAAATCGGTCCAGTAGTTTCGGAGCCTATTCGACTCAAACAAACAAATCTTTCCTCTTTATAATAGTAGTGTAGATGCAGATAATAAGTCACGTAATAACTTAAGACAAAAGGTCCCTTAAGTAGGGACTGAATAAAACATAATTAAACAACTTGGCATTACATGGATCTCACAACTTTTTACGGTAGAAAAATTGAGATGTGAGACTTGGTTTTTTTACAGCATGTTTTTGATGGGATTATGGTTTACGTCCCTTTCTTTACGTCTCTGTAACCGCATGTGTCAATAACGTACTGTGTTTTGTTATGATAAAATAAACTTATTTTTATTATAATTCTTAAGAAATAAAAGACCTATGAGACCTTTTTAACTAAAATTAACGTGTAGGTTATATTTGGATACGAAAAATGAAAGATAACATTCCTAAGAATTCCAGACTTATGAAATAATTAATAATTATGTTATTTGCGTAGGCAAATTACTATCAAAATTCCAGCTTAATTAGACGGAAATTAGGTTTATTCTGCGCATTATACATAAAGTAAATATAATTTTGCTGTATTAATTATATTAAACCTCTGAAGATCCAAGGCGCACCCACTTTTGCCTCAAAGGCGCAAATAAAACAATATTTTATTTGCGCTTTTGGGCCAAAAGTGTGTTGTTATTTAAATAATAATCAGCATAACTATTTATTATGTGTATAATATAATAGTAATGCTGATTATTTGGGCAGATTATTTTAAATATTTGGCTGTTCTAGCAGTTTTTTACGATAGGAATATATTTTTTTAGTTGCCAAAAATATAGGAAATAGATATTATAATAGTAAGATATTACATAGATTTAAGGTACAATGTTAAATAGCCATGATGTTGAATCTGGAGGAATCTGGAATTCTTCCTACTCCTCCTATTCTTCTTCTGATTAATTTCGTTGCGGGTCCCAAGACAGTTTTAGCATGTCCCTCGGGCTCCCTGAGATCATATCAAAGGGTTTTCGTGGTTGGATACCGCTGTCGATCCTGGCGACACAGGAGATACAGTGGTGGGAATGTGTGGTGGGCCAAAGCCCGTTAAAAAAAAAAAGCCATGATGTTGAGTGAGATATACCATATTCTGTGATCTGTATTATAATATTATTGATATGTATAATATTATGTATGATATTATGTACAATTGTTACAAATATCTGGAATAATTTTGGCACTGTACAGCATGTAACAAAGTAATACAACTTTAGGGTGTAAAGGTATATAATTTTGTGTCCTTCACATAGAGTACACTATGAAAGTAGTAGCGCTTAGAGAACAACAATAATTTGTGTTTGGGCAAGCGAAATAGCGTCATGAATTTTCCCATAAAAAGTGAAAAAGAAGATACTCTTGCAACGCTGCTACTTTTACATTAAACTATTTACAGGAGACTAATTACACACCCTAAAGTGGTAACACATTGTTTTGCTACATCTGTATAAAAAGAATCCAGTGCTAGAGATGGGCCTCGACTTTCCCTACAAATTACATTATAATATGTGGATTGGTACAGTAAATTACATAATATTCGGAGCAGCTTATGACACACAAAGTAGTGTGGTATGATGAGTATGTTAGGTATGTTTGTATTCCTTCCAAAGCTAAAATATTATGGCAGTACAAAAAATATTATAATAAAAAATCTTAGTAAACGCCAAACGCGTTCACGATCGAATGTCAAACAAAAAACTCACACTCGGCACAGTGCACACAGATGAACTTCGTTTCACTACCCTCCTAATATAAACCTTCTCTGGACTTCCACAAATATATCAAGACTAAAATTAGCCAAATCTGTTCAACCGTTTCTGATTTTTAGTGAGACTAACGAAATTGAAAATTCATTTGTATTTATAGGAAGAAGATAGATTAAACATTATTTTGGAATATTAAATGTAATGTCATTTCATTCATAATATTTAGAACAGCTTTGCATTTTAATTAAGTACTAACATGTCAGTTAAAGGCATTATAAGTTTAAGGGTTAATTCAGACTTGCGTCTAAATTAACCCTTAAGGTGACACCTTGATAATTTGGCTGTAGTGATGTCCATTTTTCTCAGCAATGACTAAAGCTAAGAAATTAAAGTTCACTGTCAGTATTCATCATGTCTTTGTCTTTGAATTACCCATAGCATAACACGATTGGTCAACTTTTATAATACAGAATAATCAATCAAAAAGACCTCTGTAAAAAAAAGGATTCCTATTTTGCCAACAGAGTAGAGAGATATATGCTTCCTAAATTTGTACATAAATTGGTTCTAGTATACACTTTAATTTGCCCATAGCTTATATGAAATGAATTTATGGTTTTTAAATTACGCGACAAAAACCATTTTGTCGCTACGCCCTTTCCATTTTTTGCTGTTCCATTGCTTGTTTTCTATGAGAGGCCGGGCCAGCCTCGCATAGAAAACAAGCAATCTAAAACACATCCAACACGGATTTTTACTTTCACATGGCGTCACCTTAAGCTACGCGACGCGTAGGTGCATTTCTAAAATTGACAGATTTCACGCAATTGAAATATGTCAAATCCATACAAATTTAGAAATGCATCTACGCGTCACGTTGCGGTCTGATTTAACCCTAACGGGTAACTCAGTGAGGTGTAGGTATCCCTAGCTTTATAGTTGTGAGAAATTCTTAACTCCAGCGGTTTCATAGCCACAAATAGGCTTTGTCGTCTTAATATTATACAAAGTTACGGCAACTCAGAATAAGTTGTAAGTTTCATGTCTCACTTTGCAATGCCAGAGCTATTGTCTACCTGTTTTATTGTTATTTTGCTTGAAGGTATTTAATTAAATAATTAAATAGGATATATTACTTTAATTTTTTAAGCTAGTCGGGAGCACCAGTGCAGACAGTATACAAAAAGTTTTGTTCTACGTTTGACACAGTTTCTGTCCTTTCAACGTTTCTGACAGAGTAAACAGAAATGGTCGTATATCCTCGTTTCGAGGGCACATCTTTAACCATCTCCCCTAGCATTGACATACTTGGCGTCAACATATCGAGCGAAGTCCAGTTCCAATATCATCTAGAGGGTAAGGCCAAGTTAGCCTCGAAGAAGCTTGGTTTTCTTAACAGAGCGAGACAGTACTTCAGTCCGGACCAACGCCTACAACTCTACATGGCGCAGGTTCGGCCTCATATGGAATATTGTTCTCATCTCTGGGCAGGGGCGCCAAAATACCAACTGCTCCCTCTGGATCGTATCCAACGAAGAGCCGCTCAAATTGTTGACTGCCATAGTGTTTCAAACAGCTTGGACCCCGTTATTTAATTAAAAAAAACTAAGGAGTACCTCGACTTCAAATAAACGGGCGAATATACGCGAGTTGGGCGGGAATGTCACTTTCAACATGTTTCACAATGCTGAGGAACGCATTATAGTACTGCGCGCGACCGCCGATATGACAGACAGATCTCTTCTGAGTCAGCCTACGCATTAGTTCTGTTTACTCTGTTTCCGATATCTCGTATGCAACATGTCAGATTTTGTTTGGATTATTTACTGCATGTGCTAGGAGCGCCCTTTGCTCCGACCTTTGCGCAATATTTCCTACAAGTATAGTAAAAAAAATCCTTAACTTTCAATGCCGTAATACTTTGTCATTTTAGGACTTACGGTCAATTCCGACCGCAACGTGACGAGGCGAGGCGTGGCATAAATTTGTATGGATTTGACCACAGACATAATCCCCGCGTTCCACCTGGCGTTGAAAACGATCAAAACGCTGAAACGTAGTGCCAACGCCAAGTGGAACGTAGGGAATATGTTATCAAGATATTGATTTGACAGATTTCAATTGCGTGAGACGTCTTGTGAATCTGTCAAATCCATACAAATTTAGAAATGCATCTACGCATCGTGTTGTGGTCTGAATTGATCCTTAGGGTTAAATCAGACCGCAACGCGACGCGTAGATGCATTAATTCTAAAGTATGGATTTGACAGATCTTCAAACATCTCACGCGTTGTGGACTGTGGTCTGAATTGACCCTAAAAGTATCTCCATGTTAAAATTAAACCAAATTAGTTTATTAGTTTTGTCGTGAAGATATTACAAACAAAATTATACGTAAGTATATGCCGTTATAATAACATTATAATTACCTATGGTTAAAATTTTTAAGTAAGTACAAGATAAATAGAATATTTTGTTACACTATAAGGGTGCCATTTTCTTTTAGAATAAACATTAAAAAAAAAAAGAATCAAACAATATTATTATAGCGCTGATAAAAACCGCTTGTTATAATTTACAAAATATATAAATTCCAATATAAAAGTATCGCTATCAAAATAGAGCAAAAGGCTTTATCAAAAATATTTATTGCATCCTTAATTGTATCACAGTAACAGATACTAAAAAAGGCATTTATTTTAAACACGGAATGGTGAAAATAAATTTTTGTTGTTGCCAAAAATCGAATGAGCCTATTCGGCCTGTTTCCAATTCGAACTCCAAATTGCGTCGAAAAAGTGACTATATTTTCGACTATCGTCTAACAATAGGATTTTATACACAAGTTCTATGATTTGTACGGGGCACTTATATGTTTTTTACACCAGACCACAATAATAAAGTAACCTTTTTTCGCCTGGTGGCTGGTAAATATTTTTCTCACATGCTACATGGGATTTCTTTTGTTCGGTGACCTAGATCTGAGATTGATTTGTGTCGAATGAGTAGTGTAAAAATATTATGTTTTATTCATAAAGTGGCTAAATACCCTTATCATTTGTCTAGGAATGTGTAAAGATTCCTAGACAATTAATGATAAGGTTAAAATGATAACAATAAAATGACTTCACATTATTTTTTCTAGAAGCCCACAGCTGCACAGGTTTCTAGAAAAAATAATGTGAAGCCTTTTTCTTCGTCTTTCTTTAACGAACGGCCTCTTCATGGTCTGTCTGTCTGTTATCTCTTCATGCCCAAACGGCTGAACTGATTTCGCTGAAATTTGGAAACTTTGAGACCCGGGAAAAGAGAGAGTAGCAGAGTGGAACTTAGTTTTATCTGCAATGTAATTCACTTCCGGACCTTTAAATGTCATATTTAAGTCAAAAAGCATAAAATATAGGGTCGAACGCACGTGGGTCACGTATATCTCATTATTCACGTTTTGAAGATGAACAGTGAAACCAAGCAAATCTGACTACCTTTTAGACCAAATAAAATACCAAGATTTTTTCATAACTACAACCGCTTTATTTACTCGTGCGTCGTCGTCTTTTTCAAAGCTTTTTATAATTTCACGTACAGTAATTATTATACAGTAGGTACTCGTAAGAACATAATGATTATTATTTATTAGGGATAAGATTATACTACTACACTTACAAACTACAAGCGTGAATACGTATACTTGTAGTAGTGCAATCACATTGACAGACATCATAGAAATTCCTTTGTACACAAGAATAATTATGTTTTTACTCTGTGCTAGGGCTTCATTACACGTAGCAACTAGATTGGCGAAACTGTCACCACCAATGTCTCGTACAGAGGCGGTGTAAGGCGTGGGCAATGTGGGCGTGGCGCGTGGGGCCTCGGGACTCTTGAATCGCCAGGATTATTTAAGGATTAATAGTTAATAGGTAGATACTCTTTACATAAAAAAATAAAGTTTGAGTATCAAAGCGCACGGAGTGCGCGGCCAAGTTCCAACAGGCCGCGCGCATGCCGTGCACTATTTACACGAACGGTTTCGACGCACTTTTGACCCCCTTGTATCTCAGTGCCTATTGCGAGAGCAAAGATAAAATTTTACCTACCTAATTATATACTAGTACTTACGCAATATACCAAATTTGATACATATAGATTTGTTAGATCCTGAAATATTTCCTTGTAAAAATAGCTAATTTTGGCACTGACTCACTGACCGATAATCAAAATTCCTAGGCCACTTCCAGTTGTCGTAGCGTTATGAAATTTGGCACACAGGTTGTTTGTTATATGTAGATTAACAAAAAATTAAGAAATTTGAGAAATTGGTCAAGCGTGAGTCGGCTCATCTATGAATTTGAGATAAAAATCGGTAATCAAAACCTCTAGGCCACTTCCAGTTGTCGTAGCGTTATGAAATTTGGCACACAGGTTGTTTGTTATATGTAGATTAACAAAAAATTAAGAAATTTGAGAAATTGGTCAAGCGTGAGTCGGCTTCAAAACCTCTAGGCCACTTCCAGTAGTCGTAGCGTTATGAAATTTGGCACACAGGTTGTTTGTTATATGTAGATTAACAAAAAATTAAGAAATTCGAGAAATTGGTCAAGCGTGAGCCGGCTCATCTATGAATTTGAGATAAAAATCGGTAATCAAAACCTCTAGGCCACTTCCAGTTGTCGTAGCGTTATGAAATTTGGCACACAGGTTGTTTGTTATATGTAGATTAACAAAAAATTAAGAAATTTGAGAAATTGGTCAAGCGTGAGTCGGCTTCAAAACCTCTAGGCCACTTCCAGTTGTCGTAGCGTTATGAAATTTGGCACACAGGTTGTTTGTTATATGTAGATTAACAAAAAATTAAGAAATTTGAGTAATTGGTCAAGCGTGAGTCGGCTCATCTATGAATTTGAGATAAAAATTAATATGTACAAGTAAATACACTGAAATAAGATGAGGAGGAAAGAAACAAATTGGTATGATTCCTTAAAAAAAGTATTGCAATCTCACCAAAAACATACCTGTTAAAACGGGGCCAAGTTCCTATTCACTAAATGTTCGCCTTAAAAAAGAGTTGAAATCCAATTCAATGCCAAGTTTAGATGCACTTCCAAATCGATCATAATCATCTTCATCAACAGCCTGATCCTAAATACTTCTAAATTTGAACTTGGCAGGTATTCATGCTAGTAGCACTTGATAATGTATAATTTTTAAATTTAAATATAAGATATCTATGTGATTAAATTAACCTGCCAAGTTCAAATTTAGAAGTATTTAGGATCAGGCTGTTGATGAAGATGATTATGATCGATTTGGAAGTGCATCTAAACTTGGCATTGAATTGGATTTCAACTCTTTTTTAAGGCGAACATTTAGTGAATAGGAACTTGGCCCCGTTTTAACAGGTATGTTTTTGGTGAGATTTATATTACTTAATCAAAAAATTCTTTCTCTCAACAAAGTCCGTGTTCTAACGTCATCCATCATGCCTCGCAAAATATAATATCTTGCCCCACATCAAATTTAGGTCTTGCCCCACCACTGGTTTCGTAGGGTCGTTGTTACACCCACTCGGTAAGCCTCTGTCTATTTGCGGTACAGCTTTGCAACAGGGTCAATTCAGACCGCAACGCGACGAGGCGAGGCGAGGCGCGGCGCGGCTAAATTTATATGGATTAGACAGATTTCAATTGCGCGAGGCGACATGCCAATATAAAAATTTAGAAATGCATCTACGCGTCGCGTCGCGGTCTGAATCAACCCTTAAAGTTGGTACAATAATTAAAAATGTTAACGTTTCCGTCTGTTGTACTTCCTCATTTTTTTTCGCTTTCTTGTTAGTAAATGTTTCTAATTTAAACCTGAAATCGCAATCTACGGAGCTATTCTTTCATCGTCTCGAGCATTATCTGTATCCATTTTCTAAATTGAATCCAACATTCCAGCTAAATCGATTTATAACAGCTTACTTAAAGACAATACTTCCATTTATAATACAGCACTCTCCGTCTCTGGTGATAATGATTTTATAGCAATTGTTAAAGTCAACTTTTTTGTTAAAAAAATCATAATGACTAGGAATTCCTGAATATAATTCTTATTCATAGGTATTTCCAATTTGATAGCGTTAGATTGAGTTGCACCAACCTACTTTAATTACTATAATGTTAACTTTAACCATAACAAAAAGTCAAATGAACTGTCAAATCCCTAGTAAAAGTCAATTATGGACGCCGTATTTGACGGTAACCTTAACTTTAACTTTAACTACGCCTCTGGTGCTATCCACCCTTAATTTCGTTAAAACAATTTTGACAATTATGTATTTTCTTTCAGAATTTAATTGTTTTAAATAAAACGTTAACAGTATAATATTATAAATTTTAATTATAAGCCATTGCAATTTGATATCATATTTCAATTAGCTATATACAACTACAATACATGGCATGGCACTGGCCTACAGGCCATATTATATCTAAAATCCGCAGCATATAATACATATTATTATATTTCATGACGTGATTATTAAAGGAGCGTGTACTAATGCTAAGTACTCACATACTTATCGATAGTTTTACTCCACATCGAGTAAAAATTACCATGTGGACCCCAAAACTGACTGCTCGAAGGCTCGCATCGAACCGGCTCGATGGAATATAAATCTAATTTTCTTCGAACTTACTCGTCGCGAGCCGTGCGTCGAGCTTTACTTCAGACATACTCAACAATACTCAAGCGTGTGAGTTTTGCAGTCCACACAATAATTTTTACTCGATTTGGAGTAAAACTATCGAGTAATGCTGAATGTGTGGACGAAAGCCCGAACCATGAGTTTTACTCTACGTGATTGCTCTATCGAGTAAACCGTATGTGAGTACTTAGCATTACAATAACATAACTTATAATAGCAATCGATTATTTTTTAGTAATTATCTAGGCATGAAAGTTTACTTAGTATAGAATATTATGTAGTTCTTTGAGAGAAACAAAAAGCTTACTATCTCGTGTTCAACAAAGTGATATGATTGTCAGCGGAAATAAGAGGAAGTGAGGTAATAAAACCTTTTTTGTTATTTGAGTTTACTCAATTTGGATTTGTTTATAGTGATAAAGCTCTACTAGCGATAGACCCGGAAGGTATGAAATTGAATTTAGAGAACACTATCGTATGATAATCTTGCTTTTAGGGATATCAAAGTTATAGTTACAATTATTAAATATAAAAAATATATATACAGTATATTTTCACAAATACATACCTATAAACCCATATTTACGGAGACGAAATCGCGCGCCACTTCTAATGTGAAATAAAATTATAGATATCGTAATTATCCTAAGGCCCAAATTCACCAACGTCTCTTATGTACGCTATACACGCTACGGTTTACCGGAAAGGCCGCCTATGCAGGTGTGCCTGCGCAGGTATCAGTCCAAAGAATTGATTTTGATTTTTCCCTGGTCGTCTGCGCAGGCCTAAAAAACTGCACAGGTCTATTCCCATTTCCCACACACGTTCCAGTCTACCTGCGCACTGCGCACTGCGCAGGTAGAGCTATCCGGTAGATCGTATATTACAGAGTGTATAGGATTTCAACAATCACACATAAAACTTCGTTTTATAAAACTGACATTGAACCGTTCCCATTGAACGTATTCATGTGGCGACGTAAATCTCGTTTTGTTTCACATGGATAATCGCGATTAATGAATCTAAGTTTCTAAACACACTATGCCGAAGTTACGCGGCGTAAATTCTGCATGATTCTGCCTGCAATGTATTTTAAATTACCGATGACACACTATTCCGTCGCGTTCCGTCCGTATTTTGTATGCGTTTGACATTGTGGACGTAATAATGCCAAACTTACGCCGCGCAACTTTGGCCTAGTGTGTTTAGATACTAAGTTCACGTGACGTCACGCGATTATTTACGTCATGTTTTTATCATTTTGAAGCCTTTTCACGTTATTTTATCAGCAAAATAGCAAGAAACGATACTTACAACTAACCAAACGCACCTGTCATAACTGTAGTTTTGAAATTTTTTCGTTTATGATTTTCGATCCGCCATGACACTACACTGACAGGACTTGAACGGGTTCTATGAATATATACTGCGAATATTTGGGGTTCAGAGAAAACACGGATTTGCTGTAATCGCGTTATTATGTTGGTGAAATGCAATTCGGTGTTATAAACGCGTTTATACTGGTTCAGTGCACAGTGAACGCGTTCTTTTTCTTTAGTGAAATCGCCCCTTAGTGTTACAAATTGTTAAAATGTCATGTTTTCTCTTTCACTCGTACGAAAAACGAGAGAGGAAACGTGGTACTAATTCGAGCGTTAACTTTATCAGTTGTTGGTGAAATTGAGCCTAAGCCTGGCCGCACATTGTACGACAGTTCTGATCAGAAACAGTTGAACGTCCGCGCTGTCTCTTACATTTTCTACTGAGCCGAGTGAGCTAGAACTCGCCGGAAGGATATTTCGGATAATGTGCGGGGTGGCGGTCCGGCGGAATTCAACTGTTTCTGATCAGAATTCGGACAATATGCAGCCGGGTTAAAGGTTATGTATTATTTTAGTAGCATAGATGGACATGACATCTGAATGTCATTAGCACGTCCGCGTATTTAAATGTAACAATACGTAAAACCTCACATAAAAACTTTTGTTTATACAAATTAAAAACACATTAACCGTTTATCACAAGATCTAATGGCTGATAATATTTTCAAGGCTTCAACGTTATAGTAATCAGGCTTATACAATACACGTGAACGTATAATATTATCATCGATTTTTAATTTAGTTTTTCTGTTGTTGCTTTATACAACTTCTAATGAAAGGAGAAGTCTATCTCAATTTGACCGTATAAATATTATTTTTTATGTTTGTTCGTGAATAACTTTGCCGTTTGATGATTCTTTTCGTTGAAAAGAGGAAACTTCACTGGTGGTCCCATAGGATGGTCTCATGACAAAGAATACTATTTGAAGACGTTTTTTTTTTAATTATTTTCACAAGCTTCATACAATCAATGGCTGCTATAGTAAATTCAATACCAGTTCGAAATAATTTTAATAAATAATCTTTGCCATTTTATTATCACGGGCTTTTGCGATACTTATTACTTGTGTCACAATTTCTATCATGTACAAGACCTTGATATTTCTATCAACGTATCTAAAGAAATTTCATTTATTAACAGCCTTTTTCACGTGGGAAAATGCTTTACGTATCCCCAGCTAATTGGGGATATCGGCCGGGGTATGTGGGACTCCTGCGTAGTCCACCCACTAAAACCACAGAATATAATATTATAAAAGTACTCCGTACTAAAACCCCATGGTGCTCCAATCCTCGCTGAAGGCAGAGTTGCGGGCACGATATAACCGCGACTCTACCAGCGATCGTCCACATCGTGCAGATCCTTCACAACTCGCTTCACAGGGGGGCAAAATTTAACAGACTTACAGACTACTTAAGGGGCTCCTGAATAATTGTGATTAAAGCATGTTCAAACTTTATCTCGTAACCAAAAACATTAACACACGTGATACGGCGGCACCGACGTAAAATTTAACTTTATGTTTATGTACAGAGAGTCCCATTTGCCTTGCGTTAAATTTTTATTATTGTCATGTAGAAGTAAATAAAAGTTTCAAGCCCGGTGGGATGTGGGAGCGCGGCAATATACTCGTCAAAGGGGCGACGACAAAGCTTCATTTTAGGTCAAAGTTTGTATTAGAGTGTCAAGCTGATATTGTGGCTTAGCTACGTTTTAATAAGTTCCATATACCTCACGTTAAGGAACGATATTTTTTGTACATTTGACATACAATTACTTCATATTTCATAAAACGTATGATGAATGATTTTTATCAGTTGATGTCTGTTAGATGAACTTACATCTGAAATAATACGGACCTGTTTCACCACTTCCTGATAAGTGCCGGACAGGCTATCCACCACTCAATTTGACGGATAAAATAATATGGAGAATCTGTCATAATTATAAGCTGCGGATAGCCAGCACCTTATCAGGAAGTGGTAAAACAGGCCTTTATTATTATAGCAGCTACATAATATTATGTATAAATAACAACATCAGATAAATTCTGAATTTATTATCTACGCGCATAAAATTATATTAGTAGCTATAATACAAAAAGTATACTGATATTATTGTTTGTATTAAATGGGCTTTGTAAACTTATTTGCATGAGGAAACTTATAAATTTCTACATAATTATTTATTTAAAATTCATTATTGCAATGTCATTGAAATTATAGCTTCATAATATTATATCACGAGTTACTTTCTCGCGACTAAATGAAGTGCTGGTAACGTACCTACAGTAATTAATTAAACGTTAATGCACCTAAATGAGTGCAAAATTATATTGCTCCTTAGATTTTACTTTCACGTGTGCAGTCCCCCGCCTTCACTTATAAACAGCTGCAAACAAGCCATAAAAAACAAACAGCAAGAATAATAAATTCCACTGACTAATTCATATTAATTTTACAAATGTTAGATATTATAAAATTAAGTCTAACTTAATAATATTAATACTTGAGTCTCTGTTTTGATTTTTACGGTTAACGGTTTAAAGCACTTTCATAAAATGTGTTAAAACAATTAAATATTTAGTATAACTGTCTTCTTGTCTAGAGTCAGACCTTAATTATAGTAGGTACTAAACAACTAACACTTTTTGCTTGATGTATCTGTCTTCAATTTTATAACTCAATCAATATGAGATTTATCAGAATGTGTCACAAGAAACGTTAATTGATAGATCCTGGATCATCATAATATGTTTAACTTGGCCTGAATAAAGGTACTATGTCTTCCACCGGCCTATGAATATTTTTTTCTGATGGCATTTAAATAAACTCATATTTTTAGTGCGAAAAGCTATTTCGACTGCTACTGGCAATAACTTTCAATTAATCTTGAAAAAAATATCGTATTCCCTAATAAATAAAATATTAAATGGAAACTGGATATATCTTGGAAGAGAAATATCAGAAAATGAAATAAAATTTTGGTTTTTACGCGAGATGAAAATTCGAATATATCGGATTATTATGCAAACTGAAATACGAGACTCCCAATATTCTTTTAAACAAATAGGCCTTGATTCTGCGGTCAAGGCGAGAACAGGCGTATGAATATTTTATGAGTATGTTTAAGTCACTCGATGCGACACTCATACATTTTCAACATTCATCGGATTGCTTATATACTCTTTTTTATTTATTATTTACTAGCTGTCCCGGCAAACGTTGTTTTGCCATTTAAAGTATATTTTATCATCAGTTGATACATGTTTTACCCCCTCTTTTGTCCCCTAAGAGGGTGTGGGGGGGGGGAAGGTCATATACCAGATGTTAAGTTGAAAAACACAGTTAATACCTAATAATATGAAGTAAGTCCACTAAAGAAAAAAGTTGTATACAAAATCTGACCCCTCTTTGGTCCCCAGAGAGGGTTGAGAGGGGAGGGGGGGGGGGGGGGATTTTCATACACCAGATGTTGAGTTGGAAGAAGACAAATATAATATATCTGTGAAAACCGTATGCAAATCTGTGAAAACCGTATGCAAATCGGATCAGTAGTTTTCGTGTTAAAGAAAAAAGATTGATACAAAATCTGACCCCCTCTTTTGTCCCCTTAGAGGGGTGGAGGGAAAAAATTTTATACACCAGATGTTAAGTTGGAAGAAGATAAATATATCTGCGAAAACCACATTAAAATCGGATCAGTATTTTTCGTGTGATGCTGGAACAAACATACAGACAGACAGAAAGAGTGACAGACAGACAGACAGACAAAAAACTAACCACATTTTTGGCTTCTATAGCGATGTAGTGACAAAGGTGTAATTTCGGGTGTCATTTCATATCTTTTATGTACAGAATTTTCATTTCTACAACAGAATATTGTCTTCCTCCCGCACGCGCTTTGGTGACGCCCACTATCGTAATATTTTAATTTCGCCATAATTTCAAAACCAAACGTCCAATTTTAATCATTCAAAGACCAAATATTATCTACATAAACTGGACTTAGTGATAAAATAATTTATTTTGATAAGGATTAATAGCGTGAGTAAAATATATCCGTTTAAATTTAGTCCAAAAAAAATTCAGGATTTTCAAATAAATAAATGGTTATTGTGCCTCACTCGACATAGATAGGTATAGTGTGTCGCGGACTTTTTTGTAGATATTTATAAGATCTACAATTACTTAGAACATTTTATGGTTCTATCTTTTATAGTTTAGGCAGCGTACGCAAAATAAGTAACTTTTCTAGCTGATTTTTTACACCTTGCGTCCGAAAATCTTAAATATCTTACGGAACCCTACTTTTTTCCAAAATAAAATGTAGCCTATGTTCAGCAGAAATAATGTGAGATTCCAATAGCAAAAGAATTTTTCAAATCGGTCCAGTAGTTTCGGAGCCTATTCGACTCAAACAAACAAACAAACAAACAAACAAACAAACAAATCTTTCCTCTTTATAATAGTAGTGTAGATTTCGTATTTAAATAATGCATTTATTTGTTGAGTTGTTGTATACATATGAAAGCTATTGGTAACTATTTTTAATAAGGTTCTAATTAATTATTATTACTATTAAATATCTATCCGCGAACCATAGCTACATGACGGCCGCAACTCCGTTGCGCTAAAATTAGTTTATCTCGTGGAAACAGTACATTTTTTCGAGATAAAAGTACCCTATGTCCTTTCCCGGGACTCAAAGTATCTTCAAACCAAATTTCAGCAAAATCGCCTTTTGGGCGTGAAAAGGTAACAGACAGGTAGACAGACAGACGGAAAAACAGACAGACACCTTCGCATTTATAACATACTTAATATGGAGAATATGGAAGTAACAATACTGACTTTATAATATTCACTATTGTTATTTTTTTTACTTTATAGATTTAGCTACAATAATAGTCTGCTATAATTAAGTGATGACAAACTATATTTTTTTGTCAAAACATTATTTATAACGCAAGAGAGAAAACAAAATTATACTGTTTACAGTTGTCCTCTATGTAAAATTAAAGGTTTACAGGTTAAATCCGAAAGACGACAAAGTTCAAACACACAAGTCGGTCAAACAGCTCTGATTAAAGAGCTTTTCACGTGTGAGCTTTCCCGAACTTTCGCGTAATTTACGCAAAGCTCCTACAACTTCTGTCCGATTTCGAAAAGTTGTCAAAGAAATATCAGTGCATCTGATGTTATAAAGCCGACGATTTATAACACCAATCGAAGATTTAAAGTTGGTATGGGATAATTTGGGACTAGAAATTATTTTCTGGTTTAAGGGAACGTATTTTAAATGTCCCTATGAGTTAAAGCGGGGTTTTTTTTTTTTTTTTTTTATTATGTAATTCGGGGCCGTCTATGGGCTATTCGCCCATATCCTTTTTTTGCTCTCTTTTTATATTGGTTTTTCGCACCAAGGATAATTATTGAAATAATATTATTAATGTAATTGTAGTCCATCACGCCATGGACTTTTTTTTTTTTTTTTTTTTTTTTAATATTTTATTAATATACATAATATAAATATTATATAAAATATATAATACAACATGTTATATACTTACAGACAGATAATATTACTTATAATAATATGTCATAACAATATACATAATATTATATACACATATACACACATAACAATATAATATGATATTTCCCAGTGTGGCGGCTAGTAGATCCGACATTTTCCGATTTCCTTAGATATTATGCTGCTCCACCCTTTGCCTTTAGATGTTGTGACATTGGCTTGGTGGAGAGGGGTCACTCAAGCTGGGTGGAGTTTTTAAGGTGTTAAAAAAGATATCGTTCTGTGTCGAATCTACCAGCCAGTGTGCTTGCCAGGACCTTTTTTTTTTTTTTTTTTTTTTTTTTTTTTTTTTTTTTTTTTTTTTTTTTTTTTTTTTTTTGCCGATCTCTGAGGATCACAGTTCACGATCCGCTATTATATGGCTTAGGACTTTGTCGTTCCTATCTTTTATAGCCATTTTTATAAAGCGGGGTTTACGCATATAGTGTTTTGTGCTATTAATAACACTCTTGTTCTACTGTCAATTAAACGTCTTGTCCTTTACATAGGATACTTCTTATCCCGGAAAAAATAATAGTTCCCGCGCGATAAACGAATTTTAACGCAACGGAGTTGCGGGCGTCATCTAGGGAGGAATAAATTGTTGCGGATGGTATATCTTACCCGCGACTCTGCCTCAAGAAGATACACCATGGGCTAGAGAAATTGAAAAAATGTATTTTAAAATGTATTGCTGTCTCACCAATCTCAAACTTCTCCCACCGCAGAGCACGATAGAGACAACACGACAAAAGTTCTAATAAAAGAACAGAAAATCATCGATTCGTTGTCCGCTGATTTCTTCTCCAAAACTTAAAGGATTTAAGTACTTTTTTCATTATAAATTAAAGCAAGGCTTGGGATGTGTTCCTATGTTTTAATTTTTTTTTGTATATTCTAGCCAGCTTTGTTTTCTGGGTGTTTGAACACAGAGGAAAATCTGGCCATTTTTTGGGTTTTTGAACGTTCTTATCTTTTTTGATAAGAAAATTATAAAAAAAGAAAACATAGGGACATGCTAATTGTGACCATAGATATTCAGAAAAAAAATTATAGCTCTACCGGTATTATCCAGGGAGGAAACAGGGGACAACATTTGTATGAAAAAACGGCTCTAGTTGAGTAGAGCACCATGGGGTTTTAGTGGGTAGACTACGCAGGAGTCCCACATACCCCGACCGATATCCCCAATTTGCCGGGGATGCGTAAAGCATTTCCCCATGTTAAAAAAGGGAGGAATAAATTGCAAAAATTTATTTGACTGCCTTATACTGTTACTTTTTCTTAATCTAAGCGTCAATTCAGACCGCAACGTGACGCGGAGATGCATTTCTAAATTTGTGTGGATTTAAACAGATTTGCAAGACGTCTCACGCAATTGAAATGTGTCATATTATATATCACTTCAGTACAAATTCAGAAATGCACCTGCGCGTCGCGTTGCGGTCTGATATGACCCTAAAATTACGAAAACAAATGAATAGGCAAAGAACGTATTCAAAAAATAAATGAGTGAACAAATTAAATAAATGAACAAACAGATATCAATGTGAAGATAATCAAAACGTCGCACAAAGACTCAGGAAATGGTATTTTCGTATCTTGATTTGAAAAAATATAAAAATAAATCTACAACTTTTATTTTACGTCGTCGGAACATCGCCTGAAGGGTATTATGTATACTTTGTGGATAAAAACAAACTTTTATTGTAGGCTAATAAAACTTCGGAATGTTGAAATATTGGAGTAGACGTTAGGCGGACCTAGACGATAAATTTTATTGGGCATTATCAGGTATTGTGCAAAATTATTGACCGTCTAGGGTTGATATTGAACGCACCCGCCTTTCAATATTATTGTTGAATAAATCGTTCAATAATATTGATCAATGATATTTCACAATCAAATTGATCGTTTATGTGCGAAATGTATTCAAAATGTATACGTGCCCACGTTAGCACATATGAAGGTTATTTCATATCACAACGTGACAAGATGATGCGATGCATTTTTAAATGAGCCATCCAAAATTGAAACAGGCGCAGTCAATGCAATGTGTATAAATTATAATGTTATACACGTTCCGTTTTAGGGTTAGTCAACCAAGTTTTGTTGATTACACAACCCTAAAACGGAACCCTAACGAGCTGATTTTTGTTTAAAGATAGGTAATTAGGTATAGATAGTTAGAGTAACATTGTCCTACAAATAAAACAATCAATATTTTAGGACCATCGAATCGAAATATTAAATCCTTTCTATCTCTGTTAGCTACCTGTTTCGAGAATTTTCGCAGAGGAAATTGTTGTCCGTATTATATATGTAAAAATGTAAAGCCTACTGACGAAAAAATTAGCTTTATAGTAATGAAAAAAAAATGTTGTAGGGAACCCCGACTATTACTTATAGATACCTAGTACGTAAACAGTTTTTGCAATGGCCAAACACTTTTATCTGACATCATGATAATTGAAATGTTTTTAAGAATTATTACCTCGCTTTTGGATTCTTTTATTTCTCAGAATCAGCACTCGAGAAAATAGTTTTCAGATCACGTAAATTAATCTAGCCACTCGTTCTGTTGCTACCCAATGGTAGAGACTGAAGTTTTCATAATTTTCTCAATTTAAGATATTATGAGAAATTATGAAATCTGTATTCATAAAATTAATAGAGGAGTTATGAAATACAAGATTTTAAGTGATATAAAGTAAAACAAAAGCGACTATAATAATATTCTTGTGTTCTCTTATGAGGCCTATAAGTTTTCTAGAGGTATATTAATTAGGCTAAAGTAATTTCCTTTCGTTCATGACTTATATTATTATATATAAGTCATAAACTACTTATTTACCGGGTAGTAAATAATGTAATATTATTCTGACACGTGTAGTTGAAGCGTATTAAGTTACGAATCATTAAAAACTTACTAAGTTTACCTTTTGATCTTAGAACTTTAAAGTTTTGGATTTGATTACATGCATTCATTATCTATAAAATTAAATTTACGTCGCTAGATGCCCACAATTGACCATTAATTTATTTTTGTACTAAAATCTAAACAATTTTATAGAATACGAGCTATTGCCCGCGGCTTCGCTGGCCTTACGAAGTATTGTTATATACAAACTTTCATCCCCAATTTTAACCCCTTGGGGGTAGAATTTATCAAAATCCTTTCTTAGCGGATTCCTACGTCATAACATCTACCTGCATGCCAAATTTCAGCCCGATCTGTCCAGTGGTTTAGGCTGTGCGTTGATAGATCACCATGTCAGTCAGTTTTATATATTTAGACTAACTGTTCCGGTGAACTTCGTGTCACTTTAAAACCCTACCTGGACTACTACGAATATTTTAAAACTAAAATCAGCCCAATCGGTTCAGCCGTTTTCGAGTTTTAGCGCGACTAACATATTTGAAAATCCATTTTTATATATAAGAATAGCTGTCCCGGTGAACTTCGTCTCACTTTAAAACCTTCCCTGCACTTCAACGAATATTTTAAGACTAAAATCAGAACAATCCCTTCAGCCGTTTTCGAGTTTTAGCGCGACTAACACATTTGAAAATCCATTTTTATAAAGACTAGCTGTCCTGGTGAACTTTGTGCCACTTTAAAACCTTTCCTGGACTTCTACGAATATTTTAAGACTAAAATCAGCCCAATCCGTTCAGCCGTTTTCGAGTTTTAGCGTGACTAACACATTTGAAAATCCAGTTTTATATAATATAAGATAATTCATAATAATATTGTAAAATATGCCAAAGTGTGTCTGTCTCTCTGTTCTTCAAGCCTAAGCCGCTAAAGTGATTTCGCTGAATATAGAGATACTTTGAGTCCTGGCAATAGACAAAGGATACTTTTTATCCTGGAAAAAAGTACGATTCTCGTGCGATAAACGAATTTTAGGGGCGTGCGTCATCTAGTAAGTACTAATAAATTAATCAATCACCATTAATTGAAATCAACACTTTAAGGCTCATTTGTTCACTTCCTGAATGATTGTTTCCAGCTTTTCAGAAACAAATTGATTTCAGCTTTAAACTACACGGGTTTCACTACAAACTGTTTTAAACTACATCTAACTAATGAAGTTATAATATGTCGTTTTTCTTTCTAATTAGAAGTAATAAGCGTGCGCCGTATTTACTGAAAGTGGCTTCAAACGCAACGTTAAATATTCTCAGTTCATTTCAGGAAAAGTGGTATTAAGAAAATTACGGTGTACGTTTTCTTACGTTTATTAAGTTTTATTATATGGTTTTAGTTTGCGGCTACGTTCTAATAGGAAAGTAGCAGCGTTGTTCAACCTAATCGCCTATACGACCCCTAATGCTATTACCTCGTGCTCAGATGACATTATTCTTGCTAATCCTTTGTAGGCTTTTAGTGTTATTATATTCAATTTGTACAATTACTTGTTAAGCTTTAACTAGTATAACTGGAGAACAACATACTAAGCTTAATTTTTCATAAAGATGATAGTATTTATTACAAACTAATTTTCAAGAAAGTTTAATTACTTGCGACAACGGACGCGCTCAGCGTAATTTGTAAGTTATGAGTCGCAGAATTTTGGTTTGGCAGAATTCTGCTGCATTCAGTTTCATACAAAAGTCCTATTTGATTCACACGAGCGTAATTTTGTAAGTCATGATTTGTATGAAAAGATATTTACGCGGCAGAAATTCTGCGACTCACAACTCACAAATAACGCTCGTTTGGCTTCGCCCTATGCGTCACTTGTTTCTAAAAAAGAGGTTGTTAAATATATTTATTGTGTTATTCTTAGAAGTATCTAAGAATTCTTAGGATATTTTTGTGCTATTGTAAGAAGTTACAGTTTTGAACTATGTAATATCGCTATAAATCGTCTCAAACTTAGCCTTTAATAATATATCAACATTCGAAATCAATTCTCAAGTATAAATGAAAAATCAATACGTAACAGCTTTATAGATTGCTTCCAATTCTTTATTCCTCAGACGCTCCCATTACGCATAAATTGATTTAAAAGATGTCATAATTCAACGAAATTTCAGGCTCAAATCCAGAAGTATTGACATCAGTACAAATCGAAAAAGTCGTGAGGCGTCTCTCATTGCGTTATATAAGTTTGTTGAGTCAACGAAATAATTTTACTAAAACTCATTTTATATTCTGTCTTTTAAGTCTTTCTTCTTTTCGATTTAATTGGAATATTTATGTAAGATATTGTATTCCCTTTGTATAACTGTTGACAAATCAAATTAGGGACTAAATATCTTTATATAAGCTTTTTATCTTTTTTTTACATGTGGAAATACTTTACGCATCCCCGGCAGATTGGGGACATCGGCTGGGGTATGTGGGACTCTCTGAGGAACTACCCACTAATACGTTATGTCTGGTCCCATACATTTTTTTATTCTAATGCTTATTATTCTAACTTCGCAATTAAAACTGGCGATTGCATATTGACTAAGCACTCTGGGGCTACTACGAAACCGTTTTGAGCCTCAAACGAAGGAATCAGTATGCTGCGTTCCACTCTAACAAACGTGAAATGCCCATGTTAGAGTAGGACGCGGCATTCTGATTCGATCGTTTGAGTCTCAAAAAGGTTTCGTTGTTATATATTTCTCCTGGTTTTATAACGCTGAGCCACGCTTAAGTTTTGGATTATTCGCTGTCAGGAACGTTTCGGCCTTGCGGGGCTTAAGGGAGCTTAAGGTTAGCGATAAGGTCAGAGTATTCATATTTGCTCAAAATTTACTTTACGAGATTCATCTTTATCCATTTAAACTTTGGATCTGCAAACATAATGTTGTGTGCTTGTGTAATTAAGAAATGATATAATATTATCTTCTGTGTTGTAAGAATCCTCCATCGATTTTTATGCGTCTGCACGATTGTGCGGATTGGCCGCTTTGCCACGAAAACACAACTCACAAACAAAATATATAAAAAAAAACTTAAATAGAATCGCTTTTTATTTCGTTAAATAGCGGCTAAGCCGCTCGTTTGCGTGGACGCATATAAATCGAGCTTAATTAAACCATGTTGCAAGTGTACAGAAAAACAATAGCTTTTATGTTTGCCATGATTTTTTGCAAGAATT
Organism: Plebejus argus; assembly: GCA_905404155.3. Taxonomy (NCBI): domain Eukaryota; kingdom Metazoa; phylum Arthropoda; class Insecta; order Lepidoptera; family Lycaenidae; genus Plebejus; species Plebejus argus. The sequence goes on from FR989944.1 coordinate 6,516,639, forward strand.
CCGCAAACTTAAATTTTGCAGAATTATTGGATAATAATTTTTTATTGCCATTTCAATAAAAAATGTTCCTCTAATATAAGCTATACACTGTATACAAGGTGTTACAAAAAAAAGTGATAACTTATGGTTGTGTCATAATAATATATTGTGTCCCTTATACAATATAGGTATAGAGTGTAGTGTTAAAGTTGCAGCACAAAAAGAGATTTTTTTTTGTGTTTTTATGAGCGAGCGCCCCAGCGTCTTGAATTTTTCTATACAAAAGCAAAAAAAAAAACACTTTTTACGCGCTGCTACTTTTACAGCGAACTCTACATGAGATACCCTTAAGTTATCACTTTAGGTTGTTACACGTTGTAGAGGAAAGATAAAGCTTTACGGGATAAAAACTGCACTTACCATAATCGCATAATATTAAACACGCTTTGTATACCTGAGCGGTGTTTGTGGTTGCATGTTTTTGATTAACAATGTTAATAAATGCGTCGAGTTGTTCCCTAATCTGGCGCAATTTGCATGATTTACGCATCGTGTTAAAATGTTTGGTAAACCCGAAAAGTGCTTTTGTATTAGGCGTCTCCCAGACAGACGCGGGCATCGGTAGCGGTGGCGGTGCAGTGGCGGTCAGATGGATGACTTGAGAGTTCTAGGAACGATACAGACACACGCGGTGGCGGTGGCAGTACAAATAACTGACCGCCGCCGCCACCACCACCGCTGCCCGCGTCTGTCTGGGAGACGCCTTAAGAGTCAAATTGAGTCATGGGCAGACTACGTTATATTTTGGTGGGGTTAATATTATGTTAGTACAATAGACACAACGACTGTAGTCCGACTTCGGCTCAGTAACGCAGTGTCACGGTGCGCGCCGGCCGATATGATATTATATTACGTCAAACGTATAAATTTGGAGAATACTTTTAATAATAAATAAATAATAAACCTTTAATTATAAATAATAAAAAAAAATTAAGTCGGCCTACTGGTTCATTATGTCTTTAAAGTTATTATAGTATCCAACTTGATAATTTGACGGGCATGTTAGTCCCCAGCTGTTGCTTCTCAAATTAAATATTAATCCCTCAAGGATACAGTAAATACAATTGACCTGAATTAGGTGTAACTGACATAATATAATCACACCTTTTATTATATCTATAAGCTAGAATAATTACAACCTCTGGCCAAATATTTGTCACAAAAAAGTTTTTCATTTAAAATTTAATTAAGAACGAAGAGTCAAGAGACATTGCTCGCTGTTGCGATACATCGCTACGAAACGAAGGGCTTCAATGTCACAATAATTAATGTCATAAAATATGTACTTAATAACGACGCTTTTTTGCGGGTGAAACCTGCTCCTCGTGCGTGTTGCCTGCATGACGGGAAAAACGTCTATGAAATGATAGGATGTTAGCAGCTTTCGGACCAGGGGCCGTACAAAGAAACCGTTTTGAGACTCATACAATCGAACGAGAATGCCGCGTCCTACTCTAACAACGTAATTTCTCGTTCGATTGTTTGAGTTTCAAAACGGTTTCGTAGTAGGCTTTTAGATCCGCGGATGACGTTTAACTATGTCCACATTGTGCCCTTTCATCTTCAATTTTCTTAATCTTTTGACATTCGAAATGTCAAAAGATTATGAAAATTGAAGATGAAAGGGCACAATGTGGACATAGCTATTCGTCATTGATACGCTGCATTGTCGAACGTAATATTTTGACGAAACGACTCGACAATCAGTAAAGCAGTGCAATACACACCGTGGTGTTACTGATAGTACTACTAGATATACAGGGTGTAACAAAACTAAGTGATAATACTTACATGTGTTTCTTTTAGAGAGTTCACTGTAAAAGTAGCACCGCTGTATAACCATTTTTTTCACTTTTGCAAAGGCCCCGGCGTCACGAGTTTCCCCTTACAAAAGTGAAAACAGGTCTTTCATCGCTTCTGCTTTCACAGTGAATTCTCTACAAAGAACACGTACACACTCTAATCAAGTATTATGATTACAGTGTTTGTGAAACTTGACCGAAACGTTGCGAGCTTGTCTTGCAGAATATCAAAAAATCAGCCAACGATTAATTTTCTACTCAAAATAATGTTGTAGCGCACCAAACACCGCAAAGTCTGCATCTCGCCTTTCGAAATTTGTGAGATCGGAGTGACAGCGTTTTCTTTCCATCTAATACTACTAACTACTACGACTAAGATAACAGTTGACTTCAATGTATAATCCCCATAACATATTCCTATAACGTCTGATACTATAATTTTGTATTATCCGTAACGTATTGCCTTCCTAGAAAATATACACATTTATAATTAAACGTCCTTTACTTCCGTTGATCCTATAAAATATGAGTGTACCGGCGTTTTAAGAACAAAACAAAGCCACTCTTTTATGAGGTCATCTATTTACTTGACGGCTCTCAGAGTATAAAATACGGTTATAAATTGTGTTAACAAGCCCGCTTTTCTTTTGTTAGTTATTTTGGCTAAGATCTGTCGCAGGTCGTGAGTTTTTATTATTCTCATTTCAAGTAGAAGAGGTCATCTCGAAACGGGTTGAAATTATACGCGACTTACGGCCGCACTCAGAGATGTCAATTAAGGCTTAATGCTTATTTAACATGAAATGTCCCTCTCAGAGATGACAATTAAAATCGCTAATTGCAGAGTTTGATGTTAAAGTTTTAGGTTATTGAATATTGAGGTTATTTCTGGAAAATTTTTCAATTTTTTTTTTAAGTTGTTACAAGGATTCTTTTCAGGTTTTATCTGAAGTGTTAATAATTAATAATAATATTATTAACACCACAGTAAGCATAGAACTCCATAATTATTGTGATAGTACTAAAACATATTTTTTGTGCAATACCTACTGTATGTCTACTTAGAACATCTGTTTTTCTAATCTCTTGCAAATAAATAGAAGTATTTCACGTGAAAAATAATATTATATTCACAGTCATACAAACTAAATATATGAAGAACATTGCCACCAAATTGTGAAATTATTGAAATTAAAGTATGTTTACTATCATGTACTTAGTTACAATTATGAAAAATTCCTAATAACAGCTGATAACAATGGTGTTATTATAATTAAAATGACAATAGTAGACAGGTTATTCACATAATCCAAATTATTGTAAAACTTAGAAATTTCTAAAGTACTTATGTATAATAAATATTATAAAAAACAATATAAAACACCTTTTATGTTTGTAACTGTATATCAACTGTAGTAGCTGGTACTGTTGTTTGAAATAAAGAAATTATTTTAGTAGTATATTGTTTATTATTATGCCCCATCAGTTAATTTGATTTCTTGTTTCTTTCTACTATTTTCTGCTTGGCACTGCTGTACATTTTCACTTCTTCTTGTCCAATATTATAGCTTGCAATTCTGCGGTTACTTGATAAATTGTTAACTAAAATAAAAGTATGTGTTTAAAAAATTGAAACGGACCTACGAACATTGTAGGTACACCGTACACGAAACCGAAAGATTTATATGGGACATAAATTAATCATTTAATTAGTATTGTCTCTGAGAGGTATCTGTTTTGAAAGCATTTAATTTAAATTTGTTAAATATGATGTTTTGGGTTATTTTTTAATAAACGGCTCTGACGGCTGCAGTCACGGGCTCACGGCCAATAAAAAAAATATTTTTGGAAAGTACAGTCTGTCACGAAAAGGTTTTCATATTTAATAAGTGATTTATAAAAATTCTGCACAGTTTCTACATGGTTTTACACTTTTTGACAATAAATCAAATTATACCACTTCACTCTGATACTGGCGACTCACAAAGGAGAATTAAAAAAAAAAGAAGAAGAAGAAGAACATACCCCTTTGACAGCAATTTCCACGATTAGAGACTCCAGCCGGTTAAATGGTGGTTTTTCTATATTTAAATTTATTCGCCATTTTGACATGTTAATTTATGATTATCTGACTCTGAGAGGGAATTTCATGTTTAATGAGCATTAAGTGTTGCAGTTTATATGGGCGGCGGTTAATTTTAATTTTTTAAATGTTGTTTAGCGCTAATTTAATCAACGACTCTGAGTGCGGCCGTTAGTGATACATAGAATGATACAACGTTAAAAAGCCATTCATGAAAAGGCTTTAGATAATGTTTAGTTTGAAGTAATTTTTCAGATATCATCTTTAATACGAAACGAATTTTGTAAAGTAATTTTTATAAAAGTTCTGTACCATGTTAAGAATAATATTGTATGCATTTTTAGTGTTCTGTTTCATGTTTTCGAATAATTGCTAATTGCTTGACACAAAACATGTCTACGCATGTCAGTTACCATATAAGTTACTTCCCAAATAGCATCCGCTGTCGCATTCAGAGACAAATACTAACCACTTAACTGTAATTAAACGAAAATTTTGACATTTAGTATATATTTTATGGCTTCAATTTAATGAAGAGCTTAACAGATAATGTTATGTGTCAGACTCTTCATTAAATTAAAGTTTTATCTTCATTAAATGTCTCTGAGTACGGCCGATAAGAGGAGTCCACACAGCCGTTTTTCCAGACAAACGTTGTCCCCTGTTTGCTCCCTGGATAATTACACCGATAGAGTTATAATTTTTTCCTGAATATCTATGGCCACTTATACAATGTCTCTATGTTTTCTTTTCTTTTTATAATAATTTAGTTATTAAAAAAGATATTATGAACGTTTAACCCAAAAAAAAATGGCTAGATTTTCCGCTGTGTTCAAACATCCAGAAAACAGATTTAGCTAGATTATACAAAAAAAGTAAAACATAGGAACACACCTGAAGCCTTTTTTAGGGTTCCGTAGCCAAAATGGCAAAAAAGGAACCCTCATAGATTCGTCATGTCTGTCTGTCTGTCTGTCCGTCCGTCCGTCCGTATGTCACAGCCACTTTTCTCCGAAACTATTAAAGCTATACTATTGAAACTTGGTAAGTAGATGTAGTCTGTGAACCGCATTAAGATTTTGATGCAAAAATGGAAAAAATATTAAAAATTTTAGGGATCTCCATAGGTACAACTGAAACAAAAAATGTTTTTTTTTCATCTAACCTATGCGTGTGGGGTATCTATGGATAGGTCTCCAAAAATCATATTGAGGTTTCTCATATCATTTTTTTCTAACCTGAATAGTTTGCGAGAGAGACTCTTCCAAAGTGGAAAAATGTGTGTCCCCCCCCCTCTAATTTCTAAAGTAGAGGCATGATAATTCTAAAAAATATATATGATGTAGATTACTATAAAAACTACCAACGAAAATTGGTTTGAACGAGATCTAGCCAGTAGTTTTTTTTATACGTCATAAATAGTAAACCTTAATCTAAGTTTAATTAAATCGACTGAAATATAAAAATAAATCAAAAATATTTTAATTTCATAAAAATAAACCTTATTGCTGCAGCGGAACCCTCCATGGTCGAGTCCAACTCGCACTTGTCCGCTTTTTTATTTAATTAATAATTAAAGAGTGTTTTTTAAATACCCCAGTAACCGGGAATAAGTAATACTGAAAATTAAGATGACTATATTATTATATTTAAGTGGGATATAAATTAGGTTTTCCCGTAATTAATCACCGTGTGGAACAGGTTACTACAGGCTCATTAATAAAGCCTGTCGTAAGAATTAGCTATACCCCAGAGACCACCCTGGTACCTGCATGTAATTTTATACGGTGTTGTGATACTTGCATGTTATTTTATACTAGCTTAACTGCTGTTTTCAAACTTTTTGGTGGCAAACCCCTTTTAAGAAGTGATATTTTTAATGGACCCCAAAAAATAACACAGGTCAACAAAATCGAAAAAAAAATGTTGCCTGCAAACTAATAGCAGTTTCTGTATTATGAGTTTTGTGTGCACGATATATTATGTTTCTAATGCCGCGGAAGCATATTATGCGTAGTGCTTCGCGCTAAAACCGATACCATTGGACGATCTTAGTGTATCGTCCAATAATATAATATCGTCTCATTGCACGAAGCTTCGGACGATAGACGCAAGTGCGGCCGGGGCGTAAGAAGTTTTCTTTCTATAAGATCGGAATGGTACCTTTAGGGTTAATTCTGACCTAACCCGACGCGTAGCTATGCATTTCTAATTTTTTATGGATTTGATAGACTTCAATTGTGAGACGACATGAAAAACTATCAAATCCATATACAAATTTAGAAATGCATCTACGCGTCGCGTTGCGGTCTAAATTGACCCATAAAAGTGATACTTATTATGAGGCATCAAAATACAGTCGGCTTTTTTAAGTGTTTTAAATTACTATTATAAATATTCCCTCTTACTAATAAAAAGTTACACAGCGTGTATAGAGGGTGCATAAGATTTTTTCTACTAATAATCATATTTTGACATAAGGCCTGTATAACGATGCTATCATTTCCATACAAATTTCTATGTATAGACCATGTATAGACTCTGTGTAACGTGTGTGTAACTTAAAAACTCCTGTATAACTATTCACACGTTGAACACATGTTTAAGAAGTTTTTATTAGTAAGAGGGCTAATGTATAAGTAAGAGTTTTGTATTAAAATAAAGTTAATTGTTACAGGTAATCGGCGTGATGCCTGTGCGGATGTTATGTGCCGTGTAATATGCCGTGGGGTGGCTTCTTCTTCGTCTGTCTAGCGTTATGCTGTATACAAACTGCATCAGGTATTTAATTTTGACGTCTTATTTATTAGCCTTATAGAACACTTTTCCCGTTGCCCTTGCACGCGGGTCTGGTCCGCATGCGGGTCCGCAATCTCCATACCAAATTTCAGCAAACTCGGTTCAGTGGTTTGTGCGTGTGGAGGAACAGACAGACACACTTTTGCATTTATAATATTAACCCTTAACCACTGACGTGTATTTACTTGCACTAACACTGACGTACGTCTCAGTGGTTAAGGGTTAGCATGGTTTATACTTTATACCATAACTAGCTGTCCCGGCAAACGTTGTTTTGCCATTTAAAGTATATTTTCTACATCATCAGTTGATACATGTTTTACCCCCTCTTTTGTCCCCTAAGAGGGTGTGGGGGGGAAGGTCATACACCAGTTGAAAAACACAGTTAATAAGTAAGTCGACTAAAGAAAAAAGTTGTATACAAAATCTGACCCCTCTTTGGTCCCCAGAGAGGGTTGAGAGGGGAGGGGGGGGGGAGGATTTTTATACACCAGATGTTGAGTTGGAAGAAGACAAATATATCTGTGAAAACCGTATGCAAATCGGATCAGTAGTTTTCGTGTTAAAGAAAAAAGTTTGATACAAAATCTGATCCCCTCTTTTGTCCCCTTCTAAGAGGGGTGGGGGGAAAAATTTTATACACCAGATGTTAAGTTGGAAGAAGATAAATATATCTGCGAAAACCACATTCAAATCGGATCAGTATTTTTCGTGTGATGCTGGAACAAACATACAGACAGACAGAAAGAGTGACAGACAGACAGACAGACAAAAAACTAACCACATTTTTGTATTCTATAGCGATGTAGTGACAAAGGTGTAATTTCGGGTGTCATTTCATATCTTTTATGTACAGAATTTTCATTTCTACAACAGAATATTGTCTTCCTCCCGCACGCGCTTTGGTGACGCCCACCATAGTAATTTTTTAATTTCGCCATAATTTCAAAACCAAACGTCCAATTTTAATCATTCAAAGACCAAATATTATCTACATAAACTGTACTTAGTGACAAAATAATTTATTTTGATAAGGATTAATAACGTGAGTAAAATATATCCGTTCAAATGTAGTCCAAAAAAAATTCAGGATTTTTAAATAAATAAATGGTTATTGTGCCTCACTCGACATAGATAGGTATAGTGTGTCGCGGACTTTTTTGGAGATATTTATAAAATCTACAATTATTTAGAACATTTTATGGTTCTATCTTTTATAGTTTAAGCAGCGTACGCAAAATAAGTAACTTTTCTAGCTGATTTTTTACACCTTGCGTCCGAAAAACTCAAATATCTTACGGAACCCTACTTTTTTCCAAAATAAAATGTAGCCTATGTTCAGCAGAAATAATGTAAGATTCCAATAGCAAAAGAATTTTTCAAATCGGTCCAGTAGTTTCGGAGCCTATTCGACTCAAACAAACAAACAAACAAACAAAAAATCAAATCTTTCCTCTTTATAATAGTAGTATAGATATTTTGTCCATGTATTTGAATCGTAAAAATAACTTGTTCGTAGCCTCAAAATTTAAAAAAATACGCATAGCACTTAGGAGACCATTCAACTGAAAGAAAATGCGTGGGAAAACATTAATCTTATTCTGTTCACCTATCCGTAACGGTCTCGTAGAAAAATAAAAGACACACAATATATTTTTGGCACGCAGAATATATTTTGTACTCTGTCTGTACATAATATATTTATTTTATATTGGATACGTTTTTCTTTGAGGATTATGGATTAGTAAATTAATTATATATGTCTCTTACTTTTACGTCAAGATAAAAGAGAAAGCTTTCATTACGGAACTCTTATATTTCGTTGCCAAAAGCAAATATCATTTATTTTGCAGGACAACATAAGACGTAACTTTTAAGTGGGTATTACGTTACTAATTTATGTTTAAACTTATACACACATTAACGTACTATGTAATAATGCAAGAAATACATCTGTATTATATAAATACATCAACTAAAACATTTATGATAATTACTTTTCAACTAGAAAGCTATTCAGTTGTTGATGACAATAATTCTGAGATATTGTGTGTCGTTTTGAAATTCTAAATCCCACTTAAAAGAAAAAGGTCGACATTATTAGGCACATGACTGATATGTTACATTATTTATAATGATTTGTGATTGTATGTCTATTTACTTTTCAAACGTATCAGATAGAGACAAAGCGTTGTATAAAATATAACGTCTTAGGTATACAGTGTGTACTTTTTTTAATTCTTAAATGTTTTTGTTTTATTTAATCGTGTATTATAATATTGACTATATCCGCACAGGAAACCTCCAGACTACTTAATATTAGTTCCGGCGCTTAATTACCTACAGATTAGTTAATTTGTGTTTATAAATAAATAAGACACATCTGCAATATAATCATGTCATAGAGTACACATAAATAAATTAAAGAAAACATTGTGCTAATACATTTTAACTATCTTGCCCTATTTCCATACGAAATATCGCCATCTCATTCACTCGTATGGAAATCTATGAAAACCGTGGCCGAGATTTGGTGAGGTTATCCACGGCCAACTCGATAGGTAGCATAATCTAAATTAAAATAAATAAATAGTTTAAAAAACTAAAGAAACACGCTTTAGCCAATCCGCCATCTTTGATGTCCGCCATGTTGAATTTAAGTCACGTGGCTATTTTTTTCATGTTCCTGACAGCAAACCCTTTCATTTGATGAAAGGGTTTGCTGTCAGGAATTTAAAAAACACCCCATTTCATGGGGGTGCATTTCAAATAGCCTGTCAGTAATCTTGGGGAGGCCGCCATATTGGATTTGTGATGACGTTTCTTAGCTAGTCATTTATTGTCATCAGAACTCAGAGCGTGTCAAAATTTCATCCTAATCGAAGATCGGGAAGTGGGTCAAAATTATATTCCAAGATTTTCTTACATACAATATAGTTACAAGTAAAGCTAATATAAAGCGTGTAAAGAACGCAAAAATCACGCATCAAGACACTTCGTAAAAAAATTATTAGCATCAATAAACGAACAAGACAACACGTTTTTATAAATTGTTATACTCGAAGAATAATACGCGTCTATATTTCTGTAATCTGCATTAACATTCCTGAAGAGAAAACTTTATACATTCAATTACAAATACAACATTTTTGTGATGTTTGTTACTTTTTCAAGCAAAAACAACTGAACTGATTTTAATTAATTATGGTAGTATATTTTACCCGGAAGCTCTATCTTGGCTCAAAACATATTTTGCTATTTTGGCATTCGTAGCCACGGACAAAAGCTTCTTGTATGATGGACCAATACTGTAATTACTTGTTAATGTGTAAAGGAGCATTCATCTATAAATGCCTATTACTTTGATCAATGAGCACGCACACACATCTTTGCAATCATGGCTATCCATATTTAATAATATTAATAATTACTCCCACACCGATTTCGGTGACGTTGGCTGGTTTTATTGAAGCCGGGCCAGTTACGCAGGAGTAATTTTATAGTGCCCAAGTATGTGCGCAGTACACAAGAGCACTCTCTATACCTTTTACTCACATAATCCAGTGGGACATAACACGATTGGCGAGAGATCAGGTGCAGGGCCGACTTTTTACATGCCCATCCTACTTCTTATCGTGTCGTGTCGATCATCTTACTTGTCAGACAATCAGGTGATCAGCCTGCATTGTCCTAACCAAACTTGCAAAATAACATGTTTTCAACGCGGGAATCAAACCCACGACCTCCGAGTCAAAAGCTACGCTCTAAGCCACTGGACCACGGAGGCGTCCGTATTCACCCAACATGGAAATGGGCCTTAAAAATCGTGTGAAATAAAATGAATTGCGTACCTAAGAACCCACCTTGAGTGAATGAATGCGAGAGGTCAGCAAGTATTATCATAGAATACGGCTCAAAGCCACGCTTCATACAAAAGTATTAGATATTCCCTCAGCATTCTCCGGGTTCAGCTTACCTTATAAATATTTCATCTTGTTGCTTCTGTGAGGAGCTGTATTTTTTATGATGCAATAGTAATTTTCAATTAAAATGCAGTTATGCAGTCCAAATATTCAGCTGTACGCGTAGGTTTCTTTTAAATCGTATCCTAATATTATTAAATTATGTGATTTACAAACAATATCTATATAGTATATAATTATATATTCTCAATTTTCCAAATAAGTGATTCTTAAAGGCCTACATAAATATTTCTTAGGGTCTATGTCACCACTTCCCGATAATGTGCCGGATAGGCTGTCCACAACATTTTTGACAGATTCTCCATACTCTATCTCTCAAGTTAAGTGGTGGATAGCCGATCCGGCATTTATCTGAAAGTAGTGAAACAGGCCCTTAATCTTTTTTCAAATATACACAAATAATCCGCTATGTTAACAAATGCTAGAACACATTATTAATATTAAAAAGCTAACTCTCATTTGCGATATTTTTACACAAGATCATCAGAACGCAAATTAAATAAAAAGGGCAATCATTAATAACCCTTATCTACTGTAAATGGGGTAAATTCTGTTGATTCATGAATTAGGGACCACGTCATTAGGAGTCAATTTTGTAACGAAGTGTTAAAATAATATTACTTCCCTCAATTTTAGCTTTTTATGGAATAAAACGATAAAGGGTCTGTGATCGTAAACGATTAGGGCGCTTTTCTGATCTGCATGAAAACTGCCCGCATTCTATCATTTCATAGATGTTTTTCCTGTCAAGCGGTCAGCACGCATGTTGTCATCCGCATGCGGACCAGATGCGCGCGCATAATTATGACAACATTTTGTTACAGGAGTAGCACCCTTACTATAACTGCCCAAGATATTGGTTGGTTATCAGCGTAAGAAAAGAACAGCAAAATTCTCCGCCTCTTTTCAATAGCGTTGCTAAGCATCTAAAACTTATATAAATTACTTCTTGACGTGGGAGAGCCATGCTTCGGCACGAATGGGCCGGCTCGACCGGAGAAATACCACGTCCTCACAGAAAACCGGCGTGAAACAGCGCTTGCGCTGTGTTTCGCCGAGTGAGTGAGTTTACCGGAGGCCCAATCCCCTACCCTATTCCCTTCCCTATAGGGGAGGGCCCCTATTCCCTTCCCATCCTTACCCTCCCCTATTACCCTATTCCCTCTTAAAAGGCCGGCAACGCACCTGCAGCTCTTCTGATGCTGCGAGTGTCCATGGGCGACGGAAGTCGCTTTCCATCAGGTGACCCGTTTGCTCGTTTGCCCCCTTATTTCATTCAAAAAAGAAAAAAACTATTCGACGTGTCAAGATTAGTATCATCTGTATTAAAAAGAAATTAGTCTGTTTCTGTTTGGGTCATCTTGTGTACCATATTCTCACATCGATCATTTTTAGGGTTCCGTACCCAAAGGGTAAAAACGGGACCCTATTACTAAGATTTCGTTGTCTGTCCGTCTGTCCATCTGTCTGTCTGTCTCCAGGCTGTAACTCAAGAACGGTAATAGCTAGAGATTTGATATTTTAACAGATTATGTATATTTGTTGCCGCTATAACAACAAATACTAAAAATAAAATAAAATGAACATTTAAGGGGGACTCCCATACAACAAACGTGATTTTTTGGCCTTTTTTGTTGTCTCCAGGCTGTAACTCAAGAATGGTAATAGCTAGAGATTTGATATTTTCACAGATTATGTATATCTGTTGCTGCTATAATAAAAAATACTAAAAATAAAATAAAATGAATATTTCAGGGGGGCTCCCATACAACAAACGTGATTTTATGGCCTTTTTTGCTCTATATCAAAAATGGCAACAGGTAGGTACTTGATTTTTTTACAAAATCCTTAGTTATATGTGTACTTTAATATTTAATAATAACATTAAAATAAAATAAAAAAAAGGGGGGCTCCCATACAAAAAACACAATTTATGGCCTAATTTTGCTCTATAATGGTACGGAACCCTTCGTGCGTGATTCCTACTCGCACTTGGCCGATTTTTTTGGGTCACGTAACACGTTGCAAAAGGTTTGAAGTATTTTTAAGCAATGCATTTTCAAAAATAATTACCCAAATACGACTGCATCACTAATAAATTAGTACTTGATTGAACTACTCAATCATAATTTTATCTTATTTAATAATATTTGCTCTGACACCAATCAGAACAAAATCCACCACCCGTAAAGTAATGCATGCCATATCTGTTCAGTCGAGTAAGTCTGAATGTGAACTTTTGGTCACATTTCTAACCGGTATCTGTCTTACACAGAACTCCAAATACCGGAAGAGGAAGTGTTACGGAGGCGTCGGAGCGATGAGAAAGATGGCCTGGCCTTATCCAGGGAAATATTCAGAAACATTACCAAGAAACTTCGAGAAAATATTAAGTTCGAGGGTCCAACTGAAGGGAGCGATCTGTTCAGTAAGTATTGATTGTGTACAGACAGCAAATATTATGTTATGACACATATGGAGGCTATTTTTAGTTTCATTCGGTTACTTTCGTTATGTTTCATTTAAGTTTTGAATTTTACTTCCGCGGTTATTTTGATTCAGTTATTAGGTATCGCTTGCAAATTCGTTGACAATAAATTAATTGCTAAACGCGTGGAAACCACACAGTATACACTTTGTTAAAACTATAGTATTATATTCGTTAGAAGAAGAAATTTGGTAGATATAGATTTTATAATTATCTCAGTTATTATCAGTAACCTTCTTGAGATAGCTACACACTGATATGGAGGTAAGTATCCAAGGATTTATTTTTGTAATTGTCATAAACCAAACTCATTTTCACGAGTATTCAGCAGTCGAATTTCGTGAAAAATTATTATCATACAAAGTATAGTCGCGACCTCATTTCATTTCAGTCTCGTAGAATTTTTAATTACATGACATATATTTAGTTTAGTACTTGAACTGAGGTGACTTATTTAAATTATGAAGTGGACATGAGTGCGAACACAAGCAAATAAAAACTGTTGATATTTTCTGTTTCTGGTATTCCTCTGATAATATGATACTTTTAACTGTTGGCAGAGATTTAAAACTCAAAATAAGCTACGTTCTAACGTAGCCTATCTTGTATTATAATAGAATATAAATTAGGCAGACAAAATCTCAGAAACAATAAGTAATACCAACCACATTAATATGATACCTCGAATTCGGTCCCAAATTTGGTGGTAAACAGGTTTGACCACGCTTTATGTCAAAATTTACATAGCAAAAAGTTAACCATCAATGTCATGACTAGAATTATACAATATGGCCCAAAACAACCCCAAAATTTGTTTATATGGGCCTTGGCGACTGTTGTATTAGGTCCTATTAATAGTAAAATTATGGCATCTCATTTCTTACTACTGATGAAGGTGCGATTGTTTCGAATGTCCACGGGCGACGGTACTCGCTTTCCATCAGATGACCTATTTGCTCGTTTGATTTTATTAAAAAATAAGACGTGTGGCTCTCGGGGACTGCAGTGGTAAAGCTATAATTGTACAGCATTTTTAATTAAGTAATGCACTCGTAATGCAATTATAATAATTCTGATACGTCCAGTCGCACGCACACAAACACCTTGCCGAAGTCTGGCAAAGCCGCACGGAGTAGGGTCAGATTTTTTCGTTATGGAATTTCTTGATCAGGTCGCCGCGCTCAGATAGCGTGATTAAAGCTATGCAATAGCGTAAAATAGAATTCTTAAGCCTAGGTGGTTAGGAACTTAATTTACCAACCGTACATTTACGTATTCGAGGATCCCCATTTGAGAATACATTACGACTGGCGGCCCAGATACGTCAGCGAATTGTAGCAGCACAGATCTTTAGAATTTGGTCACATAGTACGTTAAGGTTTAATATTCAATACCACTTAATTTAAGGTAATAATATGTTTAAGGAACGTACATTGACCAATTTTTTCAAGAATTTTTCAAAAGAAATATACACAAAACCATTTAAAGAGTTTCAGACTTATTATTTTTTTATTTATTTAATTTTGTCGAATTTTTACTATTGTAGTCATTTGAAAACATTACAATAATGATAATAATTAAGTAAGTGTAAAGAATGCTTCAGTTTAGTATATTATACAAGGTGTGACAAAACAAAGTGATAACTTTAGAATTTGGGGATCTACGACTTCTTTTTAATATTGAGTTCAATGTCAAAGTAGCAGCGCTGAAATATAAACTTTTTTTTTCAACGTTTGTATGGGAAATTTCCTGATGCTACGCGCTGGGCGCTTGCTCGTACAAAACACAAAAATACATTCACATTACACACCCTTCAGCATTATCGCTTTTGTTAAATTAATAATAAACATTGAACATGCTAAATAATGTTGTATTAAGCCGGTAACGCCGAAATTACTAAAGTAGTTGGGCAAAAATATTCACACGTTGAATTTAAAGTTAATGAGTAAATTAATATTTTTGTTTTCGTTTCAATTTATATTAATAAGCATAAGCGGGTTGAATATTAAATTAAACTGGAATCACAAACCATTGTATTAAAATTACTGTTATAATATCGTTTGCAGATTTTTGTCTAGTTTTATTTTTTTCAACGCTTTTATAAGCTTGGGCTGTATGTATGTAACGGAATCTTGGAGCACGATTTTTACCTATCTTGAACAATGCAATAATTTGTATTAAAAAAAAGGCGTGTCTTTTTAGTTTTTTTAAACTACACAATATTATTATTCTTTTAAGACTTGCTAAAACGTACAATAACTATGTCCAGTAGATATGTGTCAAACATACATACACACATAGAGAAATAGACATTAGACACACAACAAAAGGGGGTTTAAAGTGAGTGAGCCTCCGTGGCCTAATGGGTAGGCCTTTGGTTCGCACTCGCAGAGGGTGCAGGTTCGATCCCGGGTAGAAGCGTGTACCAACGAGACATTTTCAGATGTCAAGTACATAATACGGACGGACAACCCGCACTTGGTTGGTCCCAGACGTATTGACCTGCTCATTCCTCTGGACTAGGCCGACTATGTTGTGAGAATGCCGTATGGACTTAGGTAACCATACGGACATTCAAAATAATTGTATTTAAATAGTGGTTACTTCGCTCTAAGAATACTGTGTAAATCATCTACAACGGATGCAAAGGCCTTGTTATTTAAAGTGCGTAGCGATGCCTCGCGATATTTTTCGCACATAGATTTTCAGCAATAACTTATCAATTTTACAAAAACATTTTGTTTTTACTCCCACATACGCTCTATTCATCTCCATAAGTAATATTGTATTGAATATGTTTTGGCAGAGAGCATACGCCTACGGAGGCATTCAATAGATTGTTATATTTTCAAGGTATTTTCCCTATATAAAAGTTAATAATGTAGCATATTTCAAGTCAAGCAGAAGCAAGCATATACATTATACAGCCTACACGGCAAACGTTGTTTTGCTTTCTCAAGCATTATTTCACATTAAATCTTCCAACTGAGCGAGGAGTTGACATATTATCACGCGTAACAATTTCAGTTTCAAGGCCTTCTCAGACAGAAAAACTTCGATAGCAAGATTCAATTGTGCGCTGTACGAAAATAGAAGTGATTTTTAAGAAACCCACAGGATAAGCATTGAGCACACAAAATGTCAACAAAATCGGTTTAGTCGTTTCGCAGGAGCTTGAGAATAATACCTCGAAATGATAATTTTACATAACATCCTTCCATATTATTTTAATAATAATAATAGCTCCCACACCGGTTTCGGTGACGGTGGCCGGTTTCATTGAAACCAGGCCAGCTACGCAGGAGTATATTTGTAGTGCCCAATGTGTGTGCGCAGTACACAAGAGCACTCTCTATTCCTTTACTCTCATAACCCAGTGAGACGGCACACCGACACGACCGGCGAGAGATCAGGCGCAGGACCGACTTTTTACATGCCCATCCGACGCATGGATAATTTTACTTGTCAGACAATCAGATGATCAGCCTGCATTGTCTTAACCAAACTTGGAAATAACGTATTTCCAACGCGGGAATCGAACCCACGACCTCCAAGTCAAGAGCCGCGCTCTATACCACTAGACCACGGAGGCGTTATGTAAATAATAAATCAACATGTAAATAGCGTTGTCTATACTCATTGCGTACCCAATGGTATATCAATCACTATCCACCTCTACAATAACAAACATTATTCACAACTTCTAACATAATAAGATGTTTGTGTAGGCATTTGTCGCTTGTAAGACTAATATTATAAAATATGTGAAAGTGTGGATGTTCGTTACGCTTTCACGCAAAAACTGCTTTACGAATCTTCATGAAACTTTGTACACATACTCTTGGAAGTATCAAAAGTAACATGGGATACTTTTTATTTACAAAATATTTTAAACGAAAAAAATTTTGGCGTGGACGCGGACGAAGTCGCAGGCAAAAGAGAGAAATATTTATAACGCGTAGAAAAAATAGGACGAGTGTTTACGGGGACCTATTGCTTTTACATTCTATTTCGTTGTGTTATTCTTTGATTTGGCTTACTCGTTAGTAAATAAACAGAAAACTTGTAGGATTTTCGTCACTTGTTATTAAGCCATATTATATTCAGTTGCTTGCTTCGCAATAACTATCTGCCCATTAATATGTTTTGAAGGTACCTTAATTTTAATAATATTATTGACATCTTATGTTCTCACCACATAGGCTATCATAGTGTGAGAGTCGCAGTTAATCATTTTTAGTAACTTAGATAGCCTTTGAATAGTCACCTTAATATTTTCTGGAAGAACTGTATGGTTTTGCTGTTCTAGAGAATTTGTATTTTTTTAAATTTATGTTACCCGCGCTGTTGCCTGCGACTTCGTCCGCGTTAGTATAGTAAATCACGTCCCAAGTATTATTTTTCAAAAATATTCAATGTACAGAATTGACTGGCGCAGCCCGCCAAGTTTAGTTTTTAACTTTGTTCTTAACAAAGGAGAAATATAACGCCGCGACACTGTTTTGTTTTAAGCAACATTTTCAGGAAGGGGGAGGCGCAGCCCCCACCAAGAAATGACCGATGCCAAAGCTCCCCGCATATTCATCAAATGACACTCGAAATCTCTATAAATAACATAGATAAAAGCTCATAGCAAGGCAAGGGGTGAAGATAAAAACAAAGTGTAAAAACAAATTTATAGGAAATTTAATGGGCTTTCATTTATGTACTCAACATTTTTTCTCTACAATGCACCGTTTTAGCGATATGAGCAAAAAACTAAAAATATTGAAACTTGAACCCCTCCCCCCACCCTAGGTGATATCGTTATAATTTATAGCCTATGTATTGACCCAATCTCTAAGTAATATTCATGCAAAATTTTAAGTAAATCCATTCAGTACTTTCTGAGTTTGTCCCGGACACACAGACAAACAGACAAAAATTCTAAAAACTATATTTTTATTTATCGATTGTAGATCACGTCCCAAGTATTATTTTTTTAAAATGTGGAATGTACAGAATTGACTTTCCTACGATTTTATTATATGTATAGATTATTATGAAATACTGTGAAAAGTATATCATATGAGTGTAAGAATGCTCCAACCGGAGAATTAGCAGGTCGCATGTGTGTCAGTACGAATATCGACGTTAATGACATTAAAATAAGATTCATATTAGCGCGCCTTGTACAGTGGCGGTTACGACGCTCGCCGCGTTCTTGATATGGCGAAAATGTATGAAAAAATTTGAGAAATTTTCTTATTTTTCATATAACTGGAAAAGTTGTTTATTTTTATATAAAATTTTTAGACTTTATAGAGGACTAAATAAGCAACAATTTTTTTGTATATTTATTTTCCTCAGTTCAGTGTGTTTAGATATTAAGGTACCTAATCAGACCCCATTTTTTTCATATTTTGCGATTATTGTGATGGTTAAAACGTATTTTATGTGAAAATTTTGTATGCGGCTATAGAATTTTTATGGTACAGTCGTGGAGATGAATATATTATCTTTAATTTGAAACCAAAATATCCTCGCAGTTTCACTTCTAATTCTTTAATAGGGTACCAGAAAATAGCTGATATTTGTAATAGCGTCCTTAATGCGAAACAAAACTACACGTTGAGACCATGAAACATATTCAGGAATGTCATAACTAAACCTAAATCAACAAACATAACACGTTTTATTACATAGCACTCATCCTATAAAAATACTACGTGCTGCGAATTATATACAAAGGAACGCGGTAGTGCAACTTTTATCATCGCACAAAAAATTGGAGTAATTGCTAGCGATGTATATCAACATGTACGCTTACCTTAAAAATGGGAAATATAATCATAATATTTTACGATGAGTTATGAAAACAATTCGTTTGATTTGACTGCAGTTCATTATGTTATTTTAATAAAACAATAATTTTAATATAGTATAATATATTTGTAACTCTCACATGACTGTGGCTCCAATTACTGACATAAATAAGTTATTGAAATGACTGACCCTAGTTTAAAAACATGAAAGCACATAGTAAGAAAACATATTTATGTGTTTCGGGAACCCTGGATATTTTCGACTCCGTTACTCTTCCCGTGTAATATTTATCATTCGTATAGTAAGTAACAGATGACCCGACTTATGCTATTCTTATAATTAAACTAAAAAACAATGAAAACGAAGTACGTCTTTTCTAAAGGTAGAAAAGAAAGAGTTTGGAAACGCATGAGTTTTAATCCCTTATTAAATTTAAATGTAAATCCCATATTAAATGAAAATCAAGCTTTTGTTGCGAAACTGCTGTGCAGTGCACGAAAAACTTAATTTATTATACTTCGTTGCTGCATCCTATGAGATTTAATAAACCTGTAGTCCGAATTTTGTGGTACTGCATCATCACACGCCATTTAGATATTATTTATTTAATTTAAAACTGAAAAAAGACAATCAATTGGTTTTATAGTACTTCCGCCTTGCTTTCCTAGATGGCGGTGTTAGTTCGTCCGTCATTCGTTTTTCGTGTGCGGCATCGTCAACACGTTATCCTTTTTAAATTAATTTCTACAGTGTTAAAGTGTTATAATTAGTGTAAATCGCCGAATAATATTGGAAAAAGGAAGAATAAGGATGATTACGAACATATTCGCCGCAAAATACGGCGATTGGAAGTAAAATTACGCTGCAACAAAGGAAAAGGTACCAAACTACCCGCATTAATTTTTAAAAATATTATGAATTTTTTCTTTGTTCTCAGCTATGGCATGGTAACGATACGTTAAAAAAGGACTATCTTAAGGGTTAATACGTGATATTAACTAGATAGTCAACCTTTTGTACCTTAATGGGGTAATACGCGATATTATCCAGGTTACAAACTGAGTCGTGATGATACGTGATATCATCCTGAAAGCAACTTTATGCTTTTGCTTATTCACACCGGACAAGATCCGAGTCATCAGCGTCTTCCTCCCGGGAAGGCCGCTGCGATAACGAGCACTCATCCGACGACAAAAGGCGCGATGAAGACATCGACGCGCGGGAGGCTCAATCTTGCTGTGGAACTCCACAATCTTTAGCCGACGTCAAAGACGTGGATTATATGGAGTCGGCCGCGCCTGCACCGGCGTCGCCGCAGGCCGCACCGCCGACATCAGCGCCGCTGAGCCAACCAGAAGCCACCGTACCAGTAGATCCTAACCAAGAATCTACTCCCAGGTTACCACTTGAAATACTAAATATTCTTGGCAAGGCCAATAAAACAGAGAAAGCCCTAGGCGAACGCATTCCCACCGAACTCTCTGAACGTTGGGGTAAAATCTTGGTCGATGGTTTGGCTAAGGAATACAAGGAGTCGCTTGTGGCGAAGCCCGCCCGCACGAGCCGCAGCCGTCGACACGTCGGCGAGGAGGGCCCAGCAGCCCCCGCGCCGCGGCCGCCCCTACGCGAGCGCCAGACCGAGCAACGACAGGAGACGCCGCTACTAGAGGTACCTCACGCTGGCCGCATCCAATTCTTTTTACGCAATTGGCTTCTAATAACCTCCGACAGCACGGTGCAGTGCTGTCTTATGCTAAAGGATATTATAAAATACCCTTCTGCATTGAGTTATAAGTCCCTTCTGTAAGCCACCTTACCAACGTGTGGAACCAAGTAATCCACCTTTTACAAAGAGTCAGATGAGCAAAGCAATAAGTGAACTCAAACAATTAGGTGCTATTTCAGTATGTAATGAAAATTTGCCAGACCAATTTATTTCATACATTTTTCTTACACCGAAAAGTATCGGTGGGTTAAGATTTATATTCAACTCAAAATTACTTAAATACATTTCTAATGTGCACGTAATCAACTTTTAAAATGGAAGATATTCGCACTGCTATAAAATTGGTCTTTTCAAATGCCTATATTCCTCATATCTCAATCTCAAAATATCTCAATCGATCTCAAGGAATTGCTTGTGCGGTGTGCCGATTCATACATTACATAAATTTATTATTATTATTTTTTTGAGATTTCGATTTCATGATAATCTTTGTGAATTTAACTGCCTTCCTGTACGGCTTAAGTTCTGTGCCATTTATATTTGTAAAGCTTCAAAAGCCTCTTTTTATGTGGTCAAGAAAGCAGGGCCATCTAGTGGTCGAAATTCGAATCGAAATCTAAAGATTATGCTACTATATTATATATTAAGGTCAAAATTGAAACAATTAGGTTTTATTATCAACTTTGAGAAAACTAGTATGACGCCTTCACAACTTTGTAGATTTATTGGCTTTGACCAATGATATTATATTAGCTTTGACATAATATTAAATACTCAAGTCATGCAGTTACTCCAGAAATTTTCTAACTAGCCAACGAAATCCATAACAAAGCGCGATTTCGCGAAGTTCATTGGCACTTTAATTTCAGCATGACCAGCAATAGCATACAGCCGTGTAGTTGTATATTCTTGGATACAACTGGCCGCGTACTAAATACTTTGAACGAGAAGTTTTTAGCTTCACAAAAATGTAATAATAATTTTGATTCCATCATGCCTGTAAAACCACAAAAAATGTGTACCACCAGTTGGTGGTGCAATATTGTTTTTAATAGAATAAAGTAAGCTTTTTAATAGAATAAACACAAGTTTATACGAGCTGGAGATCTTCACAGACTCGTCACTCACCGGCTGGGGCGCCGCGTGCGACGGAGTAGTAACTAGATGCCATTGGTCTGCGGATGAAGCTCGCCATCATATCAATTATCTCGAATTATTGGCTGCCTAGGGATTGAAATCATTTTTCATTTCATCGTTGTGATAATATTTTAAATGTCTTACTAAGAATAAATAATACTACTGCCATAATTATATTATCTTATATTATATTAATATTATAATGTGAAGTATTCAATTTCATCATCTCAATGAAATCGCGAGAGATATATGGCAGTAGTGCGAGAAACAACGCGTATAATTTATTTGCTTCTTATTTATATAAAAACACAGATGCTGACCAGGCGTCTAGGTACGTAACGTAACGATAGGAACTTACTAAAGATCTTATTGAGCTTCGGTCAACCTGACAACCTGATTGATGGCTGATACCGTACTTACTCGCGTTGTGCTTTAATAATAAGTGCTATATTATTATCTGCTAAGATATTATGTCTCTTGGAAACAAGACCCAGGTGCCTTCATCATCCTTGCTTTTACAATTTCATGGCACGATTATTTTTTCTATGCCTTTCCGCCATTTGCGCTCATACTGTCTTAGGAAAATTATAGAAGAGGAAGCGACTGGTAAATTAGTCGTTCCGTACTGGCCGTCGTGTCTCGGCCGTGTTTTCCACTGTTTTGATCGCTTCTCAAATCTGACGAGATTTATTTTAGGCCAGATAAAACCTTCTGGCGTGCGCAGTATTGTGCGGAAAGTCTACCTAAGACGCTGAATACCGGAGATGTCTATTGACAATTTCATACTAAAACCGTTATCGGGAGGTACAATTAATCAGTATGATACAGGATTAAAACAAATTGGTTTAATTTTTGTCAAATTAATAATATTGATTTGTTTTAAGGATCCGTAGCTGATATAATATTATTACGAATTCTTAAATTTTAACAGAAAAACTTAATGAAAAAGCAAGTTGCGGAATGTTAAATTGTTATAGGTCTAGACTCTAGTTTGTCTCTAATCATTATTAATAATCATTGCGAGTTTCTTACGCCGGTTCTTCTCGCCGGGCTAGTTCCCGAACCGGTGGTAGGCACCAGTAGTATCAACGTTCTGAAAGCATTTTTTTTTTTTTTTTTTTTTTAAATCTATTCAGAAATAAAACAATTTTTATTTTATTTATTTTATTGGTAAATCCCGTTGCAATAACGATCCTAAGATTTTTTAAAGGAGTTTTTAGGAGTAAGCCCAGCTTCCTAAAGTATTCATTTTTAAGGGAACCTTATAAACTTTTGGAGTACGTATCTAAATTTTATCCGTAAGATTCGATACTTATTATCATTAGAAATTTTATAAAAAAAAAAAAAAAAAAAAAAAAGGTAACTCTCATTCTAATATTATAATAATTATATTAGGTATATAATAATTCAACTCGTTGTCGACGGGACAACGGGTGCAGACGTTATCACTCATAAGAACAGAAGACGTTCATTCCGAAAATTCACGTATCGTAATCACTATCAATAATTATTCATCAAGCCCCAGCTAAAGCTTTATCTGTGTACCTAGATAAGACAAAAGAGCTGAGAAATGGCCCAGCTACTGATAAGCTCATTTTAACAACTAGAAAGCCTTTTCATAATGCCAGTTCCCAATCTATAAGTCGCTGGATAAAGAGTGTCCTCAAGGACAGTGGCATAGAGATTGGCGTTTATTCAGCGCACAGCACGCGACACGCCTCCACGTCGGCGGCGCGCCGCGCGGGAGTCTCCGTCGACATCATCAAGCGATGCGCTGGCTGGGCCGGCTCATCACCTTGTTTTGCTAAGTTTTATAACTTACCTTTACCAGATTTAGCACAAGACAGAGCTTTCGCAGAAGCTATTTTTAATGTAAATTCTGATTCATAGCATATCCAAACTAATTAAGTAGTATTATTATTTAGAAGTACAATACTTTATTAAATAAAAATTGTTATCATGTCTATAATGTTATACCTATCATTTTAAATTCCGTAATTAATTAACTTAATGTAATTAATCTGGTATTTTATCATTCCGCAATTACGCGCTGAACATCTACAGGTTTATTAAATCTCATAGGATGCAGCAACGAAGTATAATTTGTGGTTAATTGAACTTACCTTAAGTGAACTTCAACCAAAATTATACGAGTTGCTGCATCCGTAGAGATTTAAAATCCCACCCCACCCACTTCTCTTAGTTTGTTGCCCCTATTCTTTACTTGCGGAATGATAAAATGTTATGAATTATCCTCTCTAAAAAGAATGACGGACGAACTAACACCGCCATCTAGGAAAGCAAGGCGGAAGTACTATAAAACCAATTGATTGTCTTTTTTCAGTTTTAAATTAAATAAATAATATCTAAATGGCGTGTGATGATGCAGTACCACAAAATTCGGACTACAGGTTTATTAAATCTCTACGGATGCAGCAACTCGTATAATTTTGGTTGAAGTTCACTTAAGGTAAGTTCAATTAACCACAAATTATTGACAGTACAAAGTTAAACATAAAATTACGGAAGCGTAGCATTGCTACGAACGTGCTACGGTTTGTAATGAGTGCTACGCCGTAGACACCGCGTAGCACTCTGTCGAGTGACGAAAGATTAACGAGATATTCTCAACATTGTTATTTTAAGCGTACATAACATTAATTTTGCGGATTCCTGCTTTTTTTTGCTTGTTCTCGGTTGTTTCGTGTGTTACTTGTACAGTTTTATCAGATTTTGACAAATCAAAATGAAACATAGTAATTTTATATTTGTAAAGTGAAAAATTTTAGTATACTTACTTTGAATTTTTATAGCAAATGAATATACCAGGAAACGAGCAAATGAATCGCCGGCCATAGATAATTGAAATATAAAATACCAGAGCATCATAATATTATGGTACTAGAAGTTACTTTCCTGGTCCATAAAATCCATACAATACTCAGGTTTTCGCGGTAACACACTCGGTAAAACAAAAATAAGTATCATTTTCCGTTGAAGACGTGGTCTGGCCGGCATTTGATCTTGAAAAGTAGCTCTTTGACATTTATTGTTAACTTTTGATAATTTCTCCAACAGATAAGATAGAGGAGCGTCAGTTCGCTCCGTACCAGGAGTACCATCACTACGAGAGGCACTGGGGCCCGTACTTCGAGGAGAAGAATGTGACGAGGCTGAGCGCGCACGTTGGTGCCGAGGCACTCCTCAACTGCCGCGTCGTCATGCTCAAGGACAAGACTGTAAGTGATTTTCCAAGCCGTTAGCCAAGTGACATCGAGGCCCGTACTCCGAGAAGAATGTGACGAGGCTGAGCTCGCACGTCGGCGCCGAGGCGCTCCTCAATTGCCGCGTCATCATGTTCCAAGGACAAGACTGTAAGTGATTTTCTAAGCCGTTAGCCAAGTGACATCGCTGCCCGTACTTCGAGGACCACATAGACGAGGCTAAGCGCGCACGTTGGTGCCGAGGCACTCCTCAACTGCTGCGTCGTCATGCTCAAGGACAAGACTGTAAGTGATTTTCAAAGCCGTTAGCTAAGTGACATCGAGGCCCGTACTTCGAGGAGAATGAGACGAGGCTGAGCTTGCACGTCGGCGCCGAGGCGCTCCTCAACTGCCGCGTCGTCATGCTCAAGGACAAGACTGTAAGTGATAGTCAAAGACGTTACCCAAGACATGGCATCGAGGACCGTACTTCGAGGCGAAAAATGTGACGAGGCTAAGCCGAATTCTCATAAAAACTAAATCGGGATACGCTGTTAGAGAACTATTATTGTAGCTTAAATATTATATTTTGCACCTTTTATCAATGTATCTACTGTGTGTAACAATTAAACCAAACTTTAGGTGTGTATGATAATGTAATGTGTCTCTTGTATAAAGTTGACCGTGAAAGCAGCAGCACTAAAAGACCAACTTTTTTTAAACGTATTGGCAAATTCACGACGCTATAGTGATAGCCCATACAAATTCCAAAAAAAATTGCAATTGTGAAAAAAAATCACAATGAACTCTACAAATAAAGGACACATAATTACACCTTAAAGTATTATTAACCACTTAGTTTTGTCATAGTACAGTGTATAAAGATACATAAACGGAGTGATGCATAAATCGTTTTTACCTACAAGCCTCAGGCGGTAGAGTAATTAATACAACTGCTGCAACGTGCGGCGGGTCAGGTTGCAGGTTAATTGTTACAGTAACATTATTGTTATTGTTTCAACCGCCACCGGAACCTATGCAAAACAGTTAGTCAAGTCAGTTACATAAGATGGTATAGCCATACGAATAATGTATAGCCATAAAGACTTGAGCCATAACATAATTTGGAATATTTGCCTATATTAGTATGCAAAAATGTATGTAATGTCACAGAATTTATATTAGTAGTACCAAGTAATATAAACCAATGAGCTCCAGTTGTGTGTTCATAAGATTCAGATAGTATGTAACGTAAAGCAAAACATTTTTTAAACGACCTCCAAAAAGGAGAAAGAAAGAACGAAAAATAAATTTATTTGGTATAACATCAAATCATGAAAATCGGCTTAGTAACTTCAACGTAAGGAGGTAAAAGACAGACACGCGGATTAATAATATTAGTCTTAATGTTTTAAACATTTAACAATCATATTTTTCGTCCTCAAATAGTATTAAAAATGAGAAAATACACAAAAAGAGAACGTTGTTCGCAGCCATTCAGGATTTTGTAATTAATGTGGCGATTGTCATAATTTTTCATTTATATTACCCGGCATAAACATCTTAATGTATTTTGGCGCAGAGACCATTTTATTTTCGCTCGCATAAATTTTTATTTAGACATAAGCACTGCTTTAACCTAATCTTTTTTAAGTTATCGCTTTAAAGTCTGCCAATGCGAATAGAAAATCTGTTTTATAATTCGTAATAGGAACGAGAGTTTTTTGCCAAACTGTTTAAATTAGAATTTTATTTCTGTTGCTCTACTTTTTTGTTAAGTATTGTTTTTTCTTACCTCAATAACTAACAGTGTTTTTCAAAACTGTGGGTCACGAGTCCCGTGAGACTTGCGAAGTCATACCGGAGCGAAATAAAGAGATACATGTATTTAGGTTTTAAAGTTTCATTCCGAGTTTCCAAGGACTTATATCAAAGTAATAATATTATGAAGGCGAAAGATTTTTATTGTTGATGTATGTTAAATCTTCTCGCAAAAACTACTGGACAGATCATGATCAATTTTGATTCCTAATCAATAGTAGTTTAGCCTCTGCATAAACACATAAACTACTTTGTATCGCAATAATAACATATTATGCTAAGTAAGTAGCTTTTTTAATTACATGCTAGTTCATTATAATCCTAAAGTCTCAACTAACAAAAAATTAAAATCAAAATTGTTTTATTTCTGAATAAATTAAAAATAATTATTTTCCGAATGTCCTACATAACGGTATTTATGCAGGGTATGTGGACTCCTACTCACTAAAACCACCTGCGGTTCGCCTTCAGCCGTATAAAGGAGGGATATCCCGGATCTAACAAACACGGGACTCCCTCCACGACTGGCCGGTCTACCTCAAAAGGGACCGGACTTCCACCAAGGTAAGGGAACGCCTAGGCAAACTGAAGCGTTCCCCTCGACGCCGGGGGAACCGTTGCGACTCAGTCAATGACCAGGTCTGTGCGCCGTAGGTTAGGACGGGCAGAATGCACATGTCGACGAATCTGCGTTTCATGGAGATTGGTAGATCTCTCTTCATCAGCGTCTTCATGGACCAGTAGCTCCTCCAGGCGTTTTCTATTTGTCGATCGACTTCTTTACCCTGTCCATTATTAAAAGAGACTAGCTGGCCCAAGTAGATATACTCATCGACATATTGTATTTCTTTGTATTATAGTTTTTGAAAATTATTATTTATATTCAAATGTAAAGTATTATTTTCTTTTTATATCGACTTCAAAAAATAATGAGGTTACTTAAATCGGGCGTATATTATATTAATTATAGTCTCTTTATATTTGTTCGCGGATAACCTCGTTGTTTGTAAACCGATTTTGATGATCCCTTTTTGTTGGAAGGAAGATACTGCACAGGTTGTCCCATGATAATAACTAATTTTTCATTGTCGATTGTTTTTTGTAAGTTTGTTAGTTATTTCACGGACCAAGATTGGTATACTGGACGTTAAAAATTCATCTAAAACTAACTTAGCCCACTTAATCTATATTCAGGCCAACAAATGGCCACAGACGCAGGCGAGAGCTAGTCAATATTAATTATCGGGAATCAATTTCTCAGTATAGACTTCGTAAACTCAATAATGAGTGAATTGATCGAGCTACCAAATTGCGAGCGCCATTTAACAGCTATAATGGCATGTACGGATGTACGTTGTTTTGCCAAACCCTTTGGCCAATAACGATTATTGCTTTACAAAGCCCTTGTGTATTATATTATTTGAGTATAGTTTTGTTGTGTGTGTAATTTGTGTTTTGTTTGGTTAATAGATAATATTGAGATGGCATTGGGCACTGCAGATATTTTTTCGGGTTTTCTCTGTGGTAGAAAACCCGAAGTCTGTCGGTTCCCAGTAGTTATATTTATATACCTTTATTATATTCCATCATTTGCCATGTTACTTTGAAACATAGGAGTCAATGTTATTGTTAAGCGTCACATCAGTCAACTATCTTATATTTTGTAGTACTCTTACGTGTCTTTGCTTCGCAGTTCGTCTCATCTCGTTGCAATCAGATCTGACTCTTCAATCCGATATTCATTTTCATTTAGATTTGTGCCCTGATTTTCTTTTGAGCGCTCATGATTTTGTCATCCGATCCGAGATTTACAGACGTCATCGCTCCGGCTCAGTCAACAAATCTGGCACAATTCACCATTTCAAAGCTCACCGCTCATTTATTCATAGCTTGGAGTGACGGCCAGCGCTATGCCGCGCGTGATATTTCCTTCCTTAAACATCGCAAAATTATTTCCTAGTCTAAAATTAATAGTATTGGTGAAATTTATTTCCACCAAGAACTTGTTGGGTTGTATCTGACAAAATAAACCTAACATAATTAACAACTTTTTTCCGCAACTACTACCTTTTGTTCTCGTCTCTCAAAATATCGATCTCCATACCAAATTTCATCTAAATCGGTTCAGCCGTTTAAGCCTGAAGTGGCAACAGACAGGCAGACCACATTTCGCACCTATAATACTATAACTTCGTTGTCTGTCCGTCTGTCCGTCTGTCTGTCGCCAGGCTGTATCTCAAGATTCTTCTGAAATTTTCACAGATTGTATGTATCTGTTGCCGCTATAACAACAAATACTAAAAACAAAATAATATTAATATTTAAGGGGGGCTGCCTTACAACAAACGTGATTTTTTCGGCCTCTTTTGCTCGATATCAATAATGACAACAGTTAGGCACTTGAAATTTTCACAAAGGCCTTAAATGTATGTGTGCTTTAATAATTAATAATAATATATTTTAAATAAAATAAAAATTAAAAACGGGCTCCCATACAATTTTTGGCCTATTTTTGCTCTAACAATACGGAACCCTTCGTCCACGAGTCCGACTCGCACTTGGCCGATTTTATTTATTTTCTGCGGCTTTGCTAAACAATAATTATAATGTTTTCAATTCAAAAAGTTGCGTATAATATTATGCAAATCCAAATCTGACAACATGAAGACCTTACACCCAATGTTTTGATGTATTAAATTTTGGTTTGCAGTTTCAATATCACTTTAAACTACAGTAGTTTAAAGTGATAATCGTACAGTAGTTTAAAGTAAATGCTCTCATCCAAAATAAACATCGTAAAACGTGTCTTCAGACTATTTCGTATTTGTATACCTAGTAGTATGAAAACAAATGATTTTAGGTCAAAAGTAATCTGTATACAAATTATACAAGAAATTATGCAAGGTGGAAATTATTGAGCTAGTACAAACAATACCATTCACAAATTCTGTTGACCTAATTATAATTTTCAGATTCATTTGTGTCCCAAACTAATTTTAACTGCATCGTCACGAACTTGATTGCATAATAATATTATCGATTGTCTAATGCCCGGGACAAACAGGCAAAACACCTGTTTAAACTACTATGTTAATAATTATAGCAGGATTGTATTGGGCTTTAAGATGGCGAATCAAGCAAAAAATCAAACATCGTCAGTTATGTATCTCTTCATACTCACGCCCGTCTTTCATATGCCAGGTGAAAAAGGACGACGCAGAATCAATGCCAAGTTAGTATTTTCTTAATAACTCGATAAAAATACAATTTTTCAAAATTCGCCATGCTAGTCTCTCGGTGACAGAATTATATACAATATGTTAAAATATTAACTCAGTTTATTGCACGATTGTGGCAATATTTGAAATACATTGCGAAAATCGTGCGTGCAAAAATTCGTGAAAATTAGATGCGCCTCTGTGATTGTTTTTATCAAGAAAGTTTAAGTTATCGTGTTTTCGCTAGGTAGGACCCTCGGAAATATAATGTGGTAACTATGTTTAAAAAATTAACCAATTCGGAGCTTAGTACAAAAATGAATTATAAAATCTACAAATTTGATTTAGTCGCCTTAAGCGAGATTGGCTACAAACAGATTATGATAAAATAATATTTCATTTCACCAGGTGATGTGGCTCCGCAACACGACGGACACGGCGCAGCTGTTGACGGTCGGGCCGGCGCCCTACGCGGGCGACAGTCGCGTCGCCGTCAAGTTCCAGTACCCCAACAACTGGAGGCTCAGCATCAATCCCGTGAAGAGAGGCGACGCCGGCCTCTACATGTGCCAAATATCGACCCACCCCCCGCGGACGATATACGCCAATCTGACTGTACTACGTAAGTTATAGCAGAGTATTTTGAATTATATGAATGAAACATACAAAAAAGTAATAACAAGCTATACCTTAACCCCAAAAAACCCTTAGCATAGAAACGCAAATATATTCCCATATGGGTTATATTATACTCATACATTTTCTCAGGCTCATTGGATTACAAAACGTTTATCGATACCCTACTTTACATACACAATATCGAATGATTCATCAAAATGTATTTTGCTTCGTTGAAATGATTTCTCTCAATGCTATTGCCTTGCTCGCTCGTGTTTGAAATAAAGACACTTTTTAATTTTTCTTCTGTTTGAATTGTTTTATTGAAAAAGTTAGGATTATATTAAAAAAATTAACAAAACCGATTTAAAAAAGATGTAAACTGCCTTCTTTTCTATATTTAGTAAAATTCTAATGAAGAACTTTTTAATCTTTCTATTTCTATTTTTAATTTCATTTCATTCAGAAAATATTCAAGTACAAGTAAAAAATACATTCATAATCATTCAATTAAGAATTTAAAAATACAACGATAAGTTTTTACTTAACAAGTGTAGTTTAAATCAACCATCCACTTAAATTATCATTTTAAACGATAACCTCAAAATATTATACTCTATAGAGTATAGTCTATATTATTATATTTTTGAATAAATAACCACACATATTATTGCGCTCAAAAACTTCAGTGGAGTTTTAATTTATAAAAAACTTTCACCTACATTAAATGCATAATATACAAGTATGTAATTTGGCTGGCGGTTTGACCCTATTTTTATTCAAATTATGCGAGGGCACATCAATGGAGCTCGCAATTAGCTAGCATTTATGGAAGACATGACATCAGGGAAACTGGGCTCACTGAAAAGCCACACATACTTTTTACGTTATAATATGATGTTAAATAATCGGCAAAGCGCGAGTCGGACTCGCGCACGAAGGGTTCCGTACCGTTATAGAGCGAAAATAAGGAAAAAAATTGTGTTTTTTGTAAGGGAGCCCCCCTTAATTATTTATTTGATTTTATTTTACTATTAAAGTTTAAATATAATTGAAGATTTTGTGAAAATTTCAAGTGTCTATATGTTGCCATTATGGATTACCAGCCAAAAAGACCAAAAAAATAATATATTTTGTTGTATGGGAGCCCCCCTTAAAAATTAACTTTATTTTGTTTTTAGTATTTGTTGTTATAGCGGCTTCAGAAATACATAATCTGTGAAAATTTCAGGAGTCTAGCTATAGCGGTTCTTGAGTTACAGCCTGCAGACAGACAGACAGACGGACAGACAGACGGACAGACATCGAAGTCTCAGTAATAGGGTCCCGTTTTTACCCTTTGGGTACGGAACCCTAAAAACCACACAAATCCTTTTTACCTATGTTGTTTACAGAATTTGCGCAAAATACTTTAAACACACTTAAAGTACCTTCCCTTCAACGAACGTTTTGCTACGAGTATGATTATATCCTTCGGCAGTAATTATAAAGCTAATTTCTGTCGGTAAATATTATAATAGAACAGTTCGTCACCTCCACGGTAAACTTACGAATCTGCCATTTTTTCAAAATCGAGTTTCTAGCAAAAAACTGTCACTTATGTGGTATTACACACCGTGGCAAATTTCCATATTTCTATCTTTAACGGTTACAGAGTTCAGATGGTTCGAATCTGCCTTTTTATGCTCATACACCCATGGCAAACTTACGAAATTGAAAATAGGATAACGTATGTTATAATTCGAGTGAATCTTGCCATTGTAAACTTACGAATCTGGCATATTCGTTAACTTAAACTGGGTGAAGTGAGTAGTGACCCACAGCCCACAGGCCACAGCAAACATACATATCTGCCACTTTCGTTAATTTACTATGGCTTCTGAGTTCTGGACCATTCTTTTATGTTCGGAAACTGGCGGTATATTATAATGTCAGAATGTCAGAATGTTGTCAGACAATTGCGGTAGCCAACAGAAAAACTTGTATGTTGCTGTGACAACTAGCGGGATAATAGACACGATAGATCAATGTCTTTTATGAATCCGGGCACAGTCACATGGAATGCGACTTGGTTCATTCTAAAATTGAAAGGTAAGAATTCAGCTGTTTACACACCAGAAGGATGGACACAAGTCATGAGAATGGCTAGGGTAAATCCTCGTCCATTTAGTGTTGTCTCATGAGGAGTTTTTTTCCAAGACTGAAGAAGAAGACGAGGCTAAAATCGCATCTAATTGACGCTATCGACGCGATAAGTCAATTAGATGCCATGGCCCATGATGCGGTGACTATCGTAAAACTCATCCTATACTATTCAGAGTGGGTTTTGAGGATAAAAATTGTCACGGACAGAGCTGTAGGTATTAACCTACGGCTGCTGCATTAACTACTTGTATTTTAACCTTTAACCGCGCAAATTGCATTTTCTGGGCCTCTCCCAAGCCCTTCCATTCATCCCGATCCAACGCCACTGTCGGCCAGCCTGGCTTGTATGTGTCAAGTTCATCGCGCCATTTTTTTCAAGTTCGGCCACGGCACTTACACGACAACAAAATTTCGAGTCCATCCCGCTTGATTTTAAATGCGTAGGTACGTCGATTATCGAAAAATGTAGTCCGCCAAAAAGTGAAGAAGTTAAAAAGTGGCAACATTGTAGTGTCATCTCTTTCAAATCAATCTAAGAAAAATGGGATGACACTACGATGTTGCCACTTTTTAATTTCTTCACTTCTTTGACAGACTATACCGTCGTATGAATCCGACTTGTGCGGTTTAAAGGTTAAAGAATATACGATTAATAACTCCCACACCGATTTCGGTGACGGTGGCCCGTTTCACTGAAACCAGCCCAATTGCGCAGGAGTAATATTATAGTGTCCAAGTACAAACTTGGACACTATAGCACAGTGCACAAGAGCACTCTCTATTCCTTTACTCTCATAACCCAATAGCACGGCTGACCGACACGACTGGTGAGAGATCAGGTGCAGGACTGACTTTTTACATGCCCATCCGAAGCATGGATCATCTTACTTGTCAGACAATCAGGTGATTAGCCTGCATTGTCCTAACCAAACTTGGAAATGACATGTTTCCAACGTGGGAATCGAACCCACGACCTCCGAGTCAAGAGCCGCGCTCTAAACCACTGGACCACGGTTATACCATAATATACGATTATACGAAACCCCGGCCGTTTGTAGAGTGCAAACTACCAATTTTACAATTATGCACTTAGGATGACTGAAGTAAACATACGAAAGTACCACATTCGTAAGTTTACTACGGTAAAATTTTGTCGAAATTTACGAAAGTACCACTTTGGTTAATTTGCCATGGTATCAATAAATACCTTATTATGTATATGTATGAAAGTGCAAATTAACGAATGTGCATTATTTTGTGATTTAAATCCAATAATGAAAATTCATTGATTGTATCTAAAACATACAGCATTATGCAAAGCAAAAATATTAGAGTATTGATTTCACAATCGCAACAATTCTTTTAATTATTATTTTAAGGTTTTGAAACGCTCTCCTGTAAAATTTGTTTTTTGCAGATTCGTAAGTTTACCGTAGAGGTGACGAGTTATGGCTTGTAAGCTATTCATGGATAATAATCTACATTGTTATAATATATTGTGCCAAAATTAAAAGTAAAGCATAAAACAAAAGAAACAAACACATGTAAAGTAAGGTAAAAAATTATTATAGAGTAAGAGCCTGAAATTTTCAACTTTTCTAAAATGAAGAAAGTCTGGCCGTCGCAGGCTCTTGGTACATTACTCAAATTGTGCATAATCGTAAAGGTATCAAAAATTACCTGGCCTGGTAGTTGTTTACTGTTTATATTGTTATTTTAAAATAATATTAGAGACTAATATTATAATTTATCGTTATCCAGCTTGAGCTCTTGAGCTTGCTTTTTAATTTTAAAATAACCCCTTAATATAAACTTGGCTATAACGCTTGGCTTTTTCTGAGTAAATACTAAATAATAAATTAACCTAGAGGCGATCAATCGTCGTTTGATTATTTTATGTCTATATGTGTTCACTCACCAAGTGAACTGATACAGATGACAAGATGTTTAACTCAGAGTTAACTTTAAACCAGATCTACGCAAGTCCGCCTTACAAAATAAATAGGCCCGCCATAATATTCTGCCTATGTAACAATTTCTCTGATGGTACTTATTATTTTTATTTATATTGTAACAAAAAAGAAATTGTTCGCGCTAAAGCCAAAAATGTGTACAATATAATATTTTAAAAAGATTTTCCACGCTTTTCACCAGGACGGTCGTAAAACAATTTGTTATAATGAAATTTTGGTTCGTTACTCAGAAAAGCGTTTTTTGAAATTCTTGCATCAGGTGTCACAGAGTAATTGGCAATTTCATCACTTTTATGTGTTTAATGGCCGGCTGTTTTCCTTTCAGCATAATGAAATGTAATAAAGGGGCCGAATTCCGAAACTGATTATTTCTGTAACTAAATTAACCTATTTAAGGTAGCTAACGCTTATCTAAGAGATCTTTTTATTTGCAGCGCCCGTTTTGACAATAAACGGTGATAAAACTCACGATCTAAAGGACAGATTCTACAAGGCCGGTAGCTCTATAAAGTTGTCGTGCGTCATATCAGACGAGTACGTCTCAACTTTAACGACGAAATCACCGACAGTGACGAAAACCACAGTCACCACACCGTTGACGACGACGACAGAAATGACGACGAAGATGAGTACGGTGTACAATAGAATAGATTTAATGTTGAATAAGAGTTGGAGCGTCGAAACGACGACCATAACGTCAACTGTTAGTGTAAGTGCTACGACGAAGAGCGCGACCGTGAAGAGTACAGAAATGACGACGGTGAAGCCGCCTCGGATACTCAACAACGTGTTCGGGCTAGCCTGGAGGAAGCAGGGGAAGGAGTTCGTAGATTCTGTCACGTGGCGCAATATGAGGTAATTCTTATTTTCTCTTGATGAACCTTTTTTTGGCATGGATAAATTGTGTTTTATACAATGACCTGAAAACGTAATGTCAAGCGAATAGTCTTTAGATATCCGTAAAATCAGAGAACTCATAAGTGTAACCACTCTTTGTAATCTTTTACTTTCTGTTGGGTCTTCGGTAACTTTGGGAAATAGCATAAGAATACTAGATGAAAATAAAACGAACCCTCAATTAACCTTTTATATCTTTTGCCATTGAATTAAAAAACAAAATAAAATATGTAATTACGTCGCAACAAACAAAGAACAGATTACCTTTTTTCAATAATAATAATTATAAAACTGCATTATAATATCTGAACAAGTTTCGCGAGGCCATTGTTTCACATATTCATGAGAGCACAACCAGAATATCAAATTAAACAATAAATTATTGTAGGACAAATTAATATTGTAAAATAATAATTGGGGATTTTAAATATGTGAAATTTTTAATACTTTTGAATATTTATAATATCTAAACTGTCTGTGTTCTGGTCTGGTTTCAATGAAATCGGCCACCGTCACTGAAACCGGTAGGGAGTATTATTAGTATTAGTATTCAAAATATGAAATTGTGCAGTTACGGCGAAAAATATTAATTTCTGCGTAGCAGAGTCAGGCCCAGCATGTAAATAATGAACAGAGAAACTAGTTCATTTAAAACTTATAGCATTTTTAGCTTGTAAAAATATACGCAATTATGTTTTAAACTAGGTGCAACAAGCTTTTAAACCATAAGTAGTTTTTGTTCTCTTTCGTTTAAACCGCGTTTAAACAATGTAACTTTATAATAGATCCTCAACAGCTCAGGAACAACCATTAACCTAATTGCATTAAATTTTTATAATTATATTGTAAACTTTGGCTAGCTAGTTGGCTAGTGACGTTGTTACTAAACTAACTCTGTTGCATCGACGAGTTGCATAAAAAATAACGCAGTAAAAAGCATATTATAAATGTATTTTCGCTGTTAAGTATGACTTTAAAATACAAGGTGGCGTCTGCAGTGTCAATGATGATTTAGATCACCCACACATAGTTCTGCGAATTCGCATCGCATCGCAGATATCTGCGACAAAATTCATAATACATAATAATTTTAACTTATATGTTACCTTTCATTTTAAATTGCAAGTTGCAACATTTCTCATTCAAAATATTTATATTATAATATTTTATTCAAATAATAAATTGTGTAAAATTCCAATAATTTAATAATTAATATCCACTAATAGTTACAATAATAGAGTGGCTACAAGATTTATGGTATGTTTTCATGATTTTGACGCAACTGCTTGATTGTTTTTCACGTGATCTAAACTGTTCGAGTATATTTTCGTCGTATAATTAACCTGGGGAGGGGTTTATGTAAAACACATCCACCTAACGGTTTAATTAGGAAACCGCACATGTTATTTGAAACTAGATTTTCATTTTGAACCCGTTATATAAATCCCTTGCCGGTTTATTCTGTGGCGGAGACTAACCGCACCGTGTAAATGATATATTAAGCGTAATTAAGCTTAATTTTAGCTATTTTTTAGATATAAAATGAGTGATCGCTTTAGTTGTAACCGTTATAATAAAAAATATTTTATGAAACAAAATGTTTCAAAAATATTCTAACAGCTGAACATCATGCCTGTATTTCGATGTGCCGAAACTTATGTCATTTCTTGGACTCTAAGGCCTCAGCCTCAAAATCAGCGGGCAGCAGGGCGGGAGCGGTGGTGGCGGCGCGGGTAGCCGTCTTGCCGCGCGCCGCTCACCGCGCCACGCCGTTGCATTCGAGGCCACTTCCATATAAAATACATTGGAACGCGCTCCTCCCGCGCCGCCACCGCCCCGCTGCCCGCTGATTTTGAAGCTGAGGCCTCACAAAGACAGTATTTCTACACAAAATTTTATTAAAGTCGATTCAGTGAATAAAACAGGATAATTTTATAATAACACGAGCTATTGCCTGCGGCTTCGCTCGCGTTAAGAAGTATTATATTTAATTATATACAAACTTTCATCCCCTATTTTAACCCCTGGGGGATGGAATTGATCAAAATCCTTTCTTAACGGATGCCTACGTCAAAACATCTACCTGCATGCCAAATTTCTGCCCAATCCGTCCAGTGGTTTGGGCCATGCGTTGATAGATCACCATGTCAGTCAGTCACCTTGTTTTAGATATTATATTTAGATATTTAGATTAGATTAGTTACTAAAATATGATTTGCAATAATTTACGTATCCATGTAACAAAAATACAATTGTATATTACTCATTGTTAGAAATGAGAATTACTTGAGTATTATGATTCCTCAGAGAAATGTAACTTAGAAACTTGTCAAAGTCACGTAAACGAAGACGAATGGTTTTATGTATATTTATTTTCAGCGCCACAATCAGTGTCGGTTCGGCGTCACAAAATGACAGCGGGATGTACACCTGTCTCCTGCTAAACCACTCTCAAGTGACTGTCAATGTACACGTCTTGATCGGTAAGTTGACGTAAACAGTATATAATATAAGATAATCACGTTAGTCAAAAAAGAGAATTCTTGGGTTACGCGCGTGTTCTACGAGATATGTTTTTGCCTTTTGGGCTCCCACACAAAACATCGCATCGCAAATATCTGTATAAATATCTGCCACAAAATTCATTCCACGAAAAAATGACATTACGAAGCGATGCGATACGATGCGATGCGATGCGAATTCGCTGTTTTGTGTAAGAGCCCATAGTTGGAATATAACAGTGATTATAGTGAGCAAGTAGTCATAATAATATTATGAGTCATAAGTCATAACTCTATAATAACCGCTGTTCATAACATGACACAAGTGGCATTTATTAATGCCCGTATTTGGAGTTTTTTTAACATATTTACTTACCTTTTTCCATTGCACAGTAATATTGACGCGGTCAACTTTAAGCAAACCGAATATTCTGTAATAAGATATACTTCGTTTCATCCATCTTTTGAAAAACAAAACATAGGCAAAATTTTGACTCTGTGATGAATTTTTCTAAGTTTTTGTTTTTTTACAGGTGAAAATCAAGCAGCAGTACACCATGATACCTGGAATAAGGGATCCCTCTACTGGCAAGCGCAGAATCTATGTTTGTTCACTTTGGTATTATTCATTTCATTCTGTACTTGAAAATAACGTTCGAATAAATTCTAAACGACATAAATGATGAAAGTGTCAAAATATTCATTCAATTTCAGTCTGTATCGAAACAGTAACGTATTTCATTTTATGAAAGTTTCAAAAATAAAATATCGTATGAAAGCTAACGCCTTTTTAATTATTTTTATGCTCGTGAAAAATAAAACTAAAATGTTATTCACATATAGGTTTGGATGGTCACCTCCAAAATTGTTAAAATGTTGTCACTTTAAATGTGTACAGTCAGAAACAAATATGCATGTATTTTATCACTCACACTGATATGGAGCTATTAGGCTGCGTTTCCACCAGAGATGTGTTGGGAGGAATGTGTTTTTAAGATCCAATAGAATCGCTGCGCTGAGCGTGGTCACGGCAAGCTCACGTCAATGAAACGATTCTATTGGTTCTCAAAAACACATTCCTCGCAACATGATATCTCTGGTGGAAACGCAGACTTACTGTCATTTGCTGTTTCAGGCCCAAGAATTATGGACCAAATATTTTCCGTGATCGATTACTTTTAGTACTTATTTAAAAAATATATAGAAATAAATGTTATTAAGGTATGAATGAAATGATGTAAAATAACTTATGATAAAAATCATCTCACGTTGTAATATTTTAAATTGTTAAAGCTAGTAGGAGCGCCAAGTTGGTGCCAGCTTATTACAGAAACTCTTCAGAAGTATTCATTACTATCATTATACCTTTAAATGCCATTATACCTTTGATATTAGAGATCAAATACCTCTAATATCAAGGAAATAAAATTATTTTTAAAACTTAATAATATGTTCTCGCGGCTCACTCAGACACACTTAATTATTATTGCTTAACTTTAATTTAAGAAAGAGTTTGATCGAGATTATGTCAAAATCTACGTTAAATTAAGGCTAGGAAATCATAAAATATGTCTTTTAGGTCACCAGTCTTTTCGGTCAGTCAGTTCAGTCCTAATCCTTCATTTACGGATGAAGTACGGCTCTAATTTATCTCCATTCAGTGTTGTATGAGCGACGAAGTGAAAAGAAAATGACGTGATCATTTCGATGAATGGCGTGTAAGATTACACTTAATTGATGTCACTGAGCATCGAACATAATATATCTACTACCATGTATTTTCAGCGCAAAGAATTTTGGAGTGTTATTCGAGTTTTTTTTTTAGCTAGAATTGAGAAATTACAGTAAAAAATAGGTATTATAGTGAAAACTCTGCTAAAGCGAATGGAAAACGCTATAAAATATATTAAACGGAAAATCTCGGAAATCTTTTATGTACGATTGCAATCGACAATTATTATTACATAAATTTTTAATTTTACAATATTAAAATATACCAAATTATTTGCTCTTAAAGTTTTTTTTTATTTTAAAATGATAGTAATAAATATATTTTGTTTAGAATTCTTAAAGAAAGGAACGTAAAAAAATAATACATATTCATTGCGCTGACTGTACTTTGTACAAATTAATTAAGGAATATTTTATTAAACCTTAGTAATAAATACTAATTTATAAGTGATATGCGTATAATATAGTATATAATAGTGTAATATTACTTAATATTATTTCAAGTATCTCAATACTAATAAATTGTACAGTTTATTAATTTTAAGCGCAGAGTTTCTTTAGAACCGTTTTGTAATATTATAATGCTAGGTACCGGCTAAGCCCTTTCTTTAAATTTGTTGTTGCCTTTTTGTTGTATAATATTTGATCTGTAAGGGGAAATTATTACTGTAAAGGCCGTCACAGACTTAGCTATAATATATATTAATATACCGTACTAAACACACTAAGACCAGAAATATATATTATAGCTAAGTCTGTGACGGCCTTAATGATATATTACATTAATATATTATAAAATATATAATCAGAATTGTCTTTTATTTCCACTAATTAATCATAGT
Organism: Plebejus argus; assembly: GCA_905404155.3. Lineage (NCBI taxonomy): Eukaryota > Metazoa > Arthropoda > Insecta > Lepidoptera > Lycaenidae > Plebejus > Plebejus argus. The sequence continues at coordinate 6,557,450 of FR989944.1, forward strand.
TTTGCTAATTTATCTTAACCCTTTGGATAGACTCGAGCATATTTTCCCACTTCCGAACCTTCCACATTTATATATTTAACGCAATCACGTGCCTGAGCCCGCTAGCCAATAACAGCGCGGCGCATAATATTTTAAGATACAATATGGCCACCTAAATCGTCGTGCGTGTGTTCGTCTCTGGAATAATTAAAAACAGCTATGAATCTAACTTTTATAGAGGTTTAGGCTAAAGCCAAACGAGCGTAATTTGTGAGTTGTGACTTGTGAGTCGCAGAATTTCTGCCGCATAAATATCTTTTCATACAAATCATGACTCACAAAATTACGCTCGTGTGAATCAAACAGGACTTTTGTATGAAACCAAATGCAGCAGAATTATGCAGAACCGAAATTCTGCGACTCACAAATTACGCTCGTTTGTCTTCGCCCTTAGGCCCGTATAAATAGTCAGTACTCAAGATGCGACCCGGTCTCAAGACGCGGTTCGATTCTATGATTGGTCCAAAGTTTGACAGCCAACCAATCACAGAGCCTGCACCGTGTCTTGAGACCGAGATGCATCTTGAGTACTGACTATAATTTATATCGGCCTTACTGTCTTGTGCTTAAGTGTGTGTGCGTGACTGCTTGTGTCATCAAGGTGTACTTCGGAGAGTTTTGCCTGCCGGCTGGCGAATGTCTTCAGTTCCTATCTTTGCAGGTAAGTGCTTGTATTTTTTTTACGCATTGAAGCGCAATTTTCAGAGATATGTCTCTCAAACTAGGATTATACACAGTTTTAAATTTTAAAAAGCAGAAAATTTCATAAGAGCCATTTTCCTGAAATATAATCAGAATACTTCAACCAATATGAAATAACTTTTAACTGTTGAGAAGTCCAACTTCTATAGCCAATATTATGGAGTACCATCTTCCTCAAAGTATGAAAGCTTTTAGTTTAAAACGAGATCTTATAGAACGGAAAAATGAAATCTTATAAATCCGTTAGAAATGGAATCGCTTTTGGGGAATGACATCATATTTTAATGTTTCAGCTACATTCATAATTTAAACAAATTGTATATTAAAAAAAATTGTATTATGTCGAGTGTCGACTTCAAAATTGTAGGTACTTCAAATTCCCCAAACACTAGGCCAGCCTAGCTTGTATAAAAAGTTATGTTGTAGAAATACAAGCTTTTCTAATTAAGTGACAAACCGGTTATAGTAACAGATCATTTAAGGCGGCGCCTTGATATTTTGGCTGTAGCGATATCGATTTTTCTCAGCAATGACTAAGGCTAAGAAATTAAAGTTCATTGTCAGTATTTATCATGTCTTTGTCTTTGAACTACCCATAGCATAACACGATTGGTCAATTTTTATAACACAGAATAATCAATCAAAAACACCTCTGTAAAAAAAGGGATTCTAATTTTGCCAACAGAGAAGAGTGATTTAAAATTTTGTTACCAAAATTTGTACATAGATTGGTTCAAGCAAACATAATTTGTACATAGCTTTTAAGAAATATACCTATTTATGGTTTTTAAATTACGCGACAAAAACCATTTTGTCACTTTCCATTTCTTGCTGTTCCATATTTTCTTGTTTTCCATGAGAGGCCCCGGGCCAGCCTCTCATAGAAAAGAAGCAATCTATAGCGTCATAACCAACACGGTTTTTTACTTTAACGCGGCGTCACCTTAAGTAGAACCGTTGGAAGCAGTAAGGTTGAAGTAATTAATATAGCTTAGAGCCAGCGTTCGTCAGATTAAGATGTCATATTTCCAACAGCGTGTTTAATAGAGTAAAGCGCTGGGAATTTCAAATAAATGAACGCTTAAATAGCTTTTCTTGGACTTTTTTTTAACAAGTATCATTAGAATTCAATCAGAAATACTAATAAAATGGAATTAGGGTATTTTGTAATAAATCTGATTTGTAAATAATAGGCCAAGTGCGAGTCGGACCCGCGCACGTAGGGTTCCGTACCTCTATAGAGCAAAAATAAGTCAAAAATTGTATCTTTTGTACGGGACATTTTTTTATTTTATTTTAATATTATTAATAATTATTAAAGTACACATACAATTAATGATTTTATGAAAATTTCAAGTCTGTACTATCTCTACTATTATTGAAATCGAGCAAAAAAAGACAAAAAAAACACGTTTGTTGTATGAGAGCCCCCTTAATTATTAATTTTATTTTGTTTTTAGTTTGTCGTTATAGTGGCAACAGAAATACATAATCTGTGATAATGTCAGAAGTCTAGCTATAGCGGTTTTTGAGATAGAGCCTGGAGACAGACAGACAGACAGACATACGTCGGATAGACAGACGGACGGGCAGACAGACGGACACACAGCTAGACAACTAAGTCTTAGTAATAGGGTCCCGTTTTTACCCTTTGGGTACGGAACCCTAAAAAGGGTCTCGCTATGTTTATTATAAAATAGCAATTGTGTATTTTCTTTTAGTAGAAGAATTTCTACAAATTCGCTTTACAACTGAATGCACTCCTTTGGGAGCTTCCCTTTTCGACATGGTAAAGAATACTACAAAACAGTGTACCAAAAAAAGTAAAACATAAGCTAAATATTTTTCACAAAGATCAAGGAAACACGGTGTATTATATTTGATAAAAAGCCTACGTATTACTTGCTATTCTCTCAGAAAATGGGATAGGTGTGCGGCGAGGTAGAAAATCAATTACCAAGTTTGTAGCACGAAAATAATATTATCTTTCTTCGGCTCGGCGCAAATGGACTGCTGTGGGTTTTGTGCGCGATTAATAATACCGAGTGTTGGTTGATTTTATTGTATGGTACTCAAGTGTGTACGCAGCGTACAGGAACACTCTCAGTTTATTTAATCTCATGTTATTTTAGTTATATCTAGGCCTACAATCTGAAACGACTGGCGAGGGATTATACGAAGGACCGACTTTTTGATACATCAGTTAGTCCATTTGCATTTTTGCTCTGGCAACAGACATACAAACATAATATTCTTATAAATGAAAATGGATTTCAAATTGTGTTAGTAACGCTATAACTCGATAACGGCTGGACCGATCCTGCTAATTTTAGTCTTAAAATAATACTTGAAGTCCAGGCAAGGTTTTAAAGTGACACGAAGTTCGCCGGGACAGCTAGTAACATAATATTATATTAAGTAGTTATTCCATTACACTAAATTCAGAAGTTCTAAATAGGATTCTAAAAAGAAGACAAATTAGAAGCTATTTATTCCACTTGTCCTAATTTAGTAACTAAATCAGTTGCACAGATTATAAATCAGTTGTGACGACGCGGCGATTTTGGCCAGACGTCTTTATAATGGCTCCAGTTCTGTCAAACCAACAAAAAATTGGTCTTCTTATAGGCTTAGCTGTTGGCTCAATGAAAATCAAACTAAATAAAAGGCGAAAAAGATGGTTGAAAGAATTTTTGCTCCACGAAAAATTATGAATCATGAACTTTCTGAACTACTTGGAACCAGCAGACTTTAGAAATTAATTATGAATGGATTCCAGATCGTATAACATAAAATATATTGACTTTAATACAATAAAAGGTTGAAACCATCTGGCAACACTGATTTAGTCAGTTAGAAGCCACATTTTTGCCGATTTAGTACACTAATTAGGATCCTAGCTTTCTAAATGTTATTCCGCTTCACTAAATTTAGTGACTAAATCATTTAGATTTCTAAATTTAGTGTATTGAAATAACTACTTTATAGTTAATTTAGACAGAATTGTTAGATACAAGGCAAACTATTCCAGAACATTCTGGATATAAATTGCGAAATTGTGAAATGCTGATGTTTCTAGCATTTTGGAACTAGCTTTTAAAAGTCTGTCAGTCACGAGTCCAATTTCGTTTAAGGCTTTCACTCTTTTCAATTGTGCTCTCTGTATAAAAGCTTCCGGCGAGGTAAGGTAAGTAAGTAATTTTATCCTACACTGTTACATGCAATTTTTGTTTCACAGCGAATTGACTGTGCTAGAATTATTTTTAAATAGAATATATTAAAGAACTTAAGCATAAAAGTTAAATCATATTTTACTAATTTTTGAAATTTTCAGCGTTGTTAATAGTTTATTACATTTTATGAGAATAAGATAAGAATAGATAGTAAAATAATTCTATCACGCACCTTACATTGTATAAACTACATAACCACTAAACATAAACTCTTTTATCCTCTATTTTCTGTAATTATCGCATTAAAATGTATTTAAGTAATGTAATATTTTCAACAATGAACATTTCAACTGTCCTTATTAACAAAACCATAGAGTATGGAGTATGGACCATTCCTTATCCAAATTATAAGTAAATATGGACTAGGGAAGAATTGCTTTCTTTTTTAGGGTTCCGTAGCCAAAATGGCAAAAAAGGAACCCTTATAGATTCGTCATGTCTGTCTGTCTGTCTGTCTGTCTGTCTGTCCGTCCGTCCGTATGTCACAGCTACTTTTCTCCGAAACTATTAGAGCTATACTATTGAAACTTGGTAAGCAGATGTAGTCTGTAAACCGCATTAAGATTTTGATGCAAAAATGGAAAAAATATTAAAAATTTTAGGGGTCCCCATAGGTACAACTGAAACAAAAAAATTTTTTTTTCATCTAACCTATGCGTGTAGGGTATCTATGGATATGTCTCCAAAAATCATATTGAGGTTTCTCATATCATTTTTTTCTAACCTGAATAGTTTGCGAGAGAGACGCTTCCAAATTAGAAAAATGTGTGTCCCCCCCCTTCTAATTTCTAAAGTAGAGGCATGATAATTCTAAAAAAAAATATATGATGTAGATTACTATAAAAACTACCAACGAAAATTGGTTTGAACGAGATCTAGCCAGTAGTTTTTTTTATACGTCATAAATAGTAAAGTACAACTGAAACAAAAATTTTTTTTTTCATCTAACCTATGCGTGTGGGGTATCTATGGATAGGTCTCCAAAAATCATATTGAGGTTTCTCATATCATTTTTTTCTAACCTGAATAGTTTGCGAGAGAGACTCTTCCAAAGTGGAAAAATGTGTGTCCCCCCCCCCCCCTCTAATTTCTAAAGTAGAGGCATGATAATTCTAAAAAAAAATATATGATGTAGATTACTATAAAAACTACCAACGAAAATTGGTTTGAACGAGATCTAGCCAGTAGTTTTTTTAATACGTCATAAATAGTAAACCTTAATCTAAATTTCATTAAATCGACTGAAATATAAAAATAAATCAAAAATATTTTAATTTCATAAAAATAAACCTTATTGCTGCTGCGGAACCATGAAGCTACTGCGGAACCCTCCATGGGCGAGTCCAACTCGCACTTGGCCGCTTTTTTTATTCTAACGAATGATTTATTTCATACGGGTAGTTTCTTAGTCTACTAATAAAACTCAATATCGATGCACCTACCTATATCTAATTTGAAAATTAGTTTCATTTCATTAATTAAAATTGCCTCTCAATCAAAGATTACTAGAGGAAATATTTCTGTAATACTCAAATTCTGAATCAATATATTATAATTGGATAGAGAAAATATACCTTCAGCTATTGTTGATTAAATCAACATCCAGCATCGCAGACGGTCTGAGAAATCAATTCAGTAGGAATGGCCTTTCGATCTCCGATCTAAGTAAGACGATTAATGTTGTACCTATATCACCGTAGAACTTAATAGACTAAGAAATCGTATCCGATAATGTAATGCTTATTTTACTTGTAGTAGTTACTAGTTAGTATCGTAGTTATAGTGGTTCAGAAAACTTCCTAATATTTAAAGGTTCAATTTAAGGGGGCGACTACAGCAAAATAGATGATCTTATTATTCATTTTTAAAGTTTTATATTTATCGAAATAAAACTAACTTGGCGTTGATTCCGCATCGTTTTTGGGTTCCGTACCCCAAGGGTAAAAACGGGACCCTATTACTGAGACTTCGATGTCTGTCCGTCTGTCATGTGTGTGTAAGTGTGAAGAGAGAAAGACGATGTTCGATTTTTCACACGTTTTTAGGGTTCCGTAGCCAAAATGGCAAAAAAGGAACCCTTATAGATTCGTCATGTCTGTCTGTCTGTCTGTCTGTCTGTCTGTCTGTCTGTCTGTCCGTCCGTCCGTATGTCACAGCCACTTTTCTCCGAAACTATTAGAGCTATACTATTGAAACTTGGTAAGCAGATGTAGTCTGTAAACCGCATTAAGATTTTGATGCAAAAATGGAAAAAATATTAAAAATTTTAGGGGTCCCCATAGGTACAACTGAAACAAAAAATTTTTTTTTTCATCTAACCTATGCGTGTGGGGTATCTATGGATAGGTCTCCAAAAATAATATTGAGGTTTCTCATATCATTTTTTTCTAACCTGAATAGTTTGCGAGAGAGACTCTTCCAAAGTGGAAAAATGTGTGTCCCCCCCCCCTCTAATTTCTAAAGTAGAGGCATGATAATTCTAAAAAAAATATATGATGTAGATTACTATAAAAACTACCAACGAAAATTGGTTTGAACGAGATCTAGCCAGTAGTTTTTTTTATACGTCATAAATAGTAAAGTACAACTGAAACAAAAAAATTTTTTTTCATCTAACCTATGCGTGTGGGGTATCTATGGATAGGTCTCCAAAAATCATATTGAGGTTTCTCATATCATTTTTTTCTAACCTGAATAGTTTGCGAGAGAGACTCTTCCAAAGTGGAAAAATGTGTCCCCCCCCCCCTCTAGTTTCTAAAGTAGAGGCATGATAATTCTAAAAAAAATATATGATGTAGATTACTATAAAAACTACCAACGAAAATTAGTTTGAACGAGATCTAGCCAGTAGTTTTTTTTATACGTCATAAATAGTAAAGTACAACTGAAACAAAAATTTTTTTTTTCATCTAACCTATGCGTGTGGGGTATCTATGGATAGGTCTCCAAAAATCATATTGAGGTTTCTCATATCATTTTTTTCTAACCTGAATAGTTTGCGAGAGAGACTCTTCCAAAGTGAAAAAATTTGTGTCCCCCCCCTCTAATTTCTAAAGTAGAGGCATGATAATTCTAAAAAAAAATATATGATGTAGATTACTATAAAAACTACCAACGAAAATTGGTTTGAACGAGATCTAGCCAGTAGTTTTTTTTATACGTCATAAATAGTAAACCTTAATCTAAATTTCACTAAATCGACTGAAATATAAAAATAAATCAAAAATGTTTTAATTTCATAAAAATAAACCTTATTGCTGCTGCGGAACCCTCCATGGGCGAGTCCAACTCGCACTTGGCCGCTTTTTTTTTAAACATAGAAGGACAGTCAAAATAAATAACTTGCAGATTGTTAATTTAAGATTTTTCGCAACCTCATTTACACACTCATATACGCGTAGAGCCTACAACGCTCTCCGTGTTCAGTTTAATAACAATACTCCTCACACCGGTTTCGGTGACAGTGGCCGCTTTAATTAAAACCAGGCCAGGCAGGAGTAATTTTATAGTATGTATGTGTGTGCGCAGTACACAAGAGCACTCTCTATTCCTTTACTCTCATAACGTAGTGGGACGGAAGACCGACACGATTGGCGAGAGATCTGACGCAGAACCGACTTTTTACATGCCTTTTTCATCATCTTACTTGTCATACAATCAGGTGATCAGCCTGCATTGTCCTAACCAAACTTGGAAATAACATGTTTCCAATGCGGGAATCGAACCCACGACCTTCGAGTCAAGAGCGACACTCTAGAGCACTGGACCACGAAGGCGTTGTCCTGTGTCCAGTTTAATAATGCATTCAGGATGCTGTTGGGGCTTCCCCGCTACTGCAGCGTTTCAGGGATGTTTGCTGTGGCACGGGTGGATTGTTTTTACGTCACTATGCGAAAACAGTACACGCAGAGTGAGGGGGACTACCAACAGCATACTTGCTATGATAGTCGCCTTGACTGTCCTTAACTGCATGTCACTGCTGCGCCGTATCTAACGGTATGGAGCAGAGGTGATGCACAATGCCGTTATTATATTATTATTATTTAAAAAAATAATGATGTTACTAACTATAAGCCTCTGCCCTCTATACAAGTGAGTCTGTGTTACTTTATTAAATAAAAATATATTTCATTTCATTTCATTTGTGTAAATAAATTAAAGACGAAGATTATTTGAAAAAACCAAAACTTGAATTAAAATAAAAACTAGACATTCTTATTTACAAACTAAATTAATATATTATTGTTTGAAATAATAAGACTGAAACCTAAGAACACTCAGCGTTTAATTTAAATATTTAAGAATTCATTTAAACAAAACTATGAAGCACCAAATTAACATTAGAGTTTTGACATAATTTACAAAGCGTCAGCTAAATAATTGATCTCTAACAAATCTAGAAAAGACATACATGACAAAAAAGACATACATGACAAAACTATAAGGATTCCGTTTTTTGATATTTGGCTACGGAACCATAAAAATAAAAATAGCTAGTGTTATTCTAGAGCCTAAGCTTGGTGGACTAAACCAAATTCGTCTAAAATCCCACGCAAAAACTTTCACGTTCATAATAATAGTACGATTGTCGATTGTTAAGAAAATCTCTCCCCACCTTCAAACTAATGGAGACATTAGTCGGTAATCTACTGGTGATTCAGCGATGGGCTGCAATAAAATTTACCCGATAACTTCGACCTTATTGGGCCTAGCTATGAGGTAAATGACCTGCAAAATATTAATGGCATATAAATACTCTTACAGTAAATTAAACAAAAAATATTTCTGGGATTACAGTAAATCTGTGGTCAGCAAGTTATGGTATAGAAATTCTATACTTAGTTAGCATAAATAACAATTCTAGCATTGTTAGTACGTTTGTCAAATTGAAATAACTATTTTTTTTTTTCGGATCTAGCCGATAAGCATATTACAACAAAATTCCTCAAACCGTTTTGGAAAAGAACAAACACTGCGACAAGAGAATTTCATAATATTATATAAAATCTGTGTTTCTAAAAAATCAACAGCCTCACTATGATACAACATTTAAACGATACATTTAAAATCTTAAAATGAATAAAACCTCCATATCGCTAAATGGAAACCGTTTCGAAAATTCCCTAAATTTCAAAGCTTTTCGGACAACTGCTATCGTATGTCGACATAGACAATCACAGAATCATCTAACCGGAAGTAAACTGTGCAGGCTTTTATGATTCAAGTCAGGAACTAGCATTCCACTGCAGTTGTTTTAAAAGAAATATGAAATCGTGCATGTTGGGTTCTTGATTTGTAGTTTCGGCGATACAGAAAAATACGCTCTAGGAAGATAAAATTTTGAACATAGATAAATCGTACTTATAAATCATGATTGTTAAGGCTCAATATTAACATTGGAGCGAGGCGATGCGATACATTTAGACTGAGCATATAATTGAAGAAATTCTGTAAATTCAAGTATTGTTTTAGATCTTTACTTACATCGCATACTTAAAAATAAAATTTTACAATAATACTAGCTAACCCGGCAAATGTTGTTTTGCTATATAAATTATTTCTAGTATCAATATTAAAAGTAAATAAAACCTATTCTCCGGCCTAAATAATGTACATACAAAATTTCATTAAAATCGGTCGACCCGTTTTGGAGGAGTTCCCGCACAAACACTTTGACACGAGAATTTTATTAACAGAGAAACAGTAAAACGTCACCCTGGATGCACTACTACAAGCATTATGTGCACACGTATTATCCTTGTAGCTGTGAAATCAAATAACTTACTATTACGTACGTACGTTGATACTCCTCTACTAATAATATGTGCGTGTATGTCACGATGTCACGTCACATCCGTCCTGTGTCACATCCGTTGTCATCTCTCAGAATTCTACCATATTATAAGAACGTGTGTAAACTATGCTCTCTGAATTACAGTAGGTCGAGCATGACGTCGCATGGAATGCTTAGCTTTGGCGTACTGCGCTATGAGTATAATTACTATGATTCAAATTGTGAGATAAGTCGCTAAGCCGACATTAATAACTACGTCATGATTTCTCGCCAAAATAACGCAGGTCCTCTTACTGGCAATGAATCAATTCCTCTGATGAAATTGAAATTTAGGTGGTAATTAAAGTAAGAAACGCACGTAAACTTAATTACATAATTAGAGATTACTTATATTTGAAAACCTTTTAAAATATCAACTCCTTAAAACTTTTCAAAGACTTCTCTACCGTACGGATCGATAACTAATCAATTTGTTAAGTCGATCCTTTGATCAGAAGGAAACTGGGAAATTAAATAAGTCTTTTGGACATCGAGTTTTTCGCCAAAGTGACAAAGTTTTCCCAGTCCGTATAAGTTACACGTAAAGTTGTAAATTGGGGACTGAAAAGGATAAGTAATAGAAGGTAGGTAAGCTGAAATGTTATTTTATTGTTAACAATGTGTTATTTATACAGTGTGAAATTTTAATGGTTGTTTTCCCGCAGTAAAATGATTCTATCTTAGTAGTACAATAGATTTGTAAAGTTTTTTTTTGTTCAAATCAAAAAAAAATTCGGTCGGGTCCATAGTAACTCGCGCCTATCGGCATAAAATTTCCATAGTACGTCATACAAAATATTTTCTTATTTTCAAAAAATAACATGCATGGTTCGATAGTACTACTATAGGTAAATCGTTCTGCTGCGGGAAAACAACCACTAAAATTTCACGTTGTATAACACTAGATATACTACTACTACTATATATACTACTACTACTACTAGATATACTACTACTACTAGATATACTACTACTACTAGATATACTACTACTACTAGATATACTACTACTACTACTAGATATACTACTACTACTAGATATACTACTACTACTAGATATACTACTACTACTAGATATACTACTACTACTAGATATACTACTACTACTACTAGATATACTACTACTACTAGATATACTACTACTACTACTAGATATACTACTACTACTAGATATACTACTACTAGATATACTACTACTACTAGATATACTACTACTACTACTAGATATACTACTACTACTAGATATACTACTACTACTAGATATACTACTACTACTAGATATACTACTACTACTAGATATACTACTACTACTAGATATACTACTACTACTACTAGATATACTACTACTACTAGATATACTACTACTACTAGATATACTACTACTACTAGATATACTACTACTACTAGATATACTACTACTACTAGATATACTACTACTACTAGATATACTACTACTACTAGATATACTACTACTACTAGATATACTACTACTACTAGATATACTACTACTACTAGATATACTACTACTACTACTAGATATACTACTACTACTAGATATACTACTACTACTAGATATACTACTACTACTAGATATACTACTACTACTACTAGATATACTACTACTACTAGATATACTACTACTACTAGATATACTACTACTACTAGATATACTACTACTACTAGATATACTACTACTACTACTAGATATACTACTACTACTAGATATACTACTACTACTAGATATACTACTACTACTAGATATACTACTACTACTAGATATACTACTACTACTAGATATACTACTACTACTACTAGATATACTACTACTACTAGATATACTACTACTACTAGATATACTACTACTACTAGATATACTACTACTACTAGATATACTACTACTACTAGATATACTTTAATACTAGACGGTGCCCGCATCTCCGTTGCGTCAAAAGTCGCTCGCGGGGGAACCGTACATTTTTGCGGGGCAAAAAGTATCGTAATAAATGTCCTTTCCAGGGACTCAAAATATTATGTCCATACCCCGCGAAATCAGTTCAGCAGTTTGGGCGTGAAGAGATAACAGACAGACAGATATACAGACGGACAGACAGACACACTTTCGCATTTAAAATATTAGATAGAAGATAAGATGAATAGATGAAAGTATGGATTGTTATTAATGTGTTTTCTAAAATATCTTACCTGTAGGCTGCGAAATCATTTATTTATGTTAAAGGTGTAGTGTAGCACTAATTTGTCATAAGAACCCTTCTCTGTTCATGATAGAAAAGATTGTAATGATGATGATTTAAATTAAAGAAAATTTCTATAAATTTTATTGTAAGTTCATTGTAAATGTTTGTCAGGGACAACTAATTAAATGACAAATTGAATTCTTTCGATAAAATAAATTTAAATAAAGAGTTGTTAAAATGTTTTGTACCTACACTTTCAAAGTGTCGTATCAACGAAATTAAACATCAGATTATTATATTTCAAGTTGAATTTTTCCTGCTTCTGTAATTACCATCTAATTGAGAACGTTTATTAACCAAAACGTTTTACCCCTTTTTTTTTTTTGCTTTCACACCAAAAAATATAATTTTATGAAACCTCTTTTATAAATCCTTTTCGTACAAAGCTTAGCTTAGCTTAGCACTTAGAATCTTAGTCAAACTTAATATTATTATTATTATCAAAATGCACCTAGTTATTTTAAAGATTTTTCGACGATTAAATCGCGTTAAAAATAATAATCCCTTAATGTCTACTTTTTGTTTATGCCTGTAAACTGCAAGCCTATAAAATGAAATAAACAAAGTTTACCACTTTGTAAATAGTACCAGATGATGCCTGCAAGTCCGTCGCGCCAAAATTCGTTTATCGCGCGGGAACCGTAAATTTATCCGGGATTGAAAGTATACAATGTCCTTTCCCGGGATTCAAAGAATATCCATACCGAATTTCATCAAAATCGGTTCAGTGGTTGAAGCTTGAAGAGGTAACAGACAAACAGACACACTTTCGTATTTATAATAGTAGTATGGATATTGGATAGATGTGTAACTTAGCGCAATCAAGATGAACCTGCCGAACTGTTTGTGAACGGTCAATCCACTTAGTATTGGTCACTAAGCAAGTGATACGTGTGCAGTCGGCCGTCAAATGGACATGAAGATAAGAATGTACCATCAAGGAAATTGATTCCTAGGCAGTTGACAGGCCAACGTCATTTGATCGGATCATGTCAATTCAATGAATTGTGATCTTTTGAGTTTTGCCGGGAATGTGAAAGAGTGATGTTGTGATTTTGTATTATTTTCCTAAAATTGTGTTAAGTTGGGTTTTTAATGTGTAATATTGGTAGAATATTAACCATTAGATATTCGTTATCGTGCACAAGTGTAGGAAAGTGATGCATTATCCAGAAACGTGCGATTTTGTGTTCCCTCCAAAACTCTATTGAAAGTTTCAGTAAAGCGTCTACTACTTTACTGAAACGACCGACTTGACTGATGACTCCTTGACCGTATTGACTTTTACTTAGACTTTGACTAGACTAAATGACCTGACGATATTACATGAAAACGTTGCTGAAAATTATTATAGGAGGAATACGGTTTTCCCGCCATATTCCTTACCTTTTTACCTTGTCTGTGGCACAACATACACATACTTTGTGTCAAGTTGCCAAAAACGAAGAGAAAGAATTGTGATCTGTCATCTGTCGTAAGTCGTAACTGGGTAGACCGTAGACGTAACGCGACCAAACTACGTAGGTCCCCAATCTACCTAGGAATCAACTTCTCTGATAGTACAACGCCTTGTAATCCTTGTTTATTGTGTTCCTAGAACTGATAGTGCCATGGTTAATACCTATAATAATTATAAGTTTAAACGCCTCCGTGGTCCATTAGTTTAGAAAAATGGCTCTTGACTCGATGGTTGTGGGTTCGGTTCCCGCGTTGTAAATGTTACCAAGTGTGTTTGGAAATTTAAAGCTGGAAAGGCTGATCACATAATCATATCTGGTAACAAAGATGATCGTCGGGTGGGCATGTAAATAGTCGCTCCTACCTCCGATCTTCCGCCTGTCGAGTCGGTTGAGCGATGCAAATGTGGGGAAATAAAATAATGCATTTCAGCTGTCGTATATATACTGACGCGCTCAGAAAACTTCGATAGCGCGATGCAGGAATGTTAGGCGAATTGTGGGTACCGCCACACAAAAAATGTTCTATCTGTATGAATTATACTTTTTCACATTCAACCTCTGGAATAATGAAAACAGCACTTTACATACACCGTGATTGAATTTGAAAATATCATTTCAAAATAAAACTGGAATCAGTAATTTAATTAATTTTAAACAATTAATTTCGAGTAACAAATGATTGGAATAGGCCTGTCGTAATAAACTGTTGTTAATAAGCTATAAAGATGTTGTTCCCGGTATTATATTTAGCCAAAACAATTTTGGCTCCTTGTGCTGTGAACGTTGTTGAGAAGGACTAAATAGTTATGAGTAGGAATTCAGCCAAGTTTAGTTTGGGGATGCCAAAGTTAGAGCATATTTCGTTGTAATTGAATACACGAGTTTAATGTTCGAAAAGTCGCACCACTCTATAAATGTCAGATTTATTTATCGTTTCGGAACTTTTTTACACTATCCGATATGGGATATCGGGTCCGATAAAGTGATTATGAATAAGGATTCCTATTGACTTCCAATCAATAATAATCCATACGTGGATGGTATTGTCAGTGCTATCAATTTAAGACGAACGATTCTATAAGTCCGTAAGTGAAGTGACCGTACTATATTCTTTAGGAAAAATTTATGCTAGCGCAGAATCGAAGAGCATCGAAGCGTCTTACCGAAAACTGAACATGAAATTTCAATCTTAACTCCAGAGCACACGCACAAATTACTTGTTACTTTTGAGATTTTAAAAAGACACGTGCATTCTCGCGACTTCGCGGGTCTACGCGCGACCAACGCTGATTGCGTTACGCGGTTGAATTTGTTAAAACGTTAAATTTTGGTAAGTCGCTTCGATGCGCTTCGACTCTGCGCTAGTATAAATTGACCCTAACTACTACGCATCGCGTTGCGATCTGAATCAACCCTAAGGCGTGACGCAACAATATTACAACAAATACTATACATGAAACCAGTGCATGCACCGCCACTCCCCCGCGCTGATGCTTGATTTAAGGTGACGCTGCGTTAAAGTAATATTCGGCCAAGTGCGAGTCGGATTCACGCACGAAGGTTTCCGTACCAATTATATAGAGCAAAAATAGACCAAAAATTGTGTTTTTTGTACCCTAAAATATTAATTTTATTTTGTTTTTAGTATTTGTTGTTATAGCGGCAACAAGTTATGCAGTATAATAATTTGTGAAAATTCTCAACTCGCTAGCTATTACCGTTCTTGAGTTACAGCCTGGAGACAGACAGACAGACGGACAGACAACGAAGTCTTAGCAATAGGGTTCCGTTTTTGCCCTTTGGGTACGAAAACCCCTTAAAAACCTTGTTGGATATGTTTTAGATTGCTTGTTTTCTATGAGAGGCCGGCCCGGCCTCTCATAGAAATCCAAGAAATGGAAAGAACGTAAGCGACAAAATGGTTTTTGTCGCATAATTTAAAAACCATAAATATGTTTCATATAAGCTATGGGCAAATTAAAGTGTATGCTTGAACCAATCTATGTACAAATTTTGGAAGCTTAAATCACTCTCTTCTGTTGGCAAAATTAGAATCCCTTTTTTACAGAGATCTTTTTGATTGAATATTCTTTGTTACAAAAGTTGACCAATCGTATCATGCTATGGGTAATTCAAAGACAAAGACATGATGAATACTGACAAATGAACTTTCATTTCTTAGCTTTAGTCATTGCAGAGAAAAATCGAAATCTTGTCTTCTGGGAAAAGAAAGCTCATATTTTTTAAATGAATTTGATTTTTTTTTGACGAAAAAAGTAACAAGTAACATAATATACTCTGGATTTACGAAAATTCGTGTCAATATTAAAGGGCTAGGTTAAATAAAGGTATTACTAAAGCCTATATCAAAATAGACCTTATCCGAGTGACTTAAAGTTAAATATCGTGCACGTAAACTTTCGTTTCCATTTGTATACTTTACTTAATGATGCTTATTCACAATGTGGAACATGAAATACAGCCTAAACATCAAGGAAGGCGAAACATCAAAAAGATTGATTAAATAGGTTATGGAGTTGTGTACGTCCCATATTTCAGAGTTGAACAAACAGTGAGTATAATATGCAACGAGTTACACCTCTATTATTCAACCACTCGTTTACTTGAAACAAAACGAGATATTACCTGAGTGCGTAGTGCGAGTTTTATTCGATCATACTCATCGAGAACGTTAACGCGAATTTGTATGGGATCAAAGCGGTATCCACGTAAGCCAGTAGGTGGCGCTGCTTCGATCCCATACAAATTCGCGTTAACGTGTTCGATGCGTATGATCGAATAAAACTCGCACTACACCCCCTGATTGTAAGCCTCACAAGGCGCTTCTGGGCGAGCCGTGAGAGAGTAGAGAGTCCCAGCCAACATAATATTATTTTCTTTATCACTTCTGTATAGAATCGCTGATTAATATGTATGGAATGGACAACTTCATTTCGTAGAACGCCTATGTCAATTCTATACATTTCTGATCGGCGATTCTATAGAAGCGATAAATAAAATGTATTGGCTAGGGACCTTGTAGTCTCGGCTCATTCTACAAATAAGTAATGAAGGAAACCTGTGGTGCTCAGCACGCTTCGCATGGTCACCATAGAAAGGTTTATTCTTACGGTAAAGTAGACAAAGTGATGGAATAACAAAGGAAATCTGTCAGTTTGTTCGCAAAAACTGTCAGCGTTTCTATTCTTTCGCATTTTTACTGTGGCTATGCTAAGCCAGCTGGTCTCTTTTGTGGTTTCAGCAACACTTTTGGTTGCCTTAGTACGTCGAAAAATTAACCAATCAACACAGAATTCGTAGCTTGATGATGGACGAAGATGTTTAAATATTATAATGTCAAGTAGGTTGGCACATTAATCATAATATTTTTTTGTTTATAAAAAACCAACTAAAGAGTGGGTGGAATGTTTATACTTTGTAATGAAATCACATTATTTTCTGCATCAGAAAACATGATAAATCATTCAAATTCACAGGTTCCTGGTTCATATAAATGTTGATTTTCTGATTATCTAGCCCCGCGTTCCATGCAAAATATTATTATTTTCCGCCTATTTTACATTTGTTGTTAAATTTTTTTCCGACTCAGTGAATTGTTGAGCAATCCGTGTAGAATATCTTTTAGGGGCCATAATAGAGAATCGAGTGTAAAGAAAATGGTACACCCTTTTTCCTTACACTTACCGAGCGAATCCTAAGCACGCGAGCCTGAAATAAAACAAAGATTTTTGTGAGAGCCGAACTAATGTCTGCGTTGGAGGGTTATCTAAGTATTTCAAGATAAAACTTTTGTTTCGTATAAGAAATTCTATGTAATTTGATAAAGTATAATATAAATAAACAGAAAATGATGGTCTGCAGAAAATCCCACAAAATCGTGTA
Organism: Plebejus argus; assembly: GCA_905404155.3. NCBI lineage: Eukaryota > Metazoa > Arthropoda > Insecta > Lepidoptera > Lycaenidae > Plebejus > Plebejus argus. Next base: position 6,574,874 of record FR989944.1, read on the forward strand.
ACAAAACTAAGCGATAATATTTTAGGGTGTGTATGTGTTGCTTACATAGAGTTCACTGTGAAAGTAGCAGCCCTAAAAGTCCAAATTTTTTTTCACTTTTGTATGGGAAAGGGCCCGAGCGTCACAAGTTTCCCCATACAAAAGTGAAAAAAATTTGTTGTTTTTTAGCGCTACTACTTTAACAGTGAACTCTCTAACATCCTAAAGTATTATCACTTAGTTTTGTTACACCCTGTATATAATAATATATTACCTATATTATATATTACCTACAGGGTGTAACTGTATATATTAAATAATAATATATTATATACATATTCTATAAAATTTCAAGACTATCTTGGTAATCATTGTTAAATTATTGAATCTGAAAAAGAACATTAAAATATGCAAGAAAATTAACGTACCATAATATTGTTATAATTGTATGTTATAATAAATATTATAATATTACTTTAATATATTTTTGGGATATTTTAAGAATTAATAGTTTACAGCAGTTACAAATCGTATAATATTATTCGGACCTGTAAAGAAACAATTACAAAATATTTCTAAGTGTAATTAAATTACAGTAACATTTCATCAATTAGGTTACGTCATACACATTTATTATTATTAACCGACTTCAAAAAAAGGAGGTTATCAATTCGACGCGTATGTATGTAATATTTCCAGAAGTGCCCAGTTTTTGTATATGTTAATCTATAACAGGTTCTGAACAAATGTGCCAAATTCCAAAAGTGTATGTATGTATGTTTTTATGTTTGTGCACGCATATCTCCGGAACTGCAAGTCCGATTTAAGTGATTCTTTTTTTATTGTACTAGGTATTGTTCAACTTAGGGAATAGTGCAAGTTTCATCAAAATCAGTTCAGTAGTTTTGGAGATAGGAAGTTTTAATTATCAATTACGTACAATTTTGAAGTCGGTTTTATCTTTTTAAAATACAGTTATTTTATCATAATAATTTTATAGTGATAAAGTGTAAAAAATTCAAAAGTACTTAATAAAAAGGCTGTAAATATACTACAAAATAATGTATATTATGTATGATAAGTGATAACTTCTAAAACTCAAGAATAGCTTAATCGATTTAGCTAGATTCAGTCTTGAAAAATATTCGTAGATAGATAGGGTTAGAGAGGGAAGTAATACAAAGTTTACAGGTTCATCTAGTAGTATCACTTTTTTACATCACTTTTTACAATTCTGCAAGTTTCATTTTTAGTACTGCAGTTCCAGTTTTGTAACGGAGTTTATTTATATAGCTTGCTTTTAGCTGGTGAATATATTGAGCCATTTGATGGATAGCAATTAAAAGTTCTTGCGCACTAGACTGATACATAAAACAACGTTCGTCCGATTTCCCAATTGGCCTAGATATCTTGGTCAAACTATTGAAATAGGGTAAAAACACGTACGCCACTCTACTGTGTAAATCTAAATTTATTTATAGCCAGTACATGAATAAATTGGATGATATAGTTGGCACGGATAACTGTATGATTAAGATTTGTTTACATATTTATACAAAAATATTTATAATTTTTTAAGCGCAAGTACTCTGAATTATCATTGCAATGTTAGTTAATAACGTATAACTTTCCATGAATCTATTAACAGTCTTATCTCTAGAAATCCTTACACTATCTTTAATTACAGATAATAATATATTGCCACTACGCTATTATCATAACATTTCTTTTTAAGTTTGTCAAAAAATTTTAATATCTCATAAATATTATAACAAATAGGTAAGAATTTCCCTTCCTATCTATTTAATATTATGATAAATAATATTATGCTTGAGAGTATTTACACAAAACATCTCGTAATTATTTAACAGACGTAAAGGGCAGAGACTAAGGTTTTCCATTTTACTTTGCGTCGACATTTTAGCATCGTAAATAATAAGGTTATAATATTAAAACACCTGTTACACTACTTTAAATTCAGCTTAGGATGAGGTCCGAGGAATTTTATTTTAGGACTGCTTGAAAAAAATCTTCTGTTATTGTTTTTTTGTAATTTTATAGAGATAGTGTCAAATAAAAATGCGCTACATTATTACGAATACTTGGTGTTCTTTTTTAATTTTTTTTATTAATTGATTTTAAGGTTTTTGTTGTATTCAGTTTTATTTAATTTTTTGCTACGGATTTATACAAATAGTACCAATTTCATATTCACATAATAGCCATGCGATAAATAAATGATTCGGTCAACTATGCAGGTTTTTGTTTTAATTTAGATGAATGGAAACATAATTATTACATAGTATTCGTCTGGAAAAAGTTATCGATACTCATTTTGCTGAACTTTAGTATGGAGATACTTTGAGTCCCGGGAAAGGACATACGATACTTTTTATCCCGGAAAAACGTACTGTTCCCGTGCGACAAACGAATTGTGACGCAACGGACGAACGCAGTAAAGTGTGTGAGAGCCTTAACCAGCCTAATTTAACGGAACATATAATTTTAGTCCCAAACACAATTATTTGGTCAAGCAATAAGCGAAATGCCATAAAAGCGGGCGTTCTGTCCGGGTCTAATCCGGATAATGAATAAATGGCAAATTTTTGTCACTCATCCACCGGGTTGAGGGCAACCTCGCTCGTAAAAGAACAAATAAAAGCGTACACGGATTAAAAAAAGGTATTACCACCGAAATACTATACTCTGGTAGAGTAAATTACATACTCGGGTCGATTATAAAATTATTGTTGCCTTACACACTAATTATTTTAATTAATTTATTTATTAATTGTGTATGTCGTGACAGCAGTTGAAGTCGTTTTCGCTCGCCAGACAGACTCGAAACACTTTTGTGTTTATCTCTCAACTCAACAGACAGACAGACACACTTCGCGTTTATAATATTAGCATGGATACTGTATATCCAATGTATTACAGTTATCGTTCTATACTGTATTTCGATGGGCTAAATAAAATACTCGGATTAAAAAGGACATTACCCATGTACATAATTCCGTATAATTTTCGAAATATGCCTGTTCGTTTCGGTTTATTTGTGTTCGGTAGGGAAAATATGTCCGTTTCATATTTAATTACCCTCTGTTTGTGGGTTAGAAGTAATTATTAATTAACCCTTTGACTGCACCACATGTTTTAATAATATAAAAGATAATTATTGTGGGTAATAAAACGAATGTACGATATGGCATGGGTTTGGTTAATACTTTTGAACAAAATGTAAGTAAAATATAATTAAATTGAAAAGGGCAAAAGTTATATCACTCGTAGAAATGTCTATCGCAGATTTATAGGCAGATCATAATATTATCGTTACTTGTTCGGCAGGGTGGCTTTGTATCTTGCTGTGCAAATTAATGCATCAATTTTACAATAATTATTCAATCAGAAATTTTTCATTGGTAGTCATGTCATTTTAACATAAGGAAAATTTTCCCTGAAAATTTCAACAAACCTTGTAACTTTCCTACTTCATCTTCTGGCATATCTGGCTATACATTGAATCCACATTTTTTTATTTCAAATCATTTTCCCGGTCCCAAAGCAAAAAAACAATATTTTTTTAACTGTTACCTGCTTCTTCCACTCAGTGATCCGTCGGTTTGACATAACCCGATCAATAGGTACATATTTTGTATTATGAACACCTCCGTGTTCGAGTGGCTTAGAGCGCGGCTCTTGACTCGGAGGTCGTGGGTTCGATTCCCGCGTTGCAAACACGTTATTTCCAAGTATGGTTAGGACAATGCAGGCTGATTACCTGATTGTCTAACAAGTGAGATGATCCATGCGTCGGATGGGCATGTAAAAAGTCGGTCCTGCGCCTGATCTCTCGCCAGTCGTGTTGGTCTTCCGTCCCACTGGGTTATGAGAGTAAAGGAATAGAGAGTGCTCTTGTGTGCTGACTGCTGCGCACACACTTGGGCACTGTAAAATTACTCCTGCGTAACTGGCCGGGATTCAATGAAACCGGCCACCGTCACCGAAACCGGTGTAGGAGTTATTATTACTAGGTCCGCCAACTGCAATGAATCAATCTGAGAGTACATGAAAGTAACCTTTATTTAGGTATTCATCGAAATTAGTAATTTTAATTTACGCTCACAACACCTGGCTTAATAAATAATGCGCCTAGCCGGGTTCGATTACGTCGTCTGAAACGTGGATCAATTGTGAATATGGGCTCCCTGTATATTAATTTTAAAATTACCTACAATTTACAAGGCGCGGCAAATATACAGGCAAAACTTTGCTTACAACACAGTAATATAATATAATACGTTTATTTGGAAATAGAATTCTTGATTTACTTAATTAAAAATTGGTTTTAAATTTTGTAAGTCTCGCTAAAACTTTAAGAGAGAGAGAAATTTAAATTCGAAAAGATTAGATTTGACAAATTTTAGTCTTAAAATATTCTTGTAAATCCAGGGAGGGATTAGGAGGGAAATAATACGAAATCACCGGGTCATCTATATGTGAATAATTATCATGATTGTACACCTCTGGTATTAGTCTGAACTCTGAACTAACTTTTAATTTCTAGTTGAGATAATTATGTTGAAACATTAGAACTGAAAATTTTCTGAAGCGGCATTTTTTTTTGTTCTAGACCTTTTTTCCGATATCAAAAATCGATGCATTTTATATAAAATAAGGGGGCAAATGAGCAAACGGATCACCTGATGGAAAGCAACTACCGTCGCCCATGGGCACTCGCAACATCAGCGTTGCCGGCTTCTATTACTTACGCCATAAGAATCGATCAAACAATCCAGTCGGTTCGAAGGAGCTTATGGCAAGGGACAGTATGAGTAGTACTACACAAGATTTTTGTATTATGAAATTTTCCACCTCGCTAAATAAAATTCCAATATTTTTATCACAAGCAAATACAGTATACAATCGAGAAATAATTGTGTTTGCTCACTTCTTTACAGTTGAAATTCTGCGCCTTATGTTCCAATTCACATGAGTGGGGTGAAGAGGCTTTGTTAAATGTAATGACTGGATGTGAGAGCTCTCATAAGTGTAGATACTTGAAGCTCTGAAAACATCACAGAAATGTGCTAATATTTTTTATTATAAACAGTAACATACTATGGTTATTATCAAAGTGCCGCAATGTATTAAATTGTTATAAAAACTACCATCGCAATAATTATAGAGTTACAAGGGTCAAGGATGTTTTATCGTGGACGTCGTCATGAGTGTGTATAAATAATCGGCCAAGTGCGAGTCGGAATCGCGCACAAAGGGTTCCGTACCATTATAGAGCAAAATTAGGCCATAAATTGTGTTTTTTTGTATGGGAGCCCACCTTATTTTTTATTTTACTCTATTTTTTTTTAATTTTGATTCTCAATAATAGGAAGTGGTGAAACAGGCCCTTAATGTAACATTATTTATTTGAAAATATTCGGCGTGTTAGTTTTTTCTTTTGTTTCATGCATTTTGTAAAGATTTTTGTTTTTACTTTCAAAGCAGTCCTTTGTAGTTCACAACTTATTTGCTAAATGCAGCAAATTGTAATTTCATTAACAGATTTCGAATGTAAAACAGAAGGTAAACTGAAAGTTTTGGACCATAATCAACTGAATATTACAAAGGTAAATGGATTGTATTTACCTTTGTAATTTTCAGTTGTAAAAGTGAGTAGTTGTAATGTTTGTCTTTAGTGGATTCGGTACAAAATCACTGGGTACAATATAAAATATTCTTTTCCTTACTCTACTTAGCGCAATGTTAAAATATCTTTTAACATTGCGCTAAGTAGAGTAAGGAATAATTAATACTGAAACCTCGCTCGTTTCCTATACATCGCAATTCCTAAATTGAGATGTATCTGAAATTTAGTAATTATTGTATTAGTTTATAGCATTATATTATTAATTAAATTAAAATATATTTAGATATTTATGGACAATTTAGAATAGGTGTATCGCACTTGTCAATTTAATGTGAATCTTCTAGCAAAGTAAACAAAGTTCCGTTTTAAATTACTTATTTATAATGTATTGCATGAATGGTCCGCCACATAATAAATAAATAATTACATATTCTGGTTGACAGTCGAGTTAGGACTAAGGGCCAGTTAACAAAAGTTTAAAAAAGACTTTACCTCGATTGTCAAGAAATTTTCCATAATAATTATACCACTAATAAAAATGTCACCAGTAGTATTTCCGGACCACTACGACCTGCAAACCTTCAAGAAAAGAGCGTATTCCCTCTTAAAAGGCCGACAACTCAGCTCTTTTGATGTTGGGAGTGTCCATGGGCGACAGACTTTCTATCTGGTGACCCGTTTGTTCATTTGCCCCCTTATTGTATAAAAAAAATTCAACGTAGGGTGCAGCACGTTTAAAATATTTCTAACCTAATCCTCCTACGACGCGTGCCCGCAGAATCGCATACATGTAGCTGTTAAACTCCGTTTCTACTTTTAACAAGTAAACTTTTCCAGTACGAACTCACGGGAACGTGTGGATTTTATTTGCTAAAGGTATGTTTGCGCTCGCAAAAAAGTACACCTGCAAGCGTTCAGAGTCATTTTACATTTGAAATATATGACAAGGAGATCACAATTGAAACTTGTAGTAAAAATATTATGTAATGTAAAACGTGTATAATATGCCTGCCTTTTCCCTGTGCCTAGATTTTACAAGTTTATTACAAGGTATACGGTTGTAATATTTTCATAATATGGATTTGAGCGCCCAAAGTGTAATAATTATACAAGTATAATATTATTATGGGTGATGCTTAATATCGGTAAAGATATGTGACTTTTGTAGTAACAATTACCTATGATTTTAAAAATATAATACTAGATAACCCGGTGAACTTCTTATCACGTTCCTCCAAATATAAACCCTCCCCTAAAATTCCATAAATTTTGATAAGATAAACTAAGATTAATAAAATCTTAAATTCCTTTTTATTTATATTGATAGATGGATTAAAAATACGTGTGACACTCGAGGACTGCCGCGGTAAAATTATTGCATAGCATTTTTGTCAACTTAATATGCAATTATAATTCGCATACGTTCAGTCGCACGCACATTAACACCGTGCCAAAAGTCTGGCAACGCCGCACGGACCCGCACCGGTCTGCCGGTCAGAGTGGGAGTGGGTGTTAGGTTTTTCGTTACGAAATATCTTTATTCGGTCGCCGCCCTCAAAGTCCGCGATAAAAGCTATGAAATAGCTTAAAAATCATAAATTGAATGGATATACACAATAGACTTTTTTGTGGATTGCATCTTTATAAATTGCCATTGCCAAAACTTGTTTTCTTTTCAAAGGATCCAGTGTCCCAATTTTAACAAAACACGCGGTCAGCTGCAACGTTCCAAATTCAAAGCGAATCATCCTATAGTCCGTTTTCAAATATTTTACCCCCATATTTCTACAGCAACGACCTTTATGCCTATTCAACATAAGGACGTAACAAAAGTAAAATAAATCCGAACGGTCTTAGCCATAAAAACATGGACCCTTTCAACACGGAGTATATTATTTCAACGGAATTAAACTAAAACTAATTTGAAATAATAAATCATCCATTTTTTGCGCCTTTGGGTTTAATAAATTGTTTAACCTACATGTGATGACCTATTTTGGCCCACTTGCTGCAGTCTGTATTAAATTAACCCTGGGTTAAATAAATCATTTAACAGGTTCCTCGTATTTATGAAAGAAAGGACATAATATTAATTCAAAACAGAGTTAACTTTAACTAGGATTGGATTTTGGAACATCCAACTGGTTCCAATGTTAGTTAAAGTTAACTTACTTTAAAATAACATAAAATAAAACATTTTGAGAGAGTCATGTGAACAGAAACCCATATTTTTGCCAACTTATATTTTATCGCTTTTATAAAGTATCGCCTAAACTTGAATCGATTGTCGAGTTCATATTATTATTATCGATTATAAGTCAATTCCACATAATATTTTTATCGGTGATGCTATTACCTTCTGGTTCAGCACCAGACGGACAACAAATTGTAGCATGCTTCGGGCTTCCCCTACAGAACCTTGACCGAAACTGAGTGGCTCATTTGCGCTTAATATAAAGTCGATTCTCATTATTTATTCTACGATATTATAATTGACATCCATTAGATTTATTTATAAAAGCTTTTTATATTGATTTGTAGAATAATTTCTTTAATGTATTTAGTTTTAAAGTACTATCAGAGAAGTTGATTACAAGGCAGGTGGGGGACCTTAGTAGTTTGGTCGTGTTACGTCAAACCCGGCCGACAGGCGACGGATCACAATTAACATTGAAGTGACACGATCCGTCCAAATAACTGCCTGTCAACTGCATAGGAATCAATTTCCTCGATGGTACATTATTGTCACTATTGACTTTGAGTGCCTGCATAATATACAATGTGTCCTAACACCAGTATCCTTTAATATATTATGAAATATGAAGTTTTTATCGACATTTTGTCGATAAAAAATTCATATTTTTCTCTTTTTTTCTCACGGTTGCAAAATGGCAGCCATTTTATTTTTACAGTACTCACAAATTCCAAAATTAAAATAAAGGCTTGATTAAGTAATAAATCATATTAACAATATTATGATGAAATGTAAGTTTTGCTAAAAAACTTTTATACAACCCGCAACAAGCAACACTCATGTAGAGAAGCATTCGTATCCGAGTGTGATGTTGGGAAAAATAAAATTCTGTCCACTAGTTTCAGATGCTCAACATTTCACAGTATCTTTGTTGAATCTTTTCTTATCAACTGTTTCGTTCAATTTCATTTCCTTTCAAGTGTGAAAATACGTTGTTCTCGTTATAGTATTTTCAATGAAACAACGAGAACGAATTCTTGGTAGTATATTAACAGCTTTTTCTTTTATTAAGTTTGTTGGAAGATAAAAAGTAAGCTGGTACTTAGCGAATTGAAGAAGATTATTTTAGTTTTAGAGGTACGTTCACACTGCAGTGCAGTGGTTACCCAATATCCAATTCAATTATTTTAAGCTGCATAATGATTGCTCTAAATAGCCAAATCGGGAAGGATATAAAAATGTTTGGAATGTTTACGAGCAATGCAATATTTTAAGATCAGAGCTAAAACCAGTGATATTGCGAATATTCGCATCCGCATCCGTATATGCGGAACATCCGCATGGATTTAGAGATCCGCATCTCCATCTGCATCAGCTCCGCATTGATTTATACAAATACTCTTACGTTTAGAGAAACAATTTCATTATTTTTATTGCACTTGGTAAGTTACTAGAAGTACACATGTGCATTGTATACACTATTATAATATGCTTATTATATTTCATCATATATCAGTTATTAGTTATCACTAATCACGTATGTGCCTATTGCTAATGATAATAATATTAAATTATGTACGCACAGTAGTCAGTATGCTTCTATAAATAAAATCAAAGCAGCGTACTATGTTTTACCTTTTTATCTCTTTCTTTTTACTGTCATATCAGTCTCTATTGGCACTTACCTTAAATCTGTAACTGATAAGACGTTTTCAGGCTATAATTAAAAAGCGCGATCAATCAAAGACGATTTTGTCCTTTTACGCATGTTGAATCGTCCATCATTGGTAGAAAAGCGTGATACCATCTTAAGAAACAGTTTGTATTCTAGTAGCCATCAATAACCTATACGTTTCCGACAGCGAACCCTCGATATCGTCTTATAGCCTCTTACCGGACCTTAAATCAAATAATAAAGTCATAGATAGCTTAGTTTATTGCTGAACTCAGAAGGTTGTGATTTATGTTAGTGTTCATACGCAGTATAAATTTCGTACAGTAGAATAACAGCTAGTAGTAGTTACTACTAGTTGTCTACTGTATGAGATAAACAAATGAAGTAACAGCCAGTTGGCTGTTAGTTCATTTTGTTTGTGTTTCTAATATTTTTGCCCGATTACGGCAAAGCCAAAAGGAAATATTGTAATATGATTTCAAACAATTGTTATTATAGATTTGTAAACGCTGCCGCAGTTTTTTTCCAATTCAGAATAGTTTTTGTCAATTTATTATTTGTAATATTATGAGCAGAGAAGTGTACCTATCAGCCATAAACAAGAAATAAAAAAAGTGAGAGTGAGAGATAATGCTACATGTTTGATGTTACGTTGAATCGCGCTAATATTATGTGTGTGCACGTTATTAAAGCGGATTCATACTATAAATTGTCTACTGTTATATTATTTATATTGTGGTTTAAGTGTCAAGCGAGCAGATAGCATTCAGAATTAGTTATAGTGTACATACAGTGTGGCCACTCAGGGGCTGCGCCTGACGCATACATTAATTATTCTGTCGTCCACATTCACACATATATGAAATAATAGAGTTTAAGGTCACAAAAATACTACAAAAATGTTGTTTTTAGGCCCAAAGGGTAAAAATGGGACTCTATTACTAAGACTTCGTTGTCTGTCCGTCCGTCTGTCTGTCTGTCTGTCGCCAGGCTGTACCTCAAGAACCGCTATAGCTAGACTTCTGAAATTTTCACAGATTATGTAATATGTATATGTATTGCCACTATAACAACAAATACTAAAAACAAAATAATATTATTGATATTTAAGGGGGGCTGCCATACAACAAACGTGATTTTTTGGCCTTTTTGCTCGATATCAATAATGGCAACAGAAAGGCTCTTGAAATTTTCACAAAGGCCTTTAGTATATGTGTCATTAATTAATAATTAATAATAATATTTTAATAAAATAATAATTTAAGAGGGGACCCTTTACAAAAAACAATTTTTGGCCTATATTTGCTCTATAACGGTACGGAACCCTTCGTGTGCGTGTCCGACTCGCACTTAGCCGATTTTTTATGAAAATGTATGTCTAAAGCATAGAATGCAACTCATATAACCATGAGCTTACTATTGTATGTTTCAAGTACTATTATGAAAATTAATAATAAATACTATTTATTAATTTTTAAAGGTTACGTCTGCTTAGTAATACATTTAAAGTAATGCTAGTTAATTTTCCTTTGTAGAACATAGTTTGTCTTTCATTGAAATTCCGTTCGCCGTAAAGGGATTCCAAATTAAGGGCAATAATTGATTACTTAAGTCATTGACAACTTAACGAACGTCTATTGATAGTTACAGTACAGTGGCTCTACCATGAGTTTAAAGCTATAGTTTTTGTCGATACTCGATACCGACAACGTAAATTTGTAGTATGGCAATTTCAGTTCCCCAAGTGACCGTTAGAGGCACTGTAAAATTTGCCAGACTAATTTACGTAATTGATATCGAGTATCGATAAATACTAAGACTCATGGTAGAGCTAAAGGATAATAGTGTGGTGATGGTACACATCAGAACTACATGATACTCTCAACATGCCAACAGTAAAAGAGGAGATTACTTACTGCCTATGCTAGCAAGTACAAATGTAGACTCCAGAATCATCAAAATGTACTAGCTGGAAAACTAACAATCCCAGAAATAAATCGTCGACTAAAAAAGAGACGAGACATATTCGACCAGGACAGTCAGACATAGACTGACTAAATAATAAAGGGATGTAATCCACTGGGAATGCCACTCTACACTAAGAAGCCAACATCCCATCTGCTTATAGCCTGAATGCTGATTGCAAGATTCACGTAGAGGAAAAAAAATATGGAAGTAAAGATAGAAGGGTGGTGACTGCTGTGATCCCCATGAGATCTTTCAATTCTTAAAACGACCCACATTTAAAATATCTTACAAGTTTATTTCCGTAAAATATTGGCTAATTTGAAATACTCGGTTGGAATGGTAGAATATATGTTGAGCTGCAACGCAATAGTGCCCACGATATTTTAAATCATACTTCAATTGCATTCGTTTCGATGTAAGGAGCCGGAAATAAAGGAATCACGTCCGCGAACGAAAATCGACATAATTCTTAGTACTTTTCTTTTAAATTTTATATTTTCGTGCACATCATAATATTATGTTCTAATCACTAAGGTTCTAATGAACAGCACTCGCCTATCTCTGCATTCACCAGGTTTGATAGCGAATTTAATAGTCAAATGCATGCAATGCTGTATGATAGGTTGATGACTGCAGACTGATGACGATTGCGATGCGTGTCAAATCCCATACATTTTTGACATCTAACTTTGCTTTTCAAACTGGTGAATTATTTTGGGTCAAAATGCATTCGCCAGATTTTTGGCTAACCACTTAGTTCCAGGATCAAACAACCTCAGAATTTTGGATTGTGTGCTGTATGTAATAATAATATTATACTACATTCTATGTCGTACATCATAAATACGGGTTGTACGGGTTGGCCGACAGTATTTCAACAAAATCAGTCCAACCGTTTCCGGAGTTTGGCAACAAACAACGTGACACAAGAAATTTCATAAATACAAGATTTTGTAAGTGTATACTACACTTATAAAACTGTATACTTAAACTCGATTTATATTTGTCCCCTCGAACGCGCAGCCATATTTGATTTAGAGTGATGTCTCATACCATAATAATATCATGCATTGTCATCCAAACTAATGTATACAAAATTTTAGCTCAACGGTTACATATAATTAAATCTACTTCAAAATTGAGTTTAAAAACTACACTCAAATTACATACATAGTACATACATTCAGAGCAAGTTAAATAAAAGCTTTAAAAAATGATCACGTAAAAAAATATCGTTTACTTAATCTTCTTTTGTTTTGTGTTTAGTGTTCACGTGGTAGCTACGTGTCCCACAATGGGCTATTGTTGCTACACTATCACAATTATAAAGGCTAGCCCCAAAGAACGTAATTGCTACTCTACAAGTTTTTGTTTTAGGGAAATTGGGCCAGCGTTATTGTGTCCGAAATTACGTAGCGTATTGTTAGATTTAATAGCACATGTTTTGTACATAATGATACTGACATCGTTTACATAGTTTAAAAGGTCTGATAATATTTTTTTATCGTTTATAATAATAAAGTATCGTCGTCGTGTTTGAAAGAGCTTTTAACTATACGCAAAAAGAACAGCAGACCTAAAAGGTCACAAAGTGCTATTCCGCTCAAATCAATTCACAAAATGAATTATTGTCAAAACTGCCAAACTATGAATTTTAAATTAGTTTATTATGTATTTTGAATGCGAATTACTAGACATAACATGAATTGCACGCAAAGTAACCAATATGGTGCTCCCACACCGCAGTTAGAAAATGTTTAGTAACGTTAGTAAACATATTTTGTTAGCAAACATTTTAATCATAAAATATGTTAAAAATATTTTCATGTTAGAAAATGTTTAATAAACGTAAGTTAACAAATTATAGCAAAATAAAACATATTATGTTACCTTTTGTTTGAACCTTTTATAAAGGACGACGGGGTAGCCGGTGAGCCAATACCAGAATTTAATTGTTATAAAGTGTTAGTAAACATAAGTAAACATTTTTATTAGTGTAGGAGGCGATTTTCCGGTACCCTATTAAAGAAAAAAACTGCGAGGATATTTTGGTTTCAAATAAAAGATAATATTATATTCATCTCCACGACTGTACCATAAAAATTCTATAGCCGCATACAAAATTTTCACATAAAATACGTTTTAACCATCACAATAATCGCAAAATATGAAAAAAATGGGGTCTGATTAGGTACCTTAATATCTAAATACACTGAACTGAGGAAAATAAGTATACAAAAAAATTGTTGCTTATTTAGTCCTCTATAAAGTCCGCTAAAAATTTTATATGAAAATAAACAACTTTTCTAGTTGTAAGAAAAATAAAAAAAATTCTCAAATTTTTTCATACATTTTCGTATTTTCATACATAATCTACCAATTACTTTACATTTAGTCAAATACAATCGTATTTCATTGTTTCACAACAAACGCTTGAAATACAAAACTAGAAGTGTCGTTAAAATAAGACCGTCGAGCACACGCGTGCTTTATCGTACAATTTTCTCGAAATATTTCGAGATTTACCGTCTATTTATCAATATTCAAGAAGTTTGCATAGCGGCTAATGAAGAAACTTAGCCAGTGAAAGGGCGTGAACTGGAAAAGTCGCGAGTTTATGAACAAAATTGGTAATTCATTTTCAAGATTGGATTCAGTTCAGGGTAATAAGTACCAATCCAAGTATTGGAAAACTTTCACCTTTGTTGTTTTTTCATTATGCTATTGTTACAATGACGCATAATTTTAATTTAGATTTTAAAGGTAGATATTATTATATTATGATCTATTTTTTTGCGACCGTGCCTGATATGTATGTACTTTGATCAATCGAATATCGAATATCTAATGGTTAATATCCTACCAATTTTTTAATTATTATTATATTATTACATACTAGTTTTTATTGTAGTTTAGTGATTATTGTATTAGTTTATAGCTTAAATATATTAATATACCTTGATATTAAATGTCCTACCAATATTACACATTAAAAACCCACTTAACTAATTTTAGGAAAATAATACAAAAACACAACATCACTTCTTCACATTCCTGGCAAAACCCAAATAAAATGTTTATTTCATTGACATGCAATATACTATTGAACTAGGACTACGAAATTTTATCATCTTGACTCATTTAAGTAACACTGGTTTCATTCAAGTAGTCGATGTTATGTGATATGTATTTTTAGTAAATTATATTACTGTATACTAAAATTAAAGAAGATTATTAATTAAACAACTTAAAAGTAAAATTAAATATCTCGGAATAGTTATAAAGCAGAGCAAAAAGTTTGAAGTTGAAAGTTTTTATAAATCTCAGAAGTATTTCAAATTAACTAGTCTACATTAAACATTAATTTCAAGTGTCTGAAAGTTTAATCTCCTATTAAAACTTTCAGATTTAGTGTCGCAGTATTCTTTTTGGTCAGTCTTTAAATGGTAGTGACCTGATTTCATAACCTAACCTAGTTTCGGGCTAACAAATATAATATTATGTTTGTTGAGAAATGTGTTGTGTACGGCAAGGATAATAAAACAAGAGACGCAATAGCGATTTGATTGATACATGAACATAAAAATATTTGACGATATAAATTATTTCCTTCGTTCTTTCCTTTCATTATTATATTATATTCCATGTTATATATTTATCCACTTTCCATACTAATCGGACTGTTTGTCTGGACGTCTTTGTATAATATGTATGTTTGTCAGTTTATCTGTCTGTATGTTAATCTGTCTACTACCCCTTCAGGATTAACCCTTAAAGCGAATTTAAAGCTACTAACTCTTAAGTTATCGAAAAAAAAAATCAAGTAGTTTTTGTCACGGTAAATGTATACTTTTCTTTTTAACTAACACGATAGCGCTGCGTTACTTGCAACTACTTTCTTATCTCTGCTATCTATTACCCCTTTATCTCTACAATATTATGTCTATATAGGGTAATTTTTAGAAGGCTTGACAATCAAACAAATTGATAATACTTTAGAGTCAGCTGCATAGAGCTCACTGTGAAAGTAACAGCGCTGAAAAAAATTTAACTTTTGTATTGGAAAATTCATGACACTGGGGCGCTTGCCTATAATAATGGGCCAAGTGCGAGTCGGACTCGCGCACGAAGGGTTCCGTACCGTTATAGAGCGAAAATAGGGAAAAAATTGTGTTTCTTGTATGGGAGCCCCCCTTAACTATTTATTTTATTTTAACTTTATTATTTAACATTAAAGTACACATATAGTTGAGAATTTTGTGAAAATTTCAAGTGCCTATATGTTGCTATTATGGTAACGAGCCAAAAAAACCCAAAAAATTACGTTTGTTGTATGGGAGCCCCCCTTAAATATTAACTTTTTTTGTTTTTAGTATTTGTTGTTTTAGCGGCACCAGAAATACATAATCTGTGAAAATTTCAGAAGTCTAGCTATAGCGGTTCTTGATTTACAGCCTGGAGACAGACAGACAGATGGACAGACATCGAAGTCTCAGTAATAGGGTCCCGTTTTTACCCTTTGGGTACGGAACCCTAAAAAAGGGAATAACGTAACTCTTTCATTGCTGCTACTTTCATAGAAAACTGTATAAGGGACACATGCACATCAGGATGTGTGTGTGTGTGTGATTTGTACTTCAGGAACTTTGTTTTGTTACACATCGTACAAATGTCATATAGAACATAATAGTACTTTAGAAAGATAAAACGAAAATTAAAATTCCCTATCTTAAAAACTACTGAACCGATATAGATGAAACATGCAAATGCAAAAGTTTTCCCTAAGTTGAATAATACCTAGTATAACAAAAAAATAATCACTTAAATCGGACTTGTAGTTCCGGAGATATGCGAACACAAACATAAAAACATACATACATACACTTTTGAAAGACACATATTTTGTTCAGACGCTAGCATAGACTAACATAGACGAAAGCTGAGCAGTTCTAGAAATATTACAAACATACTGATCGAATTGATAACATCCTTTGTTAATGTTGGTTAAAAATAACATTATAACATTTATTTTAAGTAACGCTTTCAAGCTAATATTTCGTAACACGGCATTATTCATGCTAATCCACTTAAAGAAGATAATGCTTTGACCTGAGATTACCATAAATGACAAAGGAAGGAAATACCTTTTACGATTAATGTGTGGATGTAAAAAGATTTTTACATTTGTATACATCTTGTGTTCTCTTTATTTGCGAATGTGTTTTATGTTTATTTTAAGACGCTCTTTGTCTAAATAGATGTTTTGTTGTATTCAAGTACATAATAATTATTACGAGTGTACATTTCCTTAAAACTACCAGTATTTCCGCAACGAGTTTTTATTGGGACGAAGTTCCTTATCGCGCGTTGCAAAAGGAGGCTAGACGAAAAGTTGTAACGACACAAAAGTGTCGTGTGTCGCGTCACACACGAAAGTGTGTGTTTCTCTCTCTGTTTCTCTCTCTCGCATTGAACAGTGTAGTTTTTGTTGAGTGTATACAGGTTTCTTTTACATAAGAAATAACTTCGTTCCATCCGGGTGTCCCTTGATACCTTTCAAGTTTTAATTTTTTATCAAATTAAAAGATTTTATCCATGGCTATATTAAGGGCAATTTTAATTTCATCAATCTATAGTAACACTGTACTTTTTGGAGATAAAAGTAGCCTATGTGTCAATCCAAATTCTAAACTTTTACCATGCTAGTGAAAATCAATTTAGAGTGGGTTGCACAGGCTTACTTTAACTATAACTTTAACTTAACCATACCAAAATGTGAAATGAACTGTCAAATCCCTAGCAAAAGTCGCCATATTTGACGATAAACTTAACCTTAACTTTAACTACGCTTCTGGTGCATTTCACCCTTAGTGGCTTCGCGTATAATGTCAAACACTAGATGACCCGATTAATGTTGCATCACTTTCGTCCTAACATAAATCTTCCCTGAGATTTCACGAAAATGTTAAGACTAATATTAGCCAAATCTGTTCAAACATTCTCGAAGCTTAGCGAGGCTAACAAAATTATAAAATCAATTTTATACAATGACATATAAAATAGATAATATATTATGTTTACTTTACATATCAACTTTCATTTTTAGGGTTCCGCACCCAAAGGGTAAGAACGGGACCCTATTACTAAGACTTCGTTGTTCGTCCGTCTGTCTGTCTGTCTGTATGTCATTAGGTTGTATCTCAAGAACCGCTATAGCTAGACTGCTGAAATTTTCACAGATTTTGTGTATCTGTTGCCGCTATAATAACAAATACTAAAAATAATATATTTAGTTAATATTTAAGAGAGGCTCTCATGCAGAAAACGTGATTTTTTGGCCTTTTTTACTCGTAATAAATAGTGGTAACAGTTAGGCACTTGACATTTTCACAAAATCCCTCATTATATGTGTACTTTAATAATTAATAATAAAATTAAAATAAAGTAAATATTTAAGGGGGGGGGCAAACAAAAAACACAATTTTTTGTCTACTTTCACTCTATATCGGTACGGAAACCTTCGTGCGCGAGTCCGAGTCGCACTTGGCAGATTTTCATAATAAGTGAGACAAAGCAAACAATATTATAAAATGTGTACAGTTTTTTTTTATTTATTTGATTCCGGAATATTGAAGATAGTGATGATGATAACAAGTCATGAGGGTTCAAGGCTGAAGTAATCGTGTCCTCTTTGTTTGCCTCCGTCGAAAGTAATGTTATGTAGATCTTCGTAAAGATAACAATCTAAAGTCTCCTATATACGGGGAGGATAGATCGATCTGGTTGGATTGCAGGCCGATCTGACCGACTTAGTTGGACGCGTTACAGAGGAATGCGAGTCAAAACAAATGCGGTCAGGCTGGCCTGCTATCAGTAAAACCCGATTGCACTCATGTCAAGTACAAACCGATTTGGTTCAAATTTGCAAACAGCATGCAGCAGATAATTATAGATAGGTACTTAGATTATGCTTACCATATCTTTACAACAGGTATTACTGTTGCAAGATATTATATATATAATATCAAAGGGTTTTCGTGGTTGGATACCACAGTCGATCCTGGCTACAGAGGAGATACAGTAGTGGAAATGTAAGGTGGCCCAAAACCCTGTCGCATGATACATAATATTATTATCAACGTGTCGACTGATCGGCCTGTCCGTGTATGGAAGCTTTAAGGGTAAGTTTTAATAGACTTTATAAACGAGGTGGTCATCAGTTCCTTTATCTACGTTGACTATCAGACTTACTTAATCGGAAATGGTGATATCTTTATGACAAAGGTGCTTAAGAAGTAATTCCTGACTAATCATAATATTATGAAGTTTATTGGAATTTACTTTTTGATATCTTTCCTCGTTAGAAGGATTAAGTGCATGAAAAAAGTCAAAACTTTTGATCTATCACTGATGTGGGAGATCAAAAGTTTTGACTTTCGTTTTGACTTTTTTCATGCATGTCATAATTATTTATTGTTAAACAAATATTTCGTAATAAATCTGTATTTTTCTAAAACGGGGTGTGTTTTTTTTTACGCTTTTTATTAGCTTCACCTGTATATTTGTTTGTAACATGTTTGTAACCGACTTCTTTGGGCGCGATTTTGACCCACTTTAAACGGCCCGATTTCGTTCAAACTTTGTAGATTTATCGAAAACCGATTACAATACACTAATTTGATATAATTATTCCATTTTTCAATTTGTATGTTTGTATGTTTGTTTGTAACCCTTTATATAAAAAGCGTGTTTTTAGTTTTTTTAACTATTAGTACTTATTATTTTAGTTATATAGTAGTTTAAATTCACAAAAAAAATTAACGCAGTAATCAAACCCTTAAGGTTGGGGGCAAGGGCTCAGCTCCTAACCATTGAACCACGGAGTACTAAAAAGGAAATTTTAATAATGTTAATGGCTAATTTGGTCACTATGAAGTTATTCGTTATGAGGTCAACTAGTAAGGAGTTTATGAAAATACTTGTTTCGCTTATGCAGCTAAGCGACAAAGCTTGTGCTTGTTTTCTATTAAGCTTCCATTGGCGAACTCTGCCGATCACGAAGTTTGGCGACTAATTAAAAGTTTAGATTATAGTGGGCAAACATCGATTTTCTCTAATTTCTCCACACATTGTTAGTTCCTAGCAAGTTTTCGCTATGGTCATCGAGTTGCGGAGATTCCTTAAACGTAGTATTATAAATTGCGAAACCTATTCTTGTTACTCGAATATCAGTTTGATTAAAGGCTATCCTGATTTTATAACAATTCGACTTACAAGAATTCGATAAATAAAATACTGTATAATTCGGTGACAAAATTAAACTATATTTTAAGTGTAAAACTTGAAAAGCACATTGTTATGTTAATAAAACTCGCATCTCGCATCTTCGCAAAATTAATCTCAAGGTCTCAAAATTTTAGTTATGAAATAGGGTTCCCAAGCATTGACCACGCGACCTAATAATTTCTTTTTAAATATCTATTTATTCCACATTTTAAGCGCCAGCATAGTCACTACTTTTGCCTAACATAAATGTTACACATAATAAACTCTAATATTATGGCTTCGTAATCTTCATGTTTAAAATATGTATTATTAATCTGAGCACAATAAGGCCCTAAAACTGCAGGAGCCTTAATATATTATGGCCCCGTCGTAAAATCTCCCATAGCGACTCTTATCCTACAATATTATGAAGAATCTGTATACGATTCTATCTCACTCGCTGTTAGGCTGCAAACAGACTATCCGACTGATATGCTTTGCATATTATTATCAATATAGTCACGACTCTCTTATTGCAAATGGTAAGTATACAACATGACTGGCGAGACATTACCGATACTTATGGAGAGTACTCTGTACTCGATTCTCATTATAATTATGTAATAAAATTAGGTTCTTAATTTTTTTCCGAATTTCCCAAAAATAAATGAATCATGGATACTAAGTAAATTACGCGGCTATGCAAGTAGGCATACTATGCGGCCGGTGCAGAGGCGTGCGCTACCAAAGAAACACCACACAACTAATCTTCCCGCGCGCGGTGTCCATACGTTGGGTAAATAATTATTTAACTTTAAGCTACATTTACTCAGCGATCAATTGATATTATTTTCTTATATTATTTTTTTCCAACTAATATATTAGAAAAATATCACGTCCTCGAGTATTGAACATGTCTCACCAGTCACGCAGTATAGTTAGAGAAATTCATATTATGCAGATCGCAATATAGATCATGATATAGATCATGTTATGGTTATGTCAATCTGATTTAAGTCGTAGCCTGTTAGAAGATTTTGATGTAGCCTGACCATTGACCAATTAACTGAACAGGAAAATACACTACACGCAGGCAGATAGACGACATAATATACATTAATATGAACCAATAGAACAACGAGGATAAGTTGAACCTTCGTAGCATACAAGCAGTGTGCTACGATGGTCATGCTTATAATGGTCGTACCTTGCTTTGGTTATTTTATTTCAATTAAACGTGGGGGATAAAACGCAACAATATAATATAAAGCATGTATTTTCAAACTATCCAAGAGATTATAGGTAATCACGAAAATACATAAACGATAATTTTGATATTATTTAATCATGCGGTTTCTTTGATCCAAAAACATAGTTCAATATATTTTGTCATGAACGTAGAAAAAAACTTTTTTTCTACGTTCATGACATTTTGTATTAAAAAATAAACCTGTATACTGTATAGTCCCTTCATGCAAATAGTCCCTAACGGCGTTCAGAGTCTATGTCTATGAATAATTCATTTATGGATTGTCATTCGTATATAGACTTGACGAATGGTTCCCTAAGATCAATAGGAACTCCTGAGCGTACAACAGAGGCATTTATATTACGAATAGGCTTTTTTGTTTGTTAAAATTTAATTGAAGACGTGAGTGGATGAAAATAATAACTAACAGTAACAAAAAATACAGTTTTTTTTTGCGTAAATGGATAAATTATATTAATAAACATGAAGTTACATAAACACTAATTTGATATAATTATTCCATTTTTCAATTTGTATGTTTGTATGTTTGTTTGTAACCCTTTATATAAAAAGCGTGTTTTTAGTTTTTTTAACTATTAGTACTTATTATTTTAGTTATATAGTAGTTTAAATTCACAAAAAAAATTAACGCAGTAATCAAACCCTTAAGGTTGGGGGCAAGGGCTCAGCTCCTAACCATTGAACCACGGAGTACTAAAAAGGAAATTTTAATAATGTTAATGGCTAATTTGGTCACTATGAAGTTATTCGTTATGAGGTCAACTAGTAAGGAGTTTATGAAAATACTTGTTTCGCTTATGCAGCTAAGCGACAAAGCTTGTGCTTGTTTTCTATTAAGCTTCCATTGGCGAACTCTGCCGATCACGAAGTTTGGCGACTAATTAAAAGTTTAGATTATAGTGGGCAAACATCGATTTTCTCTAATTTCTCCACACATTGTTAGTTCCTAGCAAGTTTTCGCTATGGTCATCGAGTTGCGGAGATTCCTTAAACGTAGTATTATAAATTGCGAAACCTATTCTTGTTACTCGAATATCAGTTTGATTAAAGGCTATCCTGATTTTATAACAATTCGACTTACAAGAATTCGATAAATAAAATACTGTATAATTCGGTGACAAAATTAAACTATATTTTAAGTGTAAAACTTGAAAAGCACATTGTTATGTTAATAAAACTCGCATCTCGCATCTTCGCAAAATTAATCTCAAGGTCTCAAAATTTTAGTTATGAAATAGGGTTCCCAAGCATTGACCACGCGACCTAATAATTTCTTTTTAAATATCTATTTATTCCACATTTTAAGCGCCAGCATAGTCACTACTTTTGCCTAACATAAATGTTACACATAATAAACTCTAATATTATGGCTTCGTAATCTTCATGTTTAAAATATGTATTATTAATCTGAGCACAATAAGGCCCTAAAACTGCAGGAGCCTTAATATATTATGGCCCCGTCGTAAAATCTCCCATAGCGACTCTTATCCTACAATATTATGAAGAATCTGTATACGATTCTATCTCACTCGCTGTTAGGCTGCAAACAGACTATCCGACTGATATGCTTTGCATATTATTATCAATATAGTCACGACTCTCTTATTGCAAATGGTAAGTATACAACATGACTGGCGAGACATTACCGATACTTATGGAGAGTACTCTGTACTCGATTCTCATTATAATTATGTAATAAAATTAGGTTCTTAATTTTTTTCCGAATTTCCCAAAAATAAATGAATCATGGATACTAAGTAAATTACGCGGCTATGCAAGTAGGCATACTATGCGGCCGGTGCAGAGGCGTGCGCTACCAAAGAAACACCACACAACTAATCTTCCCGCGCGCGGTGTCCATACGTTGGGTAAATAATTATTTAACTTTAAGCTACATTTACTCAGCGATCAATTGATATTATTTTCTTATATTATTTTTTTCCAACTAATATATTAGAAAAATATCACGTCCTCGAGTATTGAACATGTCTCACCAGTCACGCAGTATAGTTAGAGAAATTCATATTATGCAGATCGCAATATAGATCATGATATAGATCATGTTATGGTTATGTCAATCTGATTTAAGTCGTAGCCTGTTAGAAGATTTTGATGTAGCCTGACCATTGACCAATTAACTGAACAGGAAAATACACTACACGCAGGCAGATAGACGACATAATATACATTAATATGAACCAATAGAACAACGAGGATAAGTTGAACCTTCGTAGCATACAAGCAGTGTGCTACGATGGTCATGCTTATAATGGTCGTACCTTGCTTTGGTTATTTTATTTCAATTAAACGTGGGGGATAAAACGCAACAATATAATATAAAGCATGTATTTTCAAACTATCCAAGAGATTATAGGTAATCACGAAAATACATAAACGATAATTTTGATATTATTTAATCATGCGGTTTCTTTGATCCAAAAACATAGTTCAATATATTTTGTCATGAACGTAGAAAAAAACTTTTTTTCTACGTTCATGACATTTTGTATTAAAAAATAAACCTGTATACTGTATAGTCCCTTCATGCAAATAGTCCCTAACGGCGTTCAGAGTCTATGTCTATGAATAATTCATTTATGGATTGTCATTCGTATATAGACTTGACGAATGGTTCCCTAAGATCAATAGGAACTCCTGAGCGTACAACAGAGGCATTTATATTACGAATAGGCTTTTTTGTTTGTTAAAATTTAATTGAAGACGTGAGTGGATGAAAATAATAACTAACAGTAACAAAAAATACAGTTTTTTTTTGCGTAAATGGATAAATTATATTAATAAAAAGACGGGTTGCACTCCGGGAGTGCCGGCAGAAGTGAAAACTTGATTATTAACAACACTACTCTCCAACCGTCTTACGGTTTTTCGATCAGCACACGTGACCTGATGCGAGTTTCACAGTTTTTACCCATCCCACAAAAGTGCTCAACGCCGCTAAAGAAGTTTTCACTTCAAATATAAACTGTGTATTTTATGTGTAGCCAAAATATTAGCCAGACAATGAAGTAATCTATAAGTTACAAGGTCTGTTCCAAATATAAGGGGACAAATGAGTAAATATCCGTATGTTACAATTATGCTAGTTATCGTGTTCTTCACACACGTCTTCAATAATTATGAAAACGCTTTTAAAAATATTTTGTGATAAGACACAATTTTCGCGTGATATGTACTTTTTTTTGGGATGACACAAAGTGTTCCGGAAAGGACAAAGGGATACTTTTTAACCTGGAAAAATTTAAGGTTTCCGCGCGATAAATGAATTTTGGCTCAACTGAGTTGCAGCCTGTGAGCCTCATCTAGTTTATTATAATATAGGATTACGTTTATTTTAAGTTTCTATTTGCATTGCTTGTAGAGTTTCCACGATAAGTTTATTATGACTGTGTCAATGAGTCCCTATATCCTCAACAACAAACCTAAAAAAAATAGATTCTTAACAACTAAACGATACCACTTCCGAACTTACACCATAACAGTAAACACTCAGGGCGCCAACTGCGTGAACTTTCTCAAAAGTAAATTATTGTAAGTACTTAATTTAAATGGATCCTTGAAAATATTAGATGGAGTCTACTTCAAAGTTCCCGGTTCCCGTCAAACCTCCTTGTTCTTGAGAGGCGTTAACCACTTTGCAGATTTATTGAAGTATCTTTAAGTACTTTGGGGTAAGAAATCTGTTCGGTCTTAATTGGTTTTAATTTATGCACCTTTGTTACTCCGCAACTAGATTATTTTCATTAATGGCACCTAATTTCCGATAATAATAATTTAAACAAATCAAGGACGGATTGCACTCCGGAAGTGCCGGCAGAAATAGAAACTAAACAGCAAGCACGACAAAATATATATTTTGCCGTGCTGTAGAAAGAGAGGGATGTTATTTTCTCACCTACGCCAGGACTACTCTCCCTAAGTCGTACCATTTGTTGATCAGATCCATCCCAAAAAAGTGTACAACGCCGATTAAGAAGTTTTCACTCCATAATAGCAAAAACAAGTTCAACGTACTTGTTACTTTGTAGGTACAGGCTGCGATATAGTTACATGCAAGATTTTTGATAGTACTTATTCATTACATCCTTTCCTTTAATTGTAAAAATAGCACAGTATTGTCCTCTGGGGCGTAATTCTTCTTTAATCGTATTGAGCCAACAATAATAAAGACAAAACAAAAAATATATTTACCATAATCTCTAAGCAAGAATCCAAAGCCAAAGATTAAACAATTTCTTCTTAGCGTTTATAGTCGCTGATAAAAAGCAAAGCTGGCTTAACGAGATGTCCTGTTAAGCAGCCATAAAAACTTCCTTGAGAAATAAGAACTAGCATTTTATGACACGAAAATATTCTACTTAATTCTGTAGTAAATTAAGCTCGGAGTTCGGACGACTGTATATTTAGCTTAAAAAGGAAATAAAGGAGTGTGGGTACTTAGAGGATCTCGCCAACAAAGTCTGTGAAAAATTGGCTCCTATCAATCCGACGTTGAGGTATATGGGTGATCTTAGGCGGTGCGTACAGAATATGGGTCGCGCGTCGATGTGACTGCCATATTAAGACGGTGCCTCTACGGAGATGTCGTAATTTACCGTATTTAGAGCCTTATAAACTCATAATTTGAAAACTACTACATATAATAAAAGTAAAGTATCATGGACCTAAGAACGACGTGACATTGTGTTAAGTTAATCAGCAGAATACTATAGGTACAATACTAATTTTTTTCTATTCAAGTCTTTAAAAGCCTTGTTTAGTTTTTAAAAAGATAATTAACTCTTCCTTAAAATCTGTCCTGGACTTAGGCGTAGGCATAATATCTTTTAGAACCACATCTTATTTGCGGTAGGTTCTATTCTATCGTACCCGCAACTCTGCTCAAGCGAGGAGTGAAGCTCCATGGGGTTTTGGTGGGTAGACCCTACGCAGGGAAGTCTCACATACGCCGTCCAAAATCCTCAACTCACAGGGGATGAGTAATGCATAATTTCCCCTCGTAAAAATACCACGTCTTATACCGACAATTTAGCGTAGCCAATTGAAGCAGGCGATCTAGCATGTGCGTAGTAAATGTCCTACTATTTTAAATGTTAATTAGAAGTTTTTATATTTGTAAGGTACTTAATTATATTTGTAAGGTGAGATTATTATCAGAATTAGTGCTCACCTTGGGTAGGAACCAATTAAGAATTCTTACCAGAAGCCTAACTGGGCACTGCAAGCTCAACAAACACCTAAACAGAATGGGTATTTGTAGCATAACGACTTGCAGATTCTGTGAGGAGGAGGATGAGACACCTATTCACCTTCTCCTCAACTGTCCTGCTCTACTACAGAGCAGAAACAGGCATCTTGGTCGCCACGAATACTCATCCACAGAGGAAATTCGTGACACCAACCCCAACCACATCGTTCAATTTATGAGCAGTATTGGGCTGGGGATGATACTCTAATGCGAAGGAGTCACAATAGATCCTTATGGGTCGCAGTGACGTCAGGGCTACAGCGACCTGCCTTCTTTTTTAAAAAAAAAAAAAGGTGAGATTAGTTTCGGAATCGGTGGTAGGCACCAGTACGTACAGTACTTACGCTTAGAAAAAAAATATATTCTGAATACAAAGTCGCTTATGTTTTAGGGTTCCGTACCCAATGGGTAAAAACGGAACCCTATTACTAAGACTTCGATGTCTGTCCGTCTGTCCGTCTCCGAAAAAAGTACTTAAATCAGTAAAGTTTTGGAGAAGAAATCAGGGGACAACGAATCGTTGATTTTCTGCAGTTGTCTCTATTGCGCTCTGCGGTATAGGCTTGAGGTAAGGGAGACAGCAATAGATATTACAAGTACTTTTTTTTCTCTTGACCTTGGGGTATCCTCTTAAATCATTTAATTAGTTATTCCATTAATAATTTTTCACGTACACCAAGTGTGTACATTAAGTCGAGCATTTAGGGTTTACCTCCAGTTTGTAAATCTACTTTAGAGGAAACTGCCATATCCCCGCGTCCATTGCTTTTTCTTATTTCAAATATAATTTTGCAGCATGCCTACTGCATTGACTTGTACGCGTAAAATGAATTACTATGACATTTTTAGGGTTCAGTAGTCAACAAGGAACCCTTATAGTTTCGGTCTGTCCGTCCGTCTGTCCGTCCGGGTTTTGCTCAGAGACTATAGGACCTACAAAGCTGTAATTTGGCATGAATACACATATTAATAATGCCAACAAAATGGTACATAAAATATTTAAAAAACATATTTTTTTATAGTACCTCCCCTACACATCAAGCGGGGTTGAATTTTTTTTTCGCGCCTACCCCGGGCGCGAAAAAAAAAATCGTGTTGGGTGTCATTGGATAGGTTTTTTAAAAATATTATGAGTATTCATAGATCATTTTTCGATTTAGGGATCCATTTGTGAAATATTAAGTTTTAAAGTGGGAAAAATCGTTAGAGTGCAGTGTCCCCCCCCCTTCTACCAGCTAAACGGTTGCTTCTGGAAATGTGAAAAAATTCACGGGAGTAGGAAATATGCTGAATTTAAAAGGAAAACTATCACGGCTAAGAAGACTTCATAAGTTATTGAGTAATAGTCGATCAACTAAAAAAAAAGTATTCGGCGAAGTATAAAGGAACTTTTCGTTCAAATTCCTTTGAAAGTAACTGAGATGATGTTGTTAGTAACTTAGTAGTGTAAAACATGTTATAAATGTACATTCATTGACCATACAAAAATGTTCAAAAACTAGCGGCACTACGGAACCCTATATTGCGCGTGGCCCGACACGCACGCCGGTTTTTCTCGCTTATTATAGTGTAGAGCTCAGTATTATTAATTATAATAAAAATGTTATAGTTTTATAAACTAACCACTTTTATAAATAATATCAAATACAAAGGACTGATGGATCAAGGCACAAGCCCAATTTTTATATGCACGAAACTTTAAATTAAACTTACGCATTCTTCTTATGATGTATGCCATTACCAAGCCCCAAAAGGAGTCTCCCTTCCAGTTGAACTGCTCGCTATACGTGGTAGGCCAAAGTCTACAGTAGCCATTTAAGACTCTTATAACACCGTCTTTAAAAACTTTAATAGCGCGATTCAGGGGGCTAATACACTATATCGCACTGGCCGGGTTACGGGAAAAGCTAGAATTAAAAAATGCTAAAGTATTTATTTAAAATTTTCTATATTCCCCTTTGATTATTAAATATATTTCAGATAGTATTACCCTCGTATAATGCTTGACCTAGCACAGTTTTCCGGATACATACGCTTTTCGCTGAATGAAACTGTTATAATAAAATACATCTTTTGAATTTTTTATTAAATGGAAATTACTTTGATTAGTGACCATGTTGGATATGTCGTGTTCGTTTAGCTGAAAATGCGCATAATGTGTTCCTGTGAAAACTTGGTATATCTGTGTATTAAAATGTCACCTCTATTTTTAAGGACGCTATTACAAATATCAGCGATTTTCCGGTACCCTATTAAAGAATTAGGAGTCAAACTGCGAGGATATTTTGGTTTCAAATGAAAGATAATTTTCATCTCCGCGACTGTACTATAAAAATTCTATAGCCGCATACAAAATTTTCACATAAAATACGTTTTAACCACCACAATAATCGCAAAATATGAAAAAAATGGGGTCTGATTAGGTACCTTAATATCTAAATACACTGAACTGAGGAAAATAAATATACAAAAAATTGTTGCTTATTTAGTCCTCTATAAAGTCCGCTAAAAATTTTATATAAAAATAAACAACTTTTCCAGTTATAAGAAAAATAATAAAATTTCTCAAATTTTTTCATACGATTTTTCATACGATCTTGATATGGCGAAAATCGCCATATCAAGAACGCGGCGAGCATCGTAACCGCCACTGTACAAGGCGCGCTAATATGAATCTTAAATATAAATATTAAAAATAAATATAATTAATGTCTTTAACGTCGATATTCGTACTGACAGACATCCGACCTGCTAAATCTCCGGTTGGAGCATTCATAATATCATAAAATTGTTACAAAGATTTTATTTATTTATTTATTTATTTTTCATAACATAAAGATAAAATAAGTGCCTGTACTTTTGCATGTCTGATAAAAATATGATGACTGCACGCGTATCTCTATAATAATCCTGGATAAATCGGCAAAAACACAAAAATATTATTGTATATTTTTTAAATCTTATTTTGGGTATTTTATTGCATTTATAATCTTAATATACATTATGACGTAAATTCTGGGTTCAATCAGAATCAATAATAATTCAAGACGTGAGTGGAAGAATAAGGTAAGTAACATGAAAAAACTTCCCGTTTTCTTGCTTAAATGGAGGCTTTAGGGCCGGAAAAGTCATTTGAAATAGAAAAACTATGGATTGTATGTGTAGCCAGATATATTAACTAGGTTATGAAGTAGATAAGTTACAAGTTTTATTGAAATAATTAGGGAAAAAATGTGTTATTGTCCGTATGTTGCGAAATGTTACTTATTCGATTCTTCCACTCACGTCTTCATTATTATGTCACCAAAACTTAGTTTAGAAAATTGTCATTACTAATTTTTAACTTATATCCAGTAAAGTCTTGTAAATGACACTCGACGTCTTCGATTACTGGCACAGAGTATAAACACAGTATGTTAGAACTTAGAAGGAACGAACTTCCAATAAGTTTGCATTTGTGCATTATTACACACTCCAGAGAAACTTAAGTCCCTAAAAACTACTAACAAAATAAAGTTCTTCGGTTCGTTTAATAAGATGTGTAAAAAATTATTTTTGCATAAACTTTAACGACTTTTACTAGGGATTTTATTCATTTGACATTTTGTCATGGTTAATTAAGTTGAAGTTATAGTTAAAGTAAGTTGGTGCAACCCACTCTTTTAAGCATCTGCGCGTCGCGTTGCGGTTTGAATTTACCCTATGGATTTGACATACTGTAATTTTGTCCTACTGTGTTATCGCCATGTCATCAAATAAACATTATCCTAAATGCTCCTAAACGATATTTAATCGAATTTGATTTGATTGATTTCTATAGGCGCAGACGTTCGCCTACGTGATTCCCAGATATTAATGACCATAATTATTGTAAATTATTACTTACATGAATTGGTGTAAAAGTCTTATTATAATACTAGCGGGCCTGACGGATGTCATCCCGTCATATCTATGAAGTTTAAATTGACAAGAATTAGCGTATTCGGTTCATCCGTTCTCGAGGTAAAAGAGCACTTTCATGTAATTGATGCATAACAAAAGATAATAATTTAGTCATAATATAAGACAGCTATTTTTTTTAATGAAATAAGGGGGCAAACGAGCAAATGGGTCACCTGATGGAAAGCAACTTCCGTCGCCCAGGACACTCGCAGCATCAGAAGAGCTGCAGGTGCGTTGCCGGCCTTTTAAGAGGGAATAGGGTAATAGGGGAGGGTAGGAATGGGAAGGGAAGGATTAGGGGAGGGTAGGGAAGGAAATAGGGTAGGGAATTGGGCCTCCGGTAAACTCACTCACTCGGCGAAACACAGCGCAAGCGCTGTTTCACGCCGGTTTTCAGTAACGTGGTATTTCTCCGGTCGAGCCGGCCCATTCATGCCGAAGCATGGCTCTCCCACGTTAAGTCAAATGAACCATTCAAAATAGGTACAGAAATTATTATAATTACTCATCCGATAACCAAGAACCTTTTGTTTTTGGTGGTCCGAAAAAGTAGCTTGGCGGAAAAGTACAGAAAAATCCTTTAATATTGTTAATAGTATGGGAGTTAACTATTTGGCTATTTAGAATTTAAAATACAAAAACTAAAGAAATTAAACTTCGACGTTGTAAATCGTTTAAAAATGAGAACCTAAAATTGCTCCTTTTCTGTGAAAAGAAAGTACATTTTATGAAATTCTTTTATCAACCAAAGCTATCAAATGACGCTCCTGTAAAAATATAATGAATGCAAATTTCCCTAACGAGCCAAGTAAAACGTCTTAAAAGCATGCTTTGAATATTCAAGAAGAAATTATCATCTTAAAAACAACTATTAAAAGTTTGAAGCTGTTTTAGGTTCCTTCTCGACTGTTTCAGCTATCCTAGTACTTCTGAGATTGTTACATATTTGTTGAAGGCTGCACTATTAGACCTTAGGCACGTAAGTCTTTAGTTTCTTAAGGTCTAGTAGTAATAGTATATAGGCTACTTTTACGGACTCTTTTTACGCGTTGTATTAACTCAATCGGTAGGTAAGCCATACAATGTAACAGTCTAAGTCCGTCTAAAACAAGTCACCTGTCAGATAAGGGGGGCTATTATGAGCTCTTATATCCAGCCAGTTTACAGACCAGGGGGGTTATTATGAGCTCTTATATCCAGCCAGTTTACAGGCCAATTTACAGGCCATTGCATAGACACGGCTTGTAAACTGGCTGGAAACTGGCTGGATATAAGAGCTCATAATAACCCCCCAGGGGGGTTATTATGAGCTCTTATATCCAGCCAGTTTCCAGCCAGTTTACAAGCCGTGTCTATGCAATGGCCTGTAAATTGGCCTGTAAACTGGCTGGATATAAGAGCTCATAATAACCCCCCAGTTTACAGGCCATTGCATAGACACGGCCTGTAAACTGGCTGGAAACTGGCTGGATATAAGAGGTCGTAATAGCCCCCAAGGTCAAAACTTTGTATAGCTGTCAAAACTTTGTATAGCTTATTTATTGTTTTAAAATTATAATATTACTAGCTGTCCCGGCAAACGTTGTTTCGCCATATTATAAAGACGTATTTCGTCCATATTATTATATTGAAGTGACTAAAATAAGTATGTCACCATGGCAACGTCCATCGCTATTCCGTAGCATGTAAACAATGGTCGCTCGCCGTCAGTCTCGAGTTGTAATAATTTACTATTATTTATTTAACAAATGCACCTATTAATATAAAAAGTACCCAGTAGCCGATTCTCAGACCCACTGAATATGCATATAAAATTTGGTTAAAATCAGTAAAGCCGTTTCGGAGGAGTACGCTAACATTTTGACACGAGAATTTTATTTATATTAGTAAAACAAATAATGGAACGACTTATTGGTATATGTTTTTAATTTAGACGCCAATTAAGTTTTATAAATTAATAATCAATTTACCAGCAACAAGAAATAAATATTGTTCCCACTTCCCATCACCCTTAATTCATCAACAAAGTTTAATATTTATTTAATTCATACTGGTTTATTTCCGTTATTTCCGGTTCCAGAGCAAAACTGTTGAAGCGTAGCAACATATAGACATAATGATGTATGCGAACAATACATTATATTGATTTAAAAAACTATTGGCAGAAGGTTATTGCAACGATGTGATAAAATTTACTTTTACTTAACTATGCTACTTAATATACAAAAATACAAAAAAATACAAAAATCTTTATTCACAAACTTAAAA
This sequence comes from Plebejus argus, assembly GCA_905404155.3. NCBI lineage: Eukaryota > Metazoa > Arthropoda > Insecta > Lepidoptera > Lycaenidae > Plebejus > Plebejus argus. Next base: position 6,607,351 of record FR989944.1, read on the forward strand.
TACTATATAATAACAGTGTTTGAGACCCCCTTTTAAGTAAATTACCTGTGTTAGGGGAATCTCGCTCTGCCGAAAACAAAAAACAAGTATATTATATGAGGCTATTACAAGGAGAAGTATAAAGTTAACTATTACATTTTTTTTTTTTTTAATTATATTTTTTTTAATAATATTAACTAGGCCTTTTTGCATCCATTTATACCGTCATCTGAGCGAACCGCTTATCAAATACTGTAGTGCCTGGGACTTGGATGCAATAATAGGGATGATGACAAGGTCAAAGATTAGCGAATTTTGTTAATAAAATAAAGAAGGTAAAAAATAAGTGTTCCCAAAATTTCAGCTCGATAGCATTTGTATTTTTTTTGTTATGAGCCTTCAAAGTTGGATAATCAAGTCGATTTTTTTTTCAATTAAATTTCTTAATATTTGTATACTAATCTATAACTTATGCAATTAAAAGCAACTTTTGTTATGAAACCACTTTCATAAACGCAATATTTAATATACCTATCGAACAAATTTCTCTCCCGATGCGTACAAACTAAGAAAGAGTGACGTCAGTCTTTCGTATCACTTTGTATGGAGCGTTTTCGGGCAGGTCTATTTTATGAGATGTTTGAATTGTCATATCTCGGTGAATTTTTAAGCTATCAGAGTCATTCTTTCAGCGATGTTTCTATTTTTTAAGGGTATTTCAATTACCAATAAGAAAAAAAAATAGTCATCAAGCCTATTGTCGGTATGGTTGCCCAAGCACATACGGCAAAATAGTCGGCCTGGTCCAGAGGAATGACCACGTCTGGGACCAACTTTGTGCAGGTTTCCACTTTCTTCACGATGTTTTCCTTCACCGTACAAAAGGTGAAATTTTGATCAGATAATGTCTCAACGGTACACGCCTATTGTAGAAACGACATCCACACGAATATCCATACTAATATTATTTAAATGCGAAAGTGTGTCTGTATGTCTGTCCGTCTGTTTGTCTCTCTGTTAACTCTTCACGCTTAAACCACCAAACCGATTTTGATGTTTGGTATGGAGACACTTCGAGTCCCGGGAAAGGATATAGGACAGTTTTTGATGCGGAAAAGTACGGTTCCTGTTTCATACACAATTTTCGCTGCAACGGCATAGCGGGCGTCATCTAGTAAAAATAAACAATAGTAAACAATCTCAATTACTCTCATTAGCTGTTGATGATGAAAGTTATGAAGAAAGTAATTAATGAGCTCCATAATCCCCTGGTAAACTAGGAAACAAGAAAGGAAATAGGGTGAAAGAGGGAAAATTGACACATGAGGAAACGAAACGGAAAATTGTCGAAGCTAAGGGCCAACATACACGTACCATAACCACACCACGTGGTCGGGCGTATATGTTGCCCCCCCCCCCCCCATCCGTTTCATTGACTTTTGCACGCTACCACATCGAAACCACTGGCAACAACGCAACCACGTCGGCATTTTGTCGGTACCACAACGCAACTACAAAAAGCTGCAGCGACACCATTCACACGTAACCACTGCTCGACGACATTTTGTCGTTGCGATGTCGTGTGGTTGTGGTACGTGTGGGTTGGCCCTAAGGCTTTATGGGTCAAGTAATAGCTTACACGACTTATTATTTTACTTATTTTATTTTTAAGGAAACCTTACAGTTCATTTAAATTAAGATAATTGTAAGATAAAGTTACAATTTTGAAAAGGAAATATGCTCACTTAAAGCTACTTATTAATCTAAATATTATGCAAACAATGAAGCATACATTTACAACGGTGGTACTAAGATGACACTAATTTGGGAAGGATTTGAAATAAATGTTTGCTAGATGTTTTCTTGTATTTTTAGCACTGGTGCAAAAGATGTCTATATCGTTGTTATTTTTAATTAATTCATTGAGGGACGCACACGATCTGGGAAAGAAAGAGTTAGCTCTGAATCTAGTGTGAGATAGTGGGACATGAAAGGTGTTAAAGTAGCGAGGATGCGTATTGATGGGGACCTTAAGGTTTAATTTAGCAAGCAGGTCGGAACAGTTAATGGAACTATTGGCGATATTGATAAGGTAGGTCACTGATATTTCTTCTAATAGCGAGTGGAAGCAGATGGAGGTGGCTGCATAAGTTGTCGTAGCTATAATTTTGGTAAGTATTTAATTTAAATCTATATTTTAATAATCTAATTAGTTTTTTCTGCACTTTTTCAATCTGATTTTTATAATATTCGTATTGTGGGTTCCATATCTGGGATGCATATTTTAAATTACTCCTTACTAGGGCACAGTATAAAACTTTAATTGATTTGAGACCTTTAGGCCATTAATTGTGGTTATAATTAGGTACAAATTGCAATCCATACTTCCTACTAATATTATTAATGCGAAAGTGTGTCTGTCTGTCTGTCTGTCTGTTACCTCTTAATTTCAGAAAAATTGGATAAGTGGTTTGGGTCAAGCCCAAACCAACAACAATTTTTTCTAAAATTTGGTATGGATAATGGATATACCTTGTGTCCTACATAGGATTGAGAGGACACAGGATACTTTTCATCCCGGAAAAATGTGCGGTTCCCGCGCGATAAACTAATTTTGGCGCAACGGAGTTGCGGGCATCATCTAGTCTTATATTTATCTCTATTATTAATAAAAAATTAATGATAGTTTTCGTAATTTTATAACTCAAGAACTTTCCAAATCAAATGTTTGGGTTTAGTTTCTCAGTACTTGGTAGATGGTTTACGTAAAGTTTTTACAAAGTCGGTCGAGTGATTCTTCATTTATCACATTTTTTGTAACAAATGAATTCAAATTCCAAATTCACGTTTCTAGAATGAGTTTTTTTAAAGAAAGCTTCATTAAAAAAAAACTGAAAAATATATACATGTATAGATGCATCTTTTAACTAGTGCTTTCATCGGATAGAAACACAATACAGATACCTAATTTTGGTCGATAAAAAAAATCCGAAACAATATCGATTTTAAAAGCATTTTGAGTTTTATAGGACTTACAGAGACTCAATCAAAAAATAATTTGCACAGTTCGATAGCTATTAAAATTTAAGAGGGAAATCATTGGATAGATGTTTAGTTATAATATTTTTTATCTAAGTAAAAAGGAGAAAGCAAGTGTGGACAGCGACTGATTAGTGAAAGTTCTTTATTTTCTCCTAATAATCAAAGTGAATACAGACCATTATCGTTATAGGTATCGAAGCACGTACCGGGCCGATAGTATAGTATAAAATAAGAGGCATAAAATAAATGTAAAAATTTATTTTTCACAGCAATGCTGAATTGTGATTTGCTTCAAAAAGAAACAGCAGCAGAAATCACAAAAAACATTTCCAAGTGTAACGGAATTAAAAACATCCATTGTGTTATTTTAATTAAAAACATTTTCTTGAAATCACAACTGTATTCGTGTTCTTATGAAATCTGGAAAACTTAGAATTCTTAAAATGGATGCTGATGTAATTACCTCAATATAAAATTCGGGGTGGAGAAAATTCGTGAATTTATATTCTGAACTTATAGTAAAGTCATTTATATACAAATGCGACAAGACCCAAGCCAATGTTTTCGTGCGATACTCAATAATTTTGCGAAGTTTCAACATGTAACACGTTCTTATAATAAAAATAATTCTCTCCTTTTTACGAAGTCAACGACATATTATTATATTTTATGCTTTGATGTCTGTTTCTATTTGGACCTGTAATTATTTTTCCCACGTGTTTTTCAAAACTAATTCATTGTGTCCTAGAAAACGTATAGATGTATAGATTTAAAACTCCGTTCCATACAATTAAAATATAACAGCAACTCATTACATAATATTTAATTCATAAATGGCAAAGTAGAAGTTTTACGGCAACGCGCCGACGAAACTAGAAACGATTTAAAATTTCAGAATCTCTTCGGTTCCGTCAATTTATTTTCGTATAAAATTCGTGGATGCAATTTCGACGCTATATCGCTACAAAATTGAGGTTTCCTGCAGTCTTTTATTTTGTGCCAGAAATAATTTTACATATTTAGACTTGTACCCTTTTTTACTCGACTGCCAAAGAAAGGTTATGTTTTCCGAAAACGTCGCTACAAAATTGAGGTTGACTGCAGTCTTTTATATAATACTATAAATAATTTTACGTTCTTAGAATTTATCCTCTTACTCGACTATATTGTACATTTTTTCGAAAAAATTCGAGAGAAGCGATACACAATCATCAGACCCAACTTACTCCAGACTTTCATAATTTATTTCATGTTGTCCCAGACTTTTTCCAAGAAAAAATATTTAATCCTGAAGAGTAAGCACTTAATTAATACGGGGTGCTCTCGTGGTTTCCTCGAGTCTTGTTTTAACCCTTATATTTTCTTGGCCTACTTTTGAATTATTCATATTTTAATATAATTTAAAAAAATGATTTTCTTAAGCGTATCGCTTTAGTCAGGTTTTAAGAGGTGTTTAAAAAGTTTCATCATTTACTCGCGATGAAGGAAAAAGTATAAATAATTATAAAAGTATAAATAATTATTTCGTTGCTTTCTTATCGTATTTTTGCGTTTTATAATAAACGTATGGTCTGATTAGGGTATTCATATTCAGGGTAACTTTAGATGTAGGTAACTGTTAAGCCAATGGGTCACTAATCACTACCCAGTAGAGAAGTTAGAGCACGGAATGAATTCGCTTTTTCATACCAAAAACTAAGAAACAAAAACATCTCAAAACAAATGTTAGGATATTTTTAAGACTTTATTTTAAGGTAAGTCTATAAATGTTTATTACTCAGCCCGCAATAAAAAGGTCCCGGCATCAGCTGCTCTGCTCGTTTATTACGGATAAATGAGTAAATATTATACGGCACTTTATAACGAGTCGTGTAGTTTTATTTACTTTTCGTTAAACTGCAGTTAGTCTAGATAAATTGAGACAGACTAAGACCGGCAAAACTTAGATCTGAGTTTGCGAATTGACCAATATTTTTCTCGTGGTATTTTCTTGTATTCTTTGTTACGTTTAGTACAACTTGTGGAGATATAAGCTTGCAATGAGTCGAAACGAAACTATGCGATGGATTTTTAAATTTAAAGCTACTTTAAAATTTATATATTTTTGTCAGAATAATTACGTTAGTTATGCTGTAACATATTACTGTATACCATCGAAGAAATTTTTTCATAGGCTGTTGACAGACCTACGTCATCTGGTTGAGTTATGCCAATTCAATGTATGTCGTAAACTGTCGACTGGGATTGACATAACACCACCAACTTATGTTGGTTCGCCAACTGCCTATAAATCAACTGCTCTAAGAGTACATTGTACCACGTGGCACTGATGCTCTAGAGTCGACAGAGCAGCACAAAAGAGCATCACAAAGAGTTATAAAATTATTAAAAAATATATAAAAAATTTGACAAAAGTCAACAACATTCATCCGCGACCCGCGGTTGCTTCGCAACAGTTTTGATTTTGTAGTATATCACCACGTCACCTCATCACGTCATTTCAGTGTGAACCGTGAATTGACCCTGTCTAGTGTTTGTCAGAATTGTTAGTGACGTCGGCAAGTGATATATTAGAATATGAGTAATGGTAGACCGATGATATGTAGCAGTTGTGAGTGGCGTCTAATATTCGCCTCGTCAACATTATAAATGAAAGTTACATTATATGATGTCACGCGTGAAGTGACATGTATTAGAAAAGGATTGAGACGGTCACAAAAAGTGTCAAGAGAAGCACCCTCCATGTCTTCATCTCACCGGAATTCGAAATGTTCGAAAGTGTTTTATATGTCTCTAGTTATAAGTTAACCCTTGTATTCTACTTTACTCATTGTAGACTGTGGCAGAATGAAAAAGATTTTGCCGTTTTTTTAGTAGTATCGAAATAACAACAGATCACAATTCAAGACGTGAGTGGAAGAATAAGGTAAGTAACATGAAAAAACTTCCCGTTTATTTGCTTAAATGGAGGCTTTAGGGCTGGAAAGTTATTTGAAATAGAGAAACTATGGATTGTATGTGTAGCCAGATATATTAGCTAGGTTATGAAGTAGATAAGTTATAAGTTTTATTAAAATAACTAGGGAAAAAATGAGTTATTGTCCGTATGTTACGAAATGTTACTTGTTCGATTCTTCCACTCACGTCTTCAATTATTATTAACATTGAATTTACATAATACGACCAAATTACGAAGGTCCGTCAACTACTTATGAATCAATTTATTCGATGGTACGATAGCAATATTATGCTACACAGGTGACAACTATACTGAGAACACTTGGCTGCAAACTTGAAATAATCCTTGCCGTACTGTTCCAATCGTTGCTTGCAAAAAACTATCCTAAGGACTAAAGCGTTGAACGTTTTCGTATTACTCGCAAGTCCTTAATATAGCCTGTCAACTAGGGTTTTGATATAGGTCCCTAGACTGACGGACATGCGCCGGGTCGTTTTTTGTCCCGTGACAAATGGTCCTTCTCAGTTACGGTAATTGGTCGAATTTATGGAATGGAAACAGTTTTGTTTTTTTTTCAACTCATTCCTTGAAATAATGTAAAGTAATGCTTTGGGTCCGTGACATGATTATTGACCATGACCGGGCACGAGCCCGCTCGAGATCGTGACATAGTATTATGATATCTATATAATATAATATCTTATACATAAAAATGGATTTTCAAATGTGTTAGACGCGCTAAAACTCGAAAACGGCTGAACGGATTGGGCTGATTTTAGTCTTAAATTATTCGTATAAGGGGAAGGTTTTAAATTGACATAATATAATATAAAATAAACAAATTATGTCATTTCAATGTTATTCGTGATCTGTTGGCTGGGTTTGACAAAACGCGACCAATTAGTAGTACAACTTCTCTGATAGTGCATGTTTATTGTTTATATGCCAGCAGCTGACGTGGCATATTTTGTAAAACACATGCAAATTATCTGGTGTTACAGTTGACTCCTTAAAAACACTGCTAAAAAAAGTAGCGTATTCGATGCGTGAGCGCGTATGTTTACTTGTAGCGTACTTTTGCGGCTTCCGTATCAAATTGTGTTCGTTAGATTACGTTATATACAGGGTGTAACACAACTAAGTGATAATACTTTAGGCTTTGTATGTGTTCCTTGTAGAGAGTTCACTGTGAAAGTAGCAGCACTGAAAAACCAAAACTTTTTTGTGATTTGTATGGGCAAGCGCCCCAGCGTCACAATTTCTCCCATACAAAAGTGAAAAAAACTTACGTTTTCAGCGCTGCTTCTTTTACAGTGAACTCTATACACGGCACTCATACACACCTTAAGGCTTAAAGTATTATCGCTTAGGTTTGTTACACCCTGTATATCTCTCATTTGATCCACGCGAAAAGTTTCAGGTATCCCAGTGCGTAAAAAATTCGGATTATTTTTCAGAGGAATAATATCGATGCCTCAACGTCGGAGGTTCCATCAAAAACATATAACCGAAATTCGATTATAAAGTTTTCGCATAATCTTGAGTTTGTCGGAGAATTTTAACGAACTTTCAATTAGCCTTAAGGTTTTTATAATTGAATAACATCTGAAATTAATATTTTTAATCCAATAAATAAATAAAAAATATTATGTGGCGCAGAATTATTGTTGTCAGTAAAATGTGACTTTTTAAATTAGCTTCCACAATGTACAAAATATCTTGAGTTTGTCGGAGAATTTTAACGAACTTTCAATTAGCTTTAAGGATTTTATAATTGAATAACATCTGAAATTAATATTTTTATCCAATAAAAAAATATGTGGCGCAAAATTATTACTGTCAGTTAAACGTGACTTTTTAAATTAGCTTTAAGGTACAATGTACAAATCTATTTTACTTTTTTCGTGATATTTATCGCAGAACAACAACAAAGGGCAACAATAGTTGTTATTATTTTAAGCCTCGATTCACAGGTTTCTTCAGCTTGATATTCAGCTATTGCATAGCTTTTATTGCGGGCTTTTAGTGCGGCGACAAGATATTCCGTAACGAAAAAAACTTAACCTTCCCACTCCAACCGGCACAGCGATCGATGCGGCGCACCAGACTTCGGCACGGTGTTTGCGTGCGTGCGACTAGACGTATGTGAATTATAATTCGTAAGATGATAAAATGCTATGCAATAGCTTTACCGCGGCAGTCCTCGAGTGGCACAAGTATTTTTTTCATATTGTTACAATAATATAGCGACGTGCTTTCACCTTTAGCCCTGAAATTTATTTGGGAAGTTACATCAGTCCCTTACGTATTCTGGTCGGGTTAAAACAACACGACAGTCTAGTCCGGACTATCAACAATCCCTTTGGGCATTTTCATTCCAACATTAAGTACACAAACAGAGCCTAAGGGCTTAAAGTTTGATAGAAATTTTTCAAGCGAGTTTCGCCTAACAAAAACTCATGCATATTATTTGAATAAATTCTGGTTAACTATGCTGAAACCGGAATTAAGTGAAAAACGACATGCAGGAAACGTTAATGATGGTTGGAATTTTGTAGTGAAAACTTCTTTAGGGGATTTTGGGATGGAAAAACTGTTTAAGTAAGCGCACGTGATCTGATCGAGAATTTGTAAAGAATGGAGTTTATATTGCTGGCATGGCGAAGAAGAGGAACAATATAATATATTTCAACGCGCGTCGCAAGTGCACTTCTGGATACAATAAGTAGGCACCTTTTTTTAATTTGCAGCGTGTCGGGTGATTTATTGTGACAATGATGTTCATAATGTTATGATGACAATGATTTTGGCTCATCTTGGCGGACGCGCTCCTGTGCCCCTAGATAAATATATTATTATATATTTTATAAATGACAAAATATAGCAAAGTCACAGTCGTTATGGGTTACACAGACCTTTATACTGTTTTCAAGGGTCATCGTACCTCGAACCCTTATTTTATTAATTATTAAAGTTCAAATAAAGACAATTATTTTGATTTCTGGTTCTCCAAAATAATATTATAGTACTTATTTTAAATTTTGGAAGCGTTATTTTACGTAATTTGATCATTAAATAAAGGCAACAATTTTTGATGATCAAACGAACTTCTTGAAGTGAAGTTCGATCGATATTATATGAGTTGCTTCATTCGAAGATATAAAATATAACTAGGTAGTGCTTTTTTCCCACAGGCAACATCACACGAAAATACTTTTCTTATCTGTAACTTTTGTAGTTTTTCCGGTTCTGTATTGGCCCGTCACTAGTAAGACGAGGCGCCATCATTATTTTAGAGACAATTAGCTACTTATTAATTTATTTTCTAAATTTAAGGGAGGGACGGGTTTTTATATCTTCGAATGAAGCAACTCATATAATATCGATCGAACTTCACTTCAAGAAGTTCGTTTGATCATCAATTATATTTCGTTGCTTCATTCTCGATATAAAATATAACTAGGTAGATGTTTAGAGATTTAAAATATGGGGTAAATGAAATCCAAGAGGATTATAATATTAAAATATATTATGTGAAATAAATTAACATTGTAAATAAATCACAATTATTTATCATTTATAAAATCAATAAATCAACTATAGATAAAACGATTACGAAAGTAGAACCGCCTCTGCAAAGCTTCCACCGTCAGCGAGAGGGCGATTATAAAATTTAGCGAAAGTCTGCGATCGAGACGTCCACCCGGCAGCCCGCCTGATGAGGTCGAGGCTGGCCCCGTGGGCGCGCGCCGCGGACGTAGCGGCGTGGCGCGTGCTATGCGCGCTGAACACCGACACGTCCACGCCGCTCTCGCGGAGGACGTTCTTCAGCCAGCGACTGATCGACTGCGCAGTGGGAGCTTTGTGAGGACGTTTGTAAGTCACTAGGAGCGAATCGACATTCATAGGTCGAATACTTCTAGTGACAGACATGTAATCCTCTAAAGTTTTTGCAGGACAAATTTTAGGATTTTCTTTGAAGTATGGGAGACGTAATATGGGTTGCTCGGAACCAGCTTTTGAAGTTTTGATTATGTCAGTGATATTTATTCTGATTTCGTTATGATACATTTTTATATTCGAAAGCTTTATAAGGGACAGTGTTTGCACCCTATGTGCAGTACACAAGGCTAGTAACATAACTAATTTTTTAGTCAAAACTTCTAAGGGTAGTTCCGAGTTTGGATACCATTGTGAGATAGTATTAAGAACGATTTGCGGATCCCAAGTATATGAATACTTAGGATTATTAGGACGTAATTTATAAACGCTTTTAAAAAACCTCGTCACTAAATCATTTTGACCAATATTTACATCTAATAAAATAGAAAGAGCTGACCGGTGATTGTTTAGGGAGCCGTATGATTCATTTTTATTGAATCGGTCTGTGAGAAACGATAATATTAATTTTATAGAAGAATTAAATAAATCAATGTTGTTCTTATGACAATAATCCCACCATAATTTGTAGGTTACGCCATACTGGCGTAAAGTATTATTGGACAGGGAAGATAATAATAAATCTAGTGCAGAGTCCGGGACGTCCCGGCGAGAGAAGGCTATCCGGAGACAATCCCGGCAGCCAGGGAAGTCGGAGGCGGTACCCGGCCCCTGAAACCAGGACAAAGGGGCTCTTTGAGTTCTATGACCTCCGATATTAAAAGTTTTTTAATAAGCGGAAACCATGGCTGGGCCGGCCAGTAGGGAAATACAAATATTCCAGTAGCTCGATCTGTAATCACTTTTTGAAGTGCCTTAAGTATTAAAGGAAAAGGAGGAAACGCATAAAAGAAATGTGAGTTCCAATTGATAGTAAAAGCGTCCACCGCGACGGCGTCCGGGTCCTGCTTCCACGACACGTACCGAGGACATTTGGCAGTGGCACGAGAAGCAAATAAATCGATTGTAGGTATGCCTAAATGTTTAGTTATAAACTCAAATGCGGTTTGAGTTAATTCGAATTCAGTATCTGGGTTTCTTGATTCGAAATCAGCTTCAAAGTTATCTTTGGTGTTAATGTACGAGGCAAATAACCAAAGTTCACGAGCTTCGCACCACTGCCAAATGTCCCTGGCCAATTGATTTAAATGTAAAAACTGGACGCCGCCCATTCGGTTTATATAGCTTATAGCTGTTACATTATCTACTCTAAGCAGAATAGCACAGTTGCGAAGATCTTTCGCGAAACATTTTAAGCCCATAAAAATAGCCATCAATTCTAGATAATTTATATGGTGTTCGAGTTCATCTTGCTTCCAACGACCATTTGCACGTTGGCCGTTGCAATATACACCCTAACCTGTCCGAGATGCATCAGTAAAAATCTCTAATTTGTAATCGGGTACATGTAAAGAAGTGCATGTTTTAAAAATAATATTTTCCCACCATAACAAATCTGGTAGAATATGTTGGGGTAATTGTATTTTATATTCATAATCCTTAAACTTTTTTAAATTTAGATATTTAATTCTTTCAAAAAGTTTAGTGTATAGCCAACCGTATTTGACAGCCGGACATGCTGCAACCAGAGTACCAATAAATTGAGAAAATTCTCTAATCGAACAACGAGGCAGTTTCTTGTATTTGCTCACTAGCTGTGCTATTCTAGAACGTTTTTCTTGTGTCAAAAACATTGTCATACTTGTCGTATCAAAAACAAAACCGAGAAATGTGTTATTTTGTTTGGGCTGTAAAGAGCTCTTTTTGTAATTAATGACAAAACCTAAACATTCTAAAAGTTTGACAGTGTCTTGTAAATTTTCGGTAATCAGGATGGACCGGTACAAGTAAATAGGACTCTTTTAAGTCTATCGATGCTAAGTAACCATTTTGAGGAATTAACCGTGAAGCGGTTCGATAGTCTTCCATTTTAAAATGTGTTTTTTCAACAAATTTTTTAAAATTTTTTAAATTTAAAATAAATCGATTTTTCCCCGTTTGGCTTTGGCACCAAGAATATTCTCGATAAATATTGGTCGGCTTTAGGCTCGCACAATGAAATGGCGTCTAATTGTAATAATTTACAAATAGCTGTTGACATGTCCCTCAAATCTGAGGCATTACATAATATATTACTAGGTGCACTATTCTGTGAAATAAAATTATCTTTAAAGGAATAGTGACACCTTCTCGTACCCAGCTTAATACTGTAGTATTATTGGTAATCGTCTGCCAACAGCTATAAAAATATTGCAATCGGGCAGCATGAACCTGAACTAGTGACGCCGAGGAGCACGTTGGTTGTTCTTGGGGCTCGCAGCTCTGCGGTACCGGCTGGCGGCGGCGGCGGCGACTGGCGGCGGCGGCGGCGCTCGGCGTTGCGGGTACTGGTTCGCTGCTGTTGGGTTCGCTCTGTATCCTCCCCGGCCCCCCCTCCTGTTCGAAGAGAAGTGGGGAGGAGCTGGCCAGTTTCCCTGACCGCGTCCTCTAGATGTAGATGCCGAAGACATCGATGAAGCTGTCGTTAGGACACTCTTCTTTATCTGCAGTCCTTGTTTCTCGATCGCCTTGGCAGTCTTTATTTTATCGCTCAGATCTTTACCGAAGAGAGTAAGATCTCTCTCCCTTCCTTCCACTATCTCGAGGAAAGATTTATCGAGGCTCGGAGTTAGTAAACTAACCCGGTGGTCCGTCCGAATATGGTGTAAATCGGACAATATGCGACATGAGTCCGACAAGATTCTGATCGCCTGTATTTTGTCCTCGCTCGTAAGCAACAAAGTCATTGCTTTATTTAAGGCTGAGATACCTAGCCCCAGCTGGTGTTGTGCTGTCTCCAGCTTTTTGTCCCGCGCTTTCAGCGCTCCCGTGATGGCAACGGAAATTTCGGGATTTATCGTGGGCGATTTGAGCAACGTGCAGTTGGCGGGTATTTTGTACTCCGCCATGAGCTTCGCCTTGAGGTCGCCGTCTAATCCTTTGCGCAGGATCGGGGTCCACCTTTCGGCTAGATTAGGATGAATATCCTCGCCGAAGTCCGGGATGTCGTCCGTCGAATCTCCAAGGGCGGATAAAATTTCCGGTGGTAACTCAGGTGTGTGAGGGCCATCATACGAAGCTTTATCTGAAGTCGACGTAATTAGCGTTTGCGTCGGCGCACACGGCGAGGGCGACGCTGGTAGTAAGCCGTCGTGTACATCCTCGAACTGTTGTTCATCGCCAGGTATAGATTTCGGATCTACAACAATAAAGATAAGTCTTTATTGAATGACTACATTTTGACACTCGGCCAGTATTATTTTATAGAAATGACACACGGCCAATCTATAAATTATTTCGTAGTAAAATGTAAATGACACACGGCCATATTAAAACCCTGGTAGCAACACACGGCTGCACCAGGAAAATATTTTAAAGTTTAATCAAAAATATTATTTTCCGAGGGTACATTTAGAAAAACTAACCTGCATTTTCGTCCGCTTCCGAAGAGTCTGACGATAAAACACGTATTCTGCGCCGCTTATTTTCAGCAAAACAAGATGACTTCTTGCCTTTTCTTTTTGGCATAGCTGTTTTAATCTTGATTATCACTAATTGCTAACCGGGAGTGTGCGTCTGTTGCCGCGCACGAAAAAAGAATGATGGCGCCTCGTCTTACTAGTGACGGGCCAATACAGAACCGGAAAAACTACAAAAGTTACAGATAAGAAAAGTATTTTCGTGCGATGTTGCCTGTGGGAAAAAAGCACTACCTAGTTATATTTTATATCGAGAATGAAGCAACGAAATATAATTATTAGCACTCTCAAAATTGTTTTAGAAAAAAATTGGTCGTTATTTTCAAGGGTAAGCCTTGATGAAAAAGATAATAATATTATGCTTTAATACGGTAGCCAATATTCTCATTTTACTCTATAATAAATAAGGCTCCATTTTACCTTTTCTTTTTTGAAATTTGACACTTGTCACCTTTCAGACTAATTGGATTTAAATAACCAAATTAATTTCTGAAATTAAATATAAATAATCGGCCAAGTGCGAATCGGACTCGCGCACGAAGGGTTCCGTACCGTTATAGAGCGAAAGAAGGGAAAAAAATGTTTTATTTTAATTTTATTATTAAATATTAAAGTACACATATAATAGAGGATTTTGTAAAAAGTTCAAGTGTCTACATGTTGCCATTGTGGATTACGAGCCAAAAAGGCTAAATATTAACTTTATTTTGTTTTTAGTATTTGTTGTTATAGCGGCACCAGAAATACACAATCTGTGAAAATTTCAGAAGTCTAGCTATAGCGATTCCTGAGATACAGCCTGGAGACAGACAGACAGACGGACAGACATCGAAGTCTCAGTAATAGGGTCCCGTTTTTACCCTTTGGGTACGGAACCCTAAAAATACGTGTGGCACTCGGGGATTGCCGCGGTAAAGCTATTACACAGCATTATTTATCAACTTATGCAATTATAGTTCACATACGTTTAGTCGCACGCACACAAACACCGTGCTGAAGTCTGCGGAACTGAAAACATGACGTAACGGGACACCTGTCATTAACAGTTCGCCGGCAGGCCGCTACCTGGCAGTTAATCGGAAAAGATCACAGACACAATTCCCCTGACGATTTTGTAGATTTTGTATCGACGGTCAATGACTGTCAGGCAGCCTGCCGACCAGAGCCTGCAGGTGGACTGTTAATGTGAACCCTAGTTTAGACTATACACGGCATTGCCGTAGCGACCGGCACAGTGGTAGGAGTGGGGTGTGTTAGGCTTATTTTCGTTACGGAATTTCTCGATTCGTTCGCGGCACTAAAAGCTCACGTTACAGCTATGCAATAGATTAAAATATAAAGAAGAGTGTGATTTCGATTTTTTTGCTTAACAATTTTTTTGTGTGAATATGGGTGGCGCCGCAGATGGTAGATTCACCCAGCAGAACAATTACTTCTCTAGGGTCCGCTAATATAAAATAAAAAATATTAAAGACCTTTTTATAGTAATCAATTTTTTTAAATTAAATGAGGGTGATATAGATAAAAGACTATAAACAGTAAACAGTCTTTAGGGTCGATTCAATTTTAATTCAGCACTTCAGGCTACGGCGAAGATTATTATCAAATCTCAAGACTTATTGTACTATGTAAATGATTTTTAACAAAAGAAAAGGTATAAACAGACGGAAAATATTAAGATTTTTGAGGTGAAAACGTATTTAGCGATGTTCACTTTTTGAGATAAGTAAAAAAAGTTAAAATCGGAGGACACGTAATCGAAAATCTTAAAAAGGAGAGGGGAGAGTAATACCTCCTTGTATACTCGAGGAAATTGATTTCTAGGCAGTTGACAGACCTACGTCGTTTGGTCGGCTTATATCGATTCAATATTACTTGTTATCAGTCGGATGAGTTTGACATAAAGTGACCAAATTACTTAGGTCCCCCATCTGCCTAGGAATCAACTTCTCTGATAGTACAATTTGACCGAAATGTGTTCCTTTTTAGGGTTCCGTACACAAAGGGTAAAAACGGGACCCTATTACTAAGATGTTGTTGTCTGTCCGTCTTAGCGCTATAGCTAGATTTCTGAAATTTTTACAGATTATGTATATCTGTTGCCGCTATAACAACAAGTTCTAAAACAAAATAATATTAATATTTAAGGGGGGCTGCCATACAACAAACGTGATTTTTTCGGCCTTTTATGCTCGATATCAATAATGGCAACAGCCTACCTGTTGAAATTTTCACAAAGGCCCTAAATACATGTGTAGTTTGATAATTAATAATATATTTAAATAAAATTAAAATTTAAGGAAGGCTCCCATACAAAAAACACAATTTGTGGCCTAATTTTGCTCTATAACGGTACGGAACACTTGGTGCGCGAGTCCGACTCGTATTTGGTCGATTTTATTTTCTTCAACTGACACTTTTGATGTGCAGCTCGTTGATTTTAACGCAATATTTGTAGCAAAGAAAAAAACTAAGCTATTATGTAAAATTAGATCAGTCTAAAACGTTTATAATCTAGTAAAACGTAATTAATAAAGATATTTTTTTTTTCTTATCCACATAATATTTTATTCGTTTATTTTCTTTTCATTGTAACATAACAACGTAAAAGGGCGTTGTTTGTTTTATATTTGAAAAATAGTTTCGGACCCAAACCTAGATCAATGTAGCGTATAGTTACTTTATCGAGTGTACAACATTTCGTCCCTGCAATGAAGGTTCGATAGTATTGCAAGTACGGGGAGTTTCATTTTGGCGAAAGGATCTTTTATGTTTCAAGGGACAAATGTATGGGCTGGTATTAATGGTACTTTTGGTGTATTTTTCCTGTTTTTGTGAGTTCAGTTCACCGGCAATTGAAAAGTTGTGTGATTTTCAAACTTTATATTTTATTTTTCTAGAGTATTTTGTTTTCTTTCTGCGTAACATTATCATGACGATAAAATTGAAACCAGATTTTTGATTCCTATATATTGTTAGTTAAGTATAGATTATTCTTTATACCTTACTTTTTACCCGACTACGGCGAAGCAAAAAGGAGGGTTATGATTTTATCTTATCGATTAATAATCATACCATTCCAAATGTTGTCCAACCAGTAGCCCTAGCACGGCGACCAGTAGAAATGCGAAAGTATAGACAAACGTGGACATAAACTTAAGGTGCCGTTGCGATCTTTACCGTGGCTAATCGCAACCGACAAAAATTCAATTAAATGCCACTTTATGACAGACATAACTCATAAGGCGTCTCCCAGACAGACGCGGCTTGCGGTGGCGGTCGCGGCGGCGGTCAGTTGGATGACTTGAAAGTTCTAGGAACGACACAGACACACGCGGTGGCGGTCGCAGTACAAAAAACTGACCGCAGCCGCGACCGCCACCGCAGGCTGCGTCTGTCTGGGAGACGCCTAAAGTAGGATATTTTTTAATTTAAAGGACTATAGTTTGTCATAAAGTGGTATTTTAATTGAATTTTTCGGAACGAAAAAAGATCGGAACGGCACCTTAAGTTTATCTCCACAGTTTGTCTATACTTTCGCATTTCCACTGGTCGCCGTGCTAGGGATACAGATCCAGTAATCTTAAAACATTTTCCATTGATATTTTATAATAATACAAGTGCAGTCCTAAAGAAGGCAGTTTAAATAACATCTCGTTAAATGACTATTATAAAATTTAATACCATCATGTTTTGTGAAATCTATAGCAGGAATAGAATTGACTTATTACAGAAACTGATTTCAAATGAAACAAAATATTCTCACACGTAGAATACGGTCGTATTATGAATAATTTTGAATAATTTATTTGAGTTCCCGATGTGAGCTTAAAATATTATATCTTTAACACGATAAGTGCGACAGATATAACGATGTTCCACGAATCAGATGTATTTTTAGCCTAAATCAAGAGTTCAAAACTGTACCATTAAAATAATTGTAGTTTATTGCTTTGACTAAAATATTTATTTCAAGAAATTTTAGAAAAGTATTACATAAAGTGTCACTCTGACAGTAAACACAAATCTAAATCTTTTAGCCCGGCCGCACATTGTACGACATTTTTGATCAGAAACAGTTAAACGTCCGCGCTGTCTCTTACATAATATTGTACTGAGCTGAGTGAGCTCGAACTCGCCGGAAGGATATTTCGGACAATGTGCGGGGTGGCGATCCGCCGGAATTCAAATGTTTCTGATCAGAATTCGGACAATGTACGGCCGGGCTTAATAAGCTAAAATCCGTGCAGGTTAGGTGACTTGGCAAACATGCACACTTTCGAAAAGCACAATATCCCTCTTTTTGCAGTAGTCGGCTAGAAGTTAAAAAAAATATGACGTTCATAATATTTCTTAGAAGAAGTTTAACGTTATCCATTCATTACACACTTCTTCGATTCTGACGAAAAAAATATAATTGGGATACTTATGTATACTTACCTACAAACTCCTTGGCCTGATAACGAATAATCAGGTAATAGCTATCATCAAAGTTTATATGCGAAGATAATCCCATGAACCCTCATTCCCAATCGTTTGCATCAAAACAACGGAGAGCCCAAGATATTTACCTAACATTAGGTTATTTGTATGCTTATGTAGCCCTGCCCTTACAAATTGAAAAAGATTTATCTGAAGCATTGTTTCAAGAGGGTTTCAGATGCTATCTTAAGATTCCTTTATAAAGTATTGGGGCAAACTATAACGAACCTTTTCTTTTTTTTACTCGACTCCAGTTCGTTTTAGCAGTGACCCTAATGTCACAAGGAAACTAAATATTTTGCAGTATAAGATAGTATAGACTATCATAATTATGTCCTTCCCAGGGCATAAAATATCGCGACAAATTTCACAAAAACGTAGCAGTAAAATATTGTTTCTCCTGATTGCTAACTTTTTTCTAAGCTAAATAAATATATAACACCAAATAAAAAAGAAACATATTATTAACAAAGTGTAATATAAAAAAAAAAGTTCTGACTTTTAACAAATAGTGTCTGGCATCAAAAAACCCTCACACATCTTACTGTCCTAATTTCTTTTCTGAAATTACACTCTTCACAAAAATACGAATTTATATTCTACACAGCCATTATGAAATGTTGCCATCTCCCTAATTAAAATTCTAAATAGACTTAGTCATATATTTCAGTACATTTGAAAAATGTTTCGGTATATTTCGCTGAAATATCTGCGCTTCGCTCGCAACATGTTTTAGCCATCAGACATTCAGTTAATATCAATGATAATATTATATTTTTTTGTATACGCCATCCGTGCTTATTTCAAGCTTTTCATTGAATTTATGAACATTTTCATTACTCTAATTATTTTTTATTGAGTCCGATGGGATTACTCTTATTGGGGACGACTTTTGAGTTATTTTCAATATTCAATTCGATATTATGTAAAATTTTACACTGCCAACATAATAACATAACTAGAGTTCAAAGCTCTAGAATCTAGGTAAATAAAATGTGTAGTATTTATTTTTATGCAGATTTGATTTAATCTTATTAGAATTAGATTTCGTAGGGGTGTAATTGAAGACGTGAGTGGAAGAATCGAACAAGTAACATTTCGTAACATACGGACAATAACTCATTTTTTCCCAAATTATTTCAATAAAACTTGTAACTTATCTACTTCACAACCTAGCTAATATATCTGGCTACACATACAATCCATAGTTTTTCCATTTCAAATTACTTTTCCGGCCCTAAAGCCTCCATTTAAGCAAAAAAACGGGAAGTTTTTTCATGTGACTTACCTTATTCTTCCACTCACGTCTTGAATTAAGAAACAGCTGTCATTAAAAATTTATCATTTCGATTACTTGCGACATGATACTAGTAAGTGTATGATAGTTTTCTCTCAAATTACACTTTACAAGATGAGAACTCCTTTCAGAACCTCCAGCTCTTGCAGAAAAAAATTGTTGGTGTTATTCTAATTTTGTGTGGATTCTGCACTGTTCGTTACGCTTCAGCGTCATTTTGAGCATGAAAATTAAAATATTAATATGTTGGCTGATTCTGAGATTTGTCGGATAAGGGTCAATTCAAACCGCAACGCGATGCAACGCGACTATAAATTTGTATGGATTTGACAGATTTCAATTGCGTGAGACGTCTTGCAAATCTGTCAAATCCATATAAATTTAGAAATGCATCTACGCGTCGCATTGCGGTCTGAATCAACCCTAAACCTACAAATTTTTTTCAAAATCGGAATTTCGCAATAATCACGAGAATTTAATACTATGTAAAATGTGATGGTAAGTTTCATAGGAAGTTAACCCTTAACTGGTATCAGGGGTCAAAAGTTACCCCAGGCGTTCAATTTCTCTATGATATATTATTTACTATATTTTAAACTTGTACACTCTTGTATAGTCTAGTTACGTCGGGTAGTGCGGCGGGTGACGAACGTACGTGGCTATACTATTGCTGAAAGTGGACTTACATACAGTGGTGAGTTCAAAAATTACCCCCGATACCAAAAGTGTATGTTTTTTGTAATGGTTTTCAATATTTTTTTCGAGTTTTCAGGAATTTGAAACCAAAATTAGCTTTTATGAAATAAGTACACGAAATCTTATTCAGAACCCACCTAGACAACTATTATAACAGTCTGCAACGTGAAACATTTGGCTTGTTACCACTCCCGGCTCTTTACTTCTTTGAGACATGCATGTTCGTATGGAAACATAAAGATCTATTTACCACGGCTGGGGAGATAAGCGATCGCAGTAGACGGGACCCCCATCGACTAGTAGTGAGCGATAACCCTAGATTAAGCAAATTTAATAATAGCTGTATAAATATGTGTGTCCAGTTGTACAATAGAATACCAAGATATATCAAGTCGCTCAGCACAAGAATGTTTAAAATTAAATTGTATGAATGGATAGCTAACCAGAATTTTTATAGTGTTAAGGAATTTTATAATAAATTAACGTAATATTATTTATATCAAATTTATATTGACTATTGACATCTTATAAATATACTATAATATTAATTATAAATGTGTGAAATTAATTGTACACTAAAAATAATGAACTGTTTAATCATTTTATGTTAAGACGAACTTGTAGATAGCAGTATGACTAAAAAATATTATTATGACCTTATGACTTGTGTAGAGACCATAAGAAGTGGTAAAATTAATATAGTTCTCAATTTTGCACGCTATGATAATTGTCATAGCAAAACATGCCGTACTATAATTATAACTGTAACAACCCATGTATAACCATGTTTTAAGCAAATAAATATGATTATGATTATGATTATGAAAACAGCTTACGATCATAAGGAGAGGAAGGAAGTCAGCTGTTCTAGCGAAATTATCATAGGTACAGTTTCGGATTCCTTAAATTCTAGTAGCAAAGAAGGCGTATCGAGTATATCAAGTGCTCGTTATTGTAATGTAATTTTTTTTTGCCAAAATCACATACAAAATATTAAAATTAGTAAAACGTAAAACATAGTAAAACGAGTGCTTTTTGGTTTCTGGTTTTGCTCTGTCATTTTTTTTTATTTTTAGGTAATATCGAAAGAAATTCGTGTGTTTTATTATTTAGATTACAAAAGAAAACTAGATAAAAAAAGAAACAAAAGATATTATGTTTGTTTTAATTATAGTTAAGTGCTCTTAAAGTAATAGTCGTCTAAGTATGATCGAGAACTTAGATCTTTTTTATATTATAAGGAAAAAAATATTATTCATTAATGATTAATATTTTTTTCCTTAGCTAAAAGCTGAAATTTATTTAGGTTAAGAGATTTATTTCAGTATAAAAAACTAATTAATTTGAAAATTTTTTTGTTTCATTGGAGTGGGGTCACTTTTTACCCCCGCCCCGATACCAGATACGTTACCTTTTTAGCGAAACCAGCATTAAAAAACATTTTTAAGTTGATATAGGTTTCCAGGAAACTTTCATTGTAATAATATTCTTCTTTCGCAATAACTGTTCTTATCTTTCTATGTAGTTTGATTAACAACTTTGTACATTCATCTCAAATAAATTGTTCCAACAAATAGTTCTAAAGTACTACAATATTAGTTACGTTCCTTGTAGCAATTTATATGGCACTTAATATTATTTCTTAGCTCGTTCGTACAGGTGATGGGATCGTAGCAGAAAATTGATAAAAGAGATAAAAGCAAGATTGTTGCAGGCTATCGTACACTCCGTTTATTATCCAATCGCTTTTGATATAGAAAGCACTTGAGAAATTTCATACGTCTTGTTATATTTTTGTACGTAAAAACGGAAGCATTTTTTCCGCTTGCTGTTATTTCCCGACTGTACAATGTGCGAAATTACTACTACTACTAATTTACTACTGATTTACTACTTAATTTACTACTAATTTAGATCCGTAAAGTTTGACTTTAAAATTTGCATGGTATTAGAATAATTTTTTTTTTGATTTTGATTTGAATAGAGCTATTAGAAATTTAATTTAAATAATAAATAGTTAAAAAACTAAAAACACGCCTTTAGCACTAAGACAATCCGCCATCTTGGATGTCCGCCATGTTATATTTAAGTCATGTGACTATTAATTTTTTCGTATTCCTGACAGCAAACCCTTTTATTTGATACCCATTTTATGGGGATGCATTTCAAATAGTCTGTCCGCCATCTTGGGGAGGCAATCATATCATTGGCATTTGTAATGACGTGTCTGAGCTAGTCATATTGTATTGTCAACAGAACTCAGAGCGTGTGGCAAAATTACATCCCAATCAAAGGCCGGAAAGTAAGACAAATTATTAAGATTCTAAAATTTTTCTTATTCTGAGCTAGTCATATTGTATTCTAACAGAACTCAGAGCGTGTGGCAAAATTACATCCTAATCAAAGGCCGGGAAGTGGGTCAAATTAAGATTCTTAAAATTTTCTTACATACATAATATTTAGTTACAAGTGAAGTTAATTATAATTTGTTATATATATTAAAGCGTATAAAAACTAAACCAATAGATATTAAACTTAGATTATAATATCTAGAGCGCCGCTTTGTATTCAATAGCCAGTATCGATAAGTTATCGATTTAGAGCTTATATTCGCTGTATAGTGGCCGCAATCCCAAATATCCTACTTTAAAGCCGGACATAAATCTTTTACTTAAGCCATTTGCTGGACGTGAAAATAAACCAAACGACTAGCAGCTAAACCGTTACTTAAATATACGTTTTACCAAACGAAACCGTTGTTACCACGTTTTTAACTGTGGTGTGTTTTTTATCCCACAATGTGTGTAAAGTGGAAATTTATACTGAATAAATTTTGACTTTGCTTACATATTAGATGCTGTATGAATATTTAGTTAATAAAATCACAGCTTCATTTTAATAAAATGATCCGCACTTGGGTACAGACTTAATATACATGGTACAAATTTGTTTGAAGGATATCATACTCTTATTTGAATTTCTGACCAAACTCCACTGGTAAACTATTTCTAAAATATCAGTTACAAAAAAAATACGAATTTTCGGCACCGCAAGGAATAATTGATAACTACTGGGAATTTATCTTAAAGAAATGAATGCATAAAATTAAAAAATGTAGAGATAATGGTTTATTACGTCATATCCAGCTTTTAAATGTTTGTGTTGGCTACTATTTTATAAGTGTCTTTATTATTTTTCAGGCAATTCTTTTTGGGTGTAGTCAATGGTTACGTTACTTTGCTACGTTTTATTTTCTACAAAATGTAAACAAAAATAAAAACCAGAACTAAAGAACAATTGTTATGTTTCAGTTAACAAAGAAAATGGTAAATGCAGACAAAAATAAGGTTAGTGTTCATAATGTAGTGAATAAAACGCAGATTTTGTTTGTCTTTCTGTACTACATTTGCGTAGCTGGGAGCAAAAATTGTATCTACCGACAATAATAACTATTATCCATACTAATATTTTAAATGCAAAAGTGTGTCTAGCTATCTTTTGCAAGTATATCGGTATGTTACGTAGGTACTTATAACGACTAAGCCCTACAAAAGGAAAAAATAGTTTTGATAACAAAAATAATAACAGTTCACATTGGATGAATAAATTGTTACTCACTGTGTTGCGTGTATCGACAAGACGTGATTCATAAAATATAAGTAATATTTAAAGGCTAAAAACTGCACTACAAATAAAAACTCACTCATTTGATCAGATATTGTCAACCTTTTAACGCCTTTTCTCGCTAAAAGTTTCCAATTAAACACTGTTTAACCACAGTTAGCGCTGTTCATTTCCGCAAAGAATTCAAGAAAAGTAACGACTAACTATGCCAAACTGCAAACAGTTCGTTTCTTGTATCCCCTTTTGTGTTCCTTAAATATTTAAATACGCTGCTTAAACGAAGCAATATTATTTCAAGAGACAATTATTCGCGGGGAAAAATATAACAAAAGAACATCAGTTTACTTTTCGTAATCTTTTGGGGCAAAGAAAGACAAATAAGGTACAGTGGCTCTTTTCAGCAACACGAGGCCTGATTCTTTGCATTTGATCGCTCTGAAAACATAGCATTATCTTTCTTATATAAAATGATCCACATGTTTATACAGGCCTTATTTTGTCTTTGTCTGAAGTGTTGGAAAAATGGCTTGACAGAAAAAAAAGTATTATAATTTAAATTTTTTTCTTTTTTTCTTTTTGAGGCATCTTAATGTTGATATAAGCCGAGTATAACTTAAGGCGCTTCCCCAACCGAGATGCCGTAATTTACCGTATTTAGAGCTGATAAACTCATAATTTGAAAGCTACAAAGTTATAATAAAAAAAGAACAATAATCTTCAGTATATGAACATTGCTTTCCCCGTTTTTAATTTACTATTTTTGTTTAGTATACTCATGATATTAGCTTCCAAAGTAATACCAATTTATTAAAATTGAAGCATACTTTCAACATCTCCCTAGTATAATTACAAATTAAGTTTATTACAAAATATTACGTCGCTATACACGACAAAAGATAGACAATTCCATACATATTCCACGTTTTAATTTTTTTAGATCAATTTTGAACTAAGATAAGTAAAAAAAATATGATTTATGTACGATCTCGACAACGCGTCAAAATATGTATGGTCATGGTCGTTTGCTCGGGGAATGGCCCGGATTGGAATAAATTTTATTTACAATAGTTAAAATAAGATAAGATAAGATAAGATAAATATTTATTTCTCAGTACAATACAATATAGAGCTGAACAACAATAGATTCTTGTCCGTAGTAATTAAGTACATTCTTATTCCCAAATATTATATTGTACGAGTCTGGTGCCCAAGCTAGGCTAGGCCTGTGTTTCAGGTCACCAGGCTCCTCATCCTCACAAATAATACTCTGTAACTATTGTAAGCAAAATATGTTTTGAAATATCGTGTATAACGACGTTGAAGTAAAAGCGTAAAAATAATAAATAATTATTATTATTAATAGATAATACTGGAAGTAAAAGCAATTTTCATTATAAAAGACGTTTTAGACTGCCCCAAGTAACCTTGAACCTTTAAACTATATATGTATGTCTCGTCTACATCTATTTGAAATCACTATGATCAATTATACTGTTTCAGTAGTAAATCCAGCTCGATTACTCAGATGTATTACAATAATAGTTTACAATATTGTAGCAAACATGCAATCGGATAGCAAACCGCATTGTCAATTCCAGGACTCGAATGTCTTGGACATGAATTTTAGGGCCAACCCACACGTACCACAACCACACGACATCGCAACGACAAAATGTAGTCGAGCAGTGGTTACGTGTGAATGGTGTCGATGCAGCTTTTTGTAGTTGCGTTGTGGTACCGACAAAATGGCGACGTGGTTGCGTTGTCGCCAGTGGTTGCGATGTGGTTACGTACGAATGTCAATGAAACGGAGAAGGGGAAGAGCGCGGGCGGTGTGCGCGCACTGTCATTGCATCGACGCAATGTTGTAGTTGCAATGTGGTTGCGACGTGGTTGCGACGTGGTCGGCCGTGGTTGCGATTTGGTCGGTATTTGACAATTGACAAGTGGTCGACAATGACTGCAAAATGTGGTACGTGTGAATGGCCCAGTTCATTTACAATACGAAATATACGCCCAACCACGTGGTGTGGTTGTCGTGTGGTTGTGGTCGTGTGGGTTGGCCCTTAGTCCCCGTATTGATGGCAGGTTGGGAATTGCTGCAATTCTAGTAGACGGCAGCAATTCTTCGTCGCAGTCCAATACGAACGTAACATGTGGGCTTAGGATACAAATACCTGTCCCTTGAATCTTTGTTGGGAAAACAGGAATAAAGCGTGCGAGCGCTTACGAATATTAAAGAGAAAAGATTTTTATGGGCTAAATTAGACTTGAAAGTTACTAAAGAATTTATCTACTATTTAGAATTGGCAATATAGGGGAGAACTACTAATTTTAACAGTATAAAAATATTTTGACTAAATCATCGAAGTACGAAATTAAAATCGTTTTGATTTTGGTTCCTATTTCGTATATAAAATATAGCGAAAAATAAACAGTGTTACAAAACAAAGTAATAATATATTTTAATGTAGGTATTCATGAGTCCCCTGTATAGAGCTCAAACAAATCATAAAAATAATTTTGCTCTATCAGCGCTGCTACTTACATAGTGAACTCTATAAAAGGGATACCCGCAAAAGTATTATAGCTTTGTAATATTATTACACCTTGTATATAAAACACTTGCACTCTTTTATTGCATCTATCAATGCAATTGGATACAATATGATAACTTCCTGAGCGCCGAAAGACTAATATAATGCAAGGCTTAATATATTATTATACTAGATGACGCCCGCAACTCCGTTGCGCCAAAACTCGTTTATCGCGCAGGAACCGTACATTTTTCTGGTATAAAAAGTATCCTTCGTCCTTTCCCAGGACTCAAAATATCTCCATGCCAATTTTCAGCAAAATCGGTTCAGCGGTTTGGGCGTGAAGACGAAACAGACAGACCGACAGACAGACAAACAGACAGACACACTTTCGCATCTATAATATTAGTAAAGAAGTATACATATTATGGATTTCGTTGGCAACGATATCATCGCAAGACATTCTCATCCGAATATGAGTGGATGGTATAATAAGAGGCAGTAATCATCTCAGACCATCCAAACACTTCCGTATTTATTTACAAATTACGAGAATATATCGAGGAAAATGAATCCGTAAAGATAGGGCGGAAGGAATTCTCACTTCATTTGTATGGTAATAATAATATTCTTTCAAGAATGTTGTACACCATTTCGTAGAAAATAACTGTATTTTAATTTTAAAAAGATAAAACCGACATCAAGATTGTGCGTAATTGAGAATTAAAACTCCCTATCTCTAAAACTACTAAACTGATTTTTATGAAACTTGCAGCATTCCCTAAGTTGAACAATACGAAGTACAACAAAAAAATAATAATTACTAAAATCGGACTTGTAGTTCCGGAGATGTTATGCGAACACAAACATAAAAACATACATACATACATACATACATAATATATGCAATATACATACAGTTTTAAAATTTGGCACATTTTCGGGTCGAATTGATAACCTCTTTTTTTTAACCTTGGATGGCCTCTTAACACTTCGCGACAGTAACACAAATGGCCTCATTTACAAGATTTCGTTTCGTTTTATATGTAACACCCTATTACTACACTCCTTCGCATGACAATAGCCTTATTAAATACCAATTGCCGTATTGTGGCATTAATACTTTCGTCAGGTCTTACAATAGGCGTTTTTAGGCATTTTCGTTGTGTTCTTAGGCGTTTTTAGGCATCTTCGGAACTACAAGTCCGATTAATAAATAAATTATTTTTTGTTGTGGTACTAGGTATTGTTCAACTTAGGGAATACTGAAAGTTTCATTAAAATCGGTTCATATAGTAAAGTTTAATTCGGTTTTATCTTTTTTAAAATACTATTATCTATTTGTCTTAGCTCTAAGTTTCTTTGCGTGATTGATATTTGTTATCAATATGAATATTTGTACGTCTTTTTTAGTATATTTCCTCTAGCCTTTAAATATATTATTATTATGTTTGTTGAATTAATATATGAACCAACAAATTATTAAACAGTTAGAAATATTGCGGACTTAAAAACAATTGATAAAAATTACTTTTTGATCTTGGCATAGATAAAAACAAATTTTTATGTTCTACTTCTAGGACAGATTTAAAAGGTATTATAATATTATTATAGAAATTGTTTGTTTTTATTTCCCTCACATAGGGGTCTTATTAACACTTAATTCACTTCCTGAGTCCCAGGGACTCACATAAAAATTTTGAACGGTCATAATAATTCAGAAGTCTTAGGAGCTAGATTACCCCGCGTCTCAGTACCTTCATGTAGTGACGCAGGTGACATGGTGCCAAGAGGATGAATGCGCACCTAACATATTTGGTGAGTTATTACGCCGAGTGAGTCCCAGGGACTCATACTAGTGTTCTACGTTATGATTATTTTTCTTGATTTGAGCTTCTAATTGTTGATTAGTTTTTATTTAAATTAGATAATATGTTATATTGTTTTGGTTTAGAATTGTAAAATGGCTCTAAAACAACACGATTTTAGCAATCTAAGCAAAGATGGAGCAGATTTCATTCAAGAACCCTGGCTTTAATAATATTTGGACGAAAAAATGAGATTCTTGAATATGTGCGCCATCTTGAAACCGATGACTAGTTACCTGGGAGAGAAAGTTTTGCTATTTATGCCACTACAAAAAGAGAACAAAAACTGCTTATCTATGCATAAGATGTCTGAAGCAAATATGTTTTAACATGCTCAAAAAAGATATGCCGACGTCGATTTTAGATAGCGGTAGAATCCACTGCACTTTTTTTTTCTTTGTATATACAACATGACTGGTGAGACAATACCGATACTTAAGGAGAGTGTTCAGTACTCGATTCTCATTATAAATATGTAATAAAATTAGGTTCTTAATTTTTTTCCGAATATCCCAAAAATAAATTAATCATGGATACTAAGTAAATTGCGCGGCTACGCAAGTAGGCATACTATGCGGCCGGTGCAGAGGCGTGCGCTACCAAAGAAACACCACACAACTACCCCTCCCGCTCGCGGTGTCCATGCGTTGGGTAAATAATTATTTAACTTTAAGCTACATTTACTCAGTGATCAATGGATATTATTTTTTTATATTATTTTTTTCCAACTAATATAATAGCCAAATATCACGTCCTCGAGTATTGAACATGTCTCACCAGTCACGCAGTAGAAGCACACATTTAGGTACTTATGTTTATTTTATTTTATTTTGTGTACCTTTATTGATTTAGAAACGTCAAAGTTCTGTCTTATTTTTAAAATATTTGTTGGTTTAGAAGAATCTTAAATGTCATGGTTTTAAAAGACTGGTGTATTTTCTTAAATTTTTAAGAGGATCTTAGAAGTTTGTTCAGTTTTTTTATTTTTTCTTATAATTAACTAAGTACATAAAAAGATTATTAAACAAAATTTTGATAAAATTTGTTTCATTTCATAAAAACAATATATTTAAAATGGAAAAGGGACTCATATATAATGGTAATTACGTTAGTAAATTTCACCTAGTGAATTGAGGGTTAAATTATAGCACTAGCCATAAGCCCCTGGGACAAATTTCCAACATCACCAAAAGACGTACAAGACGCTTATGCAGCAGCATAAATGATATGTCAACGCACTGCTCTAGGGATTTCAAATTCTGCTCGAAAATTCGTGTTAAAACGTTAGGGATTATTATTTTCATTCATAACCAAATAACTAAGATATATTAGGTTTTATGATGCACTGGTAGTTCATTAGTTGCTAGTTACGTAGCAATACGCGAGAGGAACCGAAATATTCTATGTTCTTTCCTGGAACTCGAATTATAATATTTTCCCTAATTAATTTAGCGGCTTAAGCGTGAACTTGCAGCTACCAGACATACAAACTTTTGGACTTGGGGCTCTCGAAACATAATCTCCAACCTCTTCAAAACCAGTCTATTGGTATAAGCATAAAGAGATATCAGTTTTTCCAGACCAATACAATCTGCAAGAAGAGCGTGTTAGATTGAAGTATAATATATAGATCTAACATACTTTGTAATAATATGAAAATCATTATCAAAGTCATAAACAAGCAGTGGCAAGATAAAAAGAAACAAGAAAACAATTACAAAGGTATTTATTTAAACAACCTTAACGAATAAGGGTCGGCAGATATAATTATTATCAAATTGTATAACTATTTATTACGTAATTCGCCAACGAAATATTTTAGCCAAGATATTTTAAATTATTATAATATAAAGTATTATTCCACAAGGTTGTAAACTCTACAGTGTCTAAAACTTAAGGTTAATCACCTTAAATGTACCAGGTACCCTCGTGTAAAGTTTGACTAAACCCTAGACATAAAATTAAATCAGTTAGACATCTTTACGGTATTATCTAGTTGTCTTACTAAATCAAAGGGCTGAAGGACTTAAAGACAATATAGTCTGGTGAATACTCTAATTATTGTTGTGTTTCACGAATTGTTTCTGGAAAGTGGTCCTTCATAAAACGTACATTTTGCTTTGGTAATTGTTCGTGATAGTTATTTCTTAAGTTAGAAACATGAAACTTTATTTTTGGACTACTGCTTAAAAAT
Organism: Plebejus argus; assembly: GCA_905404155.3. Lineage (NCBI taxonomy): Eukaryota > Metazoa > Arthropoda > Insecta > Lepidoptera > Lycaenidae > Plebejus > Plebejus argus. The sequence continues at coordinate 6,637,486 of FR989944.1, forward strand.
TCATGGCTGCGTATTTAAAAAAAAAAGTTTCTGGAAATTCTACCCCCAAAGGGGTGAAATTATGGTTGAAAGTTTGAATGAAAGTCCGTCATTTCTTAAGTTAGAGACATGAAAGTTTATTGATATTTGCGTTTGACGTGTGCTTAAATATGGTCCCGTTTTTACCCTTTGTATAAGGAACCATAAAAAGGGAAAAACTATCCATCTTTGTTATTAAACTACAACGCGGATGAAGTCGCGGGCAACTGCAGCTGGTACCTTTATAAAAGATATACCCGCATCAAAATGACAAAATTGCTACCTTTTGACACGGTCCCAAATGTGATGCAAATACCTTGAACCGTCTTCACACGATGTTACGTTTAACTTGATTGTTAATCTTCGTATGTAAAGTTCGTAACTCCTTTGAGTAGCAGGATGGGTGAGGACTGAGGAGTTAGTGTAATAACATCCTTTCATTATAATTCACTTCAGTAACACAGTATACTTAATTACGTTTAAGCGGACTCTTAAACTAACATAATATATATAGTACGTGATAGTGTGATAGTCTTACTATATTTTGCATGAAAATTAAACTGTTTCCCAAATCAACGGATTTGATACATTTATATAAAACTTAATGAAACAAAAATAAAACAGAGATAAACAGACGGACAAACAAAGAGGCATAAACTATATTACGGTCAAACCAAAAAACAGACAAACTTTTAAAGAATACACAAATTGTGTTTCTTATGATCTTACGGAATTTGCTACATTATTCTACGAACGTTTCTATTTCAGAAGCTAAACGCTGTAAAAGATTGAGCGTTGCTCAATTAATTTCCTGTGGCAACTCTTTTAACGCATACACCGGATTAATGTGGGGTAGTCGTGCAACGAATCGCCGATTTAACAGCCGATAAACTTGGGAATTCGTTTTTCCTTCCATTTCTAAAACATTTTCCCAGTTTGCTGATGTTTAAGAGTAACAAGATAAATTCAATCGCTAATCTTTGACCGAGTTGGCATAGCACTTGGGTCGTACGAGTAAAAATTTATGACTTCAATATTATCTTGTGCCATAAATAAGTCTACGGTGAAAAGGCTTTCAGTAAAGGTTTATTAAGTTACAATGATGGCTTTGAAGTTATTAATAGAAAGATATTGTTCGTGCCTGTAGTGTATTGATAAATAAATATAGACACGCCCACTTTCAATAAATTTCAATAAAATTGTTTCATATTTATTTCAATCTTAGCTGTAGAAATATATTTTATTATTCTTCTTGTATATTTTCATAAATTATATAGGTATATTTTCTAAACATCAAGTCTTGTTATTCGTACATTATTTCATCGTCTTATTCATCATCATCATCATATCAGCCTATGTTCGTCCACTGCTGGACATAGGCCTCTCTCAATGAACGCCAAGATGACCGATCTCCTGCTACTCGCATCGTCTTATTACATTTTTAAAATTACATAAAGTTTAATCTAGTCTGACTACGAAATACCACCGTACGAAGCTAACTTTTAAAATAGTGTAGCTTTTAGTATTTTTATCTCGGAGTAGGAAGCAATGCAAACGACTTCCCACAGAGAGGTCTTATCTGAGTCAGATGTTTCGCCGAATTGGTCGGCCATTTTTGTTGCGTTGGATTGTAAAATATTTGCTTTGTTTTTGAAAATTGAAATAAAACTTATTTCGATACGTATATTGGTACAGAGACATTATAATTGTGGTAATACTATTAACTAATTAGTTTAGTAAAGCAGCGAAGCCGATTTTTTAATTTTTTTATTAAATTAAAGCCGATGATTTTTGTACCTTCACCGTGTATGTGTTAAGTCCTCAGATTTGTCAAGATTATAGCAGTAAAACTCGTTGTTTTTTTGGGCCATTATGAAATAGCCATTATGAAATAGCAATAGTTCTGGACTTTACAGTAACAAACGTTAGAAGTTATAGAAAAATCAGGTTTATTTACAAAAAGTATAAACACTCTTAACAATAAGTGTACGGAGACAAATTAAATTATTTCTGAGCACATTCTTTGTTTTGTACACCAGAAGAACGAGTAATTAAATTACGATTTTCCAAACAGAAGAAAGATTGTTAATTATCATTTATGTATTTCCCCAACGGAAAATTTAATCACACAAGAAACCAGCGCCATTTCGCCGCCGCGATATTTGGTTTACAATTTAGTATGTAAATTGTGAACTTCGCATTCGCAAGTACTCGAAAGCGGATTAAAGGCTTGCTCCATAAAATCTTTTGAGTTGGCGTATATAACATTACAATGAAAATTAAAGTACGCGTGCCGAATTAGCGCCAGAAATCAAATCAACTGGATATGCAAATCGTTTCTGTACTCTTCTAGTTACCATAACATAACTTTGTTATAAACAAATGTGTGACTTAATTACAGGGAATTCTAACGAGCACCCTCTATAAATAATTACAATGTCTCGGGCTTATAATTATTCCTTCGATCGCGGATTCTTGGAAATCTGTCGTTGTTCTCGCGGCCGCATGTGGCCACTTGGGAGTGTAAGGATTATTAAATCTGATGCAAAATTTTAGATGACTCACTTTAATTATAGAAAGCCTACGCCTAGGGTCAATTCAGACCGCATTCCGCAACAAGACGCGTAGATGCATTACTAAATTTGTATGGATTTGACAGATTTGCAAAACGTCTGCATGATATTACGGATTAAATATTTACTTTTTATGAAAGGAAAATATAAAAAATATTCTTACGTAGTTGGATGAGTTAATTTTAATGTTTTCCAAAAATAATTGTCTCATATTTCACTGAATATTGTTGTAAATACTTAAGTCATTTTATTATAAGAAGTAGAACATGACACCTCACACCTATGTGAAGTTAGCAACCAAGTACAAGGTAAATGGTTTTTATATATGTCATTCGATTGTACCCGGAGTGTACCCGATTGTACCGCAATTGAAATCGTTTGTACCTCAATAGGGTAGAAATGGGGGGGGTGGTAAAATTTGCTTAGCAACCGACATAAAGATACCGGAATTTCAATGATGCCATCTGGAAGAGAATCGTTTGTACCGGATTGTACCAGTTTTTAAAGTTTAATTTTTTTTTTATTTTACAAAAAAAAAACAAAAAAATTTTTTTTTCTAAAAATAAGTCTTTGTATGGAGTAGAAGGAAAGAAAGTATATAAAGCAGTACAAATGAGTAAAAGAAGTTATTTTTTTTATTTCTCCACAATAATTAGGCACAATTTTCAAGAAATAATGACCGAGAACCGATTCGGTCTTGATGAAATATCCTATATCTTACTATAAAACTCGGAGTTAAATTTTGCAACTTTTATCGTTTGTATCTCTCCAAAACAGAAAGATTATTAAAGAAGATACAATTTTCTTTGTACTAACTTAAAAAATTATGAGGTAGAAACGATTTTTCATATAGTAACAACGTCAGAGATTCGATCGGTCTTGACGAATTTTTCTATATCTTACTTTGAAACTCGGTGTTAAATTTTGCAACTTCTATCGTTTGTGCCTCTCCAAAACAGAAAGATTATTAAAGAAGATACTATTTTCTTTGCACGTACTTAAAAAACCATGAGGTACAAACGATTTTTCATATAGTAACAACGTCAGAGATTCGATCGGTCTTGACGAATTTTTCTATATCTTGCTATAAAACTCGAAGTTAAATTTTGCAACTTCTATCGTTTGTATCTCTCCAAAACAGAAAGATTATTGAAGAAGATACTATTACCCTTCAATTTACATAAAAATTCGTGAGGTACAAACGATTTTTCACATAGTAACAACGTTAGAGATTCGATCGGTCTTGACGAATTTTCCTATATCTTACTTTGAAACTCGGAGTTAAATTTTGCAACTTCTATCGTTTTTACCTCTACAAAACTGAAAGATTATTAAAGAAAATACTCTTTCTCTTAAAGTAACATAAAAATTCTTGAGGTACAAACGATTTTTCATATAGTAACAACGTCAGAGATTCAATCGGTATCGACGAATTTTCCCATATCTAACTATGAACTCGGAGTTAAATTTTGCAACTTCTATCGTTTGTACCTCTCCAAAACTGAAAGAATATTAAAGAAGATACTATTTCCCTTAAAGTTACACAAAAATTCTTGAGGTACAAACGATTTTTCATATAGTAACAACGTCAGAGATTCAATCGGTATTGACGAATTTTCCCATATCTTCCTATAAACTCGGGGTTAAATTTTGCAACTTCTATCGTTTGTACCTCTCCAAAACTGAAAGATTATTAAAGAAAATACTCTTTCCCTTAAATTAACATAAAAATTCTTGAGGTACAAGCGATTTTTCATATAGTAACAACGTCAGAGATTCAATCGGTATCGACGAATTTTCCCATATCTAACTATGAACTCGGAGTTAAATTTTGCAACTTCTATCGTTTATACCTCTCCAAAACTGAAAGAATATTAAAGAAAATACTATTTTCCTTATTTAACCAAAAAAATTCTTGAGGTACAAACGATTTTTCATATAGTAACAACGTCAGAGATTCAATCGGTATTGACGAATTTTCCCATATCTTCCTATAAACTCGGGGTTAAATTTTGCAACTTCTATCGTTTGTACCTCTCCAAAACTGAAAGATTATTAAAGAAAATACTCTTTCCCTTAAAGTAACATAAAAATTCTTGAGGTACAAACGATTTTTCATATAGTAACAACGTCAGAGATTCAATCGGTATCGACGAATTTTCCCATATCTAACTATGAACTCGGAGTTAAATTTTGCAACTTCTATCGTTTGTACCTCTCCAAAACTGAAAGAATATTAAAGAAGATACTATTTCCCTTGAAGTAACATAAAAATTCTTGAGGTACAAACGATTTTTCATATAGTAACAACGTCAGAGGTTCAATCGGTATTGACGAATTTTCCCATATCTTACTATAAACTCGGGGTTAAATTTTGCAACTTCTATTGTTTGTACCTCTCCAAAACTGAAAGAATATTAAAGAAGATACTATTTCCCTTAAAGTTACACAAAAATTATTGGGGTACAAACGATTTTTCATATAGTAACAACGTCAGAGATTCAATCGGTATTGACGAATTTTCCCATATCTTACTATAAACTCGGGGTTAAATTTTGCAACTTCTATCGCTTGTAACCGATATCAAGACCGATCGAACCTCTAACGTTGTTACTATGTGAAAAATCGTTTGTACCTCAAGAATTTTTTTGGTAAAATAAGGAAAATAGTATTTTCTTTAATATTCTTTCAGTTTTGGAGAGGTACAAACGATAAAAGTTGCAAAATTTAACTCCGAGTTTTATAGTAACATATAGGAAAATTCGTCAAGACCGATCGAAACTCTAACGTTGTTACTATGTGAAAAATCGTTTGTACCTCACGAATTTTTATGTAAATTGAAGGGTAATAGTATCTTCTTTAATAATCTTTCTGTTTTGGAGAGATACAAACGATAGAAGTTGCAAAATTTAACTCCGAGTTCATAGTTAGATATGGGAAAATTCGTCGATACAGATTGAATCTCTGACGTTGTTACTATATGAAAAATCGTTTGTACCTCAAGAATTTTTGTGTAACTATAAGGGAAATAGTATCTTCTTTAATATTCTTTCAGTTTTGGAGAGGTACAAACGATAGAAGTTGCAAAATTTAACTCCGAGTTCATAGTTAGATATGGGAAAATTCGTCGATACCGATTGAATCTCTGACGTTGTTACTATATGAAAAATCGTTTGTACCTCAAGAATTTTTGTGTAACTTTAAGGGAAATAGTATCTTATTTCATATTCTTTCAGTTTTGGAGAGGTACAAACGATAGAAAATGCAAAATTTAACTCCGAGTTTTCAAGTAAGATATATAAAAATTCGTCAAGACCGATGGAATCTCTGACGTTGTTACTATATGAAAAATCGTTTGTACCTCAAGAATTTTTGTGTCTTTGTCACTTTAAGGGAAATAGTATCTTCTTTAATATTCTTTCAGTTTTGGAGAGGTACAAACGATAGAAGTTGCAAAATTTAACTCCGAGTTTATAGTAAGATATGGAAAAATTCGTCAAGACCGATCGAATCTCTGACGTTGTTACTATATGAAAAATCGTTTGTACCTCAAGAATTTTTGTGTCACTTTAAGGGAAATAGTATCTTCTTTAATTTTCTTTCAGTTTTGGAGAGGTACAAACGATAGAAGTTGCAAAATTTAACTCCGAGTTTATAGTAAGATATGGGAAAATTCGTCAAGACCGATCGAATCTCTGACGTTGTTACTATATGAAAAATCGTTTGTACCTCAAGAATTTTTTTGGTTAAATAAGGAAAATAGTATTTTCTTTAATATTCTTTCAGTTTTGGAGAGGTATAAACGATAGAAGTTGCAAAATTTAACTCCGAGTTCATAGTTAGATATGGGAAAATTCGTCGATACCGATTGAATCTCTGACGTTGTTACTATATGAAAAATCGTTTGTACCTCAAGAATTTTTATGTTAATTTAAGGGAAAGAGTATTTTCTTTAATAATCTTTCAGTTTTGGAGAGGTACAAACGATAGAAGTTGCAAAATTTAACCCCGAGTTTATAGGAAGATATGGGAAAATTCGTCAATACCGATTGAATCTCTGACGTTGTTACTATATGAAAAATCGTTTGTACCTCAAGAATTTTTGTGTAACTTTAAGGGAAATAGTATCTTCTTTAATATTCTTTCAGTTTTGGAGAGGTACAAACGATAGAAGTTGCAAAATTTAACTCCGAGTTCATAGTTAGATATGGGAAAATTCGTCGATACCGATTGAATCTCTGACGTTGTTACTATATGAAAAATCGTTTGTACCTCAAGAATTTTTATGTTACTTTAAGGGAAAGAGTATCTTCTTTAATATTCTTTCAGTTTTGGAGAGGTACAAACGATAGAAGTTGCAAAATTTAACTCCGAGTTCATAGTTAGATATGGGAAAATTCGTCAAGACCGATGGAATCTCTGACGTTGTTACTATATGAAAAATCGTTTGTACCTCAAGAATTTTTGTGTCGCTTTAAGGGAAATAGTATCTTCTTTAATATTCTTTCAGTTTTGGAGAGGTACAAACGATAGAAGTTGCAAAATTTAACTCCGAGTTTATAGTAAGATATGGAAAAATTCGTCAAGACCGATCGAATCTCTGACGTTGTTACTATATGAAAAATCGTTTGTACCTCAAGAATTTTTGTGTCACTTTAAGGGAAATAGTATCTTCTTTAATATTCTTTCAGTTTTGGAGAGGTACAAACGATAGAAGTTGCAAAATTTAACTCCGAGTTTATAGTAAGATATGGGAAAATTCGTCAAGACCGATCGAATCTCTGACGTTGTTACTATATGAAAAATCGTTTGTACCTCAAGAATTTTTTTGGTTAAATAAGGAAAATAGTATTTTCTTTAATATTCTTTCAGTTTTGGAGAGGTATAAACGATAGAAGTTGCAAAATTTAACTCCGAGTTCATAGTTAGATATGGGAAAATTCGTCGATACCGATTGAATCTCTGACGTTGTTACTATATGAAAAATCGTTTGTACCTCAAGAATTTTTATGTTAATTTAAGGGAAAGAGTATTTTCTTTATTAATCTTTCAGTTTTGGAGAGGTACAAACGATAGAAGTTGCAAAATTTAACCCCGAGTTTATAGGAAGATATGGGAAAATTCGTCAATACCGATTGAATCTCTGACGTTGTTACTATATGAAAAATCGTTTGTACCTCAAGAATTTTTTTGGTTAAATAAGGAAAATAGTATTTTCTTTAATATTCTTTCAGTTTTGGAGAGGTATAAACGATAGAAGTTGCAAAATTTAACTCCGAGTTCATAGTTAGATATGGGAAAATTCGTCGATACCGATTGAATCTCTGACGTTGTTACTATATGAAAAATCGTTTGTACCTCAAGAATTTTTATGTTAATTTAAGGGAAAGAGTATTTTCTTTAATAATCTTTCAGTTTTGGAGAGGTACAAACGATAGAAGTTGCAAAATTTAACCCCGAGTTTATAGGAAGATATGGGAAAATTCGTCAATACCGATTGAATCTCTGACGTTGTTACTATATGAAAAATCGTTTGTACCTCAAGAATTTTTGTGTAACTTTAAGGGAAATAGTATCTTCTTTAATATTCTTTCAGTTTTGGAGAGGTACAAACGATAGAAGTTGCAAAATTTAACTCCGAGTTCATAGTTAGATATGGGAAAATTCGTCGATACCGATTGAATCTCTGACGTTGTTACTATATGAAAAATCGTTTGTACCTCAAGAATTTTTATGTTTCTTTAAGGGAAGAGTATTTTCTTTAATAATCTTTCAGTTTTGTAGAGGTAAAAACGATAGAAGTTGCAAAATTTAACTCCGAGTTTCAAAGTAAGATATAGGAAAATTCGTCAAGACCGATCGAATCTCTAACGTTGTTACTATGTGAAAAATCGTTTGTACCTCACGAATTTTTATGTAAATTGAAGGGTAATAGTATCTTCTTCAATAATCTTTCTGTTTTGGAGAGATACAAACGATAGAAGTTGCAAAATTTAACTTCGAGTTTTATAGCAAGATATAGAAAAATTCGTCAAGACCGATCGAATCTCTGACGTTGTTACTATATGAAAAATCGTTTGTACCTCATGGTTTTTTAAGTACGTGCAAAGAAAATAGTATCTTCTTTAATAATCTTTCTGTTTTGGAGAGGCACAAACGATAGAAGTTGCAAAATTTAACACCGAGTTTCAAAGTAAGATATAGAAAAATTCGTCAAGACCGATCGAATCTCTGACGTTGTTACTATATGAAAAATCGTTTCTACCTCATAATTTTTTAAGTTAGTACAAAGAAAATTGTATCTTCTTTAATAATCTTTCTGTTTTGGTGAGATACAAACGATAAAAGTTGCAAAATTTAACTCCGAGTTTTATAGTAAGATATAGGATATTTCATCAAGACCGAATCGGTTCTCGGTCATTATTTCTTGAAAATTGTGCCTAATTATTGTGGAGAAATAAAAAAAATAACTTCTTTTACTCATTTGTACTGCTTTATATACTTTCTTTCCTTCTACTCCATACAAAGACTTATTTTTAGAAAAAAAAATTTTTTTGTTTTTTTTTTGTAAAATAAAAAAAAAATTAAACTTTAAAAACTGGTACAATCCGGTACAAACGATTCTCTTCCAGATGGCATCATTGAAATTCCGGTATCTTTATGTCGGTTGCTAAGCAAATTTTACCACCCCCCCATTTCTACCCTATTGAGGTACAAACGATTTCAATTGCGGTACAATCGGGTACACTCCGGGTACAATCGAATGACATATAAAAAAACCATTTACCTTGTACTTGGTTGCTAACTTCACATAGGTACACCTCACGATTAAATTACGAATCAACCCTAAGGGATTAAGTAGGAAATCAAAATTTGAATGCCAGGATATTTTTTTTATTTTTTTTCCCCGTGTGGATAGGCTCTAAGTGCTTAATAAGGGAACTGACTAGGTCGCATAAGAATTTCATTCATCTTGGTTTCAAATTCATTTTTTAAATTATAATTTATAGATAAACTTAAGTCAAAAATAATTAAAATATAAAAAAAAAACCTAGATACAGTATGAGATAAAAATATTACAACTCTATATTTCATTTATGTTACAATTTGTGATCCTTTTTTATCCGATTTTGATGGTTTCCTTAGCGTTTGGTCCAGTTTAGCGCAGGACGTAAAATTTTTATGATGATGAGACTGACGACCCATCGGATCTCTATAAATATCTCTGCCCTCCTAAATCAGTAATGGGTCAATTTTCGTTTTTTTTTGTTTTGCTTGGTTAGTTAGCTATTTGTATCTTACAAAATATACACTTTAATTTGGGCTCAGTTTTATAAAATTAATAAATATTCACCCGTTTTAGGCGCAGTTTTACAAAATAATAAATATTCATCTACTCTTCACACGTATGGGTCATGAAAAAAATACGTTTGGTACTCGGGGACTGCCGCGGTAAAGCTATTGCATAGCATTTTTTATCAACTTATGCAATTATAATTCGCATACGTCTAGTCGCACGTACACAAATACTGATCGATGTCTGGCAAGTGGCATCGTCGCAGTTCGCACCGACCGTCAAAGCGGTGCGGCATCGCCGCTCTGCAGTGCCGATCGGTGCGGCGAGCACCATACCCCGAGCTCACCGTGCTAAGTACTATTATATATTCTGTGACCGTGCCGAAGTCTCTCGAACTGAAACGACGTTAGATGAATGTTAGGTGTTTTTCGTTACGGAATTTCTCGATTCGGTCGCCGTGCTCAGAGCTCATAAGAAAAGCAATGCAATTATAGCTTCATAAAGTTTATAACAAACAATCTATTACGCGTAATCGTATATGTATTTATAATTACCCAAATTAATATGGTCCATTCGAATTAATTTCGGACAGAGGGCAGAGCAATGCTTCTTATGGGTACCAGTTACAACGGAGCTCTAAAAAGAGACAAAAAAATACATCGTCCGATAAACAATGTATACTTTCTAGTAAAACCCACACCCATAACTCAGTATGTTAATAAGGCTTTTATTTATGCATAGTGAATCATATTACCCCACATCGCATTAATTGGATAAACATACATAACTCGCTTTATGAAATTGGGTAAACATTGAATATATATTTTTAATGAGCAGTAAATTTTCAGTTACGTCGATACTTCATACTACGGAGTTTATGAAATATTGTTTGTTTTGGTTTTTTTTTATTTTTTGAGATGGATGGATTTTGGAGTTTGGATGGTCCTAAGGTAAGAAATAAAAATTTTAAAAATCTTTATAGATAAAAATGAATTTCAAATTTTGTTAGTCTCGCTGAAACACGAGAACGGCTAAACCGCTTTGGTTAATTTTAATCTTGGAATATTCATGGGAATTCAGGGAAGGTTTATATTAGAATGAAAGTGATACGATGTTCACTTGGTTATCTTTTACATTTATAAGAAGTCGGTTAAAATAGAAGCTAGTATTAAAATCATAAATCAAATAAATATAATCTATATACAATACCGCACCTGTCTGTTGGTAAGGGACATATTATGGTATAAATAAAGTAAGAATCACAGAGGGTAGGAATATAAATTAAAAGAAACCTGGACAAAAGAGTAATGATTTACGACCTGAACTCGCAAATAAAATATACCGGTTAGTGAAAGAAAATATGCCCATTGTGCTAAATACGTTGATAGGAACTGGTATCTTTTAAATTGAAAACAATGAAAACAAACAGTACCTAGGAGACCGAGCCTCGCAATGTAATCTGCTATCCTTGTATCGACAAAAATCGTTATTACTTATTATTAATAATTAATTAATTAATTATTATACTAAACACTATACTTTTGGTATTTATTTCGGCGGCCATACAATATTATGTCAATTTCGTGGTTGGTCGTCCGAATGCAGTGGACGCACCCCATCGGCATTTCGTAAATGACGACGCTCCGTCCGCTCCGTACGCTCCGATTCCGATTCAGTGGACTCGCAGCTTTATAGTCAGGGTACCCTAGAACGATTTTTCTTATTGCTTTCAAGCTAATTTTTAGTGAGTAGCTTCATTTTGATAAGATAAACAACAATTTCATCTGCGAAAATCCTCCAAAGTGGTAGGTAACAGAGATAGAAAGGTTTAATATTTTGATTTGATGGTCCTAAAAATTAAATATGGATTGATCTATTTGTAGAACAGGTGGTTTCTATGTATTTCTATGAAATACCCTGCGCAGCTAGCGACATAATCATAGAAATACATAGAAACTACATGTCTCGACGACACGTCGTCTGCTGCAATTTCGTGTAGCCGGCTTCCAACTTGTACCCTTAACCCATAAAGGACGAAGAAACACGATATATGTCAAATTGTGCCAAGCCTCAACATTTTCATTTTTTTTTGTGATTGCTATCCGTCTACGTAATAGTTCTTGTCTTTTAAGCGATACCTTCGAATCGGGCCCGCACATTATTTACGTCTCAATACAATACTACAAATAAAACTTCTTTTTAGGAATTGTGTGCTTGAGACTGAATGGAGAATTTTCAAACGCGATAATACACTTTCGAGGGACAGGAAATGTGATGGGTTAGCTGTTCCATGAAAATCTATAAACGGTCAACACATCAAAGGGGTATTTCTTCGAAATAGAGGGAATACGTAATCTGTTGAGTTCCACTTTTCTAAGTAGTGAAAACTGTAACGCCAAGGACTTTATTGCTTTTTTTATGTTTTTTTAACAAAAAGGCCATGAAAACCAGTATAGGATAGTGTATTCTATTTTTTTTCTGAATTTCTGTTTAAACTCTATAACATATTCTGCCTTCCTACTTATAAAGATATTTTTCAATTTCGGACTAAGGCAAGTAGAACTTATACAGGGTGTTACAAAGCAAAGTGATAATACTTTAGGGTGTGTATGTATTTGTCTTCTCTTCCCTATTTATGATTTTAGGAGACACATACCTTATATAGATTTCCCGTGAAAGTAGCAGTACTGTCCTTTTTTACTTTTGTATGGACAAACTTATGACACCGCGCTTGGGCTAGCCCATTGAAATCATTAAAAATCATTAAAAAAATTGCTCTTTTACAGTGAACTCTAAAGCGGGGACTCATACACCCTGTTTATGTGTTGTTACAACCATTTAAAATGAAATTTAAGTTTTGTTAGTCTCGCTAAGACTCGAGAACTGCTGAATCGATTTGGCTATTTCTTGTCTTGAAATATTTGTAAAAGTTCAGGGTAGGCTTTTATTATAATTATTAGGGACAAGTGACACAAAGGTCACCGGGTCATAGTGCTAGATAAATTCATGGTCAATCGACGGAATTCGCTCAGTCTATCTACAGCGTGGGGAAGACGCTGGATCGAACACGATTTTCATTAGGAGATTCTATTTCCTTGTCCCTTCCGGTATCATTTAACCTTTTTGTGAATACCTTTGTGGCTAATTTAGCATCTAAATGGTCGGCTTATACCCGGTTTCTAAATGTTTTTTTTTACTAAGGGCCGGTTTCAACACTTCCTGATAAGTGTCGGAACCTCTTCACGCTTAATCCGCCGAACCGATTTTGCGAAAAATTTTATGGAGATACTTTGAGTCCCGGGAATGGACATTTGTAAGTACTTTTTACCCCGGAGAAATGTACGTCTCCCGCGCGTGAAACTAGTTTTGTCGCAACGGAATTGCGACGCCATCTAGTTGGTTCATACTTCCGTTTCCACCAAATGCAAGTTGTGGTGGAATGTATTAAAACTTCCCCTCCTTTTCTTCTAATTACTGCTCGATTGGATAAATAATTCGCCTCTTTTACCCTGAAAAATATACAGGTTCTGCGAGATACTTTATTCACACAGGTAGAACAAATTGCATAAGCTGTACTATTAGTCTTAAAAACATTTCTCACTCTCGACTAGTCAAGGAAATAAAGCTTTTTGAAGTGAAAGCTTATTTAGTGGCGTTGTTCCATTTATTTATGACTAAATGACGCCCGCAAAATTCGTTTATCGCACAAGAACCGTACATTTTATCGGGATAAAAAGTATTCTATGTCCGTTTCCGGGACTCAAAATATCCCCATACCCAGCAAAATCGGTTCAGCGGTTTAGATGTGAAGAGTTACCAGACAGACGGACAGACAGACAGACAAACTTTCGCATTTATAATATTAGTATGTAAGTATGGATTAGTATGGAAGTATGGATTAGTATGGAAGTATGTATAATGGGTAAGAATTTTTAATTGCGTCAGAAGCCATGACCTCGAAAATGCATAAGATAGAGGGAGATTTGACTACTGAAGCGGCGTAGAAGAGATAATATTATCCCTTTCTATGAAATTATACGCCTGCTTCCCCTGTTGTTACTTCAACCCGTTGTTTTTATTTTATAAGTGGTATTCCACGTATTAACCTTTAAATAGGTTAGTGTGTCACGTATGACCGTACACAGCTCTGCTCTCAGTTCTAACAGCTTTAAATGGCGCAATTAGTGTTGACATGTGTTTTGTTTGCTAATTAATACTGATTGTATGAAAATGTTTTGCTACAGTCACTGCCCAATCTGCAGCACTTCTAGGTCTTAATAGTTACTCTATTGCCTAAGAAAGTAAATGCAATAATTAATTTGTAGTTGTTAGTCTTATTATATGCATGTCACGAATAATATTATATTGACGTAAGGGTTTTTACATTGCAATGTCGCAAGACGTTGCGAAGCATTTTAAATTGAGGCAATAAAATTAGCAATACATAGCCCAAATCGCGAGCTTTAAGTCAATTTAATATGTTAATAATAATTAATAACTTTTATTATACTATGGTAACCTAAGTTCGGTTTTTAGGACTAATTTAAAAGTGCATCGTATTGCATCAATGCGTTTAACTGACCATAAAATGAAATATGAGGAAGTTTTTGTCAACTTCACAATATTTTGTCATGTTACAGATTCAGACAAGATTTTTAATACGTTGTACTTCTTTAGTACATTAAATACGAGTTTCTTATAATTACACACCTTTACAAACTTTTCCTTATAAGGAAGTGTGACACTTATGTTCACTCGATCTACAATGTTTTATCCAATTTGTCGCGTAATACGATTTTTCGAATTTCACTGGTACGTGATACGGGGGCGAGTATTTATTTTTCTTGGGCCATTTATGGCTGACGTAATAATTGGCCCACGCTTTTACCGCGCAAATCGAGCGTGCGGCCCGCTGTACGTGACGGGGGCCTTTCAATACTATGTTTTGTTTCTGTAAATCTACTTCGCTTAAGGATCAGCTTACAGCAAGATGAAACGGCGATTCATTTTACAATTAGTTAAATGAGTCATTTTAAACTGATCTTTGTTTTCTACCTTATATTACATACATATTATATACTAGCTAAAAGCCGAGCTTTGTGAGGGCTTGCGTCGTCACACCTCGACTGACTGATCATAACACATCTTCATATAAATAAAAATTTCTATGTTAAAGCACAAATCAACGGGCGTGATAGTTTTTTCGTGACGTGTAAGATTGTGAAAAGATTGTGGGACATAGTAGATTACTAGATTACTGATAATGATAATAATATAATCCGACCAAAATCCGACATGTTGCACATGTCATATCAGAATGTTGACAGAAACGTTGTCGAACGAAGAACAAAACTTTTTGTTTGCTGTCTAATAGTTATGTCCACATTATGCAATTTCATCTTCAATTTTCGTCATCTTCTTTTTATTCAACTTCCGTTTGGCATATTCAATAATTTAATGCGTCAAAATCCACCCGCGTTGAAAGAAGTGTCATAGCGAGCGCTACGATTTCAGCGCGCGTCACGGGCATGCCTCACGTTCGCTGTTGACTGCGCTATAACGCATGCCCTTAATGAAAAAAAGGCACAGTGTGGACAAAGCTAATGATGGTGCTGCCTCTAGCGTTAACGTTGCAGTTATATAATTATAATTATGCTATAATTAATCATCATAGTGCCAATTGTGTAAGCGCCCTTACAAATTTCCTCCCAACTTCATATCCCAGAATTCGTCACGTGTTATCGATGAGGTTGTATTGTGGGTTATAATGGATAATATTATGATCGACGAAGGTTGGATACATGTGACGTTAATTACTCAGGTAAAATAGAGGATTTCTTCCCACAAAGCTAAATGGGCTAAGTGGTTTTAGCTATTACATACATTACATACATGTTATTATAGAATCCGTACTTAAATAAACGTGAAAGTGTGTCTGCCTGTCTTTTACCTCTTCACATCCAAAACCGCTGAACCGATTTTGCTGAAATTTGGTATGAAGAATTGAAGATACTTTGAGTCCCGGGAAAGGACATGGAATACTTTTTATCCCGGAAAATGAAAATTTACGATTCCCCACGCGAAAAAGTTTTACTTTCATTCAATTACTGTCGTATTATATTATAATCGTGAGATATTATTTTCAACTTAATTTATCCACAAAAATATTTTTGTGCAATAAATGGTTGGATATACAAGGTGTATCAAAACATACAATACTTTAGGGTGCGTATGTGTCCCTTATATTATACAGTTCACTGAGAAAGTGGAAGCGCTGAAAGAGCAACTTTTTTGCGATTTGTATGGGCAAGCGCTCCAGCGTCATAAATGTTTACATACAAAAAAGAAAAAAAGCTATTTTTACAGCGCTGCTACTTTCACAGTAAACTCTTTACACGGGACACATACACACCCTGAAGTATTATCACTTAGTTTTGTTACACCCTGTATAAATAAATAAAGCCCGGTCATTCTGGAATGTTCAGAAACTATTTTTCTCCAACAAATTATATCGGAACAAGTCGATCAATCTCGTACTTGATGTCAGAGTACATTCACTTTTATTTTTACCTGGAGTTTCAATAATAGTCCTTATGTCTTTGACATAGAGAGGGTATATAACATTTTACCTGCGACTTAAGTGATAAAACGGTTTTGAGGGTGCTCTACGAACTTACTTAGGATCGGGGTCAAGTGTGTGTGTCGATATTTCGGTGTTATTGTGTTTAAGCACTTACCGTTTCTACTAATTAATTATTAATTACATTATATTAATAAAAAAAAACTAATAATATATCTACAGGGTAAAAATAAAGTGAATACTTATATTATTACCAGCTGTATCTTACAAAGAGTTCATAGCAAGTAGCAGTGCTGAAAGAGTTACTTTCTTAACTTTTTTGTATGGGTGCGCCCTTCATGATATTTGGGCATTTTTCATAAACATAGCAGTGGCGTTTAAATCGGAAATGATATACAGGGTGTAACAAACATAAGAGATAACCTTGTAGAGAGTTCACTGTGAAAGTAACAGCGCTGAAAGACCAATTTTTTCACTTTTGTATGTGCAAGGGCCCGAGCGTCACGAGTTTCCCCATACAAAAGTGAAAAAAAATTTTGGTCTTTCAGCGCTGCTACTTTCACAGTGAACTCTCTACAAGGAACACGTACACACCCAAAAGTATTATCACTTATTTTTGTTACACAATGTAGTGAAGATATTTTATTTTTTGTTTTAAGTACCTTGACATTAAAGGTGGATCAACGTAAAATAATATGTAAACTTCGACTTAGTAGTTAGTACTTATTATAAACCAATAAAATCACAAAATATTTATTACATACATTGAAGAGGTGAGTGGAAGAATCGAACAAGTAACATATTTTCATAACATACGGACAATAACTAATTTTTCCCTAATTATTTTAATAAAACTTGTACTTATCTACTTCATAACATAGCTAATATATCTGACTATACATAATATAGTACATAGTTTTTCTATTTCAAATAATTTTAATAAGTAAAATAATCGGCCATATGCGAGTCGGACTCGCGCACGAAGGGTTCCGTACCATTATAGAGCTAAATTAGGCTATAAATTGTGTTTTTTGTATGGAAGCTCCCCTAAATTATTTTATTTTAATATTATTATTAAATATTAAAGTACACATATAACTAAGGATTTTGTGAAAAATTCAAGTATTTTTGCTCTATGTCAAAAATGGCAACAGATAGGCTGTTGCCATTTTTGACATAGAGCAAAAAAAAGCCAAAAAAATTACGTTTGTTGTATGAAAGCCCCCCATCAATATTAATTTTTATTTTGTTTTTAGTGTTTGTTGTTATATTAGCGGCAACAGATATTATACAATATACATAATCTGTGAAAATTTTAAATATCTATCTATTACCGTTCTTTTGTAACAGCCTGGAGACAGACAGACGGACAGACAACGAAGTCTTAGTAATAGGGTCCCGTTTTTACCCTTTGGCTACGGAACCCTAAAAACGGGAAGTTTTTGCAAGTTATTTTCCTTATTCTTCCACAACACGTCTTGCATTATGATCATACGTAGTAAAAACAGGAAAATGAAAAACAAATTATCTCTGTACACGAACAACCAAAATCTGAAATTAATGTTTTTTGTCAGTTCAAAGACTCGCACCGGCTAGGTAATTACTTTTTCACTTCCCCGATCTCTTTGTGATTCAATTCACGACCAATTACTGAATTGCAAAGCTTGTATAAACAGCCATTGCATTTGATCTCTATTTTCGGAGGCAAAAATGTTCGTGTTTTGAAAAAAATTATTCTCTTTCACTGCTTTGATTATGTTCTGTATTGTGTTGTACGAATCTTGTTACTGATTTCAGTTGTGCGTATTTTTGGCGGCCTAATATAATATTATCTTGATACAGCTTATGTATAGGCTAAGTTTTTGAAATAAATAAATAAATAAATTTCTAATGTACTGATATTTTGACACATTTGCAAGACATCACACGCAGTTAGTTTTGAACTGAAATCAATACAAATTTAGAAATGCATCTACGCGTCGCGTTTCATTCTGAATCAACCCTAAATTAACATTATTGCCTAGGAATTAATTTCCTCGATGGTACTACTGTTGATACAGTCATTTTCTTTTTTCTTGCCGTCCTTATATACATTAATATTAGTTGTTGGTGCCTGATGGAAATATGTTATTCAGGAAATAATAAATGAAGGCATAAGTTGATGTAATGGATAAAAAACATTTATAACATAAGGGCAAAAAAAACTAATTTTTTTCTTAATATTTGAACAAACGTAACTTATCTTCTTCAAATATTAGAATCTAGAGATCCCCAAATAATAAATATTATTTATAGTTCGAACACTAAAGAGAAGTAGAATTTAATAAAGAAAATATGTGTAAATCTACTTACTCTCACTCCAGTGAGTTCGTGAGATGCTACTACAAAAAATAAAATCATAAGACTAAATTTAGCGCTGCGAAAATTGGAGCGAACGACACTCTACTTTGAAAATGTAGATGGTAAAGTAAGCAATTTCCACAGAGGCCACTCTCAGCTTCTTAAGAGCGTATGTCGATTCTTGACTTGCTTGATCTTATATTGAAGTCTTATTTTCTTAGTAAGTAACATAATAAGAGTGAGAGTCGAATGAATAGAACCTTTTTATTGTGTAGGAAATAGTGCTTGGAAATAATGTTAAATGGTAAAGGGTAAGGCATCAATTTTAATGATTACAAATCATACGTGTAAAAATAAATTTTCTTTTCATATTTGAATAAAATCTGACACTGGCACCATAGGGCTCTATTATTGTACTATAGGCTATACTTATACTTCTAGTTTTGTACTATAGGCTATGATATTACCAGCTCCAGCTAAAATTAACTAGTCATGTTCCGTACATGACATATGTTATTGAATGCACTGTAACTTTTTGGTAGAAATTCATGATTCATAATAATAACAATTATGTATTTGTCTTAAATATATTCCACTTTTTTATTTCTTACACTTTTAATTTTTACATGACCGGTTTCATTCTCATTTGAAGATGATTTTAACCCGAGTGCAAGTGCAAGAAAAGTGTATTGCTGTAAAATTGTGTGATCAAGAATATCTTTAAAATTAACATCAAATTCAATCTCTTTTCACAGCAAAATAAACGTTTTTACATAAATGACTGTAGACAAAAACAATTTCGTTACAAAAACAAATCATTATTGAAAAATGTCCGTTCTAAATATTTGTGAATGTTTTTTTGGAAATATCCAGAGTATTTTTCAGCGGAAAAAATGTATCGTTAAACAATTTATTCTGCCGTTTCTCGCTTCAAGAGTCACGAACGCGTCAACGATCAGTAATTTTGATATTTATCGAGTGGCCCTATCCAGGAGTAGATGGTGCGTGTCGACTGTGGACACGGTGATATATGATTTAAACCGCTTTTATTTGGAAAATCTCAGTTTTACGCGACTACAGTAAAACGAAATAGATCGTCGGTACCACATATTCCCACCAACTCCTGTATCGTCAGGATCGACAGCGGTTTTCAACTACAAAAAACCTCTGATATGATCTCAGGGAGCCAGAGGGACATGCTAAAGCTGGCATGGCTGGCAGGCATTATTGGTTTATCAGAGTCTTGTACGGTTCTATCTTTTAGTGTTATCTTGTAGTGCCTGGTTTTATCTTAATTAGGTTTTTATAGACGCGTAATAGCCCGGATACCATTAGACGAATTAGGATCAACGAATCATTAGTATTTACATTTAATTTATATAATTTTAAAGAATACCTCTACCCTTAAGAGTTATCTAAACAATGTTAACGTATTCTAGATTACTTATATTTCACATACTTATATTACAATTTGAAACACTTCTGTCTGTCTTTCTGTCTGTTTCCTCTTCACTCCACCACTGAACCGATTTATCTGAAATTTGATATGGAGATATTTTAAGTCCCTGGTACATACTTAAACTTTGCATCCCGGAAAAATGCACGGTTCCCACGTGATATTCGAGTTTTGCCGTCGGAGTTATATCATGTAGAGTAAGATCACGCTGCGCAATCGCATCGCTTTCAAATCGCACGCTAATCGCCAGTGTGATAAGGCCCTTATACACTACTCATTCAGGGAAATGTCAGAAGTAATTTAAATATTTCAACAATTAAGTAACTCATATTTGGCTACAGAAAACAATTATTTTCTAGAGTGTGCTTATTAAGCCGCAAAATGTTCAAACAGCTTAGCGTAATTTGTACTACTTTGCGGTTGGCAAATTTATATTATCACCTGCAAATAAACTTGACCTGCGAAGCCATTATCAAGTGATTTAATTACGAAAATACTTTGAAATACCGACTTTAAAGTGTGTTTTTGCTTTGGCTTATGAAGCTAAAGTTCACAGACCTATATAAATTTAGTAGGTACTTATTGCTAGTTTATTATTGATAATTTTTATGAAATACAAAGTTTCTATTATGGTGTTGTATAATGGAGTTATGTCTTAATGTCATAATATTTTAGGAACTTATTCGAAAAATTTTTTTTTATCAATACAAAGTATTCTCGAGATTTTATTAATGATTGTTCATTACTAAAAAAATAGTTTTATTCATAAAAATTGTGACAATAATTATAATTCATTATAATATACAGTAATTCAAGAGGCTTTAAATCTTGATGCAGTGAACTTTACTGCATCAAGATTTAAAGCCTCTTGAATTACTTTTTACTGAGTAAAGCATACTCACATCTATACAGATTAGGCAAATAAGGTATCCATACTTAAAGATGCAATTAGGATAAGCTATATTGTAACGTACATCTTAAATGTTTGCTCTTCAAGGCCGTCACAGACTTAGCTATAATATATATTAATATACCGTACTAAACACACTGAGAGTGTGTGGTCACGCGAAAATTGTATAGAAAATATATAGTAATATGCCTAGCTGCTATAAACATATTAATATATATTATAGCTAAGTCTGTGACGGCCTTAATTCTTTATTAAAACCACGCGTATTTCCTACGAGAGCGAGATGGCTAGCAGCCAACAATAGCAAACAGAGCATTTGGTTTTCAAATGAAGGTTGCCACATTTTCGTTTTGTTACGGTAAAAAGTTGTTCTATAAAAGTAACAAAGTTGAAAGCGAAGTTTTAAAATAATGCGTTTGCGTGGAAAGTTGGAATCATAAATTAAGTATCTTATAGACAGTAACTAGCTGTATTTTGTATATAAATATTCGCCGGGCGCTAAACAAAGGTTTGCTCTAACACGTGAAGTAAAAACGAAACAGCATGCGAAGGCATTTTCGTCGTACTGTAAAACAAGAGAGGGATCATTCTTTTTCTCCCAAGCCGTTCCAGCCGTCTACTCTCCCTCCGTCTTAGGGTCAATTCAGACCGCAACGCGTCGATGCATTACTTTTAAATTTGTATTGAATTGACAGACTTCAATTGCGTGACGTCATGCAAGTCTGTCGATTCAACACAGAAATGCATCTACGCGTCACGTTCGGGTCTGAAACGAATTTTCAATTACAACAACACCTCATGTCATGATGCAAGCTTAACATTTTACTTATGTGACGTTAACGCCTCCGTGGTCCAGTGGTCTAGAGCGTCGCTCTTGACTCTGAGGTCGTGGGTTAGATTCCCGCGTTGGAAACATGTTATTTATAAGTTTGGTTAGGACAACGCAGGCTGATCACCTGATTGTCTGACAAGTAAGATGATCCATGCGTTGGATGGGCATGTTAAAAGTCGGTCCTGCGCCTGATCTCTCGCCGGTCGTGTCGGTCTGCCGTCCCACTGGGTTATGAGAGTAAAGGAATAAAGAGTGCTCTTGTGTACTGCGCACACACTTGGGCACCATAAAATTATTCTTGCGTACCTGGCCTGGTTTCAATGAAACCGGCCACCGTTACCGAAACCGGTGTGGGGAGTATTATTATTTTACCTATCCATAACTTGTATAATAGTCATCCAAATTTTTCAATTAATAGAATATTTATTCGATTTCAATGCAACTGATACCATCTTTGTTGCAAAGATTAAAGTAGTCTAACTTTCATTTTATTTACTTGTGTTCTTATTTTGTGACTATTTTTTCGATGTCTGGCTTTGTATCAAAGAAAACACCATTCTCGTTATTTTTACGTGACGTTTGACATCTCAATTTTCAAACACAAGTTTGCTACAAAAAGGTCTGTGGTTGCCATAATTCTAATCCTATGTAGGCGTAGCCTGACAATTCAACATGTTGGGTATGATAGAAAACAAGTTAAACCGCACTATACCCGTTTGTACCAGATTTTACCGAAATGTCTTTGTGGAATAAAAGCCTCTGTTAAATGGTTGATACTCGATTTTAGGCATGCTATTTTTTAAAAAGGTGTATTTATCGTCTGTCTATTAACGTGTTCTTAAGAACGGTTTCCGATGTTTTCAGACAGGACTTTATGTTTTATTAAATAGGAATTGTTTTTTACGCATTACAAAAGCGCCGGTGAATACGTACCAAACTCTGAAGTAGCCAGTGAATTGACAACATTTGAAAATTTTAACATGGCTTTTTTATTATTTTATAAGAAAGTAGACTTAAAATAAGGCGACACGTGTTTCTTGCTTTTTCAAAATTATGTTTCTAAGATACCTAAAAAATAGATTTTAATCCTTCGTATTCTAAAGAGACGTAAGCGCCAAGTGACGTCATACTTACGCCTGAACGGTTAATTCCATTACAGTTTACAAAAGAAAAAATATGTCAGTGTAAGTTTGTTACGTTTATTAGGACGTCTGTCAATGTCATCGTGGTACTTTCGTATGTAGAAATGTCATTGTTGACAGTGACTGTTTTTTTTTATGCTTCATGATGTTTTTTTAAAACGCTTTTACACCAGGCAAAGAAAAAATGTCTGATATGCCGTAAGTATGACGTCACAGCGTATTTTTCAGTTTTTCTTTATTTTCTCAGTAAATAAGCAATATAAAAAATTTTTGAATATTTTTTTGATATCAGGAAAAGAAACTAAAGAAACGGTATGTTTTATTTTAAGGCTTAAAAATTTTTGAAATGTTGTCAATTATAGATATAGCTACTAGCTAGAACTCAGAAAGTTTATAAAGTTTAAAACATGATATAATATGAACTGGCCAGTTAATAATAATAACTGGTCAGTTCAGAAAATGATGAATGGGTTGTAGATTTACTACTATGAACAATATATCAGGAAGAATAACACAGAGGTGAGACGTGATGGGAAAAAAAATCACTAAAATTTAATGATAAATGCTAATTATAGGAGCGTCATTGAATTTATGTATAACATTTTGGTTTCTATATAAATAAAAATATTATACTACAACCCGAGAGTGGCTAAACCGATTTGGTTAATTTTTGTCTTGAAATATTCCTGGAAGTCCAGGAAAGGTTTATATTAGGAGGAAGTGATACAACGTTCACGGGTCATCTAGTTAAAAATATGGTTACAGTGCGTTTAATCTATTTTCGTTTATAGACCATCAAATTTTTGCCACCCCTAGGGTGAAATATGTTTGAAATAAATATAAAAATAAATGTAAACTTCACAAAATCGAGGGAGCTCGCAACGCACGGGCTCACGGGGACAGGCGACATTACTCATACAAGGAAATGCCTTCGAGACGAAGAAATACATTTTCCGACAGATGTACATTATATTCTGCTATTGGAAAATAAATTTGAATAGTGCATTGTCTTTTAATAAAATCTTCGTATTATTTAAAACTAGTTTTCGTGTTATATACAAAAGTTTGATACAAATTCTGACCCCTCTTTTGTCCCCTTAGAGGGGTGGGGGGAAATTTTTTATACACCAGATGTTAAGTTGGAAGAAGACAAATATATCTGCGAAAACCGCATTCAAATCGGATCAGTAGTTTTCGTGTGATGCTGGAACAAACATACAGACAGACAGACACAGACAGACAGACAGACAGACAAACAAAAAACTAACCACAATTTTGGCTTCTATAGCGATGTAGTTACACCCCCTGCTTATTATTTTTTGAATATTTATTTATTTATTTCGATTCACCAACAGAATATCACCTCACACATTAAAAAAAATACAAACAATATCTTTAATGTGCAGAATTTACATTTCTACAGTTTTATTATATGTATAGATACGAATAATTCATATTCTTCAAGAAGAGAATATTACTTTTTTTCACCACACAGGTCACGACTATAAAAAACTAGTTTTTTCTATTAATAGCATTCATTTACACTTTAAAATATGTAATACACAGATGGCACCCACAAATCCATTGTGCGAAAATTCGTTTATCGTGAGGAAGCCGTACATTTTTTTCGGAATAAAAATATTCTATGTCCTTTCCTGGGATTCAAAATATCTTTAACTAAATTTCAGCAAAATCGGTTTAGCAGTTTGGGCGAGAAGAGGTAACAGACGGACCACAGAAATAAATCAAGATAGAACGGCGACGCGCGTGCGTTGCTGAGGAATCGCGCGTGTCAATTTTTGCTTTGCATTTAGTTAGAACAAATAACTTACCCATGGAAAGAAATATCTCCTTTTGACCGATTTACTTTCGTCCTTCTGTTTTTACAATTAGACACTGCACAGTGCACATTGAGGCATTTTTGCACAATCGCTCCGGTGTAATCGAGTCGAGACGTGCGCGCTGACTGAATGAACGTTCATCGAATCTTGCACACTTGTGCAAGATTGAAACACGCGTACTCCATCCGCTTAGCCGTTCTATCTTGATTTATTTCTGTGAGATGGACACACTTTCGCATTTATAACATTAGTTAGTTAAGTTAAATGAGGAAAAACATATAAAAGTGTATGCAGACATTATTATAAAACAAAGAAAATTAAACAATTCAATTCAATTCAATCCAAAACCTTTTTTCAAACTGCCGCATTGTCATAAACTTTGAAAATCCGTACAAATCGTACAATGGACTTTGCGATAGTAAAAAATTTACACAGCGCGATCAAAGGTTTTCGAACCCTTTTAGAGGGTCCCATTTGTCACGAAGCTTTTAAACTCTGTCTGCGACCGACATGATTTATTTCGTGGACATTCGATTTCTCTTCCCGATGTCGGTAAATGTGTTAATTTTGGTGTAAATTACTTTGGGACACAGCAGCAATAGTTGGGAATGTTAAAAATGTTGGAGAATTACGACCCAGATTATTCCGCTTGTTATTGGTGAGTTACAAAGCTTTGTTTCAAGTTAAAATAGTATTTGTCTCAACCTAAAAGGGAAATCAAAAATCTTTTTTAGAGTTTGGTCACAGAAAAATGAGATTAATGAGGTATGAGGTAATAAAAAATATATGACACATAGATAGCGTCCACCATATAGGGGGCCAGAGAACCGTAAATTTTTTCGGTTTTAAAAAGCATACTTTGTCCTTTCCCGGGACTCCAAGTCCAAATAACTAATTTTCCAAAAATTTGTTTAGCGATTTGGGCGTGAAGAGGTATCACACAGATAGACTGACACTTCCACATTTATAATATTATGGAAGTATTGGATACACACAACAGATAGTATGAACCCGCTTGCTATTCTTAATCTCTTTCAATGGGACAAGCTAAGACTGGTCTGGACAGGTCTGGTTAACATCGAGTAAGTTTAGTCGAATTATAACTAGTACTTAACATTTTTGACCGTTTTTCCCATCACCGCGTTTTCCCACTCTCGTCTCGTTTTGCTATAGCTACATAGCAGTGATCATATTGAATTGAAAATATTCAAGCTACCCTTAAACCATCGTTTAAGCTAGGATATAATCAACTAATTAAATATTACAATAAATTATATTACACAAGCCTCAGGCTTACATATAATAATGTATTTTCATACATAGGTTGAGTATTAAAGCATGTTCACACGCTCCCTCGAGTACTAATGGATGTTGCTGAAATGACGCGCGCGATGTGTTTTAATTAAAAATTTACGCTACATTTAATATTTTGGTGGGGGTTTTTATAATATTATTAAAAAATATTATAATATGAAATATAGGATCAATTGTGTTAAAATATGAAGAACATACCTAATTAATGGCCGTGGACCAAAATCGTAAGAGATATAATATTTCTTGTTTATAAGGAGAAAAATAAATATATTTAGTAATCTATAAACATGTCATATTGATTCCGCCATGGTTCTATGCATTCGATGTTCGAATCCTTTAAGGAAAAGAAACTGTATATTCTTGTACAATATATTAATATCATAGGTTCGTTTTTTTAATGACGTTGGAAATGCGCCTCAGTGATGACACAAAATATTTCGACATCATTTCTAAGTCAGAAGGCGTCACCACATGAGCCACTAATGTGTAACAAATGACGCAGATCCCCGCTAAAATGATGGTACAGTGATATATTGCTGCAACCGGCTGACTTGACGTTTGATCACTAATCATGGATGATGATTCACTCATCGAATTAGAATTCGAAATATTGTACTATTGAGGAAAATGATTCCAAGGCAGTTGACAGACCCACGTCATTTGGTCGGCTTATGTCAGTTCAATGTTAGCTGTGATCGGTCAGATGGGTTTGACGTAACGCGACCAAATTACTTAGGTCCTCCATCTGCGAATCAGCTTCTCTGATAGTACAATAATTATTGTATGTATTATACACCATCCTCTTTGTTGCAGATAATACAATTTTGTACTTATAAACCCACATGGCAAGAAATGGATTCAGATACATGGATTCCGTGTTGCATTTTCTCACAAAAGTATAATTAATGCATTTTAAAATATATCACACGCATGTTATGATATTTTCTATAGAAAATAATACTGACAAAATCATTTGATTGATTTTGGATATTTTTCTTTCAATAATTTATTTTGTTTCTTCAAACAAATCACATCGACGTTAATCTACTTTATTCTAATACAAAATGCAATTTAATTGCATGCAAATCAGATTTGAAAACCCAGAATTTAAGCAATAACAAAATATATAAACGCTAACCACAAACTGCAAATCAAAATAAAAGGCGTATAAAAAAATCACAATAAAAATTGCAACTCCAAAACCAACAATAAACTTTTGGTGATCCGATACGTATCCAAATTGAACGCAAAGAATATTTCACTTAAAAGGTATTGCAACACGAAATAACGAATACCTGAAATTCAGGTATTGGCTCGACCGCCATTTATTAATCTGGCATTTTTTGCGTCAATACAAACGGCACGAAAAATATTGATAGTGATTGGTGCGTCAAACCTGATGTGTTTTCATGTGTGGGTGCGTTTACACGTTCCAGTTACTCGTGCCAGCTCTCGTGTTATATCTAGTCCTATTGTAATTAGTCTTTGTTTGAAGACAAAAGAATTTAAAGGTTGAGAGTTGAAGGAGTAGTTGGCTGTTAATAATAATTAATAGTGATGTTGTTATCAATAGTTGAATACATTTTCCGAATAAAATATAATAATTAATATATGGCCTTCACCGAGGTCTGCTATTTATTTTGCGCCAAATGTCCGATGTAGACAAATGGAATAATATTTCTTTATTTTAATGTTATTACAAAAATAGATAAATTAAAAAGTTTTGAATATTAGATGTACTATCGAAAAGTTGATTCCTAGACAGATGGTAGACCTAAGTAATTTGGTCGCGTTAATTCAAACCCATCCGACCGATCACAGCTAACATTGAATTGACTTAAGCCGACCAAACACGTCAATCGTCTAGGAATCACTTTCTTCGATGGTACTTAAAGATATTAAACAATAATTGAATAATATGCGAGTTACTGGACCCTGTTGTTGGTAAACAGAAGTCTCACTAGGCGCAAGTGATATTTTCGCTTGCGTTTCACTTCGGTTGGCTTTTCCGGGCTTTCAATGTCTAACCAATTCATGTCAGTTTTAATACGTATCTCTCTTAATATTATGGTGTGATATAAACTATATAAAATCCATAATATTAATCAAAAAATGGAAATAATAACTTTAGTTTTTAAGCACATTACGATATATCTCTTAATTTTATTTGTAAGTTTAAATAACAGCTAGGCACATAGAATTAATTAGGACAAGCGAAGCGAGCGTTTGTGCGTTTGAGCGTTTGTGGTACACTTTACGGAAAATAATTTTATTTATATTATGTAGATGTGTTATCATCAGTCAGTCAAGGTGTGACGACGCGAGCCCTCACAAAGCTCGGCTTTTAGCTAGTATGTAATATATTTATTTGATTTGTAACTTTAAACAACAGCTACATAGAATTAATTATTGTTAAAAGTAAATTTTAAAATTATTCATTTATAAAGAACACTGTAAAATAAAACGATCGTAAAGCAATACGTCTTACTTAATTTCGTAGGCGCCTACGCCAGCTACGTAGGCTCTACGAAAATATTTCGTAGCACTCGTAGCGATTGTAGCACGCGCGCTGTTGTATGCTACGCCACTCTGATTTCTTTCTTTTTTCTTGTTTCAAACACAATGAAGCATAAAATATTAATAAAAATGAATTTAAAACATGTTAATCTAGGTTCATCGGGTTATCTTGTTGATAATATTTTTAAAATTAATTGCCGTATGAAAATTATTTTGTACAAAAGTTGGAAAAACTTAATCAACATCTTATTTCTTCTCCTTTTACGTACACATGACTTTAAGAGAGATGCATACGTATTTCTCAATATTTATAAACATATAAAAGGGCAAGCTTTTGAAATTAACATAACATAAATCAAGAAACTTATCGTAGAATATCGATGAAACTTAACGCCAGAGATAAAACGTGCATAGATAAAGGAAACTTAAAATTTATGATCAGAAACTGTCACTACTTAAACATTGCCTCTTCAACTTAAATGTTCGAGACTTTGTACAAGCTAAACTTGGGAACTGGCTTCATAAATTCCCAACCAATTCCCCTGCTGACTGAATAAGTAATCAAGGTGCATAAGAGCAAGCGCCTGCATAAGCTTAGAACGTAAATTTAATTCAATTTAGATATTAAATCCTTAATCATCCCTGTCCCTCTAGTCTTGGCGTATGTTATTTTCTGTTGAAATGTTGCTACATGTGATAAAACGTTGTTTTAAAAGTCAAAAGTTGCTGCATTTATTATATTATTCAATGTAAATACTTTTTTTAAGGTAAGACTACTTGAAATAGAAAAAATGTGACTTTATTGTGGATGACGAATCGTGTTGAAGGAGAAAAACTAGTCTTAATAGTTAATACAG
Organism: Plebejus argus; assembly: GCA_905404155.3. Classification (NCBI taxonomy): domain Eukaryota; kingdom Metazoa; phylum Arthropoda; class Insecta; order Lepidoptera; family Lycaenidae; genus Plebejus; species Plebejus argus. Next base: position 6,667,163 of record FR989944.1, read on the forward strand.
AGCAACAACAAATAATAAATTAAGTTCTTAAAGAATAAAATTCACAAGACTCTACGAGTTTTAAGGTGAACATTAAGAATTAAGACGTGTACTTAAAAAAATCCCATAAATATAATCTATTTTCGTAGTACATTTTAAATTGTTTGTTGATCTAAATTCTCTATATCGTTACACGAGTTACTTTTTCAGAGTAGTAGATAACACCAGCTACTCCGTTGCGCTGCAGTTTGTTCATCAAGCTAGAACCTTAAATTTTTTCAGGATAAAAAGTATCCTATGTCCTTCCCCGGGACTTAGGGTATCTCCATACCAAATTTCAGCGAAATCGGTTCAGCGGTTTGGGCGTGAAGAGGTAACAGACAAACACGCTTTCGCATATTTTATAGTATTACTAGCGGGCCCGACGGATGACGTCCCGTCATAATATCTATCAAGTTTAAATTGTCAATAGTGTAATGACATAGTTCTATACGGTAGTAATGAATTCTCAAATTTATTAATTATTAATTATACAAATGCACTTATCAATATAAAAAGTAGATAGTAGCCGATTCTCATACAATATATCCATTATCCAAATGAAATTTGGTAAAATTCAGTAAAGCCGTTTCGAAGGAGTACGGTAACTAACATTGTGACACGAGAATTTACTATATATAAGATATAATATAATATTAAATATGTGTTCAAACGTATCTACACAACGCGATCGTTATAAATGTCACAAGAACACGCCGTGTAAATTGCGTTCTTAAGTACCATTCTTATAATGAAATTCCCCATAATAGGCATCGGAATTGAGACAGAGTGAAACGGCAGAATCTCCGCTAATGGCTCGAAACCACGTAACCTAATGTGCGGTACTGTGAGCAAAAACGTCAACTTTAGCTCGAAAATTGCTTGTCACAAAAACTGGATTTAATACTAAAGTTCTTTTTTATGATTGATGATGAATTTTAATATTCCTAAAATAATAATAATACTTCCCACACCGGTTTCAGTGACGTAGTTCAGGTACGCAGGGCCCAGGGGTAATTTCACAGTGCCCAGGTGTGTGCGCAGTACACAAGAGCAGTCTCTATTCCTTTACTCTCATAACCTAGTGGGACGGAAGACCGGCACGACTGGCGAGAGATCAGGCGCAGGACCGACTTTTACATGCCCATCCAACGCATGGATCATCTTACTTGTCAGACAATCAGGTGATCAGCCTGCATTGTTTTAACCAAACTTGAAAATAATATAATATTGTTTCCAACGCAGGAATCGAACCCACGACATCCGACTCAAGAGCGACGCTCTACACCACTGGACCACGGAGGTGTTTTATTCCTAAAATATTACTGAAGTATCATAATGTTTTAATGACATAATTCATCAAGCCCCAAGCGGTCGCATGCGACCGCGATAACAATAGATAAGTTGTTTTTCTCACGATCAACTAGCATAATTATTTATGAAACCGACAAGGTTATACTTTGAATCCTATTTCCTTCACAGACGATAGGTTTTATCCCAGAAAATTGTACTACCAGGTTCCTGCTGTGTAAAATATGAAGTAGCAGTACTTGGTTGAATAATATCTAAAAATTTCGTTTCGTATCTTATGCATCTCTAGAATTGGGTTTCTACGGAACCCTGAAATGGGTGACACGTTTTTGCTGTCCCTACTTGACCGTAACCTCGGTACAGACAGCGATTTCATCGACTAAAGCGTTCACAATATTTATGATTTGGCCATTACTTTGATTAATGTGTTTATTTATCAATTGGTTGTTAATGTTTTACTAAAGGTTCCTCTCTAGGAATCACGCCTCTGCGTGATTAGCTTTTAAAGTAGATAAGTGTTATCTAAAATAAAGTTAACACTGATTAATTTTTACTCAAAATATGTAAACATGAACTTAAACGTGAATCAATTGCACATGCCTTTGTTGACATTGAATTTGGTTGCATTATACTCAAGCTCTCGTTCATAATGTTTGCTTTTATATTATCATCACAAAAATGATAATATTATTATGAAAATATCATCATAGGCCCCTGCTAGGCTGTCAATAAATTATTTTAACATCAAACCTACCACAAAATCTATCTTTCTTATTTCCCATATTATATAGAGCTTCTAGATGTTTTTAACCGGCTTCAAAAAAGCAGGTCATCAATAATTAGACGTATAATAATATGTAATGTAATATTCCCAAAACTGCTCAGTTTTGGTACACGTTAGTCTATACTATTAGCATCTGAGCAAATGTGCCAAATTTCAAAAGTGTATACCATATGCATGTATGTAGGTTTTTACGTTTGTGTTCGCAAATATCTGGAACTACAACACCGAATTAATTAGTAGTTCTTTTTTATTGTACTAGGTATTGGTTCAACTAAGGGAAAAATGCAAGTTTCATCAAAATCAGTGCAGTAGTTTTTGAGATACGGAATTTTATTTCTCAATTAAGTACAATTTTGAAGTCGGTTTTATCTTTTTAAAGTACTATTTTAATATTTTATATTTTGCTGTCACGTAGGGTAATTTTGTCTCTAATGAGGCTCATGTGGGAAAAGCATTTCCCTTTTATGACGTGGCCTCTATAAAGCCTGACTACTTCGCAGTTTGACCCTCTTGCTTATTAATTAATCTTTGGCCCTTGCTGTTTTAATTCTCATTTAATATTAAATGGCCTCTGGAAGTGGTTATAGTATGATGGGCAGTAAACCCGCAGGATAAATATTTTAAAAGCCGTAAAACGTCTTATTTGATGTATGGTTAGCTAAATGAAAACAACTTTTACATTCAGGTTGTTAAAAAAGTCATTATAATCAGTTTCAATTCTATTCGATTCTCCCTTCGTCTTAAAAAATAACACTTAAGTGAGGTCTCGTGTCTTGGCCCTTTTTTGACGTTATGAACAAAGTGTAGAACGCCGCTAAATAAAATATATTCACTTCAATTCGTCAAATAAATTATAGCTTCTTGTCTTGTCTAATTATTATTTTTTACAAAGTCTAAAGAAAACAGATCCACAGAACTACATCCTATCTTGGCCATTAAAATCGGACGACTTGTTTCTGTGCATAAATTAATCTAGATATTATATTACACCCTTCACTTATAAGTCATAATATTAAGGTGTCGACTCGCTCATACTTTGACCTAACCCTTATTCACATAAAAGAATAAATTTCTCGTAAAAACGTGCAAATTGCTTGATCCAAGCAATTGTGATAAAAGCCATAAAGATATTGGAAGAAGTTCTCCTTTAAGATATAGTTGTGTGTAAAGGGTTGAAAAGGTAAGCTATGATTATGACATTTTGTCGTATCTTTTGATCGTTACGACTCAAAATAAAGGTGTTTCATTATACATACAGCTTACAAGTTTTGTCCATAATGTATTATTAATACATTCTATGTACCGATGCAAGATCTTAATTAATTCTTTGAATCATAGAAATACTACCAGCTTTCCCGGCAACGTTGTTTTGCCATTTAAAGTATTTCTACTTCATCAGTTGATACAAAATCTTACCCCTTCTTTTGTCCCTTAAGAGGGGGAGGGGGTGGGGATTTTATACACCAGATGTTAAGTTGGAAAGCACAGTTAATAATATGAAGTCCATTAAAAAAAAGTTTGATACAAAATCTGACCCCCTCTTTGGCCCCCTTAGAGGGGGGGGGGATTTTATACACCAGATGTTGAGTCGGAAGAAGACAAATATATCTGTGAAAACCGTATGCAAATCGGATCAATAGTTTTCGTGTTAAAGAGAAAAGTTTGATACAAAATCTGAGCCCCTCTTTCGCCCCCTTAGAGAGGTGGGGGGGAAAATTTTTATACACCAGATGTTAAGTTGGAAGAAGACAAATATATCCTCGAAAACCGCATTCAAATCGGTTTTCGTGTGATAGTGGAACAAACATACAGACAGACAGACAGACAGACAAAAAACTAACTACATTTTTGGCTTCTATAGCGATGTAGTGACACCCTCCGCTTATTATTTTTTGAATATTTCTATTCATTTCTACAGTTTTATTATAATGTATGGATATTTTTATTTATAGCCAAATTTCAATAATATGTAGCCGAAAGCTTGATGATTACAATAATATTACTATTATTATTTGAAAACGCCTGCAACTCCATTTATCGTGCGGGAACCGTTCACTTTTTCGGTAAAAAAGTATCCTATGTCCTATCCCGGGACTCAAGGTATCTCTATACCAAATTTTAGCAGAATCGGTTTAGCGGTTTGGGCGTGAAGAGGTAACAAACAAATAGACATACAGACACACTTTCGCATTTATAATATTACTAGTAAGTACTACAATGGATGGATTGGAGACCCATATAACTTCAGAAGTTCGTTGTATAACAATTCACGATGTCTAATGTGGTGATGGATATGTATGGTATCCTTGAGTACATGTAATGGAGCCGTGAGCCCATGGCACGTACATGTCGCGATATGCACGTACTGAACGTGCTCAGTAGCTTCCGTAAGAACGTCCGTGCGTATAAGAGAATATTCTTGTTTTTTGCTCTCTCATCGGAAGCATTCGCGTGAAATGTAACATTTAGGCTGCCTTCACACTAGCGTTTGTCCAGCGTAGGTGTTCTATGAGCGTATGCGCAGTACAGACGGAGCGACTACGCGGCGCGTGCGTCGCGTTGTCGTAACGTTTCCTCTGCATTTCCTCAGGAACAATCAGTACGCGGCGCTAGCGCAGCGTACTGATTGTTCCAGTAGAGAAGCGACGTCTGCGCTGCGCATACATTCATCGAACGCCTACGCTGGACAAACGCTAGTGTGAAGACAGCCTATAGATTCGACTTTGAGCATTACATTACAATACTAACCCCCTGACCGACAAGCATTCTCGTGTAATGTCAAATTATTATAGGTTACAAGTTATATCAAAATAGTATGTATCGTTACAAGGCACGCATTGTAATGCTCGGTTCTCCTTCCTCACTGATGTAATGCTTGACTCTGTAACGTTACATTACACGCGAATGCTCCCGGTGAGGGATCACCTTTAAATACAATATTCCATGGAATTTTCTCTCATATCCTTTTTTCTCTTTTCTCCACATTTTGTACCAAGGAATGATTATTAAGAGATAACTTCAATCAAAGAACCTCAGACTGGTAATAACTGTTCCCTGTACACCATTTCC